>JASAOG010000033.1:3850067-4592635 GCA_030265305.1 Biomphalaria pfeifferi
AATTATTTCTGACATTTGTTAATGGAATTTACAGTTGCAATGTGGAAGAAGTCATAACCCTAATGTATAAAAATAACATGACAAAACGTATGTGTACATATATGGTTCAAACTTTGTATATAAACATTTCTATTTTTTTAATTCAAATTTCTTTAATGAATATATAATTATTTCTATATATTTATTTCCTATCGGTCAAATTCCGAAGTTTAGTTTAGGTGGGACTTGCCTTACATATGTGTGTAAGCAGGATATTTATTATCTCTTGATTGCTATCTAATGTAGACATATTTGGAACTTTGTCCCCAAGAGTAAACAATTATACAACTTTGGTGCGCATGTTTATGGTTTTCATTACATTGATCATTTTGTCGAATTTACTTTGAGGTCACTAACTCTTTTTTAGAGTGAACAGTATGTTAATAGCATTTATTGAATTCTTACTTTGAGGTCACTAACTCTGTGTGGACAGAATGTTAATAGCATTTATTGAATTCTTACTTTGCTTTGTTTTGTTTAGAACGAATTCTGTTTTGATTTTTACTGTGTGTGTTGTGTGTGCTGTGTGGGACAAAGAGATTTGAACAGCACACTTAATGATCAGCCAATAATGATGCAAAAGGTTTGGTTCTTCAGTTGTTGATGACAAAACTCCGCTCCAGTTCTTGGTCTCATCACTACGCTACTTCTTCAACTACTAACCGGCGCCCCAAAAATGTCTATGGCGGTAAATGTATATTTATGATATTCGTATTATTACTATTTTAAAGGAATATGCTTTAATTATGACTTTAGAACTGAAGTCTGTGAAATTGTGTTCGGAGGCGTCTCCCTATAGAACCTAGTCCTTCACGTCACTTCCTGTTATATAACGTCACTTCCTCTTTAGTACTGTCACTTCTTTGATAATACACGCTACCATCACTTGATACACACTACCATCATTTCATACATACTATCCTCACTTCCCTCGCCTTCCACACAGATACAATAGCACCATCTGAAAACTCTCGACGATCGCCTAGTCTTGCCTAACACCCTCTCCTGCTTGGTTTCTTGGTCACGTGGCTTCAGCTTCTATGCTGTTTCTGTTTCTTTATGAGCTTCAACCCTTCAACATCTTAACAACGTTCTTAGGAGTTTAAGACTGAAAGGCACGCGGAGTGTAGACGTGTGTGTGCTGTTAATTACATTTAAAAATAAACATCATGATTTTCAACCTAACAAAAATAATGACTTAATTAAACAAAACAATGTCAAATATTTACGTAGCATCGGTATCGTTGAAAATAGCCATTTGTGAAGTGCCGTGAAAACTGGACAAAGGTTGGGGGCTGGACGTCTTATACAAATCACAAGATTGGTAAGTGTACACAAACACTGAGATATGAACAAATCATGTTGTTGTTTTACAATAGATGCCTAACTGAGTAGACTCTTCAGAAAAGCTCTTGACATAGTTTATAATCAAGACTAAAACAAACAACACTTCAGCATAATTCAATTTGAGACTTCAAGACACAGGTCCTTTGACTAAGTTGTCTTGATTCGACATTTGTTTATCCTTGCTGACATGTATCTTTTATTTATTGTCAAGCTTGATTAACAAAACTGCATGCAAGTGACCTAAGTCAGACACTAATGACATCATCTCTAACGTGTATCCCAATTATCTTTCCTTGAGCCAATGGAATCAACTATAGTCATTGAAATTGACTGGAATAAATTAGATTAAGGGACATTATCGTAATTGGTATTGATACGATATCATAAATGACATAGAAATCGTCTTGCCATAGTATCAAGGTTGGTTTTGGCTTAATCATTCTTCTCTTCCCTTTTCTTGTCTACATTCTATACATACTAGTGTTGATTATGTCTTATTGAGTCTCTCTATACATGTTTCTCTAACGTTGCGGTAACCTTTAACCTAGTCTATGTGTCACAGCTCTGTAGTCTGCACACGACACCAAGTTGACCTACTTCTCATAACAATTTGATGACTTCTAAAAGTATACACATTTGGAAAAAAAACAACAATATCAACAAAGTACCGGAGCTTTAGTTCGGCACTAGTTACAGACGAAATAATTTCATGATTTATTGTCTTTAAGGGTGCTAACCTGTACCAATCTTTCGTAAGAGAATTATCACTTAGAAAATATTCTTTAAACCTCCATGTTCTTTTCATTTAGCTTAGTATAAAAATGCTTAAGTACTTGGTATTATTATTATTATTAGAGTGGAATAGACACTCAAAATAATATAAGTTAATTGAATTATCCTTCAGGATAAATATTTACACGAACGGGCGACTGTAGGTTTAAGTTCTACAAAGATCTTTTCGAAGTCAATTTGTTTCAGTTCAAAATGAAGTGACTTGTTCTACTCGAGTCTTTATCACCAAAAGTATAAAGAAAATAACAAAGACACAAAAAGACTAGTTTGCAACAAAGTCTCTACAGTATTTTATTGTGTGATTTGCAAGTGAATTGTACTTTGTTTCTACCATTTTTAATGAACATTTCTCCCCCCCCCCCCCTTTTTTTTTGTTTGTTACATTCCATGTTTGACTCAAACTGTTCTCTCCAGATATTTGTTGTTTAAGACTGTATGCAATTTTCTGTTATTTTCAACCTAGAACTATGTCTCACTGCATTGTGTATCTCCAATAAAATATATTTCAAAGTCATTGTCTTTCGTTTTATTCTATTATAATAGTGACACCATCGAGATTTTAACAAAAAATATTTTTCTTTTGTATACTAAGAGGATTCCGAGTCAGACGTAGAACATGAACTTCCGAGTCAGACTTAGACCATAGACCTCCGAGTCAGACTTAGACCATAGACCTCCGAGTCAGACTTAGACTCTAGACCTCCGAGTCAGACTTAGACCATAGACCTCCGAGTCAGACGTAGACCATAGACCTCCGAGTCAGACGTAGACAGTAGAACTCCGAGAGACTTAGACCGTAGATCTCCGAGTCAGACTTAGACCATAGATCTCCGAGTCAGACGTAGAATATAGACCTCCCAGTCGGACTTAGACCATAGACCTCCAAGTCAGACTTAGACCATAGACCTCCGAGTCAGACTTAGACCGTAGAACTCCGAGAGACTTAGACCGTAGATCTCCGAGTCAGACTTAGACCATAGATCTTCAAGTCAGACGTAGACCGTATACCTCCGAGTCAGACTTAGACCATAGATCTCCGAGTAGACCTAGACCGTATACCTCCGAGTCAGACTTAGACCATAGATCTCCGAGTAGACCTAGACCGTATACCTCCGAGTCAGACTTAGACCATAGATCTCCGAGTAGACCTAGACCGTATACCTCCGAGTCAGACTTAGACCATAGATCTCCGAGTAGACCTAGACCGTATACCTCCGAGTCAGACTTAGACCATAGATCTCCGAGTAGACCTAGACCGTATACCTCCGAGTCAGACTTAGACCATGGATCTCCAAGTAGACCTAGACCGTATACCTCCGAGTCAGACTTAGACCATAGATCTCCGAGTAGACCTAGACCGTATACCTCCGAGTCAGACTTAGACCATAGATCTCCGAGTAGACCTAGACCGTATACCTCCGAGTCAGACTTAGACCATAGATCTCCGAGTAGACCTAGACCGTATACCTCCGAGTCAGAATTAGACCATAGATCTCCGAGTAGACTTAGACCATAGACCTCCGAGTCAGACGTAGACCGTAGATCTCCGAGTCAGACTTAGACCATAGATCTCCGAGTCAGACTTAGACCATAGATCTCCGAGTCAGACTTAGACCATAGATCTCCGAGTCAGACGTAGAATATAGACCTCCCAGTCAGACTTAGACCATAGATCTTCGAGTCAGACGTAGACCGTATACCTCCGAGTCAGACTTAGACCATAGATCTCCGAGTAGACCTAGACCGTATACCTCCGAGTCAGACTTAGACCATAGATCTCCAAGTAGACCTAGACCGTATACCTCCGAGTCAGACTTAGACCATAGACCTCCGAGTAGACCTAGACCGTAGACCTATCTCCCATTTAGAACTTGAACTGGAACGGTCCCGCTATTTCTTTTGTCTAATCGTTTAATGCTAAAGGGTGCAGTCATTTGATCGACACACACACACACTCGCACGCTATCACAGATCAACTTTTCTCTTTTTTAAAAAAAAGAAATAGATCTATGAAATAAATAAAAAACGGAAGAGAAATCAATTTTTCGTTGGTCAAATTGTCAACTTAAGTATACACAAGCAAAATAATTATTTTGTAAAGAAAACAAAGCTTATCTAAGGGGAATAACTCCGCACTAGCAACTGCGTCTCTCAATAATGTCGAAGCTATTTACCAGGGGCGGACTGGGTATCAAAATCGACCCGGGCATTACCATATAAACCGGCCCACAAATGGCATGTCATATATTTTCGGTGGGGGGGGGGGGATTTTAACCCCCCTCCGCAATTTATATATATATATATATATATATTAGTGTGTGTGTATATGTAATTAATCTTCATTACTGTCGCAGTTATCTATGTAACTGTATAGTAGAATTATTTCTCTAATTGTTAGTACGGCGTTGATCACTATATTGATGACGTCATTACACTATTAATATTTTACTTTGTAGACTAGGAGACTGAGCTTTTGTTGCTTGTCACAACTTCTAGTGACGTAAAGTTAGTGTGTGTGTGTGGTTTGCGTCATTTATCGTCTAGTACAGTCTCTCCATTGCTTTGTACGTTGGTACAGTTAGACGTGTGTTGAGAGCTCTTGAATTTCTCCTTGGTTATTGTTACTGGATAGCCTTAACATTTGCCTTGTTGGATTATCTTGACCCCTGTTTAGGGTGAGTTTTATTTTTCATTGATTAGTTTTTCTATTTGAATTCGTTCGTATTTGTAAGTCTATAATTAGACTAGATCTAGATGATTAGAAGAATCCTTTCTTTTATCTTCTATAGGGTTTTAACGACAAGTCTAAGTTTTGGTCGTAGTCTCAGTTCAAGACTCTATTTCAAGTTTTAGTGTCAAGTCTAAGTAGTGATCTTAGCTTGGTGTCAAGTCTATGTGTTAGACTCAGTGTAAAGTCTTGGTGTCAAGACTTGTTTATCCAGTCTCAATTTTCTATATTGAGAGTACAACTTTAGGTCTACAGTCTACAGGACTGAGGTCTTCATTTCACTAATCTCAGTTGGTCGTCTGGTGTTCAAGTTGGTTTTTCATGAGTCTGAGGTTCAAGATTTCAGACTGCGGGTTGCCTTGGTCAGACCTGATGTTATAGTATGAACTATAAACTTTTAGAATTGTCGTCAGTGAACAGTATCGGATCTAGAGGCTAGATCTATGTGGATTACCAGTTGTTGTGTTGGAAGTCTATTTGAACAACTTGTAATGAACATATTAAGGTAATGATATTGTTCAAATAATGATCATTTATATGTCGCAAAGAGAATAACTGGATCATTTTAGATTACACATTATTACACATATATCTATTGATATTATTATTATCATTCATAATACATCAGTTCATTTGTAAATATATCACTGGAATAAATTTTTATTGTTATTTAACATCATACACTTAGTTTATTAATTTAATATACAACTGTAATTGTATGGTGTGCTTGTCAGGCTGAACTTGGGTCAAAATATTCCAAGTTCAGAAAATAATAACAATAACACACATTGAAATAATATTAATTTTAAATAAATATTCACATTTGAAATATCTAATGATAGTTTGATAAGTACAAGAATACAAGAACCTGACAATTACATTCTTATCTTTTATCCTTTTGAAGTTTTTTTCTACCCTAGAATGCTCTCTTCCTATAATTAGTGAAAGGCAGTATAAACCGCCAAGGGACAGCTTGGGAGTCTGGGGGAGTGCTGTAAGCTCCCCCAGTGGGTCCAAGCATTATTTCCGTTATTTTAAGCTTTAAAAAAAAAATGCATATTTTGAGGTATCTAAAGTGCAATTAGCCTGCTACTCTTCCGCTAAAAAAATAACAAACTAAATCTTCTATTCACTGGAGTCCAGCGACTGGTAGAAAATGGTAAAATGCTTTACTTTTGTATTGGAGGGGGGAGGGGGGAACCACAAAACCACTTTTGGCAACGCTCATGAAATTTGGTGACTGTAGTTTGCTTAAGTTGGCTGCACTGGGGAAGTAAGTAAAGTTTCCCTTTCAGACAATGAAATCTAAGGCCCAGTGATGGTTTGAACTCCTTCCCTCTAGGCTACGCCGATGTGTTTTATCATAGGTGTAAGCCTATTTCTATTCAAAATATAAAAAGTTTGATAACGCATCGAAAACTGGATGTATGCTTTCCTAGGCTTACATAATGTATTCTATTTATACATGTATGTAGTCAGAAAACTATAAACACTACAATAGCAGCCTTAATGAGTTTCAAACTTTTTGGTATTACTAACAGATTACAGACGTTTCTTCAAAAAATATACAATTATTAGGTCCTACGCATTTCACGTGTCAATCTAGTCATGCATGTTGATCTGTGACTTAAAATATGCTAAATCATTGGTTTTCCTGGCTGACTCAGGCAACCCATTCCTTAAAGTGGTATCACCACAAATACAAAACTAGGAGTCTATCGAGCCGTCATCCTCCTCTACATTGCTCTTTGCCTCAGAAGCATGGATAGTGTACAGTTAACATGCAAAGAAACTGAATCACTTCCACATGACATGTCTGTGAAAAATAGTGAATGTCAAATGGCAAGACAAAATACCAGATACTGAAGTCCTTTAAAGAGTGGGTCTGCAAAGCATCCACACAAACCTTATGCAGTCCCAGCTGCGATGGGCAGGACAAGCATGCAGAATGGAAGACCACCACATCCCTAAACGACTCTTGTATGGCCAACTAAGCGAAGGAAAGCGCTCGCAAGGTTGTCAAAGAAAGCGCTTCAGGGACACCCTCGAAATTTCAAAATGTTTCAATCTATCTTTGAAAATTGTTGACCTCAACTAATTCTTCATTAGTTTGAGGCGCGAGAAGCTTCTTTCATCAGATTACACAATTACGGCTGATGCATAATGCCGCGCGTAAGATTGGCGTTATCCATATTGAATTACACCCCAAAATGACAATTTTTGTGTATATATTTCCGTATATTTAAGGACTTTTTCGTATATTTTGCGATTTCGGGAGATTTCCAGGAGCTCGACAGGAGGGCACTGGAAATCTGTTGTTTTTTTTATAAAATTGTTTAATTTAATAAAGATATATACACCTTGAATTAGAGCGGGTCCTATGAAAGTGCGGGCCCCACTGCGGTCGGATAGGTTGCAGTGGCCTAAGGCCGGCCCTGCAAAATAGCGGCGTATGTTACGCCGCCGGTCCACTAGTATTATTTAAAATATAAATGATTCTAAATATCTGTGAGCAGGTCAGGGTGGCGCTAATAAGTGAGGTCTTTTTGTTACTTGCTGCTGCTCAACATTTGTTTATTTATAACAGCAGGCAGGTGATAGCTCTACTGGGTGGGCCCAATCTGTGCACCTCGGTCTGCGACCAAGGGGCTAGAATCGCCTAAGCAACCAGACAGCACAATTAAACTAAGCTAAACTAAACTAGCACTAAAGATAAAATAACCAACTACAATTATAAAACAAACTTATATACACTTTATTTACAACCAACTTACAAAGCAATAAAAATATAGGTGAATACGACAATGAAAATAAACTTAGAAATAAACAAAAACTATATATACGCACTACTAAATAATTAATCAACCCTACTTAACTGAACTTAACAACTCCACTAACCAAAACCCTCTATTACTAACTAAACCGACCACAAAATAACCTAAATTACCCCAACACTAAACAGTAAGCTACTAGCAGCAGTAAAGCAGAACTACAGCAGACAGTTAGACAGCCGAAATAATGGCAGTTAGGCAGTAATAACTGCGGCAGACAGTTAGGCCGTAAGGCAGTTAGGCCGTAAGGCAGGAATTAACAAATAAACAAACATAAGACAATATTCAAAAAATAAAATAATAATGGACTATAACACATATATTAGACTGGACTGGTCTAGACCTAGTTAGTGCATACTCACAATACAAGCATGAGGTAATACATGTAGATAATAAAATCAATACCTGAGTTATTAAAGTCCCAGCCACAACCAACACAGGTCAGGCTAGACTACAATAAACATAAGCTAGATCTAGATAATAGTAGATAAGACTAAACAAGCCGCCACGCCATGACAGCGATGCTTAGGCCGCAGCCATCTTTTACATTAAAAAGTAGGACAAAATGCCAACTTAAAAAATAAAATATTCATAAAAATACATAGGAAACATAAAATAATAAAATATTTACACATAGACATAGTATAGGAAAGCAAAAAGCATTAAGGCTGGCGCAATTGGGTGACGCTACCCAAGTCTACAGAACTTCCGGTTCCATCAGAGGTAATCATGGCTAATTAACTAGCCAGTGATGCCACTACACTAATCAGTCTGCATCTAGACTATAGCAATAGATGCAGAAACAATAAATACAAATACAAAAATAACTTTATACTGGAACCACTGTCAGCACTGACCACTGGTCAAGACAAAAGAGAGATCAACGTGGTTCCGGAGCTAGCTATAACTGGTCATTGCGAACATATCGGAGAGCATGACGTCACGCTAATTATCTAAAACTAAACTGGACTACCGATTTCCCTAATTTGTACCTAGCCTTACACAACAATAAAATCTAGCAAATTACTAAAGACACGGACTACACAACATTATATACCAAATTAAACAACATTAAAAAGAGAATCTTAAAATTTAAATCCTACAAAAATACAAAAAGGAAGATAAAAAGTTATTTCTATTATAAACTCATATGAGGGCTCTATACCGTTTACAGACCTGCACATAAACTGATATTAAAAAATAACAACCAATCCAACGCTGATGCCAAAGACAAAAATAAGCAGAACTAACCTGGGACAAAAAATAGAAAATAACATCCACAGCTCTAAGGCTAGTTCACTATTTTAAAAACTACTTTTCCTCTACGAGTAAAACACAAATAACAGAAAAAGACTAAAACTAGCAGAAAGTTATAAATAGCTGAAACTACAAAATACTCAGCACTGAACTATAAAAATTAAAAAGGACACTGAATTACAAACATCATAGCCCTGGCCTATATAAATAATATAGATTAGATAAAATTAGGTCAAAAATTAGATCTAGGAGCGCCAGCTCACATATCCTTTCATTAAATATCGGATGTGACAGCGCTATATAAATTATTGTAATAATTTTCATTATTAATGACTAAGCATAAGTCTGCCATTTATCATAAAGATGTTATGTCTGTTTACATCTAGATTTATGCTTTAATTAAATAATTTTTTTAAAACCAAAAGTGAAGTATTCTCAGATCTATGTTATTACAAATAAAGAACATTAAACTTACTTTTTATTTTCAAATAGCAGAAAGTATAACTTTATACCCTTATTGAGCTATTGGGTTGTTTGCAATTTCGAGGTTGTGTGTATGTGTTAAATTCTAATAAGTTTTGTTAAAGAGCTAATTGTCTCCCCTTTTGCTGCGTTATATCAATGTTTTCTAACTTAACCTCTCCCATCTTTCTGTTTCGTTAACTTTCAATGGAACCATCAAAAAACGGGTGAGGGAAGGAGCAAAACAAAAATAGGAGTGCCATCAAAGGCCCATGCCGACCAGCAAAATGATCAGGCCAAACACAGTCTCGAAGACATCAAAGTAGTGTTGGCCATGCCGCTCGTGCATAGCAGAAAGTATGGTCTAACGTTTTACAAATGATAATACGTGCAGTGTATAGTGTAATTCTTAAAATTATATTCTTGTTGAATTTCAAACAAAATTAATTGTAATAATAATTTTAAAAAAAAAAAACTTTGCGTCTTGATGCTGTCACTTTTTTTTGAAGTTGTCTGCACTGAATTTTTTTTTCTTTGGTCGCGACCAGACCGGCCCATTTGGTACCGCCCACCGGGCATTTGCCCGTTTGCCCATATAGCCAGTCCGCCCCTGCTATTTACCTTACTTGGTATCACACAAAATAATTAATTACCAATAATTAATTAGCAAAGTGCTGATTTTTTTTTATTGTCCGGTAAAAGAAATAAGTGCTTCAGCTTGATCCACTGGGCATGGGTCCTATATATTAGTTACCCGGACCTCGATCTTGTCGGGTGCACGTGGCCTCGCAGCTTGGATGTTGAAATCACGGCGATTACAGTCATTAAGACATACTGGGGAAAAGATTCGTAAAAAAAAGGAAATAGTCACAACTTCTGTTGTACTGGTCACTGATTTACGGTCCAAGCTGTGAGTGGCTTTGGAGGAAAGTCTCCTTTGATGGAGAGGCAATCGCGCCGCAGATAATATCAGGTGGTTTATTGAAGCTGTGGTCTCCTTGCATTTGGACCCTCCCCCCCCCCGTACTGCGGCGTGAGGGGCAATGCTGATGCTGTAGTTGGTGAAAGAGCACTCACCGTGCGGTGGCCCCAAGCACATTTAACCAGGCTACGACTATGAAATCCTGGAAGCTAAAAAAAAAAAGTCGGAACAAATAAGAATAGCGCAGTGCAGAAAGAGACACTGACCCATAGGAGCTTACTCTGCCCGGTTCCGACACTGAACAGTCAGTGAAGACAGTAGCGCATCTCGTGAGTGTCCGCAGCTCCGAGACCTGCAGAGTCACTAGACCAGTATTGTGAGCTTTGAGGCATCTATCTGAAGATTCATTAGACATGTATGGGGGCTACGAGGCACGTGTCAGCAGAATCACTAGACTAGTATTGTGAGCAATGGGCTATGAGGCATCTATCTGAAGACTCACTAGATCAGTATTGTGAGCTACGAGGCACGTATCAGCAGATTCACTAGACCTGTGTGGGGGCTACGAGGTACGTGTCAGCAGATTCACTAGACCTGTATGTGAGCTACGAGGCACGTATCAGGAGATTCACTAGATCTGTATGGGAGCTACGAGGCACGTGTCAGCAGATTCACTAGACCTGTATGGGAGCTACGAGGCACGTGTCAGCAAATTCACTAGACCTGTGTGGGGGCTACGAGGCACATGTCATCAGATTCACTAGACCTGTATGGGAGCTACGAGGCACGTGTCAGCAAATTCACTAGACTAGTATGATGAGCTATAAGGCATCTATCTGAAGATTCACTAGACCTGTATGGGGGCTACGAGGCACATCTCAGCAGATTCACTAGACCTGTATGGGAGCTACGAGGCACGTGTCAGCAGAATCACTAGACTAGTATGGTGAGCTATAAGGCATCTATCTGAAGATTCACTAGACCTGTATGGGAGCTACGAGTCACGTGTCAGCAAATTCACTAGACCTGTATGGGGGCTACGAGGCACGTGTCAGCAGATTCACTAGACCTGTGTGGGAGCTACGAGGCACGTGTCAGCAGAATCACTAGACTAGTATGGTGAGCTATAAGGCATCTATCTGAAGATTCACTAGACCTGTATGGGAGCTACGAGTCACGTGTCAGCAAATTCACTAGACCTGTATGGGGGCTACGAGGCACGTGTCAGCAGATTCACTAGACCTGTGTGGGAGCTACGAGGCACGTGTCAGCAGAATCACTAGACTAGTATGATGAGCTATAAGGCATCTATCTGAAGATTCACTAGACCTGTATGGGGGCTACGAGGCACATGTCAGCAGATTCACTAGACCTGTATGGGAGCTACGAGGCACGTGTCAGCTGAATCACTAGACTAGTATGGTGAGCTATAAGGCATCTATCTGAAGATTCACTAGACCTGTATGGGGGCTACGAGGCACATGTCAGCAGATTCACTAGACCTGTATGGGAGCTACGAGGCACGTGTCAGCAGAATCACTAGACTAGTATGGTGAGCTATAAGGCATCTATCTGAAGATTCACTAGACCTGTATGGGGGCTACGAGGCACATGTCAGCAGATTCACTAGACCTGTATGGGAGCTACGAGGCACGTGTCAGCAGAATCACTAGACTAGTATGGTGAGCTATAAGGCATCTATCTGAAGATTCACTAGACCTGTATGGGAGCTACGAGTCACGTGTCAGCAGAATCACTAGACTAGTATGGTGAGCTATAAGGCATCTATCTGAAGATTCACTAGACCTGTAAGGGAGCTACGAGTCACGTGTCAGCAAATTCACTAGACCTGTATGGGGGCTACGAGGCACGTGTCAGCAGACTCACTAAACTAGTATGCCGAACAGTTTCTCGCCAGGGCACTACAGGAGAAGCTAATAAGAGTTCTTAGTCCAGGCTTTGCGCAATGATGGCCCGAATGATAAATAGTTTTCACAATTTTTTTCAAAGTTCGTCCTCAAAACCCCGGATTATTTAGTTTTTGAAATCTGAGCAGTCAGACAGACGAATACGTAGACCATTCATTACATTCAAAACTATAAACAAAATGACATAAAACAAGGTTACAAAGACAGTTTGTGTGAAAACACAAACTCAGAATCGGCCCCCGAAGTGGTCCACCCAGGCATGTAAAAAGGCAGGTTTCAAAGAGCATCAGAATGAAATTCTATCAAAGACAAATGACAAAAAAAGAATGGAGAAAGAAGGTTGACAGATCTTGTGTGGTGCCCCAGCGTTCCACCACAGGATAGGTGAACGTGAATGTGAAATTCGATGTGAACCTGGCCTAACTGATGTCTTATAACGAATATCTAATTGATCTAATTGTTTTGTAAAGGGTCAATCTCTTATTCCAATCCTAAGAAAAAAAATATTTCTGTAAAATATATATATATATATATATATATATATATATATATATATATATATATATATATATATATATATATTGCTCTTGGTTGAGTGTTTGATACCTATCATGTTGTGCTGCAAGTTCACGCGATAATATGAAAAACTATTTATTAATTGTTGTTTAAAATTCTGTCAAACTTATATGCATACTAAATATATTTTTTCTCTTTAAAAAAATAGTTAACATTTTTTTGTGTAAATGTAGTAGTTAGTATGACAGAACTTACTTAACTAAGCAATACGAATGTAAACCAAAAATTTTTAACCAAAAAAAATACAACCGTTTGCATAAATGTGTTCATAGTATGGGATGTGGGGCTGGGCAGGCGGAGCGGACCGCTACTAAAAAGCCTCCGGTGTTTGTAACTATTAATAGTGAATAGTTGTAAAAGTGGTGTATTTTTATACAAAATCTGCTTGCATAGATAATTTTTAAAATTAGATGATTCACTTTCGGAAAAGAAAAAGTAGCCGTTGCATCTGAACTTTGAATGATCTAAAATATCATGACGTCCGATTTTCATTTTCTCTTATAGTTTCTGAGATCTAAACGGGAGGACTGACGGACAGACAGGCCGCATACATACTGCAGCGTCTTTTCCCCCTTCGCGGGCCGCTAAAAATGACACAGACGAAGTAATACATTCATAGTATAATAACAATAAGCAACAACAAAAAAAAACTTGAGAAAGAAAGGAAGAATGGCTGCTCTCTTGTTTACTTTCTCAATCTCTCTTTTTTTTCTTTCCAGTAATTTTATTAGGGTTGACTTTCTAGTTTCTCTCCATCTCTTTCTTCCTCTTTCTTATTCCTCCGTTCTTAATCACATTTTCGTTTCCCCTCTTCTGCCTCTTTTTTTTTCTTGGGTTATGAAATGAAGCTTTTCATATCTTGTATTAACTCCCTTTAATAATGTTGATCAAGACCTAAATCTATGTTTTTTTACAACACACAAAACAGAAAGTCATTTATCAGGAGAATCTAAAATAAATAACGTAACCTTGTATAAGTCTTGTACTATTGGATTAAATCGTCCCAGTTCTATCAGTCAGATATTGAGTTTTGTGTCAATAACAGGACCCACACTTTCATTGCAAGGAATGCCCCGGGCACTGTTAAATGACTTTTTCTCTTATTTCCTGCTAAATCACAGTCTAGACTACAATCTACTGTAGAGTTAAGCAATCGAGTGTCATTTTAGTCCTTGTGCATGATATACTTTGATCTAGGAATGTTTCTCGAGTCTAAGTTTAATGACAGCAATTCAATCCATCTTTACAAGAAAGTCAATAAAGCCAACAGTTACATCCCTTGATATTGTTTCGATTCAACACAAAAAAGGAAGATGAAAATTAAAAAAAAATTAAACTTCGCTTATAATGAAAGTAATTACATTATTTATTTTGAATGTCATGTAATTAATTGTTAATAGATCTAGACTAACAATTCAGTGGTGTATGTAGAGGTGGGGGGAGAATTTGAAAATCCCCAGGGCCCCCACTTGATAGTGTTTCCCAAATGAGTGTTCGGAATTTTTTTTTTACAGTAGATATTAAATATTATGCAAAATGCAGGGGACCCCAACTGATGACAAATTCCTAACTACGCCTCTGACTAACAATAATTTGTCCGATTGGAAATTCGAATATGTTTAAAATTTCAATCTGGAGCATGCAGGATTTTAGTAGATCATCTAGGCCGTAATTTTTTCGTAATTTCCAAGTCAACCGAGCCTATCAGTAATTTCACAAAGTTTGTAATAACTTCATCTGTCTGGTTCACATTTGTAGAAGTTATCTCTCCAACCTCTTATATTTGGCTCATGGTTCAAGTTGAAACTTTATACACTTATTCGTTGATCCTAACAAAATCAATAAAAATATGGATATCGAAAAAGGAAATAAATGTTACCGTATTGAGATATATGGCTGTAAATGTGGAGAACTTCCCATACAATAAGCTTTGTTTGTTTTTTTTTTCTATTTTTCTATTTTATTTTTTTTTAAATAAAGTACTAAGTTTTAAACTAAATTACATCGATCTTTTCCATTTCCTAACATTAAGTCATTTGTGGTTATTACAAGGCTTATATCAATTTCCTCTGGTCAAAAGTTTGGAATCGTTATTTCTTCCACACCTAATCTCGGATCAAACTAAAGATTTGCACAATTATTCCTTTTACCTGACAAAACAACAACCGATAATTTTAAAAAAAGGTAATTAACTATGGGTAATTAATCATTTTGTTTGGTATCTCGAACAAGTGAAAGAAATTGTACTGACAGATGTGGTGGTATACGCTAAATTAGTCCCCTTTATAGGTCGCCGATTTAAAGCAAGTTTGAAACAAACAACAGGTAAGTATACTATATTCTGTTTTCATACACACCTCTCTAGCAGAGTGGTTTTAATGTCAGTTTGAGTCATGAGATCTTCTGTTTTCATACACACCTCTCTAGTAGAGTGGTTAGAATGTTAGCTTGAGGAGGTTTGAGTCATGAGATATTCTGTTTTTATACACACCTCTCTAGTAGAGTGGTTAGAATGTCAGTTTGAGAAGGCTTGAGTCATGATCTTCTGAGTTCAATTTTTCCTGCCGGGGGATGGGGCGCGAGATTCTGTTTCCTTGTTGTTCTATTAGTCTCCTCTAACAAATCTTTCCACCACATTGAAGTTGAGAAGCGTTGCCCGGGGTGGCGTTTACCTGAGTTTATTAGGGGTGATATCAGCGCCCTAGCTCTAAACGTACTTTTTATGTGTACTAATGTAGCCTCCATTGCCTACTGGCTGTACTAATGTAGCCTCCATTGCCTACTGGCTGTACTAATGTAGCCTCCATTGCCTACAGGCTGTACTAATGTAGCCTCCATTGCCTACTGGCTGTACTAATGTAGCCTCCATTGCCTACTGGCTGTACTAATGTAGCATCCATTAACTACTGGCTGTACTAATGTAGCCTCCATTGACTACTGGCATGTTTAACAATGAAATGGTAGTTCAATTAAAAAAAAAAAATTTTAACTTTCAGATTTTCGGACACTGAATTCTTTATTGATAATAACATGAAGTACATGTAAATATTACACAACAGCAATAGCAGCATACATGACCATCATGATGTATTGTGTTTGTTAAATCAAGTGTCTGACAAGTAAATATAAGCCATGAGCAAGTTCAATGCCAAAGGATTAAGACTATGTCAGAATACAATGATACCAGCGACATGGACAATGGATTATTTGTAAAAGAAATGAGTGCCAGAAAATTGATGTATGAAACACATTATAATATTTGAATAGTAAAACATTGCATCACTTTGTAATTAAAACAATCAAAATTATATGCATCAATATTGTTGGTCTAAACTGATCATGCTTGGTATACAACTTCTGGACCAGCTGATTTGTACACATTGCTTCTTGAAGTTTGTATAGAATGCACATCAGTCTGTTTCATTTCTAAAAGAAACTTCCTTCAATCCTATCACTATCTATCATTTAAAAATCTTCCAATACTGTCTATTCATCTATTGCTACATACTTAGAAACCCTAAATGAAATTTGAATATCATAGTTCAATCGTAACTCCTAATGGAGTAGGCCAATTGCTAAAATTAACAATTGTGCAACATAGCATTGTCTATCTGACATTTAGTCTAGACATTCTTACGAATTTCTCAAGAGAAAACTAACTAAAGCGAGGCTCTAGATAGTTGAACAGCACAAAGTGTAGCAATGCCCAGTATGTTCCGATAGAAAATTTCAAAAGAAGGAGTACTTCAAAGATCTAATTCTACAATACTGTCACAGCGATAGTCAACATGATGATTCATCAACACTAGATTAGATATTAACAATATTTCGTTGTTTATATTAAATACATACATTCAAAGCATTTTATTGAAAAGCAAGCATCCAATACTTTTGGTCTGCTAATATTGTCCCACTATTTTTTCAAGAGAATGTGATGTGACACATTGATGTCTTCCAATTGGTCTGAATTAAAGCTGATAATGAGGTCAGTCTTGCCAACTTTGGTAGGAATTATAGGAAGATTTGCCATAAATGTGCTGTTAGCGGCTACATTACTGGGAGAAAAAATAGAAATGACAAAACGGTTATTACAAAATTGGGCTAAATGTATAATACAAAAGAACTATAATAATATCAGCGCAGGGAGGGGGCTGTTTGTGCATCTACACTAGCACATCAAATAGCAGGCAATACCAAATTAAGAATTAAATGTAATTTGACATTGTGACTTAGTGAGTGTAAGATGTCTGCTTTTTGTATTCACATTTCTGTTTTACTCTCTTTTTTTTTTTCATGTCTACTTGTACAATTCGATGGCATTTCATTTCTATTACATGCAAATTAGATATTAGTTTTCAGTTTCTAAATACTAGATTCTCATTCTTGAAGAGTCCATTTCTTCTGTATGGACAGGACCTACATTTTCTCATAAGTTTTATAAAGCATGTGTGTAAAGTTTAAGTAAAGTTTAAATCTATGCCGAGGCAATATTCTGTTCAACTTGTAAGCATTGAAGCACTATAGTTTATTGTATAACAGTCTCAGTCAGTCTTGGACTCACGTTTGTGGGAACTTGAAAGATTGAGCCAATCCATCCACAACAACATAACAATTAGTGAGGTCTCTGCTGAGTGGATTAGTGAAGGAAACATCAACAGTGAACTGCTGGCCACTTACTGCTTCACTTGGTGCCTATGAAACAAAGTATTTGTTACAAGGTTACTGCTTCACTTGGTGCCTATGTGGCAAACAATATTACGGATTTAGTTACTAAATTAGAACAAATTTACCTTAATTGCAAGGTGGGGCTTACGAAGTCTAAAATCATCTTTCTTGGTGAAATACTGCTCCGTTTCTTGTACAACTGCCCAAATTGTAACATCCAACATACAACAATCTTTGAGCTTACCATCGTAGTCAGCCTGAGTAGCGACAACAAAAACGGATTGCTCTAGCCAAAGAAAAGACAAACAAAATATGTGAACAAATGAATTCAACAGTTGCTAGTTTAATGATTGCTCATTAAATGACTGATAGACCAATGGATTAGTTCTGAAATGTGAATAAAAAGCCTTGTAAGTAAAATTGCAACTAATCAGTTCCAGATTACCTTCCCCTGGGTTTATGGTAACAGGACCAAAAGGGTTTGAGGTGACTGGTTCAGCCACTACGCCAGTGTAATACATGCTCTTCACCTCAATACGACCAGTTACTGTCCGGACTTCAACTCCACCATTCTTCATTCGAAATCTCAGCTCAAAGTTCCCCCCAACAAATGTGGCACTTTCGTCTTGATCAACAGAAAACTCAATGTCCTTCGAAATAGACAATTAGGGAGTTAGTCTAAAGTCTGAATAAAGATTTACTGATTTAAAGATTAGTGATGTATGTTTTGTATGCATGTTCAATACGTACATATACACATCAAGAAAAGTACTTAAAGATGTTCTTAATGTGTTGATTGAACAAATATTTCTTTCTTTTTATTAGTCGTTATACCTTTCTATCTCATTCTCTTTCTCTCTTTTTTTTGTTTTTCAGCTTACAATTCTATTTTTTTCCATCTACCTTTTTCTTGGATTCTATTCATGTATCTCTTGTTGTTGTTGTTGTTGTTGTTGTTGTTGTTGTTGTTGTTGTTGTTGCTGTTGTTGTTTTTATCCCTTTTTTTCTTCTTTCTTTTTTTTTTTTTATACTTAGTTGTTTTTCTATTTCTCAAGGCCACTACTGTTTAGAAACACATTTACACATACACAAAGACTTCCTATAAATAGCTCACAAGACAAAATCATTTTATTTTGTGTTTGTAAGATTGAAAATAAAAAGAGAAAAAGAAATTTGATATGTCAATAGAATGTTTCTACAAAAAAGATAAAAACTTTGTCTACTGTTTAAACAGTTTTTTATCTTTCATTTTATAGTTAGAGACTATTCACTTGCAACATCTTTCACAGTACTCAAAACCATGTTGCTTACATTAGATTTTTCAATATAGATATCTTTTCTGTTGGAGCCAACTTGGTTAGCTCTGAGCACTGCAACTCTTTCTTCAGCTGAACCTAATGGAAAAATAGATAAATTAGTTGTTAGTCATTCTTTTATCTATCTACTTACCTGCATGCCTACCAACCAACTATCTACAAACTAGTTTCTATATCTCCTTTTTGTAATCTAAATGTAATTTATCCTTTTAATGAATATGTCTTTATGTCTGTCCCTGCATGTCCATTCGTTTAGCTTTTATCATTACAACTCTTATCCATCTAGATTAATGTTTTTAGCTTGGTAATCAATGAACTAATTCATCAACCCGTATTTAACTTACAAAATAGGTTTCCAGGGATAACCATATTGTTACTTTTCTCCCTATCCAGGCTCACTGCAAACTGTACCACACAACACCACCAACTTAAAGAACTTGACAACTCAAAGCTCCAAAATAACCTAACAGTTTAATGTCAAAGAAATCACAGCCAATACTGTACAATTGGAGACGTGTTGGTTGAGCGGTAAAGTGCTTGGCTTCCGAACCAAGGTCTGGGGGTTCGAATCCTGGTGAAGACTGGGATTTTTAATTCCGTGATCTTCGGGCGCCTCTGAGTCCACCCAACTCTAATGGGTACCTGACATTAATTAGGGAAAAGTAAAGGCGGCTGGTCGTTGTGCTGGCCACACGACACCCTCGTTAACCATAGGCCTCAGAAACCTTTACATCATCTGGCCTATAGACCACAAGGTCTGAAAGGGGAACTTTACTTTTATTTTTTACTGTACAATTGGCAACAACGTACTACTGACTGTACAAAAGCTTCACACTCTAACGTATCAACTCTAACGCTGTAGCGACTCTTGCAATGGCCTCTCCAGTCTTGTTCCGGACTGACTTCACATTAGACTGGTTCTTGACTCAGACTTCGAAGTTGCGAGGTAACATGAAGTCACTTGACTCTGACATCTTCGCTATAATATAGAGTCCCTGCTGGCCTTCAAGAACCGGACGGAACATTACCCGACCATTCTGGTTGATAATATGACTACATCCCTCGTGACGCTTCTGAGCACTATTCACAACACAGATCCTTCCCGAATTGTCTAGGCTGACCGTCGCAACTCGTCACGATTGACCTCTCGTCTAGCACTGGACTGGGGTGATTTGCTTAGGCTGTCTACACATGCCGGCCTTAGGCTACTGCAACCTATGCGGTTGCATTGGGCCCTGCACTTTCTTAGGCCCCGCGCTAATTCTAAGTGTAAATTATTAAATTAAACCATTATAACTTATATATGATAACAGGGTTTCTGTGGCTTCCTGATTTTAAGGAAATCTCCTGAAAAGGAAAAATATATGAAAAAGTCCTGGAAATCTCCTGAAATTATTCAAATCTCCTGAAAAATTGACAAGATTGTCATTTTTGGGGTGCCAATAAATAAAAACAGCTTTATGAGCTTTCATGTAATAAAAATTTATTGCAAAGACGAAAGTATTTTCTAATTTTCAAAAATCTTAATTTTGACATTATGCTCATCTCTACTTAGAGGCTAGGCCCAGCGCATCCGTTTCGCATAGGGCACCGCAATTGCTAGGGCCGGCCCCGTGTCTACACATAACACTACCCCCATCTGTGTCACCAACAGGTTTATTACAATATTTCCAATGGTGTAGACTATTTATATTTAGATCAGCACTTCATTATTTATTCCAGTGAGAAATATATTCTAACAGAAATAAAAACACAATTCGTATTAAATTCTAAACACTAAATTCGTTACCTTCCTCTGATTTATAGGTCAGTGTTATGTCCTCTCTATCATCAGAGTTGGCCGCTTTAGTGCTGATATTTTTTCCAATCCTTCAAAACAAATTACAATTACTTTTATTACTATTATTATTATTATTATATTTCTGTATACAGAAACAAAAGTCTGATAGACTCACAGTCTTTTATCTGTGTACACAGCTTTCAGTTTTCCTTCAGAGTCTGGCACCCAATAAATACGATCAGCATTGACTTCTGCAAACACGAAAGGACCATCATAGGGAAGATTAACCTCCCCTTGTTTCACTGCAGCAACAGAGGTTGGTCCACAGCAGTACACATCTAAACACAAGACAATTAGAAGAGTATTATTAACTCTCTCCATACATCTTTTGAAAATCAGTGCAAGGTTGTGATACTAGTCAAGATAAGCTTTTTAAAAAGGTTTGGCTACATGAGTTTAAATCTCACAGGTAGTGAAGCTCAGTGGCGTCACTAAGGGGGTGCGGTCCGAACCGGGTGACACCCAATAAGGGGTAAACTTCATTCTTCTTAATAAACATACCGTGTTCTTGAGTGTATTTTTATAAGAATTTAAGAGTGTGTACGTAGTATTCAGAGACAAAAGTGAATTAAATTATAAAAAAACTTCAACTTTCAAAACGTAAGACCACATTGATTAGAAAATAAAGGGAGGGCATCCTTTATATATCAAGATGGATTAGTGAAATATTGGTTATCTCTCATAGAAGCACGTAGAAACATATACTGAACAAATCTAACGATAACGCTAGAAATTTAACTTTGCTAATCAGAAAAAAAAACTCTTACTAAATAGATTTCAAAGAGTGTCAACTAAAAACAAACTTTATGTCCAATTATTCTTTCTAATTGTCTATAGTCTTACATGACGATAACAATTTATTTTTAATAAATATCTTTTGCTTAATGCATATGCTAGCTGGATACCAAACCCTAGTCAGATACAATGTTTGTTGGTTGTTACATTAAATATATAGCATCAGGAGTGGAAAAAATATGTAGGTCACAAATGGGTTTGTGTAGTCCTGTGTAGACATTGCATTAGTTAGACATTAAGTAGGATGAAAAAAGTATTTACAGTCAGATGCCTCTTGTGGTGTAGCATCAAATGCTTGCCAACCACCATATCCATTGGGAAGATCTGGTCTAGCCATCCAAGCTTCATTCCAAACATGAAAGTTCCTGAAAGAGAACATGTTGGTTTTTATTGCAGGAAAAAAAATCATTTAATAGTTGAGCCCAAATTTTCTGTCCATATTTTGAATCACAAATGTTAAATGTTAGAAACATTAGAAAAGACTTAAAAGAAATACAGGTCAAGATATTGGGTTTCATTGCTTTCATCCCTTTTCACAACTTGTGATCTATAGGGCAGATGATGTAAAGGCCATCTGTTTCTGTGGCCCATGGTTAATGAGGGTAACTTGTGGTCAGCACAACAACCAACCGCCTTTATGGTTACGTTAGGTAGCCATTAGAGCTGGGTGGACTCGGAAAAGCCATTAAGATCCCGACATTAAAAATCCCAGTCTTCACCAAGATTCAAACCCTCCAGTTTGGAAGCCAAACACTTTACCACTCGCCCACTGCACCTCCATTGCTCATTATTGGGCATGGCGTCAAGTTGACACGCATGATTTTAACTTTACGTATGAAATGGAGACTTGAAGTATTTACCAGATTGAGTCATAGTTGAGATCATCATTGCTTGCTCCATCACTTGTAAAATGGACATCAATTGTGATGGAACCATCAGTGTCATGTGCCGAAGCATAATTGGTGACACTTCTTGCTGGGATACCCAGAGCTCTACAAACTAAATGTTTGCATAGAAAAAAAGAACACGTTGAAACAGATTCTTGTAAATACTGATGAGTTACGATAATACTACTGCCTAGTACTTTAAAATTGAACTATAATGGGCAACACAAAGAACCAACTTGTAGTGGAGAGACCAGAGAAAACCCAACACTGGCCAAATTTGACTGGACACTTGGTTTGCCAATACTCCTCTAAGATTGCTGCTGACCCCGTCCAAGACAGCGGAGATCGACCACCTCTGTAGTCTCCTGACCAGTTACCAGCAAGAACACCACCTTCATCCGAGGAATTGACCTGATACAATTGATAAGAATATTCTAAGTTACTTGATACATCGGATAGACTGTCAAACAAAACACAGAAATTATTTGGTAATTTAAATATGTATTTATATCTAAGTGCTATTAAGTTAGTCATATAAATGTTACATCAAGAGTAATAGCCCATCATTCAACTAAATAAATTACCAAAACTATTGATAAAGTTTTGGTCTCTTACCACGGCTGAAATTTTCCTGACAACATTGATAGGATTCCCCCTGACCTCCCATTTGAGTTCAGAAATGTCTAACAAATACAACGCCACATCAAGGATGCAAGTCTCAAACTGAAATAAAAATAAAATGCTCATTTGAAATAAGTTTCTGAAAACAAAATATTACTCTGACGTTACAGTTCTTCTTTCTTATCTTATATAATACAGACGTTACTTCAAATAAGAAGATGATTACGTCCTACGCGTCATGCATTTAGTCATGCATATTAACCAATGACTTAAAATCTGCCAAGTCACTGGTTTTTCTGGCTAGCTCAGGCAACCCATTCCATGCTCTAATAGCACTAGGGAAGAAGGAGTATTTGTACAAATTTGTCCTAGCATATGGGACGAGGAATGTGCCTTTATCTTTATGTCTTTCAGAGTATTTTATTAAATTTTGTTTTTGTATTTGAGGATTATGGTTCAGTGTTTTATGTATAATTGCTACTTTACTTTTGAGTCTTCTGTCCTGATGGCTTTCTATATTTAGTGATTTTATTAAAGGTGTTACTCTAGTCAAATGTGAATATTCGTTTGTTATGAATCTCACTGCTCTATTTTGTGTCTGTTCAAGTTTCTTAATGTTTTCTTGAGTTGAGGGGTCCCAAACGGAGGATGCATATTCTATTATTGGCCTAACCAAGGTTAAATAACATTTTAATTTCATGTTCTTATTTGATTTATAGAAATTTCTTTTAATAAACCCTAATGCTTTGTTTGATTTTTTTATAATTTCATCAATATGTGGATTCCATGACAGTTTTTCAATTATTATAACACCTAGGTATTTTGCGTTTTTAGTCTGTGTTACTGGTTTGCCATGAATAAGATAAGTGGAATTAATTTGTTTTAGTTTTTTTGTTACTCTTAACAACTGACATTTTTCTGGGTGGAAAGACATGCTCCAATTTGATTCCCATTTCTGTAATTCATCTAATTCTCTTTGTAAAATATCTGTGTCTTGTATTTATGTGAAGATCAGCTAAATACTATTATCGCCATTGGAGACCAATACAAGCACATCACTTCACAATCAAGTGATACAAAATCGGGGAGCGACAGAAAATCTCTGGTATCGTAGACGTGGCAGTCGAGGCCTAGTAGAGGTAGTTAGGATTGGTAACATATTTAGAAGAAATCAGAGCCAGTAGACATAGGGCTGGTAACAGTAAGTAGTCAGAACTAATGTTTTCTTGCACTATTCACCCCAATAAAAAAAAAAGTCTAATAAATATAGAGGTGGCAATATGTGAGAGACATTCCAAAAAGTATCATATGTTTGTAAAATGTTTTACGTTTGGGATGTACCTTCAGAGTTGAAGATAATTTACTTCCTAGTCCAAACATCAAGCAGGACGACGGGAGATGCCAGAGGACAGCGTTAGAACCCGGGACCATCAAAAAGTCCGAACGACAGTCCAGCTCGAATAGCGCTCATAATTTTGACACAAGAAAGTCGCAAAGAATCACTTTAGCGAAGAGGCGTTCAAAGAATTTTGAATCGATTTAATTGAAACGCTCCTCGCGAAGAAGATTATACATATTTCTTACTTCAAATAGTTTAGTTATATTTATATTTTAATGCCATTACACTAACAATGCAAAAGTTTGACCCGTGAAAAATGAATTGGTTCGTCCCCCCCTCCCCACATGTCAGGAAGTAAAGGTTTGAGAAACGCTGGATGAGATCTAGCGACATAATTTGTAAAGCCTTTGTAGAAATAAATCGACCATTTGAAAAGGGTAAAAGACTTGGTAAGGGTGGTAATCGTCATGAACGATAAGTGTACTAAGGTGTAGGTAAGAACTGCGACTAGGCCAAGGTCAAGTTCAATCAGAAACATTAACGCGCAGAGAAAGGACCAAAAATGGTCTGAAACATTATGTTATGAAGTAAAAAACAAATGTATGTATGATCTTTGTAACGAATGTGTCTTTGTAGGCTGATCACAGTGCCAAATTATTGGTCTTGTCTTGTACGTTTGTGTCTTGTCTGTCGAAGAGACAAGCGAGAGAGTGTTGCTGGTTTGAACTTTGTACCCGTCATGTGGCCTGCTAACAAGTTTCTTTCAATAAAACTCAGTTTGTTGTACTTTTAGGACAGGAGCGTACAAACAAGAAAAACATGTTTAAAAAATCATTTAAAAAAACAACAACAAAGTTTATATTAAGTGTAAGGAGTAGCTTAGTTTGGATCAGTCGTGTCATTGTACTCCTGAGTAACGTATAAATAATAAATCTGTGCGATTAGAAATATTTTACCAATTGATTTTTTTTTCAGCTTTTAACTTTCTCAAAGCGCAATGCACTTGTTTGGACCAGTTGGAAAAGAGCTTTATCCGAGGTTGGGCGTGGGAGAAATAACGTGTGCACAAATGTTGCCAGACAGATAGAGATGATAAAAGCTTTGGGGAAAAAATAGTAGGAAATAAATGAGTGTTTCTTCAGTGGATTCTTGAAAGCTTGTATCAGAGAGCTCGGTGACCAATGATGGCTAATGTTTTACCAGTGGGCAACACAAACTTATCGGGGGCCCCCAAAAACTGTCCGTGTGATAAATTGTCACATTTATACTAAAATATATTATTGAGAATTTTGTAATAAAATATGTAAGATGTCGGTAATTTTAACAATGATTTCCTCTGTATTTAAGATACAAGTAACAAGTGTCAAGTATTTCCTTTATTTGACTTTCAACACGTGCAGTCAATGAGAACTCCCCTGCGTGTTTCCGCTACACTCGAGCATGTGTTGAGCATTTGTTGTTCATTACAGCCGGCAGACGTGACAATACGTCCAATCTTTTTATCAAAACTTTTAACAACTCACTCTGTCTATCTGTCTGGTATAACATAAAATTATTCAATGGTACCAATATTTATGCTCTAAATCCACCACTGAATAGCATGCTCATAAGCAATCAGTAGTCTATGTAGCGTACACTACATAATCACATAGTTGCTTAAAGTAAAGAATACCAACGTACACAAAAATGTTCAAAGATGTACATGAATTTGCTTTAACAAAGCGTACTGCATTGCTGAACTACAAGGTCAAGACTTTTACCTGTCCGAAATTCCATGGTTTGGGAGTAATGCTGTTTTTATTTCCAGAGTAAATAAATCCAGTCTCATTTAGTATATATTCTTTCAAGAGTCGATCATTACTCATATATACAGAATCATCTAGGGAAAAAAATGGTATTCATCTGTACATGCAAGTAAAACATCGAATGAGCTTTACAAAAAAAAAAAAAAGGCTATTAAAAAAAAAGGGGGGGGGGGAATTTAGACGAATTGTGTTTTTGTATTTGCTTGATCTTTTTTTGAGGCTTTTTGTTTTTGTTTTTGTTTTGTTCACTTATTACGGACATTGTACTACTTGTGGAAAAGGTCTTTTGGAACTAGACATGAATGGATGTAGATCCTAATCCTGTGTGCGCTTGGCAGAATTCGCATACAATTTAAGTGGAGGGGAAGCATGTCATGGTCTCAGGTAGGAATCTGACTTAGAATTCATAATATACAAAAATAATATACATACAATAATATAGTAGAGTGAAATAAACTCTATTATAAAAAAATACGTGTTTCTTAAAGTATAGTCTGAATATCTCGCGCCAAAACATCTCTTGCGTCAAATCGTCTTGCACCAAAACGGTCGCGCCGAAACGTCACGTATCGACCTGTGTTGTTGGGGCTATACTTGTGCTTCTAGGAAAAGATTAAAGGGAGATAATGTTTTGAAAAGAAATTACAGATTTGTGTACGTGCCATTGTGAAATAGTTATAACTTGGACTTACTATTGCTAAGTAAAACCTAGGTCTAATAGTTTAATTAGTATGAATGTACTATTGTTAAGTAAAACCTAAGACTAATACTTTCAACATTTTATATACTGTTATAAAGTAAAACCTATAAATAGCTTATCTTATCTTATCTTATATAATACAGACGTTACTTCAAAAAAGAAGATGGTGAAGTCCTACGCGTCATGCATTTAGTCATGCATATTAACCAATGACTTAAATTCTGCCAAGTCACTGGTTTTTCTGGCTAGCTCAGGCAACCCATTCCATGCTCTAATAGCACTAGGGAAGAAGGAGTATTTGTACACATTTGTCCTAGCATATGGGACGAGGGATGCGCTTTTATTTTTGTGTCTTTCAGAGTATTTTATTAAGTTTTCTTTTGTATTTGAAGATTATGGTTCAGTGTTTTATGTATAATTGCTACTTTACTTTTGAGTCTTCTGTCCTGAAGGCTTTCTAAATTTAGTGATTTTACTAATGGTGTTACTTAAATGTGGTTATATCATTTATAAGTCTATGTAATAGGTCATTGTTGATTAAAATACGGTATAGTTCCTACCTTTACACCAAGGATTAAATAGGATATAAATAGCATCTTTATGCTCATATCTATAGATGCTAACTGTGTTGTTTTCTTTCTTCACGACGTCAAGTTTCAGTTTCCACTTGCCAACTAGACATGATGGCGGTGTGAAGATCTCCAAAGTCAAAACTTTGCCCTGAAATTACAAACGTGTAACTCAAGAGCTGAGTATTAAGTTATGGTACTTGTTTATAGCCATTCTCAATAGCTCAATAGCTTTCTTATATTTGAATCTATCTGCAACATCGATAGATCAAAGACTAGAATATTATTAAAATAATTGTTTTCTTGCCTTTTGAGAGACAATTTTAGCTCCCCATTCTTTAGGTCTATCCTCATCAGATAAAATAAACTCTACATTAGTTCCTTTGCTGACCAGAGGATTCTCACCTGGATATGAAAAGATAAAGACACAACTTCTTGACAATGGTTGCACAAATATTAACTGAATTTCAAAAATTAGTAGCATTTGTACTATTTCTACTTTTAATGTTAACATTGAGTCTAAATTTTATTGTTTGGGTAAATTAAATGTCAACTGTTCGTCTAAACATAATTTACGTCATACTTCTATTGATTCCTATATTTAATAGACATACAATGCTTGATTAACTCTTTGCACTTAAAGTATTGAATGAATACTTTCTTTTTATGTAGTAAGTTTCATTGCAGGGAATACGAAAGCACAACACCAATGGGTGCAGGAATACAAAAGTACTGGTTACCCCCTCAGTCCAGGCAATACGAGAGCACTGGATACCCCTCCCCCCATCATTTCTAATTAATGGGACATTAAGTCAGACTGCTAGGAATAAAAAGAATGGATACAAATGCCATTCAGACAGTAGACTTATTGTGTGCAGATTTGATTCAGACTTTACAAGTAAAGAGATATTAAACCTCTCTAGTATAACAATGGTACATACGGGGAACAGGGTTATCAAAGCTTTGATGTGCTTTAAGGTATATACACTCTTCTACTACAGATAGCATGTGTTCTGAGGTTAGAGTTCATGTTTATTTTAGCATTAATTGAAACAGTAAAGGTAGTGTGTACATACCAATATCAAAGACTACTCTGACATCATCTTTACTTTCATCGTAATCTTTTGAAAATGTCACATCAATTAAAAATGACAGACCACGCCTAACAACAAGTTTTGGGTTGGTCTTTGATTTGACTATGTCGAACTTATCTGTTTTGTGAGTTTTTGTGTTGCTTGGAATTTTGAAATCAACCAACACAACTGTCAACACTTTGTCTGTATCTGGCTCTGAAAAAACACACAACAAGCTAGAAAACCTTGTCTACTACTAATGGGAATCTCTTTAGAACACCTTGTCTACTACTAATGGGAATCTCTTTAGAACACCTTGTCTACTACTAACGGGAATCTCGTTAGAACACCTTGTCTACTACTAACGGGAATCTCGTTAGAACACCTTGTCTACTACTAATGGGAATCTCGTTAGAACACCTTGTCTACTACTAATGGGAATCTCGTTAGAACACCTTGTCTACTACTAATGGGAATCTCGTTAGAACACCTTGTCTACTACTAATGGGAATCTCGTTAGAACACCTTGTCTACTACTAACGGGAATCTCGTTAGAACACCTTGTCTACTACTAACGGGAATCTCGTTAGAACACCTTGTCTACTACTAACGGGAATCTCGTTAGAACACCTTGTCTACTACTAACGGGAATCTCGTTAGAACACCTTGTCTACTACTAATGGGAATCTCGTTAGAACACCTTGTCTACTACTAATGGGAATCTCGTTAGAACACCTTGTCTACTACTAATGGGAATCTCGTTAGAACACCTTGTCTACTACTAATGGGAATCTCGTTAGAACACCTTGTCTACTACTAATGGGAATCTCTTTAGTTCAATTTGTGTTACTTCAAAGGACTAATTTAAAGAATTGACATGTCAGAAGTCATCACATTGTTGGTGCCCAAGCCGCGCTAAATATTATTAGACCAAAAAAAAATACTGTTGACCATCTTAAAGTTACTTCTCTCTCTAATATAAACATTTTGATATGCTTTTTTGTTGGAAATGCGGCAGAACAATAAACGTAACAGTAAAGTAACAATAAGACAAATATTCTAATAGGCAATAAAGTCGCTTCTTAAAAGCATTACAACAGATCAGTTTCATTTACTTACTAAATTTACCTTTAAAAAAATGTGTGTTATCAAATGACACCTTTGAACAAAACAGAATATGTCTGTCCTATCGAATGGAAAGTCACAACGATCACGATGCCATGTAGGTACATTAATCAAACTAGGTCTATTGGAAACATGTTATCTACTACTAATTTACTAAGTTTGACTGTCAACAACGTAATCGATTAGTCTGTTTGAGACTTAGTAGTATACATTCAATGGTGAACTTAATAGTACATTGAATGGTCAATAAGGTCTTACGTAATATTATCTAAGTAATTAAGGCGTTGACTGTCATACATATTAAGAGACCCAAATAATAAATACTGTGGACCACCTTAAAGCTACTAATTGAGATGGGGCTGAGTGGGGCTGAGTTGTAAAGTCCTTAGCTGCCGAACCGAGGGGTCCCGGGTTCAAATTTGCAGTGATTCATGTGTTGTCATCGATTTTACAAGTATTTCGGGATTTTCACGAAGCCCCTGAGCCCACCTTAGACAAATGGCTACCTAACATTAGTTGGGGAAAGTAAAGAGGGTTAGTCGTTGTGCGGCCACATGACACCCTCATTACCCATCGGTCACAAAGAAACCCTTGACCTTTACATCATCTGCCCTATACAGCACAAGGTCTGAAAGGAAACCTTTTTTTAACTTTAGAATTTCTAAAATAGAAAAAAAAAAATCTTTATTATCCGTTATTACATTTGACAATTGTGCATTACACAATAATACGTTGATCAAACAATGAGAGAATACTAATAGTTGGGAGTAAATGAAATTTTAAAACTAATCTGCTTAAAAGTAGAACAATAAATGTCTCATCTAAAATGTTTGAAGGAACATAAAAGGTTTAATTCTAAACTGCTATTAAGCTTCCTAGTGTTCTGTCTTATATTTATTGCAAGTAAATAACAGGTTTAACCTAATATTATGTTTGAAGGTAACTCGTTTCCACTTGAAGGCATAGGCGTGCGCCGACCTGGACCATGAACTGAATCCCACACCGTAGTTCTGGAGTCACCAGGTTGACTTTTCTTTAAGCAAGTTATAATGACACAGTCCTTTATAAGAGAATGTTTACAATATACACTTGAAGCACAGCCCATTGTTGTATAGAACTTTAAAAGTTTGAATTTTTCTCTAGTTCCATACTTGTAATGAACAATGAAGCCAGTCTATATCTTACAGACATTAACTATTATCACATTTTTCTTAAAGGGAAGATCACAATACTCTGGATGAATCTAGTCTATAACAATGCTCCAAAGCTAAGTGTTCAGACCTTATGGACAGCAACCACCTATTTTCAAGTAAATGTGTTCACAGCAACTCGGTTACTCTATGTAGTAGCGTTTCTCAAATTGTGGTGAGCGCCGGGGGCGGAGGCTCGAGGTCGGTCTTATATTTTTTCAAGGGCAGCAAAAAACTATTCTACGTGGAGGTTACGTTCCTTCCCCTCCAACGGATCAGAAAATTTTGCAGTTGGAAAACGCCTATGTATCATATTATAAACACTACAATATGCTTTTGTAGCGAATAGTATGTGCAGCCTTACTCGTTAATACTAATGAACTAAGTCGTACTTTTAATGATAGAAACAATAATAGTGTAACATCAACATACATGTAGTGGATATTTAGTACTAGATTATAACAGTTACAGTTCTCAGCAGTAGGAAGAAACAAAAGCTTGTCACTGAAATTTTCATAGAAAATTATTTCCATGTCCTAGTTGCATCTCTCTTTTCTATTTTGTTTTTAACTCACGGTGTATCTTTCTTGTATGTTTTGCATCTTTTTTTTTTGTTGTTGCATGTTTGGATTTTTGCTATCTATTTTCTACTCATTCCATCGTCATCAAATTTTGCCAAAAAGCTCATGCTTGATGATTACACATGAATCAATAAAAAAAGGAACCACTAAGTTGATGAATTGGTCGTAATTAGTTGATTTAGTTGTTTTTTAGCGCCCAGAAAGGGGAAAAGATGCTATTAGCTTTGTGTGGAATGTCTGTCCATCCGTCCGTCCGTCTCGTTTAGATCTCGTAAACTAGAAAAGATAGTGAAAATCCGACACCATAATATTTTAGACCATTCAAAGTTCTGATGCTACGGCTACTTTTTTCTTTTCTAAAAGCGAAAAATCTAATTTTTTAAATTACTTATGCAAGCAGTTTTTTATAACAAATACACTACTTTTACAACTATTCACTATTAATAGTAACAAACACCGGACTCTTTAGTAGGGTAGATGTCTATACACCATACTTTCCACACATTTATGCAAATGGTTTTTGTCAAATTTTTGTTTACATTTTTATTGCTAAGTTAAGTAAGTTCTGTCATACTAATACATTTACACACAAAAAATGTTTACTTTTTTAAAGAGAAAAAATCTATTAAGTACATAAGTTGGACATAATTTAAAACAACAATTAATAAGTAGGTTTTCCTATTCTCGCGTGAATTGTAGCTCCATACTTATACTATAAAACACTTAATCAAAGGGAATTTTTTTTATATTTTTTTTTACGGAAATGTTTTTCTTTTCTTGAGGATTTGAATAAGAGATTGACCCTTTACAAAACAATTAGTTCAATTAGATAATTATTATAAGACATCAGTTAGGCCAGCTTCCACATCTAACTTTACATTCACTTTTACCTATCCTATGGTCTGCTAGACCGCTGAGACATCACACAAGATCTGTCAACCTTCTTTCTCCATTCTTATCTGTCAATGTCTTTGATAGAATTTCATCCTGATGTTCTTTCAAAAAATATTGAAACCTGCCTTTTTACCAGCCTGGAGGGACGACTTCGGAGGCCGATTTTGAGTTTGTGTTTCCACACACACTGTCTACAAACTGTCTTTATAACCTTGTTATTTATAGAAAGGGTACAAAGTTTAGGGGAGCTCAGCCTTGTGTAGAAAATGAGAGTTTAGCATTGAGAGATATATAGAGTCGATACAAGAATCATAATGTAATTATTATATCAATTATAAAAAAAACAACTTTGTAATGGATTTGGTAATTAACATTGTCTTCTATTAATGTTCTTTTAATTCTGATCATTATCAGTCCTAGCTGCATACAAACATCAGAGGTGGAAAATAGCTAATCAAAACGTTTGGTATGAATTTCATTCTCACTCCAAAACAAACCCAACGTTTTAATTTTTTTTTTTTATTTTCCATTTTAGTGAGTTTTTTAAAAACTTTTTTTATTATGTTATACGAGTGGGATATAAAGTGTGTCCCCCTCAGACTTGGTGAGTCAGAGTTTGAAGAGTTGAACAACATAGGCCTACCTAGGCAGCATCATAACAAACGATGGGGGATGCCTACCATGACGTAGCTTGCCGAATAGGAAAGGTAAGTAGCTTTATCCAAAGGCTGCGACCTATTTGGACAAGTCAAGATATTGGACTTAAGACAAAAATACACCTACTTGATACAATCGTCATGCCAACAGCAATATATGCAAGCGATACATGAAAGTCTTAAGCCAAAATTGAGGAAAGACCAAATGTGGCTTAACAAAGATGCCTAAGGATTTTAGGAGTCAGTTTTAGAGATCGGGTCTCAAACAAGGAAATTCTATGCTGAACTGGGAGTCAACTACTTAGTGAGGTTGTGACAGAGCGTCGTATGAGGTATACTGTACATGTTCTCCGACAAAACGAATTGCGCATACCAAGAGTTGCGATGACATGAAGGCCAATACGAGGAAAGCACAAATAGTGACATCTTCCTATAACTTGGCGCTACACTTTTATGGAGGACTTCAGAGCAGTGAACACCAGGTGGGAAGAGGCTTCAGACATTGCCAATGACAGATCTTTGTGGAGACAGCTTGCCGAACGGCGCGGAAGGATCTAAGTCTTAGCATTTTATTAATGAGTTATTAACCAGATAGTGTAAATGTGAGCGTTTTTTCTGCTGAAAAAAAAAGACCTTAAAATCATGAAATTGCCGAAATTCTGAACTAAAAAGTCTGAAAGCAAAATCTGCGAGTAAGCGGGGGAGGGGGCGGTCTCGTTATACTCATTCTACTACTCAATTCCTGTTTGACTATTAATCATGTCAAAACGACATTAATGTTCCCAAAAAATAAAATTATTGAATGAAGTGACGTCGTTTCATAGTCTAAGTGGAACCTAGTGAGTGTTTTTTTTTTTTAAGTAAATAGAGATCATTCAAAATATTTCAAATATAAGATTCTAGTTCTTTCCAACGTAATGGATAAGTTTAGGAAGGATATAACTTCAAGAAGGGAGAGAAGTAAATAAATGACTTCAGGCTCAGTCTCTACATTTGTGAATCTATTGGAACAAAGTTCTAGCGTGTCTTCATGCTGTAATGGTTTCTACAAGGAGAGTGACATTGGTTTATTTCCTCAAGAGAAATTCTGTTATTTTTTTATCCCGGCATACAGTGGACTTTGGGTCATCAAATTGAACTTGTGAAAACAATCAGACTTATTGCATACTGTGGGCAGAGCAAATATCAATCAGAAGGCCCAGTAATTAGGGCCGTAGTTTAAATAGTCAGAAATCATCAAATCCAAAAAAAAAAAAAAAGCCATAATTTGTTAGTGAATAAATAATCGGAGCCCGAATGACATTAAATTGAATCTAATGAAATGCTACAGAACACATCTAAACATAGACAACTAGAGAAACTCCATATTACATTCCTAAATAGAAACTTAACTATTGACTAGAAGGAAACAGAAAGTTGCTAAGACACGACGTCACGGTAGTGCGAACACTTCATCAAAACAAACAATGGCTCAGACAACTCTGAAACTGTTGTTTTAGTTCAATCTAATTATACACGTGAGCACTTTTTAATAATCCCAATCACTTTTGAAAAATAAAACACAAAGTTTTCAAACATTTTGAAATCATTCCACAAATGAAGACAAAAGTTCACTCTTTAAAACCACACACTCTGCTAATAAATGTACATATACTACAAGTCAAATTCCCTCCGACACATCTCTTTCAGTGCTAACACAGCTGTAGGTACAACTAGATGTTAGTATAGCTCATTAAAGTAGAACCCTATGTAGTCTCATCACGTAGCTACTGTGTCTGCATGCGGTACATTGACACTGCAACGTCACCAACAAGATGCAGTGCACATAAAAAGCAGAATCTTTTTTTTACTGTTTGCAGTGGCGGATTTACTCAACAGGTGATGTAGACCAAAACTACTGATCACCTGGAGATGTAGATAAAAGTAAAACATTTGCTTAAAGAGACTGCACACGTGAAAATCAAGTCAAGGTTTGACCTAAGGTCAAATGCAAATTTAAGGAACATATTGAAATCGTGTAGGATTTTTAACCATGCGCAGACCAAAGTTGTCACATTGGAAATGTAGCACGCTACTGTATGCAGGTTAGATATAAACTCTCCAATGTCTTCTATTTATTTTTGTTCAATATTCATTAATACCAAACATCAATGTGTTAGCAATAAGTAAGCTTAAAATTTTAACACTGACCTCAGCACAAAAGTAAGTTAAGTTCCTCTTTCAGACCTTGCGATCTAGAGGACCAGATGATGTAAAGGCCATATGTTTCTGTGGCCCATTGTTAACGAGGCTGTCATGTGGCCAGCCCAACGAACGACCGCCTTTACTTTTCCCCAACTAATGTCCGGTACCCATTAGAGCTGGGTGGACTCAGAGGCACTCAAGTGATCCCGAAATTTAAAATCCCAGTGTTTGAACTCGGGACCTTCTCTGTTCGTAAGCCAAGCGTTTTGTGTACTAGACATTTTAATACTCCAATGATGGCCTCTTAAGATCTAAATTTAGAATACGATTCACAAAATGTTATTAATTAATTAAACTCTTCAATGAATGCAGAAATACACAAATACACATAGTCCGTTCAATATCAATATTTTTCTACTTTTTTAGCCAAATTTAATTTTATTTCTTTTTATACTTCGAAAAATTAAAAGGTCAAACTAGAATTTTCCCGGTGTAATTTAGCATTAATATTTTTTTTATTCACTGCATAAGCACCACTGGTTTGTTCAATTTTTTTTGATGTATTTAGGTAACGTTGTATGCATTTTGTAAGATGGAAAGTAAATTGTTTATATGCAGGGCTACCGCTACCTATTGTGCAATGTTTAATTGCACGCAGGCAGACGAAGTTAAGGGGCGCCAAATCTTTATTCATTATTGTTTTTTACATTTATTTTTTTTAAATACTTCAATATTTAAATATTTTATATTAGTTCTAATTATTCCAGAATCCTTGAACAAAAAAAACAACGATATTCGTGCCTAAAAAGTTATTTTGTAAATTTATCCAAAAAAAAAAAAAAAAATGGGGCGGAGCGGATCTAACAGTACTCTACGGCACCCAATTTTAAAAACACAAGTGATCTTACAGTAAGCTACTGCACTCGATCTTAAAAACACAAGTGATCTAATAGTACCCTACTCTACTGCACTCAATATTAAAACACAAGTGATCTAACAGTAAGCTAGTTAGCGGGGGGAAAGTGAGAGCATTGTAGTAATCACACGTAGACCACAGTTGTATTATACATTATTATTCTCCATGTCGAGAGTTCAAAGGTTAATTTACTTCCCAGTCTCTCAAAGTAGCTCAAACTTAACTCAGCATTTCCTGTTCAGTGATTCAGAGCAAAAAGGTTAGAGTCGGGTTCAAAGGTTACACTATTATATTACAGCGGTTCTCTTTTTACATTGGACTACCATTTTCCTATTGTGTCGAGGGATATTACTAATAAAATGAGGCGTTAGTGTACTGAAATATTACATTCCATCTCTTGTGTTTGCAGAACAGTCCTCATCCCACTTGTCTACCCAAGATATTAGACCAGAGCGCAGGAACCATGATAAAAGTAGAATGGAAGACTATATATTATACTTCAATGGGTATGTGCTGATAGTTGGGAGCATGTGAATTATGAAGTAAGTTTTCATTAGTTCTTATCACTTTGGAAATAGCAATATGTAAGTAGCGACTTTTTATATTACTAATTGGGTTAACAAGAAATAGGAAACCTTCAAGAAAGCATATCACAAACAATAAGATACTAATAATTCCAATTAAACGTTTATGCACATAAACTGTATGCCTTATTAACACTACCTGAGATCATTGGTAAAAATATTAACCGCAGTCCTGACACTGCAAGGCGTTTGTTGACTCTTTACATAGACAGCCAACGTGAGTAGTGCGTTTATTCAATAAGCAACATGCAATTTTTGTTTACTTAGAATTACAACTTCCAGGAGACTGTGTTTCTAAAGTTAGAACAAGAAAAACATAAATTTCTTTCTTTAATAGGCTCCTTGAAATAACTTATTTAGCGACTTTTGTTTTTTAGATCTACTACAATTCATAATATTCCAATTTCAGGCCTTTAGATCTAGACTTAGCAGACGATGCGCACTATTTTACTGAACATTAGTTTATTAAACTCTTTTGAGTCAATAATATCTTACATTCAGAAATGTGCGTACTTGATAGTCCTTTCAAAACGGATGTTGGATCTATATCTAGTCCTAGTTCTCTAGTCAAATTTAAATGTATTTCTTTTTTCTTTGAACAAGTATAACGGACAAACTAAAGATTTCCCATTGTTGCCAAAGAGCTAGTAATTCCTTTCTAGGAGATATTCATCAACTGTTGCATTTCTTTCAAACTAGCCTAATACAGGAAGTCAAAATCCTAAGCAGCGATTATGTTTTACACATTTTTATTTCTTGAGAATGTGGGGACAAATCAATAAGCTACATAGCTCCCGCTGTAAACTTCAAACACAACACTGAACAACATTTTCATAGGTCAGGGTGTAAACACGGGGAACTATGTAGGCAAAGAACATAGCATTGAATAAAGTAAGAAAACAAAAGACCACAGCAGTAAGAACTAACCCACCAGACTAGTACTCAATCTTAACAACAAGAAATCATTCAAAAATACCTTTTAAAAAACAAATCTTATATTAAGTGTAATAGTATCAATTAGAATTGGATCAGTCATGTAATTATATGCATGGTGGAGCTAAACATAATAAATCTGTGCGATGAGAAATATTTGTACCAATTATTTTTATTTAGCTTTTAGATTTCACAATGCACTATGATCCTATCACGTGACTGGACCAGTTGGGAAAGGGGGAGGTAAGAAGGAGGTATCTTGGTGAATGTTTATATGATTGTTTTTTTAAATGCATTAAAAAAAAGGTTCACTCAGGGCCAGTGGCGTCACTAGGGGGTGCGGTCCGCACCGGGTGACACCCAAGTAAAAAAATGCAGCTTTGTGAATAAATGACAATTTAAAAAAAACGACAGTGGCTAAATATTGGAACATGTTATTCACAATGAATCAACAGATCTATCTACTTTTTTTTCATTTCGACTAAACATATTTTAATTTTCTAATGAAATTCTATCAAAAGGTTTAAATTATTATATCATACTAAATACCACAAGGAAAACGTGAAACCTTACTTCCATTGTATACCAGCTGCATGTATGTATAGGAACACTGCTTTGATTCAAATAAATGTTTTAATTTATTAATTTATTTTAATCTATTGAATTTGTAACTTGCACCGTAATATCAGGATGCCTACCAATAGTCACTGTTTAACAAATGAAGACATTCGTCAGGCATAAATTTTGAAATCTCACATGTGATTAATGTAAATTCTGTAGAATTGGAAAGTAAATAAGTGGCAATTGAGATTTCTGAAGATAATGATGTTATTTTATTTTTCTGTTAAGGAAGCTGTAGTCAAGATGAAGGAATTATTACAATGTGTCAGTTGAATGTTAATTTTGCAGAGGTCTTCTCTTCTTGGCTAGTGCTAAGAATGGTTCTGATGCTTCCTAATGGGGACGATTTAGTCATTTAATAGCAAAAAAATGTATTCTTTTGTTGCCGACTATTTTAAACTAATTGTATTGAAATGAAAAAGAAATGGGTAACTGAATTGAATGTGTGGTTGAAATAAAGTCCGACATTGGAATATTAAAAGACGTATGAAGAATTCATCTGGATTGGGAAAGTGTAAAACATCCGGCTACAAATACATTGGACAAGAGAAGTCGTGGCTAGGATTGATGTCAAGAAGAAAAACAATGGAAGGAGATAGTGGCACGGACTGTTTCTATACAAGCAGAATATTTAACTTTTTGTGACCATATTAACAACAAGTCTTTATTGAATATAGAATTTCTATGAGATGATGGCAATGTTATGTAGATAAGACCCATTGCTGAAATACATCTGTAATGTTAAAAAGTTTATAAATGTTTTAACAAACGACTTAAAAGATATTAGAGTCAAAATGACAGTAAGCACCTTTGTATTTTGTTTGACATAGCACACCTGACATAGCATACACTGATCAGATCCAGAAGTTATACAATTTTAAGGGAGACCTAAAAAGCTGAGTAGATCAACTTCATATCTTCAAATCTCTAGAAAAGGTTGAACTTGAATTTATATGTGGAGCTCAAAGATATGACAGTGCAGCTTCAACGTCTGGAGCCATGGAGGAGTACAGGAAATGTATTAAGAACCAACAGAATGGCTATTTAATGGATGTATATAATATTCACTCAATCTATGTGGTCAACATTATTTTTCAGAAATTAGCTTTTTGCCTAGCATTTTTTTATACGATTGAAATACTTTCTTCTTTCTGGAATTAGAGAGAGGAAACTCTGGTGCTGCTGCAGAGCGGCTAAAACAACACGGGAGACAACAGTTACGGGTTATAAGTCCAACTTGATTGGCGTAATGTATGGACGCCACGGGTTGTCTCTGTCGGTGGGAGAGGTCTTCGCGCCTCATTGATCAGCTACCGCCCGCCTCAACCTGGGCAGCCCCCAGACAGTTGGGTGCTGATCTGCCACAGCCTGCCTGCTCTAATGAGTGCTTAGAGCTTAGTTTAAAATGACAAGTAGGCTGGAAACTTGCACCAAGCAACAAAAGAAGAAAAATGAAAAAGAAAATTCCTATTATGCGACTGGCCACATGGAACATCAGGACAATGTGTCCTGGTCTTACAGATGACCTTCGGCAGGTTGACGATGCAAGGAAGACGGCAGTCATAAACAACGAGCTGAAAAGACTACGCATTGACATTGCAGCTCTCCAAGAAACCCGACTAGCCGAAGACGGCATGCTCCGCGAGGCTGATTACACTTTCTTTTGGAAAGGAAAAGCACAGGAACAGACGAGAATGCATGGTGTGGGTTTTGCTGTCAAGAACAGTCTACTTCCCACAATAGTCCCTCCAGTTGGTGGCTCGGAAAGACTACTAAGCATAAGTATGATGACTACATCTGAAAAAGTCACTCTAATCAGTGCCTATGCCCCTACACTATGTTCACTCCAAGAGGACAAAGACAAGTTCTACGAAGACCTAAGGGAAGCCATTGAGACTATTCCTCAAAACGAGCACATGGTTATTCTAGGTGACTTCAATGCAAGAGTAGGAGCAGACCACACTACCTGGCCAGACTGCCTCGGGCTTTTTGGAATCGGCAGGATGAATGAGAACGGACAAAGACTTCTTGAATTCTGCGCATACCATATGCTCTGCATTACGAACACATACTTCAAGACAAAACCACAGCATTGTGTTTCATGTAGACATCTTAGGTCTGGACACTGGCACCAGCTGGATATGATACTGACACGGAAAAGGGACATTGGAAACATACTGCTGACACGTAGCTTTCAAAGTGCCGGACAAGACTGCTGCCTACTAAGATCCACTCATCACAGGGAAAAAGAAAAGCACTAACAATGCTGATCTTAGCAGCGAATTCACAAAGAAATTAGAGGAAGCTTTCAAAAACTTCTCAGTGACTGAGATAGAAAAAACCTGGATGCTCATACTATGTACCAAACACCATCACTGGTCTTTGGTAACAAAACAAAGAAAAATGAAGACTGGTTTGAAGCAAGTCTGCAAGAAATGGAAACTGCCACTAAAAGCAAGAGAGTAGCCATGCTAAACTACAAGAAGGAGCCCACCCCTAGCAACTTACAAGCTCTCAGATCTACTCGAAATGATGCCCAAAGAATAGCAAGACAGTGCGCAAACAAATACTGGCAGGACCTATGTGAAAACATCCAATCTTGTGCCGACTGTGGTAACATCAGAGGACTATACGAGGGCATGAAAAAAGCCTTTGGACCTCACACCAGCAAGTGTGCCCCACTTAAGTCAAAAGATGGCTCAATCATCACTGATCGTGCACTGCAAATGGAACGATGGGTAGAACACTATGCAGAACTTTACCAGATTGAAAATGCCATCTCGACAACTGCTTTGTCTAACTTCCCACCACTTTCAGTTTTGAGCGAATTAGATGAAACACCCTCTGTAAAGGAACTGAGCACAGCCATTGACATGCTTGCACACGGGAAAGCACCCGGAGGAGATGGTATTCCTGCTGAAGTCATTCAGGCTGGGAAGCATGCCCTAATCAAGCCACTCCATGAACTGCTAAGTCTATGCTGGGAGCAAGGAATAGTCCCCCAAGAATTGAAGGATGCCAACATAATAACGATTTACAAAAATAAGGGTGACCGCACAGATTGTAACAGCTATAGAGGCATTTCACTTCTTAGCATAGTTGGGAAGGCTTATGCCAGAGTAGCACTGAAGCGACTACAGATCTTGGCAGAAGGAGTTTACCCAGAATCGCAGTGTGGCTTTAGGGCCGGTAGATCCACAGCAGATATGATCTTCTCCCTGCGACAGCTACAGGAGAAAAGCAGAGAACAAAGGCAGCCCGTTTTTATAGCTTTTATTGACTTGACCAAGGCGTTTGACCTTGTCAGCAGAACCGGCTTGTTTGCCGTATTAGAGAAAATCGGCTGTCCAAACAAGCTTCGGAAACTAGTGTCAGCTTTTCATGAAAACATGCAGGGCACCGTACAGTTTGACAGCTCCGCCTCTAGGCCATTCTCCATCAAGAGCGGAGTAAAACAAGGATGTGTTCTGGCTCCAACACTATTCGGCATCTTCTTTTCAGTTGTACTCACCAGCGCATTCAAATCCCTGGAAGATGGAATATATATCCACAGTAGATCCGATGGAAAGCTATTTAATCTGGCACGCCTTAAAGTCAAAACGAAGAGACGGCGTATCTTGATTAGAGAACTGCTGTTCGCAGACGATGCCGCACTAATATCTCATTCACAAGAAGGATTACAGAGGCTTGTGAATGCACTGGTAGCTGCTTGTCAAGAGTTTGGCCTCACAATTAGCCTCTCCAAGACTGAAATCATGGCACAAGATGTTGCAGAAATACCAGTGATACACATTGGAAATCACACACTTACGGTGGTGCAGGAATTCACATACTTGGGAGCAACAAAAGCCAGCAAGCTAAACTTAGACACTGAGTTGACTAAAAGAATAGGGAAGGCTTCTGCAGCAATGGCAAAACTCTCTAAGCGTGTGTGGGAAAATACCAAATTGACCACGGCAACAAAAATCCTTGTCTACAATGCCTGCATTCTGAGCACACTTCTCTATGGCAGTGAGAGCTGGGCAACTTACATGCGGCAAGAGCACAGATTGAATGGCTTCCACCTACGCTGCCTGCGACGCATACTTTGCATCACCTGGAGGGATCGTGTCACCAACCTGGAAGTTTTGACACGGGCCAACATACACAGCATCTATGCTCTCCTTCAACAGAGAAGACTACGCTGGCTCGGTCAAGTCACTCGCATGCCAGATGGAAGAATCCCTAAAGACATCTTGTACGCTGAGCTAGCAGAGGGAGCTAGACCCAAGGGCCGCCCAAGACTTACTTACAGAGATGTCTGCAAGCGAGACATGAGAGCCATGGGTATCGACCAAAGTATGTGGGAAGATATAGCCCAAGACCGGACAGCATGGAGACAGAGTGTACGTGCTGGTACGAGCTTCGCTGAATGCAAAAGAAATGAAGTCGCATCGGTCAAGAGAAAGAAAAAGAAAGCTGCCCTGTCAGTGAGCCCTAGGACAGATGAATATAAATGCTCAAACTGTGGCAAACTCTGCCGATCCAGAATTGGCTTGATTAGCCACTCCAGATTCTGCCCCGTCTCAAGATGTAACCAAAGCCAGTGACTCATCTGGGTGCATCCATTGTCTTACGAGACAGAAGGAGCCTTATATATAATATTCACTCAATCTATGTGGTCAACATTATTTTTCAGAAATTAGCTTTTTGCCTAGCATTTTTTTATACGATTGAAATACTTTCTTCGTTCTGGAATTATAGCCACTAGAGGTGCAGCTTAAGCAGCTTAAGATTTTTTATTTTACCTATCTTTTCTTTTTTTTTTGGGTGGAAAGAAGAGGGGAGATGTAAAAGAAGGTGAAAGACACACGAGAGTTGGGGCCTATCTTTAAACTAGTGACAATGTTGTGACTAATTAAACCTTTTCTTTAACAAAGGCATAACATTTTAGCGCCACGTGTTTTAAAAAAGGTTCTTCTAAAACTAAAGCACACTGTGATTCAGGAGAAACAAAATAAATCAAAACAAGAAGAAGAAAAGGTCAGGCAAACAATCCCAGGATGCCGGACTCACTGTGTAAGAAGAAGAAAAGGTCAGGCAAACAATCCCAGGATGCCGGACTCACTGTGTAAGAAGAAGAAAAGGTCAGGCAAACAATCCCAGGATGCCGGACTCACTGTGTAAGAAGAAGAAAAGGTCAGGCGAACAATCCCAAGATGCCGGACTCACTGTGTAAGAAGAAGAAAAGGTCAGGCGAACAATCCCAGGATGCCGGACTCACTGTGTAAGAAGAAGAAAAGGTCAGGCAAACAATCCCAGGATGCCGGACTCACTGTGTAAGAAGAAGAAAAGGTCAGGCAAACAATCCCAGGATGCCGGACTCACTGTGTAAGAAGAACAAAAAGAGGTCAGGCGAGCGATCCCAAGATGCCGGACTCACTGTGCAAGAAGAACAAAAAGAGGTCAGGCGAGCGATCCCAAGATGCCGGACTCACTGTGCAAGAAGAACAAAAAGAGGTCAGGCGAGCGATCCCAAGATGCCGGACTCACTGTGCAAGAAGAACAAAAAGAGGTCAGGCGAGCGATCCCAAGATGCCGGACTCACTGTGCAAGAAGAACAAAAAGAGGTCAGGCGAGCGATCCCAAGATGCCGGACTCACTGTGCAAGAAGAACAAAAAGAGGTCAGGCGAGCGATCCCAAGATGCCGGACTCACTGTGCAAGAAGAACAAAAAGAGGTCAGGCGAGCGATCCCAAGATGCCGGACTCACTGTGCAAGAAGAACAAAAAGAGGTCAGGCGAGCGATCCCAAGATGCCGGACTCACTGTGCAAGAAGAACAAAAAGAGGTCAGGCGAGCGATCCCAAGATGCCGGACTCACTGTGTAAGAAGAACAAAAAGAGGTCAGGCGAGCGATCCCAAGATGCCGGACTCACTGTGTAAGAAGAACAAAAAGAGGTCAGGCGAGCGATCCCAAGATGCCGGACTCACTGTGGAAGAAGAACAAAAAGAGGTCAGGCGAGCGATCCCAAGATGCCGGACTCACTGTGTAAGAAGAACAAAAAGAGGTCAGGCGAGCGATCCCAAGATGCCGGACTCACTGTGTAAGAAGAACAAAAAGAGGTCAGGCGAGCGATCCCAAGATGCCGGACTCACTGTGTAAGAAGAACAAAAAGAGGTCAGGCGAGCGATCCCAAGATGCCGGACTCACTGTGTAAGAAGAACAAAAAGAGGTCAGGCGAGCGATCCCAAGATGCCGGACTCACTGTGTAAGAAGAACAAAAAGAGGTCAGGCGAGCGATCCCAAGATGCCGGACTCACTGTGTAAGAAGAACAAAAAGAGGTCAGGCGAGCGATCCCAAGATGCCGGACTCACTGTGTAAGAAGAACAAAAAGAGGTCAGGCGAGCGATCCCAAGATGCCGGACTCACTGTGTAAGAAGAACAAAAAGAGGTCAGGCGAGCGATCCCAAGATGCCGGACTCACTGTGTAAGAAGAACAAAAAGAGGTCAGGCGAGCGATCCCAAGATGCCGGACTCACTGTGCAAGAAGAACAAAAAGAGGTCAGGCGAGCGATCCCAAGATGCCGGACTCACTGTGCAAGAAGAACAAAAAGAGGTCAGGCGAGCGATCCCAAGATGCCGGACTCACTGTGCAAGAAGAACAAAAAGAGGTCAGGCGAGCGATCCCAAGATGCCGGACTCACTGTGCAAGAAGAACAAAAAGAGGTCAGGCGAGCGATCCCAAGATGCCGGACTCACTGTGCAAGAAGAACAAAAAGAGGTCAGGCGAGCGATCCCAAGATGCCGGACTCACTGTGCAAGAAGAACAAAAAGAGGTCAGGCGAGCGATCCCAAGATGCCGGACTCACTGTGCAAGAAGAACAAAAAGAGGTCAGGCGAGCGATCCCAAGATGCCGGACTCACTGTGCAAGAAGAACAAAAAGAGGTCAGGCGAGCGATCCCAAGATGCCGGACTCACTGTGGAAGAAGAACAAAAAGAGGTCAGCCGAGCGATCCCAAGATGCCGGACTCACTGTGGAAGAAGAACAAAAAGAGGTCAGCCGAGCGATCCCAAGATGCCGGACTCACTGTGTAAGAAGAACAAAAAGAGGTCAGGCGAGCGATCCCAAGATGCCGGACTCACTGTCTAAGAAGAACAAAAAGAGGTCAGGCGAGCGATCCCAAGATGCCGGACTCACTGTGTAAGAAGGAACAAAAAGAGGTCAGGCGAGCGATCCCAAGATGCCGGACTCACTGTGTAAGAAGGAACAAAAAGAGGTCAGGCGAGCGATCCCAAGATGCCGGACTCACTGTGTAAGAAGGAACAAAAAGAGGTCAGGCGAGCGATCCCAAGATGCCGGACTCACTGTGTAAGAAGGAACAAAAAGAGGTCAGGCGAGCGATCCCAAGATGCCGGACTCACTGTGTAAGAAGGAACAAAAAGAGGTCAGGCGAGCGATCCCAAGATGCCGGACTCACTGTGTAAGAAGAACAAAAAAAGGTCAGGCGAGCGATCCCAAGATGCCGGACTCACTGTGTAAGAAGGAACAAAAAGAGGTCAGGCGAGCGATCCCAAGATGCCGGACTCACTGTGTAAGAAGAACAAAAAAAGGTTCATTCTGATGTGCATTGTTCGTTTTTTTTTTTTAACTCAGAGCTTCAACTCCGTCTGGAAGCAGTTAGTGATGTAGCTGATACATTTGGAGCAATCCAACCGAACATTCTTTAGTTCCACAACCAAAGAAGTATTGTAGTTGTCCGTTTCAAAATATTGGCGTATATGAAGATTTTCCAAAAGGCGACATTCAAACAGAAATACCATGTGACTGAGAAGAGATCTAAAGGCAACAAAAGTTATTCTTGAAGCAAATAAAAGTTGACAGTGCATGATTTATATGCCACTAAGACCTTAAATAAAATGTCTAAATCCTTTAACAAAGCCTTCAACCTTTTCTTACCACTTGCTTATCTATGGCTTCTCATGTGGAAAAGGATTTCAAAAATTAAAATTAAGAACTGTTTGAGACATAGGAACAAACGACACTTTCACAACGGGCAATTTTTATTAAAAATGAAATCGTTAGAGACATTGATTGTAGTACAGTTAATGATAAGTTTTCAAGTTTGAAATCTAGAAAAAAAAAGTGTAATACATATGGTTGCATTGCTGCAAAACTGAACTATAGATTAATGGCAATGTCTTCGATTCCAAAGATTAAGGATGCGTGCAGAGCTACACATGACTATGTAAGCCCATTAACCTTTAGTTAAACTGTAATAAACAACTGAATTTTAAAATTTCATAGACACTCATTTTATAGTCGTTGAACAATCGAATAACGTAGGTAATTATAAATTATATGTATTACAGCGCAACAAACAAACGAAAAAAAAGGGAAGGGGCGGGGGTGAAACCCTGAGCTGACCGCACCGGGTGACACCCAACCTAGTGACGCCACTGCTCAGGACTCCTCAAGGGGACTTATACAACTTACACTATCACATATGCCAAGTACGATTTCTTTCCCTTGTTCAATAAACCAAACACAATAATTAATTACAAATAGGTAATTAACTAAATGGTTAAGAAAAAAATTATTGATTCTTGTGTTATCATGTAAAAGAAATAATTGTGCCAAATTTCAGCTTAATCGAGATTGGGTGTCGGAGAAATAACACGTACAAACGTTTTACCAGACAGACAAACAGAGTTGATATAAGCTTTGTATTTTTTTATTTTGTTTATTTAAGTATTATAAAAGCGGGTGTTCTATATAGTACTTGATACAGTATGAAATGGCCAGTTGTTGCATGATGTTAATTCTAGACGAAATCAACAAGGAAGGTGTGCTAGTTTATATTATTGAGCTGCTCAATAAGCCGAGTGCAGATTTTAATTAAGCCAAGTTCCACTTGCAGACCTTGCAATAAGTGCAGATGTAAAATAAGTCAAGTTCCCCTTTCAGACCTTGAGATAAGTGCAGATGTAAAGTAAGTCAAACAGATGTAGAGTAAGTAAAGTTCCCCTTTCAGACCTTGAGATAAGTGCAGATGTAAAATAAGTCAAGCTCCCCTTTCAGACCTTGTAATAAGTGCAGATGTAAAGTAAGTCAAACAGATGTAAAGTGAGTAAAGTTCCCCTTCCAGACTTTGAGATAAGTGCAAATGTAAAGTAAGTCAAGTTCCCCTTTCAGACCTGGTAATAAATGCAAATGTAGAGTAAGTAAAGTTCCCCTTTCAGACCTTGAGATAAGTGCAAATGTAAAGTAAGTAAAGTTCCCCTCAGACCTTGTGATAACTGCAGATGTAAAGTAAGTAAAGTTCCCCTTTCAGACCTTGTAATAAGTGCAAATGTTAAGTAAGTAAAGTTCCCCTTTCAGACCTTGTAATAAGTGCAGATGTAAAGTAAGTCAAACAGATGTAAAGTAAGTAAAGTTCCCCTTTCAGACTTTGAGATAAGTGCAAATGTAAAGTAAGTCAAGTTCCCCTTTCAGACCTGGTAATAAATGCAAATGTAGAGTAAGTAAAGTTCCCCTTTCAGACCTTGAGATAAGTGCAAATGTAAAGTAAGTAAAGTTCCCCTCAGACCTTGTGATAAGTGCAGATGTAAAGTAAGTAAAGTTCCCCTTTCAGACCTTGTAATAAGTGCAAATGTTAAGTAAGTCAAGTTCCCCTTTCAGACCTTGTGATGAGCGCAGATGATGGAACTTTATTTTCTAGTTACTTTCCTTGATATTATTTGCATTGCCCTTTGAACGCTTCACAGTTTTGACACAAATATTCTGTTATAATTTAATCATATATTTGCTCGTATATTTAGAAATATATTAACAAAAACTTACTAGCTGCTTCCTGTTTCAGTTCTACATTGGGTCTAGCAGGTGTAACTAAGGCTTCTGTTGATTCATTGCCATAGATGTAGTAATGAGCAGACGTCATATAGTTATAAAAAGGCAAACTTGAGTTTCTGAACACCAGAGTGGAGGTGGGCTGCTGTCTGCAAGGGATACAAAATAATAAATAAATAAAACATTTTTTATAGTTTCTTTAAATTTTGAGAGCTGTTTGTTAGCGACGTCACTGGCGGTGTTTGATGGTCACATTAAGTAACATTTGATAGTTTTTTGAATAAATAAATGGAGTTTGAGTCTTTGTATTTGCTAAAAGAAATTTTTTAAGCTACAATAAAGTTCAGAGGTGTATGCGCACTGGACTGTCGTTCGATAGTCTAGATGGCGAATAAACATATTGAGTATTTTAGAGAATCGCTTTAAGAAAAAGAAATCCCTTTATCAAATTTAAATGAGCAGCAATGGATGGAGAACCAATATGCCATGCTTGGGCGCTGCCGTGGATTTGAAAGCCTTTAAAAACAAAATATTCCATGTTAGAAATACACTACGTTATTCATTGAAAGAATGTAGTCGCTAAAAGTCTAAGAAGTAGATTGCATTATTAGAGGTCTACCTAAAATCGAAAAACACGGTAAGGATCTACGCTCTCAAAAAATTTGAGAGCCACTGCCCTAATGGAACAGCCCGCATTATAACCCTCCCACGCACATAGTTTTAACTCGTGAATTATGGATTTATGGTATCACTTACCCGTGCCTCCTCCCGGCCAAAAAAAATCCTACATACTTCGGCTTCCGATTCTATATATAGATGTAAATCTAGCCCGTTCAACATTTCAACTTTGTTCTCATAAACACACCTATAGTTACCAGGGACGGACTGGGTATCAAAATTGGCCCGGGCATTACCATATAAACCGGCCCACAAATGGCATGTCATATATTTTCGGTGTGGGGGGATTTTTACCCCACTCCGCAATTTATATTATATATATTAGTGTGTGTGTGTGTGTGTGTGTATGTAATTGATCTTCATTACATTCTGATCTTTCATTCTTTCAAAGGTTTTTTCTACCCTAGAATACTCTCTTCCTATAATTAGTGGAAAGACAGTACACACCGACAATTGACAAGTAGGGAGTCCGGGGGAGCGCTGTGAGCTCCCCCAGTGGGGTCTGGAGCAAAGCCGGAACCAAGCATCATTTCCGTTATTTTAAGCTTTAAAAATGCATATTCTGAGGTATATACAGTGCAATTAGCCTGCTACTCTTCTTTAAAAAAAAAATCAAAAACTAAATTTGCTATTCAATGGAGTTCAGCGACTGGTAGAAAATGGTAAATGCTTTGGTTTTTGTATTGGAGGGGGGAGGGCAACCAAAAAACCCCTTTTGGCTACGCTCATGAAATTTGGAGACTGTAGTTTACTTAAGTTGGCTGCACTGGGGCAGTAAGTAAAGTTTCCCTTTCAGACAATGAGGTCTGAGGCAAGTGATGGTTTGAACCCCTCCCATCCCGACCACGCCTTTTTTTTTATCATAGGTGTAAGCCTAATTCTCTACAAAATATATAAAGTTTGATAACGCATCGAAAACTGGATGGATGCATTCGTACGATTACATAATGTTTTCTATTATTCATGTATGTAGTCTGAAAACTATAAACACTACAATAGCAGCCTTAATGAGTATCAAACTTTTTGGTATTACTAATAGATTACAGACGTTTCTTCAAAGAAATAAAATAGTCAGGTCCTACGCATTTCATGTGTCAATCTAGTCATGCATGTTGATCTGTGACTTAAAATATGCTAAATCATTTGTTTCCTGGCTGACTCAGGCAACCCATTCCATTAAAAGATAAGAGAAAGCAGAACGGTTAAAGAGGTACTTACTTAATGTGAAAAGCTCTTGCTTCCTTCTAGTACATTCTCAAAAACACGATTTGTATATATATGAATATACCATGACCCATTATTTAAAATATAAATTAAATCTCCTTTCATTAAATATCGGATGTGACAGCGCTATATAAATTATTGTAATTATTGTAATAATTTTCATCATTAATTCATTCATAAGTTTGCCATTAATTATAATTTATTTAGATCTAGATTTATTTTTTAATTAAATGATATTTTTTTGTAAGCTTTAAATGTGGTATTTTTAGATCTATGTTTTAAAAATAAACAAAAAGAAACTTACTATTTCTTTTCAAATCGCAGCAAGTAGAACTTTATACCCATATTGAGCTGTGAATAAGTTGGGCGGTTTGCAATTTCGCGGCTGTGTGTATGTGTTAATTTCTATTAAGTATTGTTAAAGAGCTAATTGGAGCGCCTATTGTTGCGTTATATCAATGTTTTCTCACTTAACCTCTCTCATCCCTCTTTTTCGTTAACTGACAATGGAACCATCGGAACGCGGGGGAGGGAAGGAGCAAAATAAAATGGGAGCGCCATCAAAGGTCCATACCGACCAGCAAAAATGATTAGGCCAAACACAGCCTCGAAGACATCGAAGCAGTCCATGCCGCTCGTGCATAGCGGAAAGTACAGCCTAACGTTTTACAAATGATAATACGTACAGTGTATACTGTATAGTATATTTTTCTTGATATTCTTGTTGAATTTCAAACAAAATTAATTGTAATAATAATTAAATAAAAAAACAAACAAGAAAACGTGTTCTGGCCTTTGTGTCTTGCTACTGTCACTTTTTTTTTTAAAGTTGTCCGTATTTAATTTTTTTTTCTTTGGTCGCGACTAGGCCGGCCTATTTGGTACCGGCCCACCGGGCATTTGCCCGTTTGCCCATATAGCCAGTCCGCCCCTGATAGTTACAAGGAAAGAAAACAGAAATATCTTTGATTTACGCCCTAAAGGATTAGTGGAAAGAATTTCGCCTTAATTAGAACATATTTAGAGAAAAATATCCTCTAGTCATTTCGAGCGTGAGCAAAGTTGAGGTGTTTAGAATACATCTGAAAACGTGGACAATAAGTGATGAATAAGTCAGTCAGCTAATGTGTTGGCATTTAGTTTAGATAAATAATTGTCTAGATATTTATTACATTGTTAACAATTACTTTTTTAAAATTTAATGTTAAAAATGTTGTTTTTTAATTACATCCTTTTGAGGTAAAAAATCTGACTAAAGAAATTGACGAAAAAAAGTAAGGAAAAGAAAGTGAATGAAAAAAAAGTGAATGAAAAGCTAGTGAATAAAAAGAAAGTGAATGAAAAGTAAGTGAATGAAAAGTAAGTGAACGAAAAGAAAGTAAGTGAGTGAAAAGTAAGTGAGTGAAAAGTAAGTGAATGAAAAGTAAGTGAATGAAAAGTAAGTGAACGAAAAGTAAGTGAACGAAAAGAAAGTAAGTGAGTGAAAAGTAAGTGAGTGAAAAGTAAGTGAATGAAAAGTAAGTGAATGAAAAGTAAGTGAATGAAAAGTAAGTGAATGAAAAGTAAGTGAATGAAAAGTAAGTGAATGAAAAGTAAGTGAATGAAAAGTAAGTGAATGAAAAGTAAGTGAATGAAAAGTAAGTGAATGAAAAGTAAGTGAATGAAAAGTAAGTGAATGAAAAGTAAGTGAATGAAAAGTAAGTGAATGAAAAGTAAGTGAATGAAAAGTAATGAAAAGTAAGTGAATGAAAAGTAAGTGAGTGAAAAGTAATTAAAAGTAAGTGAATGAAAAGAAAGTGAATGAAAAGTAAGTGAATGAAAAGTAAGTGAATGAAAAGTAAGTGAATGAGAAGTAAGTGAATGAAATAAAAGTGAATGAAAAGAAAGTAAGTGAGTGAAAAGTAAGTGAATGAAAAGTAATGAAAAGTAAGTGAATGAAAAGAAAATGAGTGAAAAGTAAGTGAATGAAAAGAAAGTGAATGAAAAGTAATGAAAAGTAAGTGAATGAAAAGAAAATGAGTGAAAAGTAATTAAAAGTAAGTGAATGAAAAGAAAGTGAATGAAAAGTAAATGAATGAAAAGTAAGTGAATGAAAAGTAAGTGAATGAAAAGTAAGTGAATGAAAAGTAAGTGAATGAAAAGTAAGTGAATGAAAAGTAAGTGAATGAAAAGTAAGTGAATGAAAAGTAAGTGAATGAAAAGTAAGTGAATGAAAAGTAAGTGAATGAAAAGTAAGTGAATGAAAAGTAATGAAAAGTAAGTGAATGAAAATAAAATGAGTGAAAAGTAATTAAAAGTAAGTGAATGAAAAGAAAGTGAATGAAAAGTAAGTGAATGAAAAGTAAGTGAATGAAAAGTAAGTGAATGAGAAGTAAGTGAATGAAATAAAAGTGAATGAAAAGTAAGTGAATGAAAAGAAAGTAAGTGAGTGAAAAGTAAGTGAGTGAAAAGTAAGTGAATGAAAAGTAAGTGAATGAAAAGTAATGAAAAGTAAGTGAATGAAAAGAAAATGAGTGAAAAGTAAGTGAATGAAAAGAAAGTGAATGAAAAGTAATGAAAAGTAAGTGAATGAAAAGAAAATGAGTGAAAAGTAATTAAAAGTAAGTGAATGAAAAGAAAGTGAATGAAAAGTAAGTGAATGAAAAGAAAGTGAATGAAAAGTAATGAAAAGTAAGTGAATGAAAAGAAAATGAGTGAAAGTAAGTGAATGAAAAGTAAGTGAATGAAAAGTAAATGAATGAAAAGTAAGTGAATGAAAAGTAAGTGAATGAAAAGTAAGTGAATGAAAAGTAAGTGAATGAAAAGTAAGTGAATGAAAAGTAAGTGAATGAAAAGTAAGTGAATGAAAAGTAAGTGAATGAAAATTAAGTGAAGGAAAAGTAAGTGAATGAAAAGTATGTGAATGAAAAGAAAGTGAGTGAAAGTAAGTGAATGAAAAGTAAGTGAATGAAAAGAAAGTAAGTGAAAAGTAAGTGAGTGAAAAGTAAGTGAATGAAAAGTAAGTGAATGAAAAGAAAGTGAATGAAAAGAAAATGAATGAAAAGAAAGTGGGAAAAATGTAATTTTGGTAAAAAGTGGTGCGAAAATTTAAAAAAAAGAGAATAAAAAAAGAGAAAGGAATTTTGTTAAAACCTAAAGTAAAGAACATGTTCTCTACTGCAGTTGTATCAGTCGAACCTCAATATGTTCCAAGGTGTTTCCTTTCCACGTTCATGGCTAGGTCTAATTCTATATTGTAGGTCATGTCAAGTGAATACTGTCTACACCAGTGCACTTTTAATTGTTGTATTCTGTTACTTGATTTTTTTAACACATAATCTTGACACGTGACTAGAGTCGTAAGATGTGCTTTCACAATAAACGTGCAAACAAGGAGGGATTCATTCAGAGCATCTGAACGCAAAAGCGGCACCAGAAGTAGGCAAGGTGGGCAACCGCAGACGGCCTCGCGGTTCGAAGGCCTCGCGCCTCGAAGGTTTATCAATTACCTCGACTTCTTTTCATAATGGCTGACTACACAGATTATCTTAAGATTTTGTCAAACATCAACCGGTGCAATAGCAGAAAAGAACCTTTACATCATCTGTCCCATAGATTGCAAAGTCTGAAAAAGGGTGGATTACAGCAGTTGCTTCCCCTTTCTAATCATATGAAGAGTTTTATAACCTTGTCCCTATTACTAAACATTTAAACATTCTATAACAGAAAAATAAAGTGAATGAAACATAATCAAAAATGTCTTTCAAATTCTATCAAAACTGGCGGTCCGGAACTGCTCGCAAGTCAACTGAAAAGAAAATGATTGAAGACTACAAGTCATGAAATACACAACACTATGTAATTGTAAGTCAAGCATTTCAATAAGACCTAAAGAAGAAAAAGTTATGTTGATCTAACTCATTTTTTTTTTTTGTATAAATGGCATTTTTAAGAATGTAAATTTGATCGTTTTGTGTCCATTATCTAGTAGTATATAGAATATAGATATAAGAGAACTTTACTTTGCCCACATAAAATTTTGTTCTTGAGCCGCCTCTGTCTGAACGGGAATAAATTGCGATCTGCATATTTTGTCACGCTTATGCAGACGAAACCGTTGTCTATTTAAAGCTTCTTTCCGTTGTCTGTCCTTGTATTCGGGAAGGGATTTTCCCTGTGCCTCAAATAGGTGTCACGCGACCTTCGTAAGGGCTCTCCAGTTTTCTCTTTCAGATGCCAGCTGCTTTCCTCTTCGCCATACAGGCAAAATGGCGCTTGATTTAATGTAGGTGTGTCGATATTTCTATTGAGTGCTCTATGTGATGATGTCTTGATGTTACGATGAGATGGTGTTGATCAGACAATGAGTTTCTAATGTTCTAATTTGGTGTAGATTTCCACTTTTAAACAATTATTAAATACTCAAACAATACCGTGATGCCGTAGATTCAAATGTAAACTATTAATTCAACAAAGCTTTAATTCTGGAACTACACATGACTCTAATATATACACATTGTAAATACAATTTAATTAAACAATTTACTGTCGTCGTTGAAGCCCCAAACTGAATGTATGTCTTTTAATTACGTTTGACCAAACAAACGATCTCCTTTCGTCCTGCTCTATTTCTCCCCCGCTCCTTTCATGGTCTGGAATTAGCTTTCAGTTCCGAGAAACTCTTCAACAACATAACCATGATCTTGCTCTGCAATACTGCAGAAATCTAAAAATAAACTTAATGCCAAAGCTGCTTTATGCTACATGACTGTGGGGCACCTCTGTTGCGCCGTTTACTTTTCAGATCGCTTTTACTCTTTTGGCATATGTTAATCAAACATGCGAGATAGGTGTCCGACTCAGTGCAGCTGTCAAATGGTACGGTAAGTAATTCTTCCATACTGTCCACGCCAGCCTCCAGCAGAACATGTTTGTTTATTTATTTATATGGTAGTCCTGCTAGCGTATGTCCGTTATGGAGCATAGGCACCCTTGGTGGAAGTGTTAGAGGAGTCTTATAAAGCATCCATGCAAAAGTGTGAGAACCACTATGATTTATAGATATTGAGATGTGCTGGTAGGCGAGAGATCTTTTTGACATACTCTCATTTCAAGGCGACAAGAAGCACGTTGTTGGCCTTAACAATACCATTGTCTATGTCTCTAGACATTGACTCCTCGTTAGACTTTATGCAGCACAGGTACGTATAGTGGTCGACAAAAAAATACATTCAGGTTGATTTGTTGAAATATTGTGGAAGGGGCACGATAATTGTCATGGCCAAGTCACAACATTCGTGGTTTGACTATCAGGTATAGTAGTCTAAACATGTCTGTGTCAGCGAGTCACACCTGGCGTCTGGCTCAAATGAGAGACATAAGAGAGGGGAGTTCTCTATCTGGACTTGTTTATAACCCCGTCACTGTCTAATTATATGAGGGGGGGGGGGGAATTGAACATACAAATCAATACACACTAAGAACGAGACCCTAAATGTGCTAAGTAATGAAAAGAAATTCTATTGACCTTACCCCTTTAAAGTTTTCATACATTCTGAGAATCTAAAATGCTTTTTCTCAAGGCGTCGCACTAATCAAACAGGTGAAAGTTATAAAAAAACAACATCATGGTATTGAAACAATTTCTTAAAAAGAAAGTCATCTTGCCCCAAAACCCTAAAAAATAAAACGACGCTTCTTAATTTTTTAAATATTGGTAATATCGCTTATGCTTGTTAAATATTCAATTATAGATTTTTATCTACATTGCAAAAACACATCTGTCTTTAAAATATAAACAAAGCAAAATTTTAAAAAATACTAATACTTTTTAAAACAAGCGAAATACAAAGAAAACACTTTATATTTAAAAATAAGATTACAAAGAGAGTTTGTGTTATCACGCAAACTCAAAGACTTCCCCTGATCTCCATCTCGACAGGTCTGGGAAACCAAAAATTCTCGACCTGTATGGCTACATGTATGCACTACCTAAGACAGCAGGTTTCTGTCCAGAGCTTTTACAAGAGAGCCTCTCAAGCCCTCACTCAAATGGAGTTTGATGATGATGATGATCGAAGTCACCAATGGACCAGGAATATTTAAGCCATAGTCTTATTTTGATGGTTTAAATTAATAAAATTGTAAAAAATCATTTGGGCGTTTTTTTGCACATAAAAGCAAACAGGTCAACACTTCGTCTTCGTCTTCTGGAATAAGTAGAGTAGAGATCCAACTGATCACCTAAAAAGTAGAATAGAGATCCAACTGATCACTTAAAAACAGAATGGAAACCTCCCAGACAGTGTCGGTGGCACCTGGTGCAGTAGCTCAGGGTGTCATCCCTTCCCATCAACTTTGTTCAAATATGTTCCAATAAACACTATTGCTAGTTAGTTCTTTTTGTTGAACAAATACAGTGAGCTGATTACCTACTATTATTGATTTTTACTCAAGTGTAAAATAAGTGTCAATTCTATTTTAAAATCCCACTGTATATGACATTTATTCAAAGGTTATTGCAAATTTTACAATGATATTTAATTAAAATTAGAAACAGACTTAACATCACCTGAACAGGTTTCTTTTGTTATACTTAAAGACAGAAGTGGTATAACGTTGTGCTTTGATATTTCAACTTAAGCTACCATCTAGACGTGTTTAGACATGTTTGGGCATATATCTAGAGATTTTAATTAATTATCTTTTCCGATGTGTCTGCTTTTGTCAAGATATAATTTTTTCAACTTGGTTGTGATCCCCAAAATGGTTTCACCCGGTGCGACGGCACCCTTCGCATCCCCTACTGACGCTACTGCTACCAGATACGTACGTACCTCTCTCCAACAATGTAGATTGATATATTGGAGTAGACGGGCTAGGAAATTAAAAAATATAGCCCGTACAAATAACCAGTTTCCCATGCCAACAGCATAGTGCACTATTACCCACTAGTAGGCATACTAATCCTGATCATAATCGCTCTATCTACTTTATAAGTCTAGACTATAGCTCCAGAATATAGAATATATATAGAATCTAGAGCTAGAATAGTATCTAGACTATGTCTAGACCTAGAATCTAGACTAGGTCTTGACCTAGAATCTAGACTAGGTCTAGAATTCCAATCTAGACTAGTCTAGATCTAGATCACGATCTAGAACTAAATCTAGAATCCAGGCTATATCTAGAATCTAGACTAGAATGTAGACTAGACCTAGAATCTAGATCTAAAATAGAATTCGTATGATATTTAATCTTAAAATTACTAGACCTAGATTTAGGCCAATATTATGATCAGGATTAGATGTAAATTGAGTAGGCCTACTACTGGAAAATAATTCACTATGCTGTTCGCATCACATTCACTTCTTATTGTTATACTACTGTTTACATAATAAATAAATTTGCACCCCTAAACTGTAAGAAGAAAAACTATTTCCTTAATAGTTTATAGATGTAAATTTTGTTCAAATTGTTTAATGCGTTTAAAACTAAATCTAGATCTACATCTGGCCTCTATTGAGTATTGATGTATGTGTATCATGAAGATATGTCAAAACTACGCGCTATAAAAGTAGTTGTTTTTTTACTTTGAACTAAAACTAAGTTAAATTCAAATTATTTTTAAAAACAACATTTGAATCAGTATTCTATTCCATGAGTTAATTAATAAATGGAAAATCTATTTTATAATGATCCATGATACTTTTTCCATTGTGACCTTACATGCCAATTGTTTGTACCAATGTGCGAATCTATGAATGAAGCTTGATTTGTTAATGAAGAAGTCTGTGACCTTTTTTATGTCATACCTTCCCTGAAGTTTTTCATTTAAAAGTGTTGTTTTTTTAAATCTGTTTGCATAGATAATTTAAAATATTAGATGGTTCACTTTCGGAAAAGAAAAAAGTAGCCGTTGCATCAGAACTTTGAATGATCTAAAATATATTTCTGACATCTAAACGGGACGGACAGACAGGCCACACAAAACTAATAGCGTTTTTCCACTTTCGGGGGCCGCAAAAACTTATATTAAGAGTATCAAATTTGTTTGGATCAGTGATGTAGTTTAATTTGTAATAGGTCTAGAGTCAATCTAGACTATCAAAAAAAAATATGTTTTTGTTTAGCACAATTTTATGCTTTTAACTTTCTCACTACGCTATGATCCTATCACTTTTCTGGACCAGTTGGAAAGGGGCAGAAGGGAGAAAGAAGGGGAGTATCTGGGTGATCGCTTTTTAAATGTTTTTTTTTTAAAGTGAGCCACCTGAATTTGAGGGCTAAGACCTCTTTAGCCTCCACAAGCCAGTAAGGTAATCACTGTGCCAGGGAGCTGCTTTTGGAAATATGTTTTATAGTAACTTACAACTTTTCTTTCTACAAACACTAAAGGGGACTAATTCAATTTATACCACCTTATACCACCTTATCAGTCAAGTAAAATATCTTTCCCTTGTTATAGATAATAGTTAATTAACTAATCAGTTAATTTTTTAATTGATTCTTGTGTTGGCATGGAAAAGAAATAATCGTTCGAAATTTCAGCTTGATCCGAGACTGGGTGAAGGAGAAATAACGTGAACAAACTTTTGGCCAGACAGACAGAGTAGAAATGCTTACATTGAGTGAAGGGAAATCACCGTTCAATCAATACCATATCTCTGAATATTGTAAGGTTTATCTCCTCTTTTCTATTTAAAACAAAAAATGAATTCTTCCACTTATCGATTAACTAATTGGTTAATTGTGTTATTGCTTTACGTGTTGTGTACAATTTCCATTTGGTCTGAGAATGGGAAGTGGAAGGACAAAACGTTTTAAAAAAATTCACCCAGACAGACAAAATGGAGTGTGTTAATATAAGGAACAAGCTTTGTAAAAACCCTGCATATTATCTTCTTATCTTATAAAATACAAAAGTTATTTCAAAAAAGAAGATGATTACGTCCTACGCGTGTCCCTCGGTCAGTCTTGTCATGCATGTTAATCCATGACTTAGACTCTGCCAAGTCATTGGCTTTCCAGAAGCAATTGAGTTTCATCGTTACGTGTTTAAAAACCTTCTTTTTGAGTAGTTTTACAAAGTCCTGAGATTCTGAAGAGTTTATAATGTATGATAAATGGTATCTTAATATTAAAATTGTATAAATATTGAACAAATGTACAAAGTGTTTATGGCGTAAGGAGGTGGTTGAAAAAAATTGTACCGCCCTCTTATCTCCTTTTGAGATTGATTGATTGAATGGTCCTCTCCTAGAATTTTCTGCAGCGGCCACTTGGGTGTTGAATATTGTCACTACTTTGACATGAAATAATTGTCGTTGTCAAGAAGTGCAGATAAACATCACCACCCGTATGGTCTCCTCTGGGTAACGATGCGATGGATCGGACTGAGTTAGCAAGCCTTTCTTCCATCCTCAGCACATAACTGTGGTAGCCTACTGGAGGCAATATTCACTCTCGTTCTTAGCCTATCCACTTCACCAGGCGGACATTTCCACGGAGGCGCCAAGCTGAGGCGACGTCAGCTGGAATACTCCTGATCATAGTGCGTTTTTTTTTATTACGGGCACTGTGGTCTAAGAGGTACTCGAGACCAATAAATCGGGCGGACGGAGCTAGGTCTTTGCATACCCATAAATTGGTTTAAAGTTTAAAAGGTTAATACAAGGTGGGTGAAAGTTTGATGTCCCTCACCACTACTACTTGACTACTTGAACTATTGCTAGACTAATTACTGTTATACCTTCCACTAGCATTACACAACACCCGTTGATTTGTACCCAGGGTATTAATGGTTTATGTTGACGAATACCCCCACCCATTTTTTGCACTTATAATAAAAAGGAGAACCCCTTTTTTTTATTTGCATATATACATCATACCACAGCTCGCGTTTTGACGCCCACCCCTCGCCACACACACCCACTTTTGGGCCGAGAATTCTAGTAGCTCTTTTTCTCCCCCCCTGCCCCGGTTACTTTGGTACATCATGTGGTATGCACTCTGAACTTTCGTCTTGATGACCCCGTGTTCGAAGCCTGCCCACAGTCTGGCCCAGCCTACATTAGGACGGTTTCGGCAAGGATGTTATATTGTCAATTCTGAAAAAAAAAACACTTGAAATATCTAAATTATATATATATGGCTCCTTCTGTCTCGGAAGACATAGGGTGCGCCTAGATGAGTCACTGGCTTTGGTTTCGTCTTGAGACAGGCATAATCTGGTGTGACTAATCGGCCCAATTCTGAAGCGGCATATTTTGCCACTGTTCGTGCATGTATATGCATCTGCTTTAGGGCTAGCTGATAGAGCAACTTTCTTTTTCTTTCTATTGACTAAAGCTGCTTCATTTCTATTGCTCTCAATGAGGATCGTGCCAACACGCAGTCTGTCTCCATGCTGTCCGGTCTTGGGCTTTTTCCTCCCATATACTTTCGTTGATGCCTGTGGTTCTTATGTCTCGCTTGCAGACATCTCTGTAGGTTAGTCTTGGGTGGCCCTTAGCATATAAGATATATTTCGGGATTCTAACATCTGGCATGTGGGTGACATGCCCAAGGCAGCTTAATCTTCTCTGTGTTAGGAGACCATAGATGCTGTGCATATTGGCCGGTTTCAAAACTTTCTGATTCGAGACATGATCCCTCCAAGAGACACACATTATACGTCTCGTGCAGCGCAAGTGGAAACTATTCAATCTGTATGCCTACTCTTAGTACATGTAAGTAAATTCCTGCACCACCGTAAGGGTGTGGCTTTCAATATGTATCACAGGTATTTCTGCGACGTCTTGTGCCAGGATTTGTCTTGGAGAGACTTATTGTAAGGCTAAACTCTTGACAAGTGAGATTTATTTTTGCTAACAAACATTACTAGACTCTGTGTCCGCTTTATAAAAACGTACTGGGACGAAACTGCGAATAAAAATTCGTTTTGTAGAATATTAATCACAGCCGTTTCTATCGTGAAAAGTGTTTAGTTGTTCAAAGCACAAGATAACTAATAACAGGTTAGATCTTCTTATTTTATGTCCATCCTAAGTGAAAAAGTTAGTGATGAGTGGTGAATGAAGAGTCAGTTAGACACTACATATATATTAAATTTTATTTTTAGCGGCCTCCGAAAGGGAAAAAGACGCTATTAGTTTTATGTGGCCTGTCTGTCCGTCTGTCCGTCCGTCCCCTTTAGATCTCAGAAACTAGAAGAGATAATGAAAATCGGACATCATGATATTTTAGATCATTCTAATTTCTGATGCAATGGCTCGTCTACTTTTGTTTTCTGAAAGCGAAAAATCTAATTTTTTAAATCAATTATGCAAGCATTTTTTTTTATAAAAATACACCATTTTTACAACTATTCACTATTAATAGTAGCAAACACTGGAGGCTTTTTAATAAGGGATATTACTATTTACCATTTTTTAAACACATTTATGCCAATCTGTTTAGATTTTTGGTCAAAAAATATTTTTTTACAATTGTAGTTGGACATAATTTAAAACAACAATTAATAAGTAGTTTTTCATATTATCGCGTGAATTTCTATAGATACAGAGAAATAATAATGCATGATATATTTTGGCCTCAAGAGTTCTATTCATTCTATACTACACAAAGATTAGGCGAAGAAGAAAATATTGCTAAGATCGTCCCTACTTTGCCTGAAAGCATATCGTACGTTGCTGGTACCATATAAAACTAACCTTGTAAATAGAGGACCATAACGCCCAGGATGATTGCTAAATCTTGGCATGATGCCAACTGTTTCACTCCGGTTTGCAGTCTATGGAGTCTACCTGAAAGCAATTCAGTATAGCTTAATAAACACATTTTTTTTACGCATCAACTATTTAAACTAAAACCTGTTCAACTCTTGTCCCCCGCAATGTTCAAGTCTAAGTCTGGGTCTCAGAGTTGAAAGGTCAAGTAGTTATGCTATGAATTGCGTTTGTTTAGTGGCACCAATAAAAGATAAATGCTCGGATCCAAGTACAGGCGATGTGTCACATTTTTGTTTCTACAGTGTTTAGATTTGTTGTTATTTATTCCAGGGTTGTTGGGGGTTTTGTATATCTAGTTTGAACATGAAACTAGTACCATGGTTGGAACTTTATCGCCTTAGATTATTTTTTCATTATGTAGTTGTTAACGGCTTTCAGTCCGAAGTGAGACGTCACTTGATGTTTCGTACTTAAGCCATAATGAATATACTAACTGCAATATGAAATGTCTGAACGTAACCATTTGAAAATGGAGAAAATCATTTTCTCCATCCGCCAACTCCAGGAAAAGTGCAGAGAACAAAGGATGCCTTTGTACATTGCTTTTATTGACCTGACAAAGGCCTTCGATCTAGTTAGCAGAGATGGCCTCCTTAAAATTTTACAGATAATAGGCTGTCCACCCAAGCTACTAAATGTAATCAGATCTTTCCACCAAAATATGACGGGTACAGTGCAATTCAACTGTGCCAGCTCTGAAAGTTTCAGTATAAACAGCGGAATTAAACAAGGATGTGTCCTGGCCCCAACCCTCTTTGGAATACTATTTTTACTGCTAATCCACAACGCGTTTGAAAAATCCACCGAAGGCATCTATCCTCATTCCAGATTTGATGGCAAACTCCTAAATATTGTCAGACTGAAGGCCAAAACTAAAATCAGAGCCACCCTCCTAAGAGATATGCTATTCGCGGATGACGCAGCGGTAGTGGCACACACGCAAGAGGAACTTCAGTCACTAATGTCCCGCTTCTCTCAGGCCTGTAAAGAATATGGCTTGACTATTAGCACGAAGAAAACAAATATTATGGGACCACCTGCTACAGCACCATCCTCCATCCCCATTGACGATAACAAGCTGGACGCCGTAAACGAATTCTGATATCTGGGATCCACAATTACAGATGACCTGTCACTAGAAGAGGAGATACAAAAAAAAAACGCATAGGGACGGCTGCCTCGACCTTCGCTAGACTCAGGCCAAGAGTTTGGGAAAACCAGAAGCTAACTACGCTGACCAAATTGGAAGTCTACAAGGCATGCGTTATGAGAACAATGCTGTATGGCAGTGAATCATGGACAACCTAAGCAAAGCAAGAGAGAAAACTGAACTTATTCCATTTGAGATGTCACCGTAGGATCTTGAATGTCACATGGAAAGAAAAAGTGTGCAATACTGAGATCCTTGCGCGATCAAGTATTCCCAGCATCTTTACAGCTCTCAGACAACGCCGCTTGCGCTGGCTTGGACATGTTCGCCGGATGGAGGACAAGCGCATCCTAAAAGTCATCCTCTACGGTCAACTCGCGACTGGCACAAGAAAAACTGGTCGCCCCCACCTCCATTACATAGATGTAATAAAACGTGACCTCAAATCAGTGAACATCAATACTGACAATTGTGAAGACATAGCTCTAGACCGCAACAGATGGAGAGAGACAGTGACCAAGAAAGCATCTGAGATGAGCCATAGTCGTTCTACGAATGAAGGAGGCCAATGATTTGAGAAGCTACACTGCAAAGACTTTCTACCTAGCCAATAACAGGTCAATAGTTTTACGAAAAGACAATAATAATATCAAGAGATAATGACAACTGATTCCCCAGATATAGTGAGCAAATGGATGCTATCTTATAGATTTTTCCAAGGCTTTTAACAAAGTTCACCACTATAATTTGCTTAAATAAAATAATACATTTTGGCATTGATTGTCCATTGCGTCAGAGGATTAAAGATTTTCTGAAAGGGAGAAAACAAACTGTAATAATAAATGGCTCTAAATCAACATTTTTAATTTTACATAAATGATTCACAAAATTGCATTTGTTCGGGAACAAAAGTCAGATAATTTGCATAATATATAAAACAATAAAAACAACACAAGATACAGAAATTTTACAAGAAAATTAGATGAATTACAGAAATGGTAATCAAATTGGGCATGTCTTTCCACCCAGAAAAATGTCAATTATTAAGAGTAACAAAAAAACTAAAACAAAATTAATTCCACTAATCTTATTCATCATAAGCCAGTAACACAAACTAAAAACGCAGAATACCTAGGTGTTATAATTGATGAAACTATAAAAAAAAATCTAACAAAGCATTAATGAAATTTCTATAAATCAAATAAGAACATAAAACTAAAATGTTATTTAACCTTGGTTATACCAATAATAGATTATGCATCCTCTGTTAAGGACCCCTCAACTCAAGAAAACATTAAGAAACTGGAACAGACACAAAATAGAGCAGTGAGATTCATAACAAACAAATATTCACATTTGACTAGAGTTACACCTTTAGTAAAATCACTAAATTTAGAAATCCTTCAGGACAGAAGACTTAATAGTAAAGTAGCAATTATACATAAAACACTGAACCATAATCTTGAAATACAAAAACAAAATCTAATAAAATACTCAGAAAGGCTCAAAGATAAAGGCACATTCCTCTTTCCACATGCTAGGACAAAATCTATATATATATAATTCTCTTCTTCCCTCAAGAGATTTGTCGAGTAGTAAGAAGTAAAGGAAAGATCACACTGCGGATAGTCCACGAGATAACAAGAACAAGTCACAACAGGGCAGGGCAGGACCGTTGCAATATCTTTTTTTTTTTAAATTTCTAACTTACGTTAAAAAAAAGGGGGGGGGGGGGATAATCTACTTTGTAGTAAGTATCGAGGCGACAGAGCACGCTCAAGAGTTTGACACAATGGAAAGATCACTCTTTTATTTTTGCAACTCGGACGGAGGGAGTTATCCTAGGTAATTTAAGAGAGAAAAAAAAAGACAATTTTCGTCTGAATATTTTAGGAGATTTGTATGAGTTTTCAAAAGATTTTAATAATTTTCCGGATATTTCCAGGACTTTTTCGTATATTTTGCAATTTCAGGAGATTTCCAGGACCTCCTGTTAAATCGACAGGAGGCCGCGGGAAATCTGTTAAAAGTTATAAAATGGTTTAATTTAATAATTTACACACCTAAAATTAGCGCGGGTCCTATAAAAGTGCTGGGCCCACTGAGGTCGCATAATGGTCCTGCAAAATAGCGGCGTATGCTACGCCGCCGGTCGACTAGTTGTATAAATGCTCCTTCTTCCCTAGTGATATTAGAGCATGGAATGGATTGCCTGAGCCCTGAGCAGCTGAGCCAGCCAAGAATTTAAGTCATTGGTTAACATGCATGACTAGATGCATGACGTGTAGGACGTAATCATCTTTTTTTTTTGAAGTAACGTCTGTATTATATAAGATAAGATATCTTCAAAGCCCTTGCCCCAAGAAGATTCTCATTGGCTGTTAAGGGGCGGTACCGCTTCAGACTTGCCACATCACCAGAAAATTCCTCCATGACAGGGGTGGGCAAATTACGTCCCGCGGGCCACATGCGACCCGCCGAAGTGCTTTATGCGGCCCGCGGACACCCACAGAAATAAGGTGTGCCCACAGTATATACATATGCAAATGCAAATATATTAAAAATAATTCTAAATATCTGTATAAATTATCTAGACTCATTTCAAGTAAAAGAAGATTAAGCTAATTGACTCAGAGTCTAAGACACCATCTCAGGACAGTCTTTATTCAATGCTATGAAGAACTGTGTTGAGTGTTGGGTATGCTTGGAACAAGATGTGGAGTTTGTCTCTTTGTTGTTGTTGTTTTAAAGAATATCTCAAACATAAACTCTTAACAGGAAAGTTTGCATAAAGCTGCATAAAATAAATTGTGTTAGTAGTAATAAATTACACCGCCACTGTTACCAGAGATAGGGGTCTTAACCACAGGCAGTTCCGAAAAGTACTTGAAGATTTAGAAACAAAATATTCCGATGTATCCGTTGGCGTATCATGGACAAGGTAATGAGAAGAATATAAAATCTCAAGGAAGAAATTTTTATGTTCCTTGAAGGACATTGACTGTGATCTTGTTACCAATACTTCTAATGAAGACAGAGTTAGTATTTTTCATGGCAGCTACTACAATGAGCTGTTTGCATATGCAATGTAAGTGCATGTTTAAGCTCTTCAAACAAGGCTTTCCAATTTCTCCAGGTAAGCACGTGAAAACAGGTTTTGTCATTTTCCTTTAAACTATTTCTAGTGAAATGGTTAAAAGTACAAGACTTATTTTAGATTCCCTAATTATGGAATTGATAAAAACAAACTTAAGACGCCAAGGACAGTTTTCAATACCATCAGCTCACCATTTAGAGCAGATACTGATTCAGCTCCAAAGAACATAACTTCATGCAAATTTTGACTTGAAAGAGAGTTTCCTGTCATTTCTTAAACGGGAGCTTAATGGGTGCCAGAACATAATTACCACACTTAAAAAACTTTGTGGTTTAACTTGTACATTATTTGGGTAAACATAATTTGTGAACAAATTATTTTTTTTGTGTGGAAACTAAACAAGTGTATTTAAAGGTTGATATTGACTGACTGTAATTTAACAGCAGCCGCAAAGATAAGTATACTAGTTCCACAGTTACGGAACATTACGAAGGAGTGTAAATAGTTTTATACTTCACATTTAGATTGTGATTTAAAAAGACAATGCAAATTTTAAAGAATCGTAAAATTGGTTTCAGAAATTGTTAACTCTTGATGTAAATCCTAAATTAGGAGTGTAAAAAAAAGGATGTATAATACAGTATAAATATTGAATTAAAAGACATTATACACAGATAGCGAACGTATTTTCTAAGTTGTAAGTAAATATATATATATGCGGCCCCCCATTCCAAAACGTTTTTTAATGCGGCCCTCGATGTTGACATCATTTCTATTCAATGATTGGATTGCCAGGTGAAAAAAAAGTTTGTTGTTGTGTCTTGCCCCCACTCTACTTTTAAAAAGAAAAAGTACCTGACCCCACTGAGATAACTTACAGCGCTTCTCCAGACCTCCTTAGTGGATGAAGAGGGAATCTGTTGCTTCTTTAATACTCCAGAAAGAAACGTTTCTATTCTACAAAACTCTTTGAAACTCTCGATCGGAGTTTACACTGCAGTATTTTAAATATTTGTGCAAATTTTAACAGGAAAATTGTGTTATAAGTGTAAGTTTCTTTTCATTTTCAATATATTGCCCTACCTCACCGTGAGAGCCTTCAGTGTTCCCAAAGGTTCACAGCTAGCCAAGACAAATGTTTCAGAAAAATATAACAATATAACTATATAATATTTTTTTCCATCACAAAAGAGATACACCGATAGCAAAGACAAACAGACACAAACACTCTTTTGTCCCCTGGCAATCAAGTCCTTAAATAGAAACAATTTGATATGAACTTTTTCACATGTAAATTATGAGTGTGTCCTGATGCAGTCCCAGCTGCTATGGGCAGGCCACATCGATAGAATTTAAGACTCTCGCATTCCTAAACCATTCCTTTAAGGGAAGCGATCGCAAGCTAGACATAGAAAACGCTTCAGAGGCACCCTCAAAGCTTCTCTGCAAGCCTTCAGCATTGACCCTGCCACGTGAGAAATGGAAGAACATGATATAGCATCATGGCGTCGCGCTGTGAAAACTGTCGCTCAAATTGCAGAGGACAAGAGAACAACGCTGGCAGAAGAAACAAATGTTGGAGAGAAACTAAAGCCAGACCAAAGACACAAGCTCCAGCTGGAATAACCTGCCCAGTGTGCAGCCGACCAATTTCGGGCTCAAGTAGGTCTCATCAGCTACATATGTATGTGTGTATGTATGTATGTATGTATGTATGTATGTATGTATGTATGCATATGTGTGTGTGTGTGTATGTTTCTTACTATGAAAGACCGAAGTGTATAGGTATTGGTTTTCACTGGTGAATGTCAACACACAGTCACACACCGTATACATCAGTGAAAGAGCGAGTATTTCATTACATACTTGAACATTCGGACTCTCACTGCTGCATGTGGACAAGCACAATACGCTCTGGTGAAGGTCGAACAGAGAGGAAAGAACCAATCAAGATCTTTAGAATATGAATGATAACAAATCAAATAAATAATAAGATTGCCTATTTTTCAATTTGCAAAAAAGAAACACTTAAATAGCACTAATTCTTCATGAAGCCATGTTTGGCATGAAATCAAATAAGAGGTATAGCATCGTCTTTTTAGCATAGTGAGCAGACAACACGAACTACAATCTACCTCGTCATCACACCAGTACTGACTAAACAACATGACCTACTATCTACGTCATCACACCAATTCCTGACTAAAAAACATGACCTACTATCTACGTCATCACACCAGTACTGACTAAACAACATGACCTATTATCTACGTCTTCACACCAAGTCCTGACTAAACAACATGACATACTATCTACGTCATCACACCAAGTCCTGAGTTAACAACATGACCTACTATCTACGTCTTCAGTTAAGTCCTGACTAAACAGCACGTTGAGTTTATTTCTAGAAAAAGAGCGGGACCGCGAAAGAGAATCTTCTACTGCAAGCAACAAAAATGTTACGAACCTGACAAAAACAATTTCCTCCTGCTCAAATTGGTGATACTGTATGAATACAAGTCCCTGGTGTGTCAGCGGTTGTAGGAATTGGAGATTCCAACTTCTATAAACGTGCCAATAAAAATGCAGTAAAAGCAAGAGACTCTTGTGCACTTCAAAGTTTCAGTTGTAATAAATCAGATTTCAATCACTGAATTTAGTACGTGTTTTTTTATTACTGTTTTTTTTTCTGTTCTCCATTACAATCTGGCAATACACTGTTGTAAGTTCGATAGTTCCTGTCCATGTGCTGTTACTTCAATTTTCTTCAATTTGGACAAATAGTGCAATGTATTTTAATAATAAAATCCATAGAAGACGTGTCCACCGCGGTACACATTTATTGGAACAAGCCTACTCAATAAAATCTGAAGGCCTAACTTTATTCAAGTACTACTGCAATCAATATTTAGAAGGCAAGGAATAGCGAGCATCCCATCTACTCAAGCTAAAAAAAAATAATCTCAAACTGTCCTATAAATTGACATTTTTTTGGCATTTAAATTTTCTAGGGTTAGTTAAAAACTTCTCTACAGAGTGACGAATCACTCTCTTCAACTTGATTGGTCACTCCTCTCGGAAAAAGAGGCGAAAAAGTGACGGCATCCATGTGACGTTTTAACTGTCAACTTTTTACAGCGACTGAAATACGGAGTAGAAACCAGAAATCTCCGACCTAGTCAACAGTCACCATTCAACAGTCACCATGCGTGGAGAAGGTCGACATTTGCCGATGTAAGTCAGAAAAAAGGGTGTTTAGCAAATGTGTCGGATGTACGCCAAGCGACTACGTGAATGTTGACATTTCACCGGTGAAAGTCGACTTTCACCAGATTTCGGTTTTTCGCGGTAATTTATTTATAATGGGCATAGATAGATAGACAACCCCTCTTGATTTGATTACATGTATCTATATTTCTTAAACATTAATCTCGTTTATACATGATCATATATTCAATGAAGGCAAAGATATTCGTCCCTTGAACTAAAATAAACACCTTCACGCCCCTCTTGTCAGCATGTCACAGGCTGAGAACCACTGAGCTCTCGCAACTATCCATAACGTGCAAACAAGCTCATTATCTCAAGCCATTCATTTCGTTCAATACAAACCTTCGAGTTGTGAGAGAAATAGAATCAGTCTTGTCAAGTTGGGACAAAATAGTGTAGAGATGAGTAAAAAGACCTTTCTAAGATTACTGATGATTAATTGATGTAAAAAATACAGGTTTTGTATCCTTGGAAATTATGCAAGCATTGAAACCATAATGGGTTTTTTTTAGCGGTCCCCGAAAGGGGAAAAGATGCTATTAGTTTTGTGTGAAATGTCTGTCCGTCCCGTTTAAATCTCGTAAACTAGAAAAGATTGTGAAAATCCGACATCATAATATTGTAGTCCATTCAAAGTTCCAATACAACGTGTGTGGATGAAGAAGGACAATATATATTTTTTTTTAACACATTTATGCAAATGGTTTTAGACTTTTTGTTAAAAATTATTTTTTTTTACATTTGTATTGCTACGTTATGTAAGTTCTGTCCTACTAGCTAATACATTTACGCAAAAATAATGTTTACTTTTTTAAAGAGAACAAAATCTATTTAGTATGCATATAAGTTGGATATAATTTAAAACAACAGAGGAGCCAAAGTAGGCCTACTTAGGATGTTAAACTTCAGAGGAGCCAAAGTTGGCCTTCTTAGGAGCTAAAGTTGTCCTTCTTAGGATGTTAAACTTCAGAGGAGCCAAAGTAGGCCTACTTAGGATGTTAAACTTCAGAGGAGCCAAAGTTGGCCTTCTTAGGATGTTAAACTTCAGAGGAGCCAAAGTAGGCCTACTTAGGATGTTAAACTTCAGAGGAGCCAAAGTTGGCCTTCTTAGGATGTTAAACTTCAGAGGAGCCAAAGTAGGCCTACTTAGGATGTTAAACTTCAGAGGAGCCAAAGTTGGCCTTCTTAGGATGTAAAACTTCAGAGGAGCCAAAGTAGGCCTACTTAGGATGTTAAACTTCAGAGGAGCCAAAGTAGGTCTACTTAGGATGTTAATCTACAAGAACAAAACGTTTCGATCAATAATGTAACCAGTGAGAAATTGTTTGGAATATATCTTGGCGTAACAAATGTGTTTATATATACTTATATATATATATATATAAAGAGAGAGAGATGCCGGTAGGATAGATAGATAGATAGATATAGATAGATAATTAGATATAGATAGATAGATAGATATTAATAACATGTATATTTATAGGCCTACTCATATCTTTTTTTCTCACGAGATCTCTTCGTGTTCCACTTTATTTTCGGTTTCTTGCTTGCTACTTCAATGTCCCTTTAAAAATAACACACATTTGTTGTTTTTTTCTTCTTACATTCCAAGGAGGCACGGGATGTAGACTAGTACATTGACTACACACCTGGCTAATATGTTTACCTGTTTGAAAGGCATGCTTCAATTTATTGTATCTTATGTAATGTCTGGCTCATATATGTGTGCTGGGGGTTTCGAACGCCATAAAAAAAGAAATGGTTCTCAACTTCTCTCTACAGTTCCAATCATGCACATTTAGTTACACTTCTTCACAGTGTTTGTAGCTTGTGGTATTCCTACAATGTCAACGTTCACGTTTGAATAGCCAATCTAGTTTTAGCGACTAGTTTACAAGTAATGAAACTAAAACTCACAATTACTATAACAAGAATTGCATTCACAACTCAAGTGTCAGAAGGCTATGTAAATCAAATTAACGTGAAACTGCAAGTCTTATGGTATTCACTTTTGGTGTTAAGTTAAACTTGACCGATATGGGCTGAGTGAGTCAATTTATTGCACATAGTGTCAGGAGTAGGTTCTACGGGAAGTGTACAATGGACAGGACAGTTTGATGAACTGATGCATCTCTCGCTATCGAGTGAAAGAGCTTAATTTAGGAATGTTTGCTAGAATAGTTTTAATCATGTCTTGTGACCCCAACCCTTGATAAGACATTTAAAATAAGACATATATTATGAGTTTTACCCACCAGGAACACTCGGTAGTGTTTCAATTAAACCAAGGATTATTTGACCGACTTTGTCCTTACATGACACTGAAATATGAATCCTCTTTTGCCTCTCCTCTAGTAGAGCTCTTTCGTGGCAAGTTCACCATTGCAGGCGTAGGCTAGAAAAGTTTTGTTTTAGATGTGTTACATTCCAAAAGTAAAATGTATCTACTTCATTATGTCTTGGCTGAATGTCTTAGTGTCAGAACTTATTATTCTGTTACATAGTATTGTCCCAGAGTGGATATGATACACACACACATATATATGTATATATATATAGGCCTATATATACAGTGCTTTTTATGTGACGGTACGCACCGGTACGGCGTACCGCCACCTTTTTCAATGTGGTTAAAAATTATTTCTTTTCTTGTATTTTAAAGTTTATTTTTAATTTGCTAGTAGTTAAAAGTTAGGCAATCCATCACTGAGTACCGGCACCTATTTCTTAATAAACAAAAAAAAAGCACTGTATATATATTTATTCAATTTTTAACATGAGTACAAATCTCGTAAACTTACATTACTAGTAGAATACATAAGATTTCATTACTTACATATATTTTTACAACATAGTGTTTTTCATTTCCAAAATTATTTCTCAAATACACTCCACAGTAAACAACACACTTGCACTTGAAGATAAACAAGCCGGTTGCTCGATGCAACCAAAGTTTCATTCATAATTCATCAGCTAGCCTTGACATTTGGTTGTACCCAAGTACTTTACATTCATTTGTCCTGGTTGGCCATGTGCTACATACTTCACTTTATAGCCAATAAGATTATGGCGCATGGTGAACGAATTTTGTTAGTTGCGTATAATTAAAAAGACACTCTAGTTTAGCAGATACGAGATTAGTACTTGCAGATTTTTACTAAGGTTTTAACAACTCAGTCTGAATGGTACACTTTTTTATACATGTTATTTCTCCCACACCCATTATAGGATCAATTTTAAACTTTACACAATTATTTTTTGTACATTAATCAATCAAAAAATTAACCAGTTAGTTAATTAATTACCGGTATTGGTAATTATTTTATTTGGTATTGAACAAGGAAAATACATTATTATACTAATTAAGAGATGTGGATGTATATGTGGAGTACTTCCCCTTGTTACGTTTTTTCCACGTTTTTTTTTCACATCGTCAGATCAAGTTGAAATGCTACATATAAGAAATGGAGCTTATTCATGCAGTATTTAGATTTATGCCACTTATTGTGCGGCTCTTCCCCTCTTGTTTTTTAAATTTTAAATTGTTGTTTTTTTTTACTCTGATTATGAGCTTCTTGTGACAGTTTAGACTCAAAGCTACACAGAGGAATGTAAATATTTCTGTTCATATAATTCCTGTGTGGGCTGAAGTAATTTGTGTGTGTGTTCGTGTTTGTTTTTTTACTTACAATATCTCATCGTAAAATGGAGTTTTTTTGTCTTTAATATTCAACACATGTACACCCAGAGGAGGACAAGAAGGACACCATTGGAGTCTGTCATAACTATTAGACTTTGTCAGAGCTATCCCAAGAGTCCACTAGAAAGTAATCTAGTAGACATGATATCAATAGCTCACAGTTATTCAGCTTTGTTTGCATAGCCTAGGAGTGCAGCACAGAGGTGTCTGGAGGTATTGGGTAAACAGAAACTTAGATATCGTGTGGTATAAACTGAAATTCCTTTTTAGAACTGGAATTAGAGGGTCCCTGAGTTTAGACACAAGATTTTTGGGAAGATCAACAAGCTCATAGATAATTTTATTTACAAAAATAGATTTTGTTTCTAACTTTTGTCACTTCCTGTCTTAAGTGCATTGTTTTCATCTTCTCTCTCTCTCCATACCTCTCTCTCTCTCTCTCTTTCTATCTATCTATGTATCTAACAATTTATAATATAATGTAGCAATATTATTTTTGTTTGTATTATAGCCTAGGTTAAATTGTTCTCAAGAAATGAACGTTTCAGTCTCTATTCTGTAGAACTAGTTGTTATTCAGATACTTTGTCCGAAATGTCAACGTCCTTTACGCTACTTTAAAACTTTTCATTTATTTCAAAAAGCAGCATTTGTATGAATGCATTCATTCTAAACATGTTTTTAAAATTGTCAATAAAATGTCAAATCTGATTAAGTTTACTTGCCTTGGTTCTTGAAACTGTTCAGGAAGAAATATCTTTCTACTAGGTCACGGTTGAGGAAACAAACCACTTGCTTACTTGGTACGTTTCAACTGAGTTTACCTGAGAGTAGGTATAATATATAACAACTTTTTACCTGTTTATTTCTAAGCGGCTACAATGGTGCTCAAACTTTGTCACTGTTCAGTATCCTAAGGTTAAATAGAAAATCAATATGAACACTGTCTTGAATTAAAAATAGAAACAATTAAAATATTCCTTAAAATATGTTGTATCATAATTAGAAGAAACAAGATTACAAAGAGAGTTTGTGTTATCAAACAAACTCAGAGGCAGCCCCCAACGAAGTCACCAATGGATCAATGGATCATAGTCTTGTTTAGATCGTTTAAATTAATAAAATTGTAAAAAAAATCTTTGGCGTTTTTTTTCTTCACACACACACACAAATAATCTATTTAAAAAATCCAAATTAGAGAGTCATAAATTGGTCATCGTTGATCGCAAATAATTCTTGATCAAATTTAGTTTGAAAACAAATCGCTGGTATGTAGTCACATTGTCAGAAATATGTGAATCAAGAAGACAATATTTGGGACTGAACTATCAAACTTTTTTTTAAATTCAGGAGCTCATTAGGTTTATTGTTTTAGAAGGTTTTGGAGGCTTCGAAATAAACTAAGATAAACCGTTAGAGCCTATTTTGCTTTAGTTAATGTCGTTAAGGGGTCGTTCGTAAATGACGTCAAGCTCTATGGGGGAGGGGGGTTGAGAAAATGTGACACTTTGTGACAAGGGGGAAGGGGGGTGAAACGATTTTGTGACGTCACAAATTTAAAATTCTGAAAAAAACACAAATAAAATATTTTTTTAATCTTCAAAAATCTTCGAAAAATAATAACATTTTTTAGGTACTCATTCCAACATGAACTTCTCAGGTAGTTTTATTCTCAAATAAAAAGCATTGAAAATATAGAGATATTTCAGTCTTGTTTGAGGAGTTCAATTGAAAACATCATGTTGGTACTGCCGACTGAGAATTTCACGTGTTCTTCTCAAAAATACAAATCTTAATTTTCCGGAAATTTTTTTTTTTATTTTATAACGTGACGCAGAGGGGGGAGGGGAGGTCTGAGAATTTGTGATACTTTGTGACAAGGGGGGACGGGGTAAAAAAAGATCATTTTTTGCGTGACGTCATTTACGAACGACCCCAAACACTGTTGAGATTTGTTTAAATATGAGAATTCCATTGTTGTAATGGCGAAAAAAAATCATATTTATCAGCCACATTATAGATCTGTTTCGGTGATTATTTCTTAAACACTGGGCTCCAATAAAGTATACATTCCCCTCCTCTTTTTCAAACTAGCATCTTGTTGCCATTACGTCACTGAGGTTCTGCACTAATTTCCAATCTGATTAGGCCAAATGAATAGCAAAACAAAACTCCTGTGGGAGTGCCCTAGGGAATGCGAATGCTTTCCCATTGCACGGTGCGGAGTTGAAAGGGAGCTTCCACGACCCTGTCGATAATCCATGCGCCGTTCCTCAAGGGACCGTTACACTAATGGGGAGTCCTGCACGGTTAGCTTGGTAAAACATAGGAAAATGGCGGGGATTCCCGATATACTCGGCCTTCGGCCATGCATGCGCCCGGAGTGCCAGATATATCGGAAATAGCAATGCTTTACATAGGCATTGACTTGGATCTCTTCCAGAAAGAACGATTTGTTCAAGCATGCCTAGAGCTCGATGAGCCTTCGGCTCAGCTCTTTAGACAATCAAACGGTCCAAGGAAGAATACATTTTTCTTCGTAGCTCTTTCTTGTGTGTTAATACAGAATCTTTCATCTATTTCGCCTGGCATGTTTATCTTGCGACTAATACGTCTAAGAAGTTCTGTAGCAATCCCCTGATTTCAGCAAAGGTAATACTGGCTTCATCGATGTCCTCTCATTAGTTAAGAATGTTTTTTTTTTTATGTTTTCAGTTTGAGTGCGCAGTTTTAAAGTAGACGTGTGTGTTATTTAATTTATTTGATACAGCGCCCAAATCCCAAGGTAGATGATACAATTAAAAGAATGCATACCAAATTACAATCTGCCTGCTTCTGATCTAATAGAAGAATTTGTATCTGTACTAGTCAATGTCCAGTAGTGTGCTGAACTTAAAAGAGTTGTAAACGACAGAGTATATTGTAAAATGTAAGTGTATCGACTCCAGCAACTTGAATTCCTGTCAAATTTAGAGAATGGTTTGAGAAGGTCATAAATTCTGCTTTTCTATAATACGTTTTTATACACCGTAGTGATGACCTATCATGACAGCAACAATAGTAAAGCCTTGATCTCTGCAGTCCATTACGAACATAGTTTCTCTACAATAATTGCATCGATTTCAGCGGAAAGCTTGTCTTTAGTGCCGATTAAGTCAACGAAAGACTCAGTAGCTTGTCCTCCCGTCAGTCTCCATTTTAGTAAAATTTTGGAAGTTGGATCCAATTTTGAGATGTCAGGTGTATTATCAAAAATAATCGAGAAATATTTGGTTTGTTTTCCTTGCTGTAAGATTTATTTTCATGATCACACAAAATGACAATGAATTCATTTTGTATTCGTGTACGTTTGTTTCCCCGCAATTTCTAAAAACACAAAGAAATTACTTTCATTTTTTTTCTTCCAATTCTTCTACCACTTGCTCGTGATGCCCATGAGTGCCAGATTCTGATTTGAGAGAAAACAAATGATGTCTCTACATGCAGTCTTTCCACTTTTTCCTTCTTGTTTAAATAAATCTTGGGCCTTACTTTCAAAACTGTTCTTAATACGCAGACAAATTTCAAGATCCTTCCAAGCAAGCGATGACTAAATGTGAGCTCTGCTGGTCTCTTGGTTTTCAATATTCGATGATAACGCCACCATTCATTGAATCCATTTTGTTGGATTTTAAATGCAGTTGTATCCTTATACTTGATATAGTCAGAAGAGTATGTCGGGGAAGCATAATTGGGATTTTTGTTTGTACAAAACATCCACTTTCTCAAAACCTTCTTGCCGTTTAGCCATTTGCCTAAAGTGGAAGTGTAAAAGTGCATTGTCTTTATAGATGTAAAACAAGCTTAGTTCATTTAATGTGCAATGTGTAGTTACCACCGTCAATGGATCTTTAATACTTCAATAAAAAATACCATTCTATCACGATCACTGAAGATCTTTGATGATGATGGATGTCACGATGAATAAGCTCTTGAAGTAGTAATGATCTTGAATGAACTCTTGCCTCTCAAATAAAGATTCCGTAACCATGATGCCGAGGATTAGAAGATGTCAGCTGTCTAAAAGAATTACTGTATGTTAAATCTAGATCTAAATGCAATCCAGAAAAGAATAGGCGAAAATCCTTTTCAATTCAAACAGAAACTTTTAATGTAAAACTTGAAAACATCAAAATGTACAAAAATAAACAGATAAAATATTCAAAAGATTTCTACTGGATATTAAACAATCTACACAGTATGAGAATCGGTTCGAGCCTGGGGAATTATTTCAATTTCTTTACGGCTCGTAGCGTAGCCAAACCTCTTCCTGTCCTCCTTCCTATCAAAACCACGATATTTAAACTTTAGCTCACATCTCCTACCAATCAGAAATTCTCTATCATACAATGGGTGCATGGTTTGGAATTCCAGACAAAAACCCGGCTAATTAGGTCTGCTGAGTCTGCAACTCGACCTCGACCCGAGCTATATTTTAAATAACCAAATGAAACAAAATAATTAAAATGTATGACAAATGATATGTGACAGTAGTTCTTACTGAGAAAGTTTATCTCAATTTGATGCCCCTCCTCGCGCGAAGCCCCGTGCGGCCCGCACCACACGCACATGGCTAACTACGCCTCTGGGCACTTAAAATATTTTCTACTCGAATTGGCTTGCACAATGATATTTAGAACTACAGAACTACATCGCTCATTTGGGATATTACAAAAATGTTACCAAAATGAATTCGGGTAAATACTAACTTTTATTAACAAACCTATAGAACCGAGCGAGGCACCGGGTACTGTGAGGGAGATTACGTTAACAATATGTTAACAAAGAAAGATAATTTTTGTGCATTTTCAGTATCACTTATTCGAATATATTACAACAAATATAAATAATAATAATAAACTGTTTTTTCTGGTACACTAGCTACTAGAATTAAAAAACAAAACATTTATTTCATATGTAAATTTTACGCACATTTTTTTTTTAAATTGACAGCTGCTGTCACATGCTACAAAATTTGTTCCCTGAAAAAGTTTAAATAATCATTTATTGCTCCCATCAGGAGAAAGCCGCTTACTTTTGTGCGTTTTGCGTGTCGGTCTGTCGGTCCGTCACGTTTAGATAGCAATAATAATAATATTAATGATAAAAGGCTACAGAAAATCTAATTTTTCTTTTAATCTTCCTTCCAAAACATCGCAATAATTTTAGTATCTATAGAAGGTTGCTGCGCATGTTTTTTTGTGAAAAGCAAATGAATGCCAACAGATGTTTGATATTGCTTTTCTAACTTCTATTACATTACGCTAAATGAAAATATCTATACTTACTTATATTTCATTACCTATGTAAAGTTGTTCCGGATATTGTTTTATAAAGAAAAATCATGTCAAATGATTGTTTGAAATTGCACTTCTAACTTATATTACAGTATATATTCTTAGACAATACATCAATATATTTCAATTATCAAATTGTTCCGGATTTTCAACTTAAAACAAATTTATGTCAAATGATTTATTTTACAAAAATATTACAATAGGTTGTTCGGAATTTTAAAATGAGAAATTCATTGACTACAAATGATTATTGGAAATCACTCTTTTTACTAATTTTACATTTAATTTTCTTGCCAAAACATCACAAAAAATTTTTTTATCGATAAAGATTGTTGTGGATTTTATTTTGAAAAACAAATTAATGCTAAATAATGGTTTCAAATTGCTCCGTTGACCTATATTACTTTTGGTTTCTTGCCAATCGTTGGTAAAATTTAATTAACATTGAAAGATTGTTCCGAATTTTGATGAAAATTCTACTCTACTAACGCCAAAATACAGTTTGCAATCGCTCTTCTAATATATAACATTTTTTTTTTTTTGCTTAAAAGTTTTTAAAAACTCAATCGGTTGTTCCGGATATTTTATGAAAAAAAAACATTTTAACTCTAAATAATTGTTTCAAATCGCATTTCTAGCTGATACTACATTTCCATTTCTTACTTCTTCTTCTAGCCAGCTTTGCTGAGCTGTCAGCTCTTTTGCAGACTGTGCCAAGGAAAATAGTGTGCTGTTTTCTTCAGTTGTTCAGCATTGCCGTACAGGGTGTTGGTTATGTTGGGCTGTAGTGGAAGTAGGGTCTGCCTAAGGTGGATTAGGAAGGGGCGTATGGTTTACGGTTTCATAAGGATGGGCGCAGTGTCTGCAAAGGAGGAGTTGTGTGGAGTTTATTCTGTTCAGATGGTAATTTAATAGAGGTGTGTGTCCTGTTCTTAGTTGGAAAATTGTAGATTGTTCTTTGCGGGGGAGGAAGTTAATACTGTCCAGTTTCTTATCATTTCTTTGTACATGGCTCTGCCTGTGTTTTCTGATGCCCATTGGTTGAGCCACTCCTCTTTGTGATTGGTGACTAACATTGACCTTAGGGTGAGGTAGTTAACAGGTGTATCTGGTTGTTCCATAGATGAACCTGCCTTTGACAGCTTATCTGCCTTTTCATTTCCCATGTTGCCAATGTGTCCAGGGATCCACTGTAGTGTGATATTGATATTTAATTTTGATATCATCTGATGAATTATCACAATGAGTGTTGTCAACTTGGGCTGTTTGGAGTGCTGCTGTTAAGTGCTTGCAGAGTGGATTGGGAGTCTGTAAAGACAATAATATCTGATGGTGATTGCACTCCTTCATATAATGTGTTTTCCACTGTCTGTAGTGCTATGGTTGTTGCCTCAATTTCGGCTTGAAAGTTTGAGCAGTAATCGCTACAGGGTGCACTTATTTCAAAGTGTTTATTTTTAGGGAAGACCAGGAAGGCACCAAGACCGGCATTGATGGTGGCTTTGAAGGCCGATCCGTCGGTATATATATGTGTATAGCTGTTTTTGGATATCTTTCAATTGTTTCGAGCGTGCCTACTTTGAGCTCCAGTGGATTTGATTCTTTTGTTAAGGTTTTATTTAGTAAATGTGTTTTGATGGTTGGTTGTTTTTAAAGTCCGGGTGTAATGTTTGAAAATCTGGTAATTTTTTCTCTGTTATTGGGTAGGTGGTGTTTTAGTTCGTCAGTAAGTTGGATCAGAGTCCTTTGCTTTTTTTGGTTGTTTTTCCTATTTCTCTGTGTTAGTAATTTATTTGGATGATCGTCCTCAATGTTGGATGTTGGATTTTCTTCTTTATTTATTGGTTGTGAGTCTATTTTTAGGATGTGGTTTCTTTTTGCTGTTTTGTTGCTGTAGCTAAAGATTGAATAAACTGACTTTTCTTTGTTTATTTCCATTTTCCATAATTTTGAATACGTGGAGATAGTTGTGAGGGCTCTATTTAGTTTGGATCATGTCAGCACTGGATATTTCTCTGTAGTCCAAATTAAAAGGTCGTCTGCGTAAAGTGCCTTATTGACCGAAATGAGATCCGGGAGATCATTCATGAAGATTAGAAAGAGAGTGCAGCTAAGGGCTGAACCTTGTGGTAGTCCTTCTTCCTAACTTTTTTTAAACAAGAGATGGCACCAGGTCATAGGTGCCTTTTATAGGTTGGGGGTGTTAGTTATTTGTTTCTTTCCTGCTAGCCGGTGCAGAAGGGTCCAGACCCTTCGACTATCCTTAATTAGATCTAGTAGTTCGCATGTTGTGGTCCACTTTTTCTTTTTTTTTCTGTTTTAATTTTGTATCTTATAAGACCTGTCAATTTGTTGTACGTTGTCTTGTTCTCTTTAGAAGTTTTTTTTCTCTATAGTCTTCCTGGCCATGTTTCTTTCTTTTACTAATTTATCTAATTCTGGTGTCCAAAAAGGTTTGTATTTCTTAACTTGGCCTCGAGGGATGTGTTTTTTTGCTGCTTGTAAGATGTTGGAGACTATAGTTGCGTAGGTTGAGTTGACATCTGTCTCCATTATGCTTGATAGTCTTGTGTCTGTTTCTTGTGAAAAAGCTGCCCAGTTAGCTTTTTTTTATAGTTCCATCTAGTTGTTTTGCTGGGTTGGTATCTACCTGGTGTTCCAATATTGAGAAGTATAGGCCTGGTGTACTACCTATGTCTTCAAGTACAGTTATTTTAGAAGAGTCTATTGTAATGTCTGTAGAGATAAAAGTTAGGTCAGGTCTGCTAGTTGTGTTGTGTGCTCTTGGGAGGAATGTTGGAGGTGAGGTTTTGTTTTGCAGAAGTTGTAGTTAGAGGCATTTGTTACATCCTCTATTTCTTTGCCACTCATGTTGTAGTATGGGTAGCCTAGGGAGGGTGCGTGTGCATTAAAGTCACCAGCTATTATTGTCCTTGTGTAGTGTGGTAGTTGTAGGTCTATTTCTGCTGTTGAAGATGGTGGGCAATAGAAGTTTTTGATGGTTTACTTAGTTCCTCCTCTCCAAAGAAGTGTTTCCTGCATGTCGATATCTGTATTGTTCTGTACACGTTTTACTGTTGCTTGAGTGTCGTTTCTTATGAGGGTCATGGTTCCCTGACTTTTCGTGCAAAGGCATCTGTACTGTGTGTAGCCTGTGATGTTTATTTTGTTTCTTGGGCTGTAGTGTTTTTTGTAATAGCACTATGTGTATATCATGCTTCTTGAGTATGTGTTGAAGTTCTGTTGTCTTGTTTTGTAGGCCCAAGATGTTGAGTTGCAAAAGGTTTAGGTGTTTGCTGTTTGTCTGTTCTTTTATTTCCAGTAGCTGACTTATCACATGCAGTCCTGGAAGAAACTGCCATGCACAGACCTTTTACGAGGCGATGTCTGAGCTCGTATGGACGTTTCGTAAAATTCCTTGGCATTTAGTGTAGCTGGGCTTTTTCTTAAATATATAATCCCCGCATTTTAAGGAAGTTTTCGGTCTTGGAAATTTGCTCCTATACTGACATAAAAGAACATCTGCGTCTAAAGACTGTAACCGGAATATCCATGGGACAAGGTGGGGTTGGCCAATGGTCCATTCTCCGCCATCCACAGAGCTCTCCAAATGAAACTATTCTGCAGTAGAAAACATAAGGTTGACTGTACCCTGGGTATGCTCTGTGGAATCGCAACATCCTGGATCCAGGCCTCTTCACCCTATCACATTCACCAGATCCAGAAAAACGTCATGATGGGTTTATATCCAGTAGTAGAGTGTAGTGAGACATAGACCTTCGTCTGGAGTGGAGTAGTGCAATCCAGACCTCCGTCAAAAAGCACCTAGAAATGAAATGCAAGTGGAAAGGCAGTGGGGTTATTTATTACTCTTGGTCATTTCCAAGCCCCGATACCCACACGAGAGAGTATCGCCACAAAGTGGAGGTTTGGAGTCAGAGTTTTCCTTCTCCTAGATGGGTTGCGTTATTCAGGCTGACGTGCCCCATCAGCACGAAGCTAAACTGGTTTTGAGGCGCCAGTGTTTCGCCTTTGATCCCTTCTCCTGTCTGTTTGTAAGAACAAGTTCCGCCGGATTTTTGTGAAAATCACACGTGAAGGCAAGGAGCTGGATTTGACTGTCAAAGGCATTTAGAGACACAAGCCTTGGGACCATTTCTTGGAAAGTGGGAGCTTATCCCCACTGTCATCCCCGGCATTGACAGTCCTTTGGAACCCAATTTCTTACTAAAACATAACAAAAATCTCTTTATCATTAATATTATGTTCCAGATTTTTAAGGAAATGCAATACTTAATTTGAAACAAGTGGAAAACGTAGGACATATAGAAGTACAAGAAAAGGACTGTTGTCAAGAGCCTAATGACGATGTGTGAAAACTGCGCGGTATAAATGTAGTTCGTTTTATAATTTAAACTTACAATTGAAACGAAGTTCGTATTCAAATTCTTTTTAAAAACATTTGAATCATTATTCTATTCCATGAGATAGTTAATAAATGGAAAATCTATTTTATAATGATCCACTAATACTTTTTCAATTATGACCTTAGATGCAATTTTTTATTTTTACCAATGCGGGAATCTATGAATGAAGCTTGATTTATTAATGTGGAAGCCTGTGAACTTTCTAATAAGACTTACTTCCCCTGAAGTTTTTCATTTAAAAGTGGTGTAATTTTTGAAAAAATCTGCTTGCATATATAATTTTTAAAATTAGATGGTTCGCTTTCGGAAAAGAAAAAAAGTAGCCTTTGCATCAGAATTTTGAATGATCTAAAATATCATGATGTCCAATTTTCATTTTCTCTTCTAGTTTCTGAGGTCTAAACGAGACGAACGGACAGACGTGCCACATAAAACTAATAGCGTCTTTTTCCCATTTCGGGGCCGCTAAAAAACTAAAATGTTATTTAACCTTTGTTAGGCCAATAATAGAATATGCATCCTCTGTATGGGACCCCTCAACTCAAGAAAACATTAAGAAACTGGAACAGACATAAAATAGAGCAGTGAGATTCGTAACAAACGAATATTCACATTTGACTAGAGTAATGCCTTTAGTAAAATCATTAAATTTAGAAAGCCTTGAGGAGAGAAGACTCAAAAGTAAAGTACCAATTATGCATAAAATACTGAGCCATAATCTTCAAATACAAAATCTAATAAAATACTCAGAAAGACATTTTCTAGGACAAATTTGTACAAATACTCCTTCTTCTCTAGTGCTATTAGAGCATGGACATAATCATCTTTTTATTTTTTTGAAGCAATGTCCAAATTTTAAAAGATAAGACATATTATAATATGCTTAGCCTGACAGGTTAGTACTAGAGTTTGACAGGTCCTACTTTTTGTTGCAGGTACTAGAGCCTGACAGGTCCTACTTTTTGTTGCAGGTACTAGAGCCTGACAGGTCCTACTCTTTGTAGCAGGTACTAGAGCCTGACAGGTCCTACTCTTTGTTGCAGGCACTAGAGCCTGACAGGTCCTACTCTTTGTTGCAGGTACTAGAGCCTGACATGTCCTACTTTTTGTTGCAGGTATTAGAGCCTGACAGGTCCTACTCTTTGTTGCAGGTACTAAGGCCTCACAGGGGTACTCTTCAATCAAGTCAGAGGATTCATCAAGATATTTTATTCAAGTGCTTTAGCAGATTGCCTGATACACTACTGAATTGTATCAACCATTTTCAGCAACAACATGAAAGGATCAAATTATTGATCAATATTTCTTCAGTATCTCTATATTTTAAGAGTTATAGTACTTTTTAGATCAGTAGATATTAGTTTATTTGTTTTTTAATTGAGGAAAAGAGGCAGTGGATTGTGTTTGGAATAAAGAAAGAAAAGAAAATTATAAACATTCATGAATTTTGGAAAAACATCAACTTATCCTTACTTATCAACTTATCTATAAAACTTTACTATGGAAAATATAATTTTTGAGAGTACAAGTTGTCCAATAAAAATATCAAGCAAAGAATGTAGCTATATGTCATATGGTCATCACCCAAGAAAAACTACAAAACAATTCTGAAAGGTAACTTTCTTTAACCTAGTCAAATTTTATTACATTTTATGAATTATTTCATGATGAGATGAGAATATATTAAAAAATCAACACTTTTCAAATTGTATTAAATTTATTGCAAGACATTTAAAACAAAATCTTTGACCAAAAAATCTAATAAATATTAAACTTTTCCAATGTTAGTAAACTGCCACAAACGTTCATATTTTTCTGTCATACACTTCTGAAATTAGCATATCTTTCAGTCATAACCATTTTGAAGTAATCATTTTAATTTCTCTGTCATACCAACCAGTATTACAATAAAGATCAAGATTTCTGCCACATTATTCGCAAAATAAAAAAATACATATCGCACTGTCAAGCAGTACTTTCAAAATTTGTTTCAACTTTTCTGTTCCTTAGCTAATGAGAAGAAATGTGGTACTAACTCATTAAATCTAAATAACAGACTACTTGTTTTCAAAGATTTACTTTTCGGAACAAACTTTGGTGTACATTTAGGTGTACTAGGTTTAGTTTCAAGTCCAATCTGTTGCCCGTTACAAACCAAACTTTGGTGTCCGTTTAGGTGTTCTAGGTGATTCTCCATGACCGGGTGTTATAATCCTGGAGGCACTGTAAATGAGAGAAAAAAAAATGTAAAAAGTTGGTGTAAATCAGGTACAAAGGACAATATTTTTTTTAATCTAATATTTCAGGGCATGAGAAATTGTTACATAAATCTTACTGATAAATTCAATTACAATATCATCAAAAGCTACCCAATCAGGACTAAAGCAGACACACAAAAATGACATTTTCATAAACTTTGGCTTTTACCCCAACTTCAACACATTGTTTTAAACTCCCTAGATGCAGCCATATTCATTTTTTTGATTTAGTTTCTATTCTGTTTGTTCTAGAATATTGCTGGTTTGAGTATTTCGTACATTTCAAGCCCATATATTGATGTACTATTTAAATAAAATCTAAATTTTAAAATATATTTTGTTTAGCACCTTAACCAATACAATTGATGGAAAACAACTAAAACATTGTGTGTTGAATCAAATAAATATGATGGTACAACTTTTGATCTTGAACAAATGTATTTCATTGTATACTGCTGTAATTCACCAGCCTTCTCACAGACTGACAGACATTGACATTTTTTTTTTGCAACTTTTAACCTTAATGCGAGCAATGTATAATATTAGACACTGAATACATTTCTTCATATCATTAGTCTCAGGCCTAGAAGAAAAAAAAGACATTTCCCAAAGGCCCTGATTGAATGCTGCATTCACGTTCCCCTTTCTACATTTTTTTTTTTTCTTTTCTCTAAATAAAAAAAAATCAATTTGGTTTTACTAACTAATCATTGATCTCATTCCTTTTCAATGTAGCCTGATGACAATAGATTTAGATTTCCTTTTTACATGCTGTTCGGATTTAGTTGGTTTTTTTTTTTTACAGTGTTACAAAGTACCATAGCCTCTCTCTCTCAAAAAAAAGAAAAAGTCAAATCTATCTTATTAATGCTATTTGGATTGGTTTTGTTATCTATTTATATTTAGATAGCATCTAAAAGGAATTGGAAATGACATAAGGCATATTAAAAAATAAGTAGACATAGGAAAAAATATAAACATTTGCTCTAAAAATACACAATTTGTGAGATATGCTTTCTATATAGAATACGGCCTTTTGGGAAATTACAAAAATAAAATACAAAGGTTTGATAGAGTTAACGGTTTTTCGCGAATAGTGGTCGTCCAGTTGCGAATCTGTCAAAAATGGTTCTTTGTGAGTACCTAGGAGGTAAAAGGAACCTTTATACAAAATTTGATACAGATACGTACGACAGTTTAAGAGATCTCCTGATTAATGAATGAGTCAGTCAGTGGTATTTTACAAATATATAATCGATTACATAGCATACATGACCGACCTTCTCACAGACATTGGTATTCTGTCATGTTGTTCCTTTCTAGCCTTAATGAGCTCTTCTGCCCTCTTCATCTCATCTTCCATGGTTTGCATTTCCTCAATCTCTTGTTTTTTTCTTTCCTACAAAACATAATTATTCACAGTCATGTTATAAAATAAAATTTTTTAATATTTATTTAAACACAATAGCAGAATAATAGGCAAGAATAAGAGAAGAAAAATGTGAAAGAAACCTGCGAGTTCAACTACCAGTATTAAACAATAAGAGATCTCTTATCATTATCATCATCTGTCCCTTGGCTTTTGTCCTAGTGGTGCTGTGACAGTTCGCATAGACAAATCCCACCACTTTTCCCAGTCAGCAGCTTGTTCTTAGCGGGATATCAAGAGAGATGCCAGTCCATTCTTTAATGTTATCCAGCCAGTTTTTCTTTGGATGACCCTTTCTATGCGCTCCCTCCACTGTAACTTGAAGAATGACTTTTGATAGTGAGTCATGTCTTACAATATGACCAAATCAGGTCAGCTTTCATCTCTTCACAGTATTGAGCAGTTCTCCCTTGTTGCCAGCCAGAGTGATGACTTGTAAATCTACAAACTCATTTGTTTTCTTTTCCTGGTATCTGATACCTAGCATTTTTCTATAGCATTTACTCTCAAAGGATTGAATTCTTCTTTCAGCCTCAGTGTTCAGTGTCCAACTTTAACAACCAAATAGGAGTACAGAGACCACTAGCAAAGACACAGCTTTAATTTTACTGGGAAGCTAATATTAGATTTTCCAGTTTGCTCATGGCAGTAGATGTCAAACCTAAATGGGGTTTTATCTCTTTAAGTGATCCTCCAACTCTTGGTATTTAAATGAGACAACTTCTGCTAATGTTTGGCCATTCAACTGTATGCAACAGCTCATACTATCTCCAACACAAACTAGTATTATGTTCTTTTTAGCACTGATTTCCATATCAACTGCTCTATCTACAGCATCCAGTTTGAAGTAAGATGTTGCACATGGTCTACATTTTCTCCAACGAGTAGGGTTATCAGTCGTCTGGCAAAAGAGGCCATGTCCTCCTTTTTAGGATTCTGTCCTCCATCCAGCAGGCATTGGCCTTAAGTATAAAAATGTCTGCTTTTTCAAAACAATTGGATATAATCCATCAATGTGGTTTATTCCTTTATATCTTCTGGATCAATAGCATAAACTCACCAATAGACAGCAAGTAAGGTGACAATATTTCTTCTTGAACAGATGTTTGATTTTCAAGAATGTTAAAATAAAACCAGTTATTCAAAATATTCCAAGATCTGCTACTGTTTATTTTGCATTCTGAGACGTAATATTAAAGTTGAAAAGACATTTTTGCAAATTAATATGTAATGGGAAATAGAGAGAAATACACATTCCAGTGAGAGGCACTTTTCTTACAATGTACAATCTGAAAAGAAAAAAAATTCTGTACTCCTATGGATGTCCTTAAACTTTATCCAATTTTGTTGTTCAGAAGTACTGAACTATTCGAATTTTGATATGGGGCTTTGATAAAATAAAAAATGTTTTTATCTAAGCTGAACTCCCTCATCACTTGCCTCTACATGACTAAAAACGCAGCCAACCCCAAACTGTATCGGCACTGCCATTCTAATGGATACATCAGCTGCGTGGAGAGGGCGAACTGATGTGTGGGCGACATCGTTCTGACCACAGCTAATGCCCAGGCATTCATTCAATTTCCGTGAGATGATTAATAATCGCTTCGCAACTCAAGGAGGCCATTGATATTCTGACTGTTAAGAGAAAGGAAATTGGCAATCATCAGTTTCACTTACCTGTCGTGATTTTTTAGCATCTTTTATGCTGTAGAACATGGGCCCTAACTCAGCTAACCAGTGTCCATCTACAGCAGTGACACATTGCATATATTCCTGAGTCAAAAACAAACAGAAACACATTAAATTGAATGGTAAACATAAAAGATGTTAAACAAGTGACAGCACTTGAACTTGACTAAGTTAAGATAGCATTGCCAAAGGATATCCATGCACATGTGTGTGTGTGTGCGGGGAGAGGGGATCCAACTAGCATTACACAGTTAAAGACTATATCAAAAGCAGTCAACAAGGTCTTACCTTAGAAGTCATGACAAGTTCATGATAAACTATGTAATCAGGGGTATATCCCATACCAAATAGAGCACTAGTTGGGTGCAGGTGACAAGGCATGCCTGTTCTTGTGTTGACATATTCACCTAGGCCCTGAAGAGGATCAATAATGTTATTCATGTCCAATGTAAAAAAGTATATTCTGTGTGTGTCCAGTGTGTCTGAAGGTCATTCCATTGTGTGTCCATAGTGCTTCGACAATCAGTCATTTGAGACATGTATGTGCTAGTTAGATGAATCTTATTCAACACAACAAAGCCTAAAAATTGGTAATTCTAGTCATGTTATTGTACTACACAAGTGTAGTGAGAAAGTGAAAGTAGAATATAAAGTGAGTTATTTACAATAACATAAATACATTACAAGGTCAGTCAAATTATTTAATAAGATCACAAGTTCAATCAAGTTAAAAAAAAAACTGTCAAAGAACTTCATTTGCTAGAGGTATATTTACACTGTTGAAATGCTAATATGACTTAGCAGTGTGGCATACATCTACTGCAAACATACTGACTAAAACTTTAATGCTCACAAACTTATTCACTAACTAGAAAAAGACAAAATATATTTGTTTAAAAAGACTTCCTTAATATAACTAATAGAGTGCTCGTTGTTCACTTAATCACTAATGAATGTGAGATTTTTAAAAAATGGAGTATTTTTTTTACCATAACTCATCCACCACCCCACCCCCCCAACAGAAACCTGGTTTAGCGTATATATAGATCTACAAGACTTTACAAAATTCCAATAATGGGGCTTTAGATCTAGACTTAAAAGAAGGTGTGCAAAATATTCCTGAACAATAATTTATTGAACTGTTGAATAATGCCTACATGTGGAACTACCCTTAAATGTATAATTTATAGAAGATAAATATTTTCACATTCTCTAAACCAAATTAAAATGTAATTCTTCTTTTACTTTCAAAAATTAGAACAGTCCAACCAGTTTTTCCAGTATGGCCAACAAGCAAGTAATTCTTTCCCCAATGATATACAGCAACTGTCAAATTCTAGGGAACATGATAGAGCCTTTTTCAAGATCCATGTCCAGGTTTCACGATGATATCAGTTGAATAGAGGTATTGTAAAAATATATTTACAAACAAATTATTTTTACAAATAATTATTGGTAGCATCATCTGCAATTGTATTTGGAACAATAAGGCAAAATTATAATTTTCATTTCACCTTTGTATCAAAGATTGCTATTAATACCCATAATTCTCTGTAATGCTTTAAGATCCAATTTTATTACATGAAGGTGATGTGACCACACAGTGCACATTGCAAGTTGCCCATAGGGATTTGTTGTCTACATAGTAGGAAGTGGAATGAATATATATATAAATATATTCACTTCTGTGGGAACATTAAATTAAAACTCATTCGAAGTAAAATGGAGAATCCCAAGTTCAGTAGGACAATTTACCTTAAGTCTAGCTGCCTGATGAAAATATGCTGAACAAATACATTTCCTGATAATGTCCCACTCAGTTACACAAGAGACAAGGTCCATCTTCTGCTGTTCCATGATCTCTCTTAGCTGTTGTTGAACTTCACGTACCTGACATCAATAAGGAAGTCATTTAGTAATTAGTGTAGTAGTCAGCATATAATAACAAAGTACTTGTTCAGTCAGTTTCAAAAGCTTCAAATATTCAAACAAGATTGTTAGCATTTTTTTAAATGTCAAAATGGTATTATCATTTTAAAATGTAGTATCTTTATAATATCAAAACGATAGTATCTTTATATTAAATCAATAATATTTTTAAAATATCAGAACAGTAGTATTTTTATAATACAAAAACAGTAGTATGTTTATAAGAAGTTAGTATTTTAACAAATTAGAAAAGTATTTAAAACAGAAAAAGAAAAATGGAAAAAAAGAATTATTGTTAGGATGTAGTTTTTTAAAGGTTAAAAAATAAGTTATAAGGCCAATTATGCAAGACTCAAGACTATAAACAATAATGTAGATATTAACAAAAAACATTTTTATCTTCTGTTCACTATAAGCAACTATTTCATACAAAAGCCTTAATGAAACTGCATGGACATGTGGTATGTGCTTCAGACTGTCATCATGATGGTCCTGGGTTTGAACACTGTCCAGCGCTATCCCCTGCCATCCTACAAGAGCTTTGGGCTAGGATGTAAAAATCATCATTTCAGAACATCCTGAAACTTACATGTCATCACAAAAACAGAGCAAAAGCAAAATCGCAAGAGTAGCCACAGTTAGATAAATAATGTAAAAGTTGAGGAAAAAAAAAAAGTACCTGAAAAGTAAAAAGTTTAATAATAATAATCTAAACATTAAAACACTGGGTGGAGAAAATATTTCACCTTCCCTTCAGCTCTCTGAAGGAACATACAATTAGAAAACATCACAGCATCACTCTCACCTTTCTCATTGCCTTAGCATGTATAAAATGTTGATTACACCAAGAGGAGGAGTACCTGGTAGAGAGAAAAAGGATTGTTTTCAAAAAGGTATAGCCATTTGTGTAGGAATAACTGCAAATCACTAGCATTAAACTACTTAGTTATTTTTTAAATTCCTTTACACACTCAGAGTGCTGTGGGGCGGAAGGGAGGGTAGGCCACTCAGCCACACATTCCTAGACCTTGTGTGATAGGCAATCCCAATGTCTGACAGTTCTATTGTGCTTTCCAAGGTTCAATGATAAGGTATTATGGTAGTTTAAATCAATTTAGTATTTTGTAAGTAATATTAAATTAGTAGCTTCAAACAGTAGTATTAGCATTTTTTAAATGTCAAAAACACCTCGGCAATTCAGATACAATGCTTGATCAACAAGGAGATAGATGAGCTGGCCAGTGGTCAATTTATCTTATTTAATCTTTAAGCAGGCCATTGGCTCAACAACATGTTTAAGCTTCTATGCTCATCATCTCTTGACCACATAACATGGAATTTTGTGTCTCTTTTGACCTTATAATAAGCTTTCTTATTGACCAAACAGCACATCCTGGGCTCCCCATTTCCAGCCCAATAATTTATAAGACTCAACTCAGTCTCATTTCACTTAGTTCTTCCCTTTTCAGTGAGGAATGCTAGGAAGTAGATATTCATAGTTTCTAAATTCTCTAACTCATTTCTATATTTTTGGACATTGAGTGGTGAGTGGAATTATCATGAGTTCACTGTATATGAAGTGTGTATTCATATTTCTTACATGGGTAATTGATTTCTTACACATGTAAGTAGATACAAATTGAGTTCCAACTATTTGCCATCCAAACTCCATTTTTTGGAGATTAAATTCCAATTTATATTTTCATGTCTCAGTAATAACTATATTTATCATGTGTTGATATTATTATTCTTTCTATAATGCTCAATTTATTATTGGTAATATTCTTATCAGTATTATTAACTATGACACTCTATCTGAGACCATTTGTTATAGAAGGCCTTCACACTGACCTGTGGGCAGTGGAGACCAATAGCTTGTTGCCACATTGTACAGACCTAAGACATGGCAGCAAGCTATTGGTCTCCACTGCCCACAGGTTGCTATGTTGCAAGTCAGTGTTCAGCTCTTCTATGACGCTCCATCCCCATTACTGGTCACTACATTGGTGTAGCCTTGTTTCTTTCTGAAGGTTTTGACACTGTGTTTAGAAAAGCGCTTACTTATCTTATACATTACAGATGTTACCTCAAAAAAGAAGATAATTACATCCTACGCAATTCATGTGTCAATCTATTTGTGGAAGTTAATCAGTTATTTAAGCTCTGCTATATCATTAGTTTTCCTAGCTGATTCAAGCAACCCATGACTTACTCTAATGGCACTATGGAAGAAGGAGTATCTGTACCAATTTGTCCTAGTATATCATATATGTAATAAGAAATGCGCCTCTATCTTTGTGTCTCTCTTAGAATTTTATTAGGCTTCATTTTTCTATTTATAATTATGATTCAGTGTTTTATGTGTTATAGCTACTTTACTGTTTATTCTTCTGTCCTGAAGTGTCTGTAAATTTAGTGATTTTACTAATGGTGCTACTCCAATCAAATGTGAATATTCATTTGTTATAAATCTTACTGCTCTATTTTGCAGTTGTTCTTGTTTCTTTATGTGTTCTTGAGTTGAGGGATCCCAAACAGAGGATGCATATTGGCCTAACTAACATCCTACTTACTCACCCTCCCCCCCCCTTTTATTCCTTTGGCAACTCCTGGACCTTTACAGAAACAACATATATTAAATATTAATTTAACTAAAATTAAAATCAGGTACAAGGATTGCAATTGAAATTGATGCATATTAGCAAAACATTTGTATAGATTTTCTTAAACAATTTAACTGTCATTGTAAGATACAATACCCATTCCTCTTCCACTGTTGATAAACATTGAGATAGGTCAAATGGTCACTCTCTGGTACCATAAACTTTTCTCTGGCTGCGTCAGAATCTTCTTCCCTGCCTTTTGGCCGATAGAAAATTGCAGGTACAGACAACATGGAGACAATGGTCTGAAAAATTATAGAAATGTATAAGTTTAACTACCTAACAGCTGTATTGTGAAAACCTAATCCCAGAAGTAACTTCAAAGTGTATAAGTTTAACTACCTAACAGCTGTATTGTGAAAACCTAATTCTAGAAGTAACTTCAAAGTGTATAAGTTTAACTACCTAACAGCTGTATTGTGAAAACCTAATACTAGAAGTAACTTCAAAGTGTATAAGTTTAACTACCTAACAGCTGTATTGTGAAAACCTAATACTAGAAGTAACTTCAAAGTGTATCTCAACTCAATGTAAGGTATAAAGTACATTGCCCAACACAAAATTAAAATAAAAATGTCTCAATCCAAAATCTCATTTAGGTTGCTAAGTCACAAAGACAGCTGCACCAGCAGAGAGATGACGAACTAGATATAGGGCATGACATAATTAAAGAATAATAACAATAATACTTCTATTATCCTAAAGGAAATTTGTCTTACAATTAGTGCACCCTGCATAACAAAAAATTATAACCATAGCAGTTTCACTCAAACATTACATATGAAGTTTACACTAATGATTTGATTGCCAAGAGAAAAAGGAGCTTTTATTTCTGTTTGTTTTTGTGATCGATGTCTGTGATGATCAAATGTTTAAGACATGTCAGGAGGTCTTCTCTGTGATTGTCAAATGTATAAGTCATGCAATCGTCTGTGATGGTCAAATGTATAAATCATGTCATGTGATCTGTGATGGTCAAATGTTTGTCATGTCATGTGATCCTCTTTGTGATTGTGCACATACATTAATAGATGACAAAATATTAACGGGTTTGGATAACCACAATTGTTAATAAGTGATGTGTTGTAAAGGTTCTGGGTAAACAAACATTTTACTAAGGTTCTGGGTAAACAAACATTTTACTAAGGTTCTGGGTAAACAAACATTTTACTAAGGTTCTGGGTAAACAAACATTTTACTAAGGTTCTGGGTAAACAAACATTTTACTAAGGTTCTGGGTAAACAAACATTTTACTAAGGAATATTTTCCACCAGATTTTTTATTGCCATTATGTATTGTGGCATTATAAATCAATGCTAAGTTCCCACCCCCAGCCTGAATCTTTCTGTTTGAGAAGGTTCAAAGCAATTCGTGACACCTGTTTGTTTGGGTTTTGTTTCAGTAGATTCTAGCTCTGAGACATTCTGGACTAGAGAGAGTTCGAGGGAGCACACGAGGAGAAATCTCATTACACAAGTCTCACATCTGACGTACGTGAACATAATTGTAACTAGCATAAACATTCTTTCCCTTTTACACGCCGTAAATACGACGAAAGTCGATTCTAGTGAACAAGACAAAGAAGGACAGAAAGATGGCAAGTTGCGATGATCGCCATAGCCATTGAGTTAGGCCTAAATAACAAACAGCTGAGCTCGGTAACAGGAAACAACAGAAATCTTACACAATGAAACACACTTTGTTGGAGGGATCAACGTCACGAAGGTTTCGTGTGCAAACTATTTCAACCAAAGACGTAGGTAATCTTGTAGCACAACAGTTAGGCCGGAGTGAACATTCGAGTGAAACTAACGGGTGAACAGGATAAAGTCTACATGGACTAAAAAAAATTACTTTATGTTTAGAACTACGCTTAATATTACCTCGATACAATTCCATTGACTAGAGTTACACTTAATATCGCCTCGATACCAGTCCTTTGACTATTGAACTACACTAATATGTTAACAATTCTAAGAAAGTCATCAAGACAAGATGATGAGTCGGGACTTCAACTGACAGTTCAATTTTCTCTCTTCCAAGCATTGATCTCTTGTCGCCATTGCACCCCCTCCCCGGCTTTTTTTTTTTTTTTTGCTTGTTCCATTAGAGAAAAATTGAGCTAACGTTTTGTATAGATTACAACTATCTCTCTAACGTTTACAAATTGTAAAAGTTCAGACGTATGCTTCAGGCAGCTTGATAAGGGGGAGGTGGGACCACACAGCGGCCCATAAAATTATCGCCACATTCTTTAGGTACAGCTCCCTCCCAGGTCTACGCTGTTAACCCATTTACCCCCAAAACTTTATTATTGGTGTAAACATATTCATTTTAGTGTTTTTCAATCTCTGTTGATCTAAATAAGACACTGCAAAATAAAAAATAATAATTAATTAATAATAAAATCATGTAATAGTTTTAAAGCTCAGAGACTCAGATGACAGTCTACATCTATTTTGAAAATTGTGCTATTGTCAATTAAAAAAATATTTTTACTTCATTTTTTTTTGGTTAATGTTAATGATTTTTAAAAGAGCTAATTAGGAGCATTAAAAACTAGTCAATCCAATGTGAAGTATACAATCAGTTGACAATAGAGTAAATGTATACTTTCTACTGAATCTCAAAGTTCAAATAAATCTTTTCAATGATCGACTGCGTCAAAGAAGAAAAACAAACAATAGAAACACATTCGTGCATTAGTTTCAGGTTTGACATCCTAACAGTGAAATAAATGTAATCCTAGAACATCTGACTGTATGTACAGAACATCTGACTGTGTGTACAGAACATCTGACTGTGTGTACAGAACATCTGACTGTATGTACAGAACATCTGACTGTGTGTACAGAACATCTGACTGTGTACAGAACACCTGACTGTGTGTACAGAACATCTGACTGTGTGTACAGAACATCTGACTGTGTGTACAGAACATCTGACTGTGTGTACAGAACATCTGACTGTGTGTACAGAACATCTGACTGTATGTACAGAACATCTGACTGTGTGTACAGAACATCTGACTGTGTACAGAACACCTGACTGTGTGTACAGATCTGACTGTATGTACAGAACATCTGACTGTGTACAGAACACCTGACTGTGTGTACAGAACATCTGACTGTGTACAGAACACCTGACTGTGTGTACAGAACATCTGACTGTATGTACAGAACATCTGACTGTGTACAGAACACCTGACTGTGTGTACAGAACATCTGACTGTATGTACAGAACATCTGACTGTATGTAAAGAACATCTGACTGTATGTACAGAACATCTGACTGTGTGTACAGAACATCTGACTGTGTGTACAGAACATCTGACTGTGTGTACAGAACATCTGACTGTGTGTACAGAACATCTGACTGTGTGTACAGAACACCTGACTGTGTGTACAGAACACCTGAATGTGTGTACAGAACATCTGACTGTGTGTACAGAACATCTGACTGTGTACAGAACACCTGACTGTGTGTACAGAACACCTGACTGTGTGTACAGAACATCTGACTGTGTGTACAGAACGTCTGACTGTGTGTACAGAACACCTGACTGTGTGTACAGAACACCTGACTGTGTGTACAGAACACCTGACTGTGTGTACAGAACATCTGACTGTGTGTACAGAACATCTGACTGTGTACAGAACACCTGACTGTGTGTACAGAACACCTGACTGCGTGTACAGAACACCTGACTGCGTGTACAGAACATCTGACTGTGTGTACAGAACATCTGACTGTGTGTACAGAACGTCTGACTGTGTGTACAGAACACCTGACTGTGTGTACAGAACACCTGACTGTGTGTACAGAACATCTGACTACATGTACAGATTGTATGCAAGAAAAAAATTGTTTTTTTAAATCTTAAACTAAGTGTAATTGTATCAATTAGTTAGAATCAATTATGTAATTAAATTTGTAATAGATCAACAACAATAAATCTGTGCAATTAGAAATATTTTACCGCTTTTGTTTAGCGATAGTTTATGCTTTGGCTTTCTAAATACGCTATGATCCTATCACTTATCTGGACCAGTGGGGAAATTGGAGGGGGGAGGAGAGGAAGGGATGTTAGGGTAAATTTTAGTCATCGGTTTTTAAAAGCATTTCAAAAAAATAATAATGATAAACAAGGAGAACGACTTGAATTCCAGCTCATGGCCCAATCCTCCTCAAGCCAACATCATAATCCCTCTGCTAGTGAGATGCGTATGACTATAGAAGATTGTAGTTAGGTATTGTTTATTTCAATCTGACATCAATTCACTCAAATTTACTTTATAAGAGCGACATATAAAGAAGACTAATTCTGCTTATACCACTACTTCAGTCAACTACAATTTCTTTCCCTTGTTCGAGATGCCAAACAAACTACATGTAATTAATTACCAATAGTTAATTTACGGGATTAATTTTTAAAAAATTGATTTTTGGGTAATCAGATAAAAGAAATAATTGTGCAAAATTACACCTTGATCCGAGATTGGGTGTCGGAGAAATAACATGTACAAACTTTTTACCAGACAGACAGAAAGGCGAAATGATATTAGCTTTGCAAAAATAAAATGTTTTCTTTTTTAAAGACAATAGTAGGTCACTTTGTAACTAACCATTGTATAATATTTGAACGCTTGCACAGCCTTAGTGTTTCTTAGGGCGACACTTTGATAAGATAATCATTTCTTTTGAATGATCAACATTGAATGTTTCGTGTGCAAACTATTTGAAAGAAGACGTATGCAATTTTAGAGCAGAACTTTTGGATTGAGTGAAAAATTGTGTCGAGTGAAATCTAACGGGTGGAAATGGACTATAGAGAAAGATGGGATGTGAAAAGATAGCCATACTTGACACTGTTCAGATAGACTAGAGGCAGATTTCATGGGAACAATTACAGGAACGTAAAGAACAGAAGACAATGTGGAGTGTAAGTATTGGGACTTCAGTTTAGTATTCAATCTTTCTCTCTCACAAACATCGGTATCTTGTCTTTAATTGTCTAGATCTTAAAAGTGTACTCTGTGTCTTAGATAAAACATGTCTCTTGTTTCTAATGTATTTACATGAGTACGTGCGGTATTAGTGTTGAAATCTATTCTGTTGTCAGACACAAAGCAATGTAGATGTGACAGAGAACAAAAACAAAAAAACTCAAAGATTATAAACTACATGGAAGAAGTGTTAGTGTTTTGCAACGTTGATGCTCCAAAACTTCAACAGAAAGTCACATTGACAAATGGCGTAATCATGTCTTTCTTGATGTTTGACCTGCCAGGCTTTTTAAACTATACATGTACATGTGTTTGACCTGCCAGGCTATTCAAACTAGATCTGTAGGCTACATAAGTTTGACCTGCCAGGCTATTCAAACTATACCTGTAGGCTACATGTGTTTGACTGCCATGCTATTCAAACTATACCTGTAGGCTACATGTGTTTGACCTGCCAGGCTATTCAAACTATACCTGTAGGCTACATGTGTTTGACTTGCCAGGCTATTCAAACTATACCTGTAGGCTACCTGTGTTTGACCTGCCAGGCTATTCAAACTACACCTGTAGGCTACCTGTGTTTGACCTGCCAGGCTATTCAAACTATACCTGTAGGCTACATGTGTTTGACCTGCCAGGCTATTCAAACTATACCTGTAGGCTATCTGTGTTTGACCTGCCAGGCATTTCAAACTATACCTGTAGGCTACATGTGTTTGACCTGCCAGGCTATTCAAACTATACCTGTAGGCTACATGTGTTTGACTGCCATGCTATTCAAACTATACCTGTAGGCTACATGTGTTTGACCTGCCAGGCTATTCAAACTATACCTGTAGGCTACATGTGTTTGACTTGCCAGGCTATTCAAACTATACCTGTAGGCTACATCTGTTTGAGTACTAAAGTACATTTTCTTTTCATACGTCCATTAGTAAAAGACATCAACTCACTCACTACCTGAGAACACCAACACACAATTATTAAATGGTAGCTATGTAAGAACATAATCTCACAATCATCAGGTAATTGCCATGTAAGAACATCCAAAGGCCATCAGCAAACGATTGTAATGTAAGAATATAAGCTCCCAATTATCAAGTTATTGCTATGTAAGAACATAAACTCATCATCATCAAGTGATTGGTATGTAAGTACATCAGCACATTCTCACTCATTAAGTCACTGCTACACGAGAACATCACCTCCTTAGGTTGACATCTTCAGCAGCATTCTTCTTTTCATGGCTCATTTATCCCATCACTGCTAGTAAACACATTTAAAGTTTGTATGCATTCACGACCGAAAACGTGAACTAGCCTTACAGGTGTTGACTTTTTTTTAATTGTTTTTTTTTTGTGTGTGTGCAAATATGCTCATTAATCCTCCACTCTAGGTGTAATCTAACAATCACATCTCAAAACAAGAATGCCGTCTTACTGATTTATGTGTCTGGTTTGATAAAGCTGTACAAACGTTTAAAAGAGCCATTCTTTCTTTATAAAACTAATATGTTGGCTTGTTATCAATACCAAACTATTTACCCTAACGTAGGGAAATATTTTTTTTAAACTTTTATTGTGGACAGGAGATTTTCTACAATTTGTGCCGACGTTTTGGGGGGCCGGATGGAAGCATTAAATAGAAAAAACAAATCCTAACCTAATCAAAGTGTTGCTCCAACATGTAGGAATGAAAGAGGAATATCAATGGCTTAGCACACTTCAAATGTCTTGGTAAAATTAAGACAAAACATACACGTAGAAAATTATATATATATACTTTATAATTTGATGTTAGTCTCAAATTAGTATGCTTCTCTCTACTCTATCCCATAAGGTAACTATGATGTTGGCGCAGTGGTGTATGATTTCTATGTTTGCACCTGGTGAATGTAACCAATTTCCAGTGACAAACAGACAGAGAAGATCTCTCTTAAGTCTCCATGATATGCAGCTAACACTGGATCAAACACCAGGAAATGATTCCAAACTGACTCTATCTGTCAAACCAGGCGTTGATCACGTGACCGCTTTTTGGACATGTGAATACAACCTAACCCAGTTCACAGGATTTGCCGTCACCTACAGCAATGAGAAAAATGAGCATTATGATTCCCCAGTACTAGAGAAAACTTCCAGGGAGTTTGACCTCCCATCACTAGACAGAGACATGACCTATACAATATGTGTATATGTTATAGGTAACACAATTGTGCTCTCACATGCTTGTACCAATTACAATCAAGACTCCATGAAAATCGTAGTTGGTATCATGGCTGGGGTTGTCTTCCTTATACCTTGCGTCCTAGCTTTAATTTGGTTGTTAAGAAAAGATAAGACGATGATGTTTGCCTATGATAAACTGCTTACATCAAGTGAAACACAGCCACTGGCCATAGATATCAAAATATCACAGGACACATTAGACAACAACTCAACGATAGGTGTCACTAATGAAACTACCAGCTGCAGTAATCAGGGCTATGTCAACACTTTGTGTGCTGAGGAAAACAGTTCTAGGCTACAGTCCTGTGGACAGTTTGGTTTGAATGCAATCAATACAAATAATTTCATTCCAAACTCAGATTACATTAGTCCTCAAGGAGCGACTTCTAATCTAGACAGGCAGCATAAAAATACCCATTTATCATCAACAGATACGGTAGTACTAAGTATTACTCAGTTATCAGTCATGGCTAGTCAGAGCGTATTGCCACAACCAACAGACGAAGTGTTCAATTCAGGCAAAGCCCCGGATGTACCACTAGAGATACAATTACGGAACTCCACTCACATGTAATCAGGGCTCGCCTTATGCCACTGCAACCAATGCGGCCACAGTGGGCCCCACACTTTCATAGGCCCCGCGCTAATTCTTGTTGTAAATCCTGATATTGCAAAATATATGAAAAAGTCCTGGAAATCTGAAAACTCAAAGAATATCCTGAAACCTCATAAAATCTCCTGAAAAATAGACAAACGTGTCAATTCTTCACTGGCACCAAGACTTAGACTAAATAGACTAATTAAAAAAGCATCATATATCACTCAAATACAGCTACCATCTCTTGAAGAGCTTTTTTCATGAAAGATGCCTTTCCAAATCACTCACGATTCTTAAAGACAACCTGCACCCATTAAACCACTGTTACATAAGATCTGAACAAAGTGGTCGTCTCCTTTCCATTACGACTAAAACAGAAAGATTTAAAAACTCCTTTATCCCACTTTCTATCACAGTGTTACAAGGTCATCTGTCGTCATCGAGAAGTTCATAGAAGTCAAATTCATAAAGCGCTGGTTGTGAATGTGTATGTGTTTCGTGTGTGAATGGTGTTCGAATTTTTCATCTATATTGTTATTGTACAGTAGTTACGCTGAGGTTGTCAATTGCAGTCAAACTGAATTTCCATTTGATTGGATCAATAAAAATTATCTTAATTTGTGAGGTGTCATTCTTTATGAAAAACGCCAATTTTGCGAGCGATAAAAAAATTATAATTACAATCTGGTGAATGATGGTACAGACATGGTCAAAATATGCCATAATGCGTTAACCTTTTTAGAACTATACAAAGCGTGTACACTATATTTTCAGCTGATACAAAAAGATAGTTAAATACAGAAAGCAGGTTTCCAATCTGTCTGTAAAACTTCTGTGCGAATCAAGGTGGGAATGTAGAATAGATAGAGTCAAAGCACGTTGCTATCAATTGCCTACAGAATTGTGGACACTGCAATTTGATCCTTGCAGCCGAGATTTGAACAGCTGAAATTAGCGAGAATTAGAAGATGAATCTGCCATCTGGAATCTGTATCATATTCTGTATGTACATGTAACGCTCGTAAAGTAAAGTTAATTTGATCGTGATTTTTTACTTAGTAAAGAATGAATAAAATGCAAAGACGAATTTATTTTCTAATATAAAATCTTAATTTTCACTTATTATCCGTATCCCTACCCAGACTGGGCCCCGCTCAATCCGTTTAGCTCAAGGCCCCGCAATTGTTAGGGCCGGCCCTGCATGAAATGACAACAAAACATAAGTTTACTATTATTTGTATAATGCAATAAGATTAGATTATTTGTATAATGCCACAATGATCATTACATTATTTGCATAATGCATCAATGACCATTATATTGATTGTCTACAGATGCTTGTGTGTTACTCACTGAATGAACTCTTGTGTCTTGTTCTAGTTATGTGCATGTTTCTGTTGTGTTGTCTGTATATGAGAAGAGAGTCCTTGTCATCACAACAAATTTTCACAAGGATTAATAAAGCTTCGTCTTAGTCATAAAGTCTCAATTTCCATTAGATTATTTGTATAATGCCTCAATGACCATTAGATTATTTGTATAAAGCCTCAATGACCATTATATTATTTGTATAATGTCTCAATGACCATTATATTATCTGTATAAAGCCTCAATGACCATTTATTATTTGTATAATGCCTCAATGACCATTTATTATTTGTATAATGCCTCAATGACCATTAGACTAGTAGTACAATAATGCACCAATGAACATTTATTATTTGTATAATGCCTCAATGACCATTAGATTAGTAGTACAATAATGCACCAATGAACATTATATTACTTGTCTAAAACCTAAATGAACATTACATTATTTGTATAATGAATCATACACTTTTACAAAATATATATGCTACCAAGTTGCTAATGTATAAGACAGTGTAAATAACAAAATGTGTAAATAAAAGCAAGCAAAATATGAAAATACTTTTTTAAAAAGCTTATATAAAGCGAAGAACCCAAGCATATATGTCTCAATAATGTACTTTTTTTTCATAGCAAATAAAATAATTTATTACTAATAAGCAATTGACTAATTGGTTCATTTTTTTATTGATTCGTGTTTTATTAGGTACAATAAATAATTGTTTAAAGTTTCAGCTTCATTTGAGAATGGGTTGGGAGAAATAAAGTGTAAAATTATTTCAAGAGAAACTATTTGATTATAAACCAGTGGATCTTGCACTTACATATACATTTTTTTACTCTAGACAAAAAATGGCTTCATTTCTCTACTTGAAATTTGAGCAACTTTGTAGCTAGCTTTACCTACGACTCTTTTCCTTGCTTATTTTTGGTAAATATTCCCATCGATCCTCCAATCTCTAGGCGTAGTTTAACAATCTTTTTTTTTGCGGCTTAAACCATATTTTTTAGAGCCGTTTTTATGTTGCTGTTTTTTTTTTTTTTTTAAAGCAGTCACACTTTCATTTCAAAAAACAATGTGTTGGCTTATTATCTTGTTTGACAAAAAAAAAAAAATTAAGATCGTTCACTTTTCTAGTAGATTCTACATTCAGAGTCCCATTTCATAAACCCACTAATGTTAAATGCCAGTGTACCAATCTATAATTGAAAAAGTGAGAACTCTTCCGTAGGTAAAGATAATTAATTAGGAGAGTGGATTTTCAACACTTTGATCCGACGTTTCGGCGGGCGGGATGAATCCACGTCACGGGCCGGATGTGACCCATGGACCGTATTTTGGGCATCAATGACATCCCATTGCTTACTATTTGTGTTAAGTACAACACTCAATAACGTTTCTATCAATTCTACCATTAGTCGGGCAGTTTTAGCTTCTCAAGTCTAGAATAGAAAGTCTAAGTGAAGAATAGAAAGTCTAAGTGGAGAATAGAAAGTCTAAGTGGAGAATAGAAAGTCTAAGTGGAGAATAGAAAGTCTATCTGGGGAATAGAAAGTCTATCTGGGGAATAGAAAGTCTAAGTGGAGAATAGAAAGTCTAAGTGGAGAATAGAAAGTCTATCTGGGGAATAGAAAGTCTAAGTGGAGAATAGAAAGTCTAAGTGGAGAATAGAAAGTCTATCTGGGGAATAGAAAGTCTAAGTGGAGAATAGAAAGTCTATCTGGGGAATAGAAAGTCTATCTGGGGAATAGAAAGTCTAAGTGGAGAATAGAAAGTCTAAGTGGAGAATAGAAAGTCTATCTGGGGAATAGAAAGTCTATCTGGGGAATAGAAAGTCTATCTGGGGAATAGAAAGTCTAAGTGGAGAATAGAAAGTCTAAGTGGAGAATAGAAAGTCTATCTGGGGAATAGAAAGTCTAAGTGGAGAATAGAAAGTCTAAGTGGAGAATAGAAAGTCTATCTGGGGAATAGAAAGTCTAAGTGGAGAATAGAAAGTCTAAGTGGAGAATAGAAAGTCTATCTGGGGAATAGAAAGTCTATCTGGGGAATAGAAAGTCTAAGTGGAGAATAGAAAGTCTAAGTGGAGAATAGAAAGTCTATCTGGGGAATAGAAAGTCTAAGTGGAGAATAGAAAGTCTAAGTGGAGAATAGAAAGTCTATCTGGGGAATAGAAAGTCTAAGTGGAGAATAGAAAGTCTAAGTGGAGAATAGAAAGTCTATCTGGGGAATAGAAAGTCTAAGTGGAGAATAGAAAGTCTATCTGGGGAATAGAAAGTCTAAGTGGAGAATAGAAAGTCTAAGTGAAGAATAGAAAGTCTAAGTGAAGAATAGAAAGTCTAAGTGGAGAATAGAAAGTCTAAGTGGAGAATAGAAAGTCTATCTGGGGAATAGAAAGTCTATCTGGGGAATAGAAAGTCTAAGTGGAGAATAGAAAGTCTAAGTGGAGAATAGAAAGTCTATCTGGGGAATAGAAAGTCTAAGTGGAGAATAGAAAGTCTAAGTGGAGAATAGAAAGTCTATCTGGGGAATAGAAAGTCTAAGTGGAGAATAGAAAGTCTATCTGGGGAATAGAAAGTCTAAGTGGAGAATAGAAAGTCTATCTGGGGAATAGAAAGTCTATCTGGGGAATAGAAAGTCTAAGTGGAGAATAGAAAGTCTAAGTGGAGAATAGAAAGTCTATCTGGGGAATAGAAAGTCTAAGTGAAGAATAGAAAGTCTAAGTGAAGAATAGAAAGTCTAAGTGGAGAATAGAAAGTCTATCTGGGGAATAGAAAGTCTATCTGGGGAATAGAAAGTCTAAGTGGAGAATAGAAAGTCTAAGTGGAGAATAGAAAGTCTATCTGGGGAATAGAAAGTCTAAGTGGAGAATAGAAAGTCTATCTGGGGAATAGAAAGTCTAAGTGGAGAATAGAAAGTATATGTGGGGAATAGAAGTGGGGAATAGAAAGTCTAAGTGGAGAATAGAAGGTCTAAGTGGAGAATAGAAAGTCTAAGTGGGGAATAGAAGGTCTAAGTGGAGAATAGAAAGCCTATCTGGGGAATAGAAGGTCTAAGTGGAGAATAGAAAGTCTAAGTGGAGAATAGAAAGTCTATCTGGGGAATAGAAAGTCTAAGTGGAGAATAGAAAGTATATGTGGGGAATAGAAGTGGGGAATAGAAAGTCTAAGTGGAGAATAGAAGGTCTAAGTGGAGAATAGAAAGTCTAAGTGGGGAATAGAAGGTCTAAGTGGAGAATAGAAAGTCTATCTGGGGAATAGAAGGTCTAAGTGGAGAATAGAAAGTCTAAGTGGGGAATAGAAGGTCTAAGTGGGGAATAGAAAGTCTAAGTGGAGAATAGAAAGTCTAAGTGGAGAATAGAAAGTCTAAGTGGAGAATAGAAAGTCTAAGTGGGGAATAGAAGGTCTAAGTGGAAAATAGAAAGTCTAAGTGGAGAATAGAAAGTCTATCTGGGGAATAGAAAGTCTAAGTGGAGAATAGAAAGTATATGTGGGGAATAGAAGTGGGGAAAAGAAAGTCTAAGTGGAGAATAGAAAGTCTAAGTGGGGAATAGAAGGTCTAAGTGGAGAATAGAAAGTCTAAGTGGGGAATAGAAGGTCTAAGTGGAGAATAGAAAGTCTATCTGGGGAATAGAAGGTCTAAGTGGAGAATAGAAAGTCTAAGTGGGGAATAGAAAGTCTAAGTGGGGAATAGAAGGTCTAAGTGGAGAATAGAAGGTCTAAGTGGGGAATAGAAAGTCTAAGTGGAGAATAGAAGGTCTAAGTGGAGAATAGAAAGTCTAAGTGGGGAATAGAAAGTCTAAGTGGGGAATAGAAAGTCTAAGTGGAGAATAGAAAGTCTAAGTGGAGAATAGAAAGTCTAAGTGGGGAATAGAAAGTCTAAGTGGGGAATAGAAGGTCTAAGTGGAGAATAGAAGGTCTAAGTGGGGAATAGAAAGTCTAAGTGGAGAATATAAGGTCTAAGTGGAGAATAGAAAGTCTAAGTGGGGAATAGAAAGTCTAAGTGGGGAATAGAAAGTCTAAGTGGAGAATAGAAAGTCTAAGTGGAGAATAGAAAGTCTAAGTGGAGAATAGAAAGTCTAAGTGGAGAATAGAAGGTCTAAGTGGAGAATAGAAGGTCTAAGTGGGGAATAGAAAGTCTAAGTGGAGAATAGAAGGTCTAAGTGGAGAATAGAAAGTCTAAGTGGGGAATAGAAAGTCTAAGTGGAGAATATAAGGTCTAAGTAGAGAATAGAAGGTCTAAGTGGGGAATAGAAAGTCTAAGTGGAGAATAGAAGGTCTAAGTGGAGAATAGAAAGTCTAAGTGGGGAATAGAAAGTCTAAGTGGGGAATAGAAAGTCTAAGTGGAGAATAGAAAGTCTAAGTGGAGAATAGAAAGTCTAAGTGGAGAATAGAAAGTCTAAGTGGGGAATAGAAGGTCTAAGTGGAGAATAGAAAGTCTATCTGGGGAATAGAAGGTCTAAGTGGAGAATAGAAAGTCTAAGTGGGGAATAGAAAGTCTAAGTGGGGAATAGAAGGTCTAAGTGGGGAATAGAAAGTCTAAGTGGAGAATAGAAGGTCTAAGTTGAGAATAGAAAGTCTAAGTGGGGAATAGAAAGTCTAAGTGGGGAATAGAAAGTCTAAGTGGAGAATAGAAGGTCTAAGTGGAGAATAGAAAGTCTAAGTGGGGAATAGAAAGTCTAAGTGGAGAATAGAAAGTATATGTGGGGAATAGAAGTGGGGAATAGAAAGTCTAAGTGGGGAATAGAAAGTCTAAGTGGAGAATGGCTATGTTGAATGTGGCTTCATGTGATGTCATATAGAAAGAAGCCTCTGTTTACACAGAGTGGAGGATTGCGCTTCTGCAAACAGAGTCTAGCTGATGACCAACACTGAACAACAAACACAACTCAGATTTGTCAACACTTACTTAACCTCTGACCTCAAGCCACATCATAGGAAGGCAGTAAGGGTCCCAGATAAATGAAATCCCATAGGGCTTTACTCAAAGAGTATTAATGTAACCATACATTCGACATGTGGTATATAGGCAACTAAACGTATTGGACTATCAATTGTGTTATGTCGTGGTTTGAAGGCGAGTTATCAAGGTGAGTCAAAGTTCTAGCCTAATCAAATAAACAATCACACACACACACACACTAACACACAATTGCATTCTCTTTTCTACGAATAAAACCTAGACGAATTGTTCATGACAGAAAAACAGCCAGCGGAAAGCAAGAAAATGCATCCTAAGCGAAGCGCCATTATGCAAGTTTTTAAATTTACTATTTTGTGAAAGAATTTAAAAATAGGATTATCAAGGAAGCCAGTGTTACACAAACTCCTAGCCATTGTGGGTCAATCATGCTTGATCTCATCTAGCTATAAAATAACATAAACTCAACTTAAAAAGTAGTTATATATATTTATATAGTGGATTGGCTTTAAATCTATGCAAAACATGGACCATGTTCCCTTCACATTTTTTTATTTATTTTGCCTCGAAAAAAAAAGTAGAGTGTGAAAATTGATAAACCCGTTTAGCCGACATATTCCTATCAAATATATAATAGTGTGAAAACGGGTTTACCCGAGACAAAAAGCACTGCCCACAGCTTGCCACGATGCAAGTAAGTGTTGAGGCCTTCTGTAACGAATGGTTGCGGTTTACCCAATGAAATAAAAGGTTTTGTTCTTTAATAAAGATCAATTTAGATTTTTTTTTTATTTATAGGACCCTCCGGTTGTGGGTCATTAAACATATGAGTAGCTAACAGGAGTCCCCTGGGAGTGCCTAAGGGGTGCAAGAGCATTTCCATTGCTCTGGACAGGGTTTTAAAACAGCCCACAATAACCATGTCAACAATCCACACGCCGTTCCTTAAGGAGCCGTCCAACACGGTTAGTGCGGTTCCCGGTGTGCTCGGACTTCGAACTCTAGTCCGTGCGTCCGGATCACTGAAATGGTAGTGTGGTATATAGACATTCACCTGGATGTCTTCCAGACAGAAGGATTCTGTTCAATTAAGCCGGTGAAAGGTATCTCTTTGTTCGTTTTTGCTGGCCTAGAGTTTGAAGAGTTTTCGGCTGAATAGTTTCTACCAGAATTCGAACTCACTACTATTTACACTGGAAGCAAGCACATTATCATTGGGTTTCCAAGTTTACCAAGAAGGCTATTGAATAACAGTGTTGAAAAACACAAGAAGACAGATATATAAGATTGATAAATAGACAGACAGACAAACAGACAGATAGACAGACAGACAGACAGACAGACAGACAGACAGACAGACAGACAGACAGACAGACAGACAGACAGACAGATAGACAGATAGATAGATAGATAGATAGATAGATAGATAGATAGATAGATAGATAGATAGATAGATAGATAGATAGATAGATAGATATATCTTATCAATGAGACACTTTCAATGGCCTAATTTACTGCATGCTACTGACCTTATTGAGATAGGGGTTGGTGCTAGTGATAAGAAGTGATGTGTTGATTACATTCCACCAGTTAATGAAATATCAGCTAATTAGCAATGACACATGAGCTGACAGTGTTACTGGACTCGAATGGGATTTAATAATAACCGACGCCTACTACGGTAAGAACAGTTAGTAATGAGATGTTCATATTAAGTAAATCTGTTGAGGGGCTCATAAAAAATGTAAAATACATAACATAGTAATGATCCTATGTTCAGGTTTTACCTCACAAGTTAAGGCCACACTAATGAGTGAATTCTGAAAACCTAAACAAATGTATTATAGGACTCTTTTGTTGAGTTTGAACTATATCTAAAGTTAACTCAGTGTTCTACTTTGTTTTTCTCAAAACGTAGGTAATTTAAATAATGATAACATTGAATGTTCTATAAAAGTCCCTGTATTTTTTTGTTTGTCAGCAGTGTAGGTCGTGATCACAAATACCAACTCAGACAAGGTAGATCTAGAGCATATATCACAAGAAATGATGATATGGCTGTTTGATTTCGGTGTATAGTTTCTCGGTTCAGTAAACTCAACATTGCGTTCAAAGCAATGAGTGCAAATATAGCGCCTGGTACCTAGACCTATGTCCTCATTCCTTTCCAGTAAGCCGCTATCTAATGATAGAGGAACAAAAACAAAAGAAGCAAAATATAAAACAAAAACAAAAAAAGCTTATCCAAGGGGAAGAACTCTACACTTACAAATATATTTCTCAATAATGTAGAAGTTATTACCTATTCAATATTTTAAAAAAATGATTATCAATAATTAATTGCCTAATTGGTTATTGTTTTGTTAGATACAATAGATAATTGTTTGAAGTTTAAACTATCAACAGCAACCAGTACAAATAATACACGAGATGCTACATGTCGCTTGCCTGCAAACAGCCAGCGTAAATATTGCAGGATTTTTAATATATTTTTTTTTACATTTAGAGATAATGAGTTACGGTAATGGAAGTTCGCCTATAACATAACACTACCTATTACATTACACAGCATATTACATAAAACAACATAATAATAACAGACTATTACATAACACAGTCTATTACATAATGGCCTCCTTCAGTCAGTAGAACGACTATGGTTCATCTCGAACACGTTTTCATGTGGCTGTGGAGCCCTATTTTGGAGAGACACCCTCCCGCCCACATATATTGCAGGTCAAGGTGGCTTTGCTTTGGTGGTACAGGAGCCGGCCATTCTACGTATGGCATGCTATTCTTCAAGAGCTAAAGCCGATGTTTTCTCCTTGTCCATAGCTTTCTTGGTCACCGTCTCTCTCCAACTGCTGCGGTCTAAGGCTATGTCTTTCCAATGGTCAGTATCAATGTTCACTGATTTTAAATCCCTTTTAATCACATCCACGTAACGGAGTTAAGGGCGACAAGTTTTTCTTGAGCCAGACGCGAGTTGCCCGTACAGAATAATTTTCGGGATGCGATTGTCTTCCAACGGCGAACATGTCCGAGCTAGCGCAGGCGGCGTTGCCTGAGAACTGTAAAGATGCTGGGAAGGCCTGTTCTCGCGAGGATCTCAGTATTACACACTCTTTCTTTCCATGTTATTTTCAAGTGCCTTCGAAGGCAGCGCAAGTGGAGTGAGTTTAGTTTTCTTTCTTGTTTTGTGTAGGTAGTCAACGACTCATTGCCATACAAAAGCGTGCTAGGAACGCATGCCTTGTAGACCTCCATCTTGGTCGCTGTGGTGAGCTTCTGGTTTTCCCAAACTCTTGGTCGAAGTCTAGCGAAGGTTGATGCGGCCTTCCCTATGCGTTTTTTTATCTCCTCTATTAGAGACAAGTCATCTTGAATTGTAGAACCAAGATAGCAAAATTCATTTACGGCATCCAGCTTGTTATCGTCAATGAGGATGGAGGATGGTGCTGTAGCAGGTGGTCCCATAACATTAGTTTTCTTTGTGTTAATTTATGCCATACTCTTTACAAGCCTAAGAGAAGCGGGACATTAGTGACTGAAGCTCCTCTTATGACTGTGCTGCGTCAACCGCGAATAGCATACCTCTTACGAGGGAGGTTTTGGTTTTAGTTTTGGCCCTCAGTCTAGCAATATTTAGAAGTTTGCCCTGGAATGGAGATAGATGCCTTCGGTGGATTTGTCAAACGCGTGGTGGATTAACATTGAAAAGAGTGTTCCAAAGAGGGTTGGAGCCAGAGCACAACCTTGTTTGACTCCGCTGTTTATACTGAAAAATTCGGAGCAGGCGCCGTTGAACTGCACAGTACCCATTATATTTTCGTGAAAGAGATAATAACATTTAGCAGCTTGGGTGGACAACCTGTTATCTGTAGGATTTTAAAAAGGCTTTCTCTGCTGGCTAGATCAAAGGCCTTTGTCAGGTCAATGAATGCAATGTTCAAAGGACTTTTCCTGAAGTTGACGGATGGAGAAAATCATGTCAATTGTGAAAGCCGCAATGTGATTCTGAATAGAGCCAATCAGCAAGTTTTTGTAGCCTGGGAAGTATTACATAACACAGCCTATTACATAACACAACCTATTACATAACACAGTCTATTACATAACTCAACCTATTACATAGCACAACCTATTAATGAACCAATTAATTCTTGGTTTTCCAAAACTCGGTAATTCTGTTCTCTGAGTACAATGAGAAGTGTATCTCCCAGTGACTTCTAGAGCAAAAACACAGACACAATGGATTGAACTAGAGTTGAAACAAAGCTGATATTTAACAGTAATAGTTGTTTCACCACACTATTGGTAGTGTAACGTAGAAATAATTGAATATCAAATCTAGAAACTTGAGACTCGATACAGACCAACACGTTCACGTTTGTTTTTAGAGTGTTCTAGATTCTAGACTATCTGGAAACATCATTAGTCCTGAATAGTTTTCTCTTATTTTCATTCGATTTTTTCACAAGTTTCGAAGCTGCTATGTAGAGTAACAAGGCCTTAGTGAATTTAGCACAATTTAACCGAGACCAGTCATTATAGTAGGCCTGAACACAGACATGTGACGTGGCAACGAGCGATTGGTCTCCACCGACCACACGTTGCTTACTATAAAGATTTGTCTCGATGAACCCGTCAAGAAAGTGACGTTAGAAGTTCACATTAAACCTTGTTACAAGCGGAAACATTTGGTTTATACATTCAATGGGCAGAATTCGTTTTTGTTTAAATAGTTTAAATGTGATGTTAGATAGTACAGAAAAGTAAAAGGGGTATGTCCATTGATTGATTAAATATATAAAAATCTTATATCAAGTGTAATTGTATTAATAGTTTGGATCAGTCGTGTAATTAAATTTGTAATAGATCTAAACTATCAATAACAAAACTATGCGATTAGAAATATTTTTACCAATTTTTTTTTTTGTTAAGCGCAATTTAATGCTTTTAGCTTGCTCAATGCGCTACAGTCAAAACACTTGTTAGAACCAGTTGGGGGGGGGGGGGGGGGGGGGGTATATGAGTGAAGTTAACACTGATAGATTTTTAAAAGCAATTTATACTTTTTAAAAGAAAGTTGTACGACTTGAATTCTAACTCTAGGGCTTAAGCCTCCTCAAGGCAATACACTAACCACTTAGCCAGCGAAAGGCTTATGAAAATATAATGTTTTAAAGTAATCTGGTCGACACAAAGTATAAAGCGGTCAAATTCAACTTTATACCTCCACATCAATCAATTACAAGTCCATACCCTAGTTAGATAACAAGCAAAATAAATAGTTACCAATAATTAATTAACTAATTAGTTGTTGTTTTTTTTATTTATCGACAAACAAATTGTACCAGACAGTGTTAATTGTTGAGAGGGAAATGTTCAGTCCTCCCAGAGAATGTGTCAATACTATACATGTAGAATACAAAACAAAAAGTATAAAGTACAGACTTCTAAATGTGGTTATGTAAACTATACACTAGTGAAGATAGGAAACACAACGTTTTATTGCACAGACACCTTCCAAAGCTCCCCCCCCCCCATTTTCCACTTCACCAATAGTTTGCTCCAACTACGATAAAATGAAGTGACGCAAAGCCATAAATATAAGAAACAGTAGATCTTAAACATGGGAGGTATATATATTTATATATTTTATTTCGAAAGCGGTTCTAACAATTTTCATAAAATTTCAATATAAATGAGAAAAGCATTCTCAGCTTATTGGCCACATAAGAAAAACTCGAGGTCGACCTTTATATCGGTTTGAAAATGTTTCATTATCAAAACATTAATTTTGGTTAAAATAGTTATGAATGAAAACTTTCTGAATGACGTCAAAGGGTAAAAAAAAAACTTGACACCGCTTACGCCTACAGTAAGAAAAGAAAAAAAAAGTAAATACCCTTTCCTTCTTATAACCTTCACAGAGCGCTAAGGTCCCAGTGGGACGGTGGACGGGACACCTGGTTTCCTTCCTGCCTTTAGGCGCTCAGCAAACAGAGCTCTACTCGAGTGGGGATTAAACTGGAGCCCACTTGATAAGTAGCTAAACGACTCTTGTCACTCAGCCACACATCACACACCGTATACCTTATAGCAAGAATGGTACATAAAATATTGCATAAAGGTATTTTTCTTTCAAGTCACTTAATATTGAAAAAAATAAAGATTAGAATTGTTGATATATTTCATTTTGGTAGATGTGGAATTGTAGTTGAAACTGTGTCTCTGTCATTAAATGCTTAGAAAACAATAATACTTTTTTAAAAACAAAGCTAATCTAAGGGAAAGTACCGCTAATTACAATCATTTATCTGCTATATAAAACAAAATTAATTTATTAGTACTGAATGATTAAATTATTTGTTAGTTATTGGATTGATTCTGGACTGTGAATAATTATGCAAATTTTCAAATTGATCCGAGAATGGAAAAAGTGAGAAAATAAGTGTCAAAACGTAATAATAGGATTAAATCCGTATATATATATATATATCAACAATATATCAACATATCTCATTAAGTAGCCTTTACTCCCTTTATTTCGATATTAAACAAAATAATTAATCACCAAAAATTAATAAACTAATAGGTTAGTTTTTTTTTGTTGATTCAAATCTTGTCAGGTTCAATGAATAATTGTGCAAATTTGTAACTTTACCTGAAAATGGGAAATAGGAGAAAAAACATTTTCGAACCTTTTACCAGACTGACAGACAGAGTGAATTGATATAATCTTTGTAAAAATAATAACAATTCATCATGATTCAATAAATAAATAGAAAACTGGCACCCTACTCTTCGCAGGACTTCCTATCTTGCCGCGTTACATACGTCTTAGGCATCTTTTTTTTTCCTGACAAGAATAGGGGGACCATGTTTCAATGCCATATAGCTGAGTGCTCATCGCACAGGTCCGGTAGACTAGAGCTTCGGTATTGGCATTCATCGCACAGGTCCGGTAGACTAGAGCTTCGGTATTGGCATTCATCGCACAGGTCCGGTAGACTAGAGCTTCGGTATTGGCATTCATCGCACAGGTCCGGTAGACTAGAGCTTCGGTATTGGCAATGAACAAGGTATTGTCCCACACTCTTTTCTGCAGCCGTCAAATAGTTTTCATTGCTTTAACTATCCTGTTGCTTAGTCTAGTAACACATTATTGGAGATGATGAAAGACAAGATGACACACAAAAAAAAAAGGTTAACTATTTCCAGAGGCTGGCCATTAATGGTCACGTAAGGTGCAGTGATGTCGATGTAAGCATAACGTAGTGGACAGGATTATAACATAATATACCAAACAGACTACATGCGAGCACGCATCTCTGTTTGACACTACTGGTGACCTCAAAAGGTGCTGATTGGGCTCCATTCAATTTTACTGAACATTTTGTTTCCTCATAAAAATATTCAACGAACTAGTAATTTTGAAAGCCTGCACATATTTTGAGTCAGGGTTTGATTTGTTAGCGATGCAAGGCCCATACACTCCTAGGTAAATAAAGTCTCTCATGTTCTGGCAAAATGTTAGAACAAGAGTATAGAAGAGAGTATTGGTAAAACTATGGAAATACATTAACATCTTAACATGTTTCTTAGATCTCCCCCCCTACCCACCACAAATGTTGTCTTTATATCAGAAAAGAGCCCTTGTAATCCCAACAAACCTCCATAAGGATCAATAAAGCAGTTTTAGTCTTAGGATTGTAGACTAAAATTTGAAGACTAGATGGAAACAAAGTTCATTCTAGATTCTAAAACTAAGTTTCAAATGTGAACATAATTAGGATACATCTTCTTGTTGTTTTTTTGTTGTTTTTTCAGATTTATGATGCAACTGTTTTTTGTTGTGTTCTACAATCATCTGACGTACATTAGTGTGATATCAGCCTTGCCTAGCATAACATCTTCATCTTTACTGCTAGACTGGAACACTGTGAGCAATGTCACTTCGATGTCACATTCACTGTCACACAGAGATCAAAACTTCTCAAGTAGACCTAACTCTACAAGGCAGCTCAACTTCACTGCCATGCTGACCACACCAAATGAAACATCTGTATCTAGTCACGAAACACTGGACAATAGTATTGAGTATTTCTCTCAGCAGGTCAATCCAAACTCATTAACCAAAACACATAATACTAATGAACCTGAACCTGGATCAGCCATTGGCTCACTGCTTAGTAATAAAATAGAAATAATGAACTCTTTAAGCAATACAAGTCAGGGTGACAACATACACACAGGTGTGACTATGTCAACTGACCTCAAACTTATGGAAGTGTCAGTATCATCTAACAAAAATCTAGTGGATGTATCAATGTCACAAGATGATCTTAATGTAAGAGAAGAGCCAGAGTTACTTGAAATCAATCTAAGAGAATTGTTAATGCCACAGCAGGGTATTAATCAACAGAGAGACTTAACTACACATAATACTGTAAATAAAGAAAATAATAATGTATCAAGTTTTACTAAGTGGCCCCAAACAAATCAAGAGAGTCAGACTGAAAGTCAAAAAATGAATGCCAAAGAAATATATAACAGCACAAAAAACAACAGTCTCAATACACTCAAAACTGTGCCTTCTGCTTCAGATGGCATCCACAAAGATAATGCTACCTTACAAAATGAAAGACATATATTTGAACAGAATATAGATTTTCAAACAGCTGTTAAACTCCATACAATACCACAAACAGCTGTTAAGCTCCAGTCAACACCTCAAACAACAGTTAAGCTCCACTCAACACCTAATTCAAAAGCCAACAAAGCAAACAGACCAGAAAATACTTTCACACGATTGAAGCCATATGCTAATGCAAAAGGACTTGAAAAGACACAAGTAGCTACTCTAAATGATGTGGATAATAACTGGAACTCCACTCAACTGACCATCACATTGCAAAGCTACAAGGATTCTGTTACAGCTTACTGGACATTTGAGTCTAACAATACTCAAGTAACTGGCTTTCTAGTGACATATCGCATTAATAAAAGAGAACACTTTGATTCTTCCAAATTAGGTAAATATGTCCGAGCCTTCACTCTGCACTCACTGCATGAAGATGAAGACTATGTTATATGTGTTCATGCCATGGTCAATGCAACAGCTGTTAAAGAGGCCTGTGCTCACTGGAATGAAAATTCTATGAAAATACTTGTAGGTATAATGGCTGGAATACTATTTTTGGTCCCATGTATAGTGGTTGTTATCTTAATTCTAGTCAAGGATAGACAAGTCAGAAAGAAGTGTGGCCAACTGAACAAGCAAACAACACAAGAACAAAAGTTGATAGGCTTTCAAATGAAGCACCATGATGGTCAAGTGAAATCAACCAATGAACATGCTTGTGTATGTGTAATGAAGTCATGTCCAGAAGGTCACATTGATTCAGAAGATGAGCTATGGAAACAACAAACATAAGTAGGTCAAGGTCTTGTTACTCGGGACACTTAATTATTTTTAAAAAAAAATTTCAAAAGGATGTCAAGTAATCTACCTGACCAATAAACATCAAAAGGATAGACCATTCTAACATTGTGTGAGTATAGACAATTCTACGTAGAGAGGCTAGACAATTCTAACTGTGATATAGGTTTTTCTGTACAATGCAACAGATATGCAAAACAGAGGAATCATACCTTAACATTTGTCCATATCCATGGGTAACACTCACATTTCTAGTTACTAGTCAATCTTCATTTTATCATTTAAACACAGCAGTGCATCATGATCATTTGATGAGAAAACCAATAATATTATAAAAATATAATCAATATATCAAAATGATTATGCACCTATTTCATGGTTTAAAATATTCTTAATTCTATCACTTTCGAGACAAATTCAAAGGAAAAAAAAAGAGAAGAAGAAGAAAATTGTGAAGAAAAGTTGTTGTTTTTTTTCATGACTTATTCCTATGACTGTTTTGTAAAACAAAACAAGGATTGATGGAAAGAATTGTTTCAGTGATTTATTTCTTCAATTATGTTCATTTTTTAAATTTTACTGCAACCTATAGAAAATATAATGTGTTTCGTGTACAAATAAAATTCTTTGTTTTGATATTGCCTTGTTACACAAGCCAAATGTACGTGCAAACTGAAAAGCAAGCCCACTTAGGAGATTGTAAGAGCTAGTCAATAGAATCTATATATATAATTTTCTTCGTCGCTCAAGAGTTTGGACGAGAAGAATAAGTCACACCACGAAAAATAGCAAGAATTACAAAATGTTTCAATCTATCTTTGAGAATTGTTGACATCAAGTAATTCTTCATTAGTTTGAGGCGCGAGAAGCTAATGCATAATGCCGTTTGTATTTATCGTGTGTAGGATTGGCGTTTTCCATATTGAATGACACCCCAAAATGACAATTTTTGTCAATATATTTCCCTATATTTTAAAAAACTTTTTCGTATCTTTTGCAAATTCGGGAGATTTCCAGGAGCTCCTGGTAAATCGACAGGAGGGTGCGGGAAATCTGTTTTAATTTATAAAATGGTTTTATTTAATAATTTATACACCTTAAATTAGCACGGGTCCTATAAAAGTGCGGGTCCTATAAAAGTGCGGGTCCTATAAATGTGCGGGGCTCACTGCGGTCGCATAGGTTGCAGTGGCCTAAGGCCGGCCCTGCAAAATAGCGGCATATGCTACACTGCTGGTTGACTAGTTCTTACTAAAAAAATAAATGGCTTTAAAATAAAATAGTTGCTGTTTAATTACACAAATTAAAGTGCTTATTTAGGTCACCACAAAACAGGACAGAATCCAAAGTGTCAAAACTTATTCACAATTTTATCAAATTTACTTTACTGGTAAACTCAGTATACTGTTTGTAAAGATTCCAAGAACCATGAAGATAAAATATGTTTTTAACATTACATCCTATAAAATACCAGTAAAAAATCTTTTTAAATAATGCATGCATAATGATTTATTTAGACTATGACAAGATTGTTATAATTTATAATTTATCATTTCTAAATGATAAATCTATCAACAAACTTCATAATCTCAAAATATCCAACTGTTAAATAATTTTCTTTTCACTACAAATACAAGCTGATACCAAGCAGAAATAGTTGATGTAAGTTGATTGTTTTGACCAGAAAATTTTTTGTCCTTCAGTATCTTAAAAAAAAATTGGTATAGGTATATATTTTGATAGGTTGATTGATTTTTTTTTTTTTTTTGGCTTCCTTGAAATGGTAGCTCTACACCACCATCACATACCTATTGCCAGAAACCTTTCTTTTGCATCCTCTAATGAAACAGCCCACAGAAGAATACCAAGACCAACATTTATGGTGGCTTTGAAAGCTGATCCATCTCATCTAAATCTTTATTTTAATTGAAAAGGAAACCCAATTTTTTCGAAGTCCCATTTTCTGAAGATTGAAAGAGAAACTCAATTCACTTTCCATACCCATTAATAATTGAAATATTATCTACAAATTAATTTGAATATTGCCATTTTCTATTTCAGAACAACACTGTTAAATATCAAAGGAGCTTTTCTCAGCAAGTTTCAAATTTTTGTTTCTAAAATACATTTCAATAAAACAGAAACCAATTTTTAGCCCTTAATATTGATATTTGCAGCGTTGAAATTTAGTGCTGGATTAAAAAATAATTGAGGACATCAAAATTCTTAGGTCTTTGTAACAATTTTTAGTTGCTGCAATAAAAATTGTGCAGATTTTGTTTTGAAAGATCACGAGAGGCAACATGTTTTAATTTGTAGCTCTTGGAATAACATTCCTGATTCATATGATCAACTGAAGAAACTAGCTAACAATAGCAAACAATATTCTCAAGCATAAACTTTATCAAATGTACATTAAGAAATTGGCCAATGAATTAAAACTTAAGAGTTGTGCCTTAAAATTAAAAACCTGACTTACTTTACTTTCCAAGGAAATGCAACACAATTGTTCACATTATTGGAGTATTTGTAGTTTTTAAGGCTACCATTTATGGACCCTACTATATAACTTGTTAGAATTTTAAATATATGTCTATATTATCTTTATATAAGTATGATTCGAGGTATTATGTAATGTGCCGCTAGTTAAACTAAGACATTTTTAGCAAAGATAAGATCGAGAGTTTAAAACCTAATTAATTCTACCTCTAAAGCACATTAAGCAAAGCTTACATTTAAAAAATGGCTCTTTCTGTTAATTTCAATTTTGGATTTTTAATATCTGGCTCTTTTAGTAGACAAATTAGACAACCACTGACTTAATCAATCAGAAATGCAGGAAAATCAATATCAAAAGTCTTTCAAGACAGAAGGAGACATAAATTTGACACCAACTTAGTTTCATGAATGTCCATACCATTCAAATAGACAAGTCTAACTACAAGACTGGTAACTAATATTGATTTAAACAAAGTACTAAGGTAATAGCTAGAACAAATGTTGATATTAACCAAAGTGTGAAGACATTCTTGAAACCAAAACATAAAACAAAGTACTAAAACAATAGAAGGAACCAATGTATATAATAAATAAAATTCAAACTGTGGGAGATGCTATCATTAAGGTAGTTCGTATAAAAACAAAGACCTATTTGTTGGTAACATGTTTCAAGGACACTTAATGACAAATGGCATATACTTGGAACCTGCCTACTGCTTGCAACTTACACTATTAGAAATGTGTTACTTTATGCTGCTGACAACTTACAGATTTTAATCATACCATAAAAAGTATCTACTGTATCCATACACACACCCCACCCACACAAGCAACTAAATTTAAAAGTACTCACCAAACAATCAGCACTACATCCCATATCAACGGACACGATAAGCATCTTGGAAAGTGCAGGGTCTAATGGAAACTCTACCATGTTGCGTCCTAAGGGTGTTAAAGTTCCTGTGTTATCCAAAGCTCCTAAGACCCAGAGTTGATACATTGAGTTCAAGATGTTGTCCTGGATAAAATAGTTCATGTTTAACAATAATTTGGTAACCAAGGAAGGTATTATTGATAAAGTTATGTACCCATGTACAACAAACAGCCAAATAGTCTTACTGACAAGTGCCAAAACAGTCCTTCAAAGCCTGAAAAACTCCTATATAATGCAACTCAGGACAGCTCTTGTAAAATTTAATGGATTCCAGCACACTTTGAATTTGAAGGTAACGAAAAAGCAGACTTACTCGCCAAAGATGGAGGATCGAACAAACAAATAAAAATTCCTCTCTATCTACAAGAAGTAATGACAATGATAGAGTGTAGAATAAATGAGAATTGGACCAGCTAATATCCCAATAACAAAAAAAAGGACACCTATTATAAGCTATATCAGTATGACCAATGTATAATTTTTATACTCAGAATCAGACACTACAGAATGACACAAGATATGTTCCTGAAGCTTAAAGTTGGGACAAGCAAAACTTGTCCTTGTGGAGCAAGCTGACCATGTCCTTCAAAGCTGCTCACTATATCAAGAGGCCTGAACAAGACTCTGGCCCCAAAACCCTCCTATGGAAGAAAAACTATAAGGAGAACTGCCTGATCTGGAAACCACTGCACGGTTCATCTCAGATATAAGATTACTGATCTGAACCCTCTAACATGAAAAATGAGAATGAAGAAGAAGAAGAGGAAGATAAAGCTTATCAAACTATATAAAAGTGTCTCCAATTACCTCTGGTGGAGGATCCATAAAATGAAACTGGAGAAGATCTTGAACACCCAGAGATTTCAGTAATAAAACAACATTGGCCAAATTGGTTCTCTGTATCTCTGGTACTGTAGTAATGAGCAGTTCATCCTTGTATTGTCTGTGTGTATAGAGTCTGTAGGCTTGCCTGAGAAATTTGTGGTGCAAACAAGGGAAAAAGCCTTTTTACAATTTTGTAGTCCAATTCAAAGAGAACTAAGAAAATTAAACTATGCATAAATGTAATAGCTATACTTAATAATATTTTTTGAATTTATTATATAAGAATACAGTCCAACTTTATAAAATGGAATCAAAAGAATTGTAACCAATTGTTTAAAATTATATTGCAGAGCTCAAAAGAGATTGAAGAAAAATCTTGGATAATCAATACTTTTAATCCTTTTAAAAAAAAATAAAAATTATAATAACTTACAATGTGATTTCAATATGTAATGTATTCCACATAATGATATGAAAATAGTTTTACTTTAAAATTAATATATTTGATATAAAAATGGTTATATTTTCAAACTAGCATGTTTGAGTAAACTATTTAATAGTCTTTTTGTACAAGGAAAACAACATTTGTGAAAATGGTAATAAAGATTTGTGACCTAAACATTCAATTTATGTGTGTCACACTTTGGCCTCACCATTCACCAAAAGAATTGACACAGGTGTGTTGTGTTATGATTACATACCACCCATGAGTTAGCTTTCCTTAGCTAAGTACATTTTCTATTTAAAAACAACATTAATTAATTACAACTATTTGATTAATAAATTGGTTGATTTTTTTTTTATTCCTGTGTCATCATCAAGTATGATCTTGCAAGCACATTTTGAAGATGATTGAATGAATAGAAGTGGTTGAAAAATTGATTGCAAAAATCCAAACATTAAAGAACCATACAAGAAAGATGCATTTAAAAAAAAATGGTTTGATAATAGCTTTTGGTGCTTACCCTGGACCAGTTCTTCCAGCACGACCTGCTCTCTGGTTGGCATTAGCCTGGAGAAATAAAAAATTAAAGGAAATTATTACATTATAAAGTAAATAATACTATTAAATAATTTTAGAAGCCATTTTATATTATGGGACAGATGGACTTTCTTGAATGAAAACTTATTACAGTTCTCTAAACTTTCCTGAGTGAATTGAAGATATATAGATCATAAGAATTAGAGCATAAATTCATTCAAAATGACAGTGGTGGCTAATATGGGATCACAATGATCAATAGCCAATCAATCTACAACACATTAGTCTTGGCTCCTCTGACAATACCTGGTACCAGAAAAAAGACAGCAAATGATCTTTACAGAATGTCCACAGAAAACTAAGCCAAAGCACCTTGAAAATATTTAATGGATTGGAATGGGTTAGTGAAGCCTTTCTCCTCCTCAATGACTTGGACAACTATAAAATAGTCTAACCAGAAACAATATATGTCTTGTCCTCTCAAACACATCTTCACTGAGTTGTCACTCTTAAGGAATACCAGTGGTACACAAGTACTTTTTGATATCATGCCAGAGGTTGGGTAGTAAAATAATAACTTTATTATTGGTTGATGAATTAAAGTTGATCATCATTTATTAACAGATACTACAGAATAATCTGTGTAACATACAACAGTTTGTGTGTACCATGCCACCAACTGTAAAGAGCATGTGTGGGTTGGTCAATCTAGAATATATATAGATGTACATTTACCTAATGTAAAGCTCTAAATGGTAGAGTATAGCATGGGATGTTTACGTGTTCATGTATTTTAGACCATCAACTGGTCATCAAGCTCATGTTTTAAAGGCTTCTGCTTCTGGTCCTGGCATGTAAGGCCTGATACTCATAGTGGCCAGGTAAATATAATGGGTAATAATGAGGAGTTAAATGATACTCCCAAATTGTTAAGTAGAATGCAGTTAACAATTCAGGACACTTAACACAGAAGTAAGATTCAAAATAGTATGTTTGAAAAAGTAAATCAACAGCAATTTATATTTACAAAATAATACATATTGCTAATATAAAATAATGCCAATACACATTTACAACTGAAAAATAAATGTATATGATGAGATAAAAGTTTCAATAGAATTCATTACTTGTTACATCAGAGTTCAATTATTTTTAAGAACATAAACTTTTCCTTATTGTCTGGAATAAATTTTGAATGATGGTCATTAGATAATGTATGGGTGTGCCCTATAGTCCAGGACCCAAATTGAGATTTATCTCCAAGTAAACAAACTCAGTGTCAATATGTTGTCTTAGCAAAGTACTTTAATCTCTTCTGAATTGATGTGGTCAATGTTTTTCTATTAACTCAATGTTAAGGACTTAAATTTGGAGGTGGGGTGTTCAGCTCTCTCTCTATACCACTAGACAGACATCTGGTCAGTTGTCATTTAGTTATTTAGTTAGGTGTTAAAGAATCAAACATGTTATATTAATTGACCCAGTCCAAGGTCAAGGTGCACAAACTAAAAAAAATGTGTCTAGTATGTGAGAGCCATTGCTGCTATGTAAGAGCATAGAAACACCCCATGTATATTTGGTGCATTTATTATGTAAAGTTTTATTTCTATTCATATTAAGCATGCTCATAAATAATAACCACACCTACCTACCATTTATTACTATTAAAAGCACAATATTTAATTTTAAATAGATATATTTATAACATGATATAAATATATTAATGTTAATACTAAATTTAAACACATGAATACCATTAAAAAAGAAAGTTAATAAAACCATGTCCACTTTATACATATATAAATGTAGGCACTAAAATATACTTTTGCCTATCCTGCCACCAGCAATGATATCCTGCCGGAGCCGAATATGACTTGAAAGTGAAAAATGGCCTGATATCCAGCTGAAGCTAGAATGCAACCCTAGTGAATACAGAGTTATACCACTTGACTATCATACACAGATGGTTCACCTGACTTATAGGGAAAATCTGCAAGGCATCCATACCAATCTTTGGGTTGTAGACCTTGAGTTTACAGTATCCAGAGTCAATCACAAACATAATGCCATCAACTGTCAAATATAGAAAATATTTCTTTTCAAAAACCTTTGTTAAATAATATTTTGCTAACAAATGTCTGTGATTTGTTTCTAGAATGCTAGTTTTCCAAAGAAAAAAAAATTAGGTTTAAATTTCCTATGGTTAGAAGACTGGTTTAAAGTTCCACTAGAAAGTTTGGAAGTATGAGCACCCTGAAGAAACATTTGATTCAAAATCTAAAATATTAATACAGACTTTGTGTGCTTTCATATAAATTTGTGTGTGTTTCTTTTATGTCTAGGAAATTCAGAAATTAAATGAGGCAAGAATTCAGTGAAGATGCTATAAATAGCAAAAAGGTGTGATAATGTTTTTGATGTTCAATTTTAAAGGAGAAATATCTTTCATCAATAATATAAAGATAAAGATCCTTATGTGATCAAATGTATGCTAGTCAAGTCAAATGACTAAAATCTAAAGATTGAAGTTGCTATAGCCCAATATTTTTGTTGCTACCATCGGTTAAGGACTAAAATGTAATGAAATGTGTAACATTACCTGTTAATGAAGTTTCAGCAATGTTAGTTGCCACAACACATTTTCGAATACCATCTGGTGCTTTTTGAAATATCTTGGCTTGCAAGTCACTAGGCAACTGGGAATAAATTGGGAGAATAGCCAGAGGAGGAGCTTCATCCAGCTCACCCAGTCGCTCTAGTGATAAAAGCACATAATTAGCATTAGCCTAAATTTTTGTATTTAAATACATGATAGCGTTATCTAGAAAACTAAGAGCATGTTATAAATACTGATTAAGGTCAAGCAAGTCATATAATCTAGATATCTAATTTATGATAACTAACCAGCAATAAGTTCACAAGTAACTTCAATATCTTCTTGACCAGGCATAAAAATCAGCATATCTCCTGAAAAAAGCAGCATGTTGTTTTTTTTAACTTATGATAACAAATATTTTCCTATCAAATTCGTACCTAATGCAATGTCATCTTTTTCCATACTTGTCATTAAATAATTTATACTTTAAAATTTACAGTCACGGCTTATAGGAATGTACTGTCTTGTACTACATAATTATATCTAATGTTAATTCTTAACTCATAAAAAACTATGTTATATTTCATTCAATCTAAGCCAACAAGATGTGCCTACTATATATACATATATATATACATGGAACAGAGTTTGTATATTCTTTATACAATTGACTGCAGGACTTGCCTGGCTGTCCTCCGAGATGTACTTGCAGAGCTTGTTTAACAGCAGCATCAACATAGTCTTCCTGGGGATTTTTGGAGTACAAAATGTCCACAGGGAAAGTACGTCCAGGGATTGTGAACACAGGAACATTGCCAAAAAACATGGCAAACTTGGTGGCATCCATGGTTGCAGATGTGACAATCAGCTTTAAGTCATGTCTGCGAGCCACCACCTAATTAATACAAAATAACAAGAGTAGAATACCAGTCTTACTATTACTAAACCATAAAGCTATTCTAACCATAGAGGTATATTATTGCGTATATATATTGTTAGTTTTGCAGTTGATTTTTCAGTTCCTTAAGACTAGAATTGAATTTGTCAAATCCAATGCTAGTCCAATCAAAACATAATTTTTGTTCAAAATTGTTAAAATAGAGACATCTACAAAATAAATAAGAGTCACTGCTGACAAAACAAAAGAAAAATTTAAGTTTCCCAAATTATTTCTAGACAAAATCTTATGATAATCCTTCCTTAATCCTAATTTGAAAGTTTTACAAATCCAAAAAATTTACTTTTTAAATTATTTTTATTTTTTAAACTACAACAAAAGTTCATATACATTAAAAAATTTGTTTCTAAATATTAATGTATGTATGTATGACAGTAATAAATTAAGTCAAAGTTTTTTGTTTTTTTTTATATAGTCTAGCTGTAATTCTTACATTTCTGAGTAAACCAAACAGAACATCTGTATTCAACGATCTTTCATGAGCTTCATCCATAATGATAGCACTGTAGTTATCTAAATCAGATTCTCTCAAAGATTCTCTCAATAATATACCATCTGTCATATACTTTATCATAGTTTTCTGAAACATCAAATGCAATCTACTTATTGAAGTAATTAAGTAACACAAAATGGCTGGTTGGTTTGCTGCCTGGTCATGTGGTATGCAATTTGGACTGTGATCATGATGGTCTCCTGGACACTTCCAGCCTGCAGGAGGCTTGGACAAGGATGTAATAAGCTTCATTTAGGAAAGAGCATCTGAGTCTTCAAAAAACAAATAATATGTTATAAGGCGTGTGTCAAGAGCGGGAGTGTGTAAGATGTGAGATTGTGTGTGTGTTTGTTTATTTTATTAGTTGTGAGGGTGAACTGCTTTAGCACAGGATTTTCAAGGGGGGGGGGGGGGGGGGGGGGGGACAATAAAATTTTCCTGTGGTCAGTCTAGTTAGTTGGAGTGCTGACCTGGTCTGAGTAGGGTGCTTGTGATTGTTTATCAGTTATTATGCCTAGCGTAAGGAGATGTTATATTATTATTCTTGCTATGTGTGTGTACTGAATATTTGGGGTAACATTCTGTTGTTTCACGATACCCTATGTAAGCTATTATTGCATCTAGTCTAGGCGCCCTGTAGTATTTAATTTGGGCACATTTAGATACACTTACTAGTGAGGATTATGTATTCTATATTGTATGTGTAACACATTGTTTGCTGTAAATAAATATTGATTCTATACCTCCTTTGTTGAGTGTATGTTATAATACTTATACGCTTGTAAAGATCTACAGTTGGGGCATTAATTTACGCCCTTCATAAAATCATACCCTTAGTACATCGAGCCATTTATCTATAGTAGAGAACCCAAGCCCTTTACATTTGGGGGCTGTGAATAACCTAAGTTCTTTACAGCATGCTCAATAGTCAATAAACTAATAACTCACTCAATGCTCACCTCAGATGTACAATCTTCAAATCTAATAGCATAGCCAATTTCTTCACCAAGTTTGACATTCATCTCTTCAGCTACACGTTTAGCTACTGACATCGCTGCCACACGTCTAGGCTGAGTACAGCCTATCATACCTAGCTTGGTATAGCCATCTTCATGAAGATACTGTGGTAATAATATCATTTAATACAATCAACTTTACCATAACCTGGTATACAATAATATACTTAAACATTAACAGTTTTACTTCCAGTTTTACTTTTATTTCTTGATAGATGTACATCTTTTAAGCATTTCAATTTCAAGTCAGTTTCAAAAAGTTAAAAAAGTAAATCAATGGAAATAATGACACACTATATAAATATATATATATATATATATATATATATATATATATATATATATATATATATATATATATACAAACACACTATCAGGATATTATCAGCACCTGCTGGCCTTAGCTTGTGTATTATAGATCTAGTGTAATGGATGTAGAACTAAGTCAAACATGGCAAATGTTTCCTTATCATTTTTTTTATTTTGCCACAAAATTGAAAATAGAGTGGGAAAATGGTTTCAACCCTTCATATCAAATATAACATACCTTGAAAACGGATTTGCCCTATTCGTTAAAAAGTTTTGTGCTTTAATAGAGATCTATTTAGATATTTTTTATTTACTTTTAGGGCTTTCAGGTTGTGGGTGTTACATTAAACATACACTATGGTCTCTGCCATGATTTAAGGAGTATTTGTGCCAAGTTTTATTAAGCTTGATCAAACGGTTTTGATTTCTATGCAGGACATACATACATACATTAGGGTGGTTCAAAAAATATTTTTTTTAGTAACTTGTAGTGCTTTTTGATTTTTCTGTTATATGTCATGAGATAATGAAATAACAACAAAAACTGAGTCATTCTATCATCATTTACTACTGCCTCATGAGGTTTTAAAATGGTGATAACTGCCGATTTTCTCGTTTTTGTATCATTAAGCCAGAAAAATGTTGAGGTTTCCACATTGAAATTATAAATGTACTGAGAGTTCCAAACAGTCAACAAAGTGTTCAGTCTCTGAAAATTAACATTCATTCAGTAATCAGTACTGCTTAATTGGATTTGAAAATTACAATAACGGACTTTTTTCGTTAACGCAACATAAACTCAGAACAATGTTGAGCTTTCAACAATTAAAATATAAATGCATTGCACACAAAACCAGTTAAGTAACATAAAACACTACAACACTGTTCATTGTTCATTCATTGATTGAGTGTTGCGTTCTTTGCATCTGGGTACTGTTTACGGTGTGACTCAACAACCTGATACAAGTACTGCTTTTCATCTTCCTTTTTTGTTAATGACTTGTTGAAGTTGCTTGCCAATGCAATGCCTCGCTCTGCTGAGTCATTAACAACTTTTAGTGAATGGGCAACCACCTTTGCATGTAGGTACGCTTCCAGCTGTGGCCACTGCTCAACAGGCAAGTTCAGAAACAATTTGTCGAGATTCAAGACCTGAAAGAAGAAGTGTGATCTGCTTCCAATAAAATAATCAAGTTTCTTATCACCGAGTTCTTCTTTGCCAGTGTATTTGATTGACCTTTCTGAAGATGTTTCATGTTCGCTGGCAGTTATAAGACAAGATGCCATTCTTGTCTTGACCTCGGCTGAAAAAAGGTCAGAAAACAGAGCAAGTGGCACGAGTTCTTGTCCCAAGTACCATAGATGGCGTCCAAGTGCCGCAATTCCTGTGTCTGCAATGATCTTGGAAGTGGTACGATAGTTGGTGAGGCTTTGAATAAGAGACAGATCGTTTATAGGAGCATCACAAGGTGATGTACAAGATATCCACGCTTTGACACACACCAATGTTGTGAACAGTCCAAATTCTAAGCATATTGTGCTCTCATGTCGACTGAGCTTAAACTGTTCCTGAAACAAATTCAGCTTCAGAACATACAGCAACTGTGACATCCATCTGGCATGATGGAAAGCCCCAGGTACACGGAATCGAATGCCACGTGGTGGTGTCTGTCCCAGAAAAATCATAGTCAGCTCTAATAATTCCCTGTAGTCTTCTTTTGGAATTGCTCTCCTGTTACCAGTCAAAATGTCCTGACAGAATTTCAATATTTCCTGTTTTAGAACTGCTAGACTTTCAGTCATTAGGAGGGTGTCTGCACATGGTTTGTATTCCACTTGGTCAATATTTGGCCAAAATTCTTGAAATCTGCGAAATAATATCACATTTGGCCCTGATGTTGGGCCAAACACCTTTTTAAAAATGTCGCTGCATAGGACTTCAAGGATGTGGTGTCGGCAAGCCAACCATAGCAGTTCTTTGCCTAGTTTTTGCTCCAGTAGCACACATGTGCCATTGAGATGGTCGGTGTTTGCTGCAGTTGTATCAAATGACATTCCTGCAATGCTGTTAGTCAGCTCCCAATCAGTGATGGTTTCTGCTGCAGCTTTGGCTATTTGCTCACCTGTTCCTTGTACAACTTTTGGAATAGCCAAAAGCTTTTCAGTTGTACGACCTGTTACAATGATTGCTACGCGATCTTCTTTTCCTGGACCGCCAGCTATTGAAGGAAGCAATTTGCCATCGAAAGGTATAACCAGTGGGCCATCTCTGTTGAATGCAGACTTCACATCACCAGCTGCTTGAATATGACGCTTTGATCTTGTTCTTCTGATGCAGCTGACAGGCAAGGACATACCTGATGCATTTTGTCCATAAGTCGTAGCTGCTGCATGTAGAATATATGCAGCATCTCGATTGCTGACACTTGTACAATCTAGTGCTGCAGCTAACTTTGGACTTACAGCTTCATTTGCAGATATTTTTGCACGCTTTTGCTGTGTTTGACCTTGTGTGTCTGAACTGTCTGATGATTTGCATTCAGGATTGTAGTCACTGAGTTCTACACTACTTTCTTCATCAAGATCCCTTATGTCACTGGTGTCACCATTATTCAAACTTGCCGATGCTGGTGCACTTGCCTGAGCTAAATCATTTAGCCTCCTGTCTTCTTTGGTCCTCAGTTCAGCTTCTCTTTGTATTCTTACTGCTCGTCGACCTTCTACTGCTGTAAGCTGCTGGTCTATTTTACCCATGACATACTTCCTTTCTGTTCTTTGATCAACCAGAAAAACCCTATCTTCTTCAATTTTTATTCGGTTCATCGCATCATGATGAGCAATATCAAACAGGCCATTCATATCAGCTTCAAAATTTGACTCCCTTGCCATCTGAGCTGTGCCACCACGGGTCTTATTGCGACAGACAGTTCTGTGTTTATCAACAAGAAGTTTTAGCTTGTGGATAATATTTCTTTCTTCAGCTGATGGTACTCTTGCTCTGGCCCATATCTCGCAAACCTCTCTAACAGTAACTGTAATCGATTCAGTTTTAGACAGTTTTTCATTATTGTGATGATGATAGTAGACTTGTAAAACTTCTCTAGTTGTTGGTAGCATATTTCCATTAAATAACTGTACTGGTTCGCCAATCAGATGAACATATGTCTGAGATCTTGTAACAGCCATTTAAAAAAATTGTCTCTAATAAATCAATAGCCAATACCTCCTAGAAATAAATGAAAATTAAGACAAATATTAAAAACTTGTAGACAGTAAAATCAAAATGGAGCTCTTTACTTTTTAAAAGTTAAATATTTTTTGTACTTGCAAAAAATAAGTAACAGTTGACCAGTCTTCAATTTGATCTTTAAGCTGGAAATAGTATCGATTTTTGGGACCAAACAAAAAATTCAGGTGCTTTGAGGCAGTACTAAATTAACTTCAAATGGAGTTATATTTTATATTCAAGGTCTCTGTAGCACAGGTAACACAATTTTTATGAAGCACTAGCAATTTTTCAACTTTTATTTTTTACCTATGCATTGTGAACCACCCTAACATACATATATACACCTTACTTTCCTCTTTACATTTTAGATATATATATATATCTAGAGAGAGAGAGAGGATAGACAGATAAGACAGAAAAACACAGACAGGCAGGAAGACAGACAGACAGACAGGTAGGTTGGGACAGACAGACCGACAGACAGGCAGACAGACAGACAGACGGGTAGGTTGGGACAGACAGACCGACAGACAGGCAGACAAACAGACAGACAGGTTGGTTGGGTCTGTTGCTAAGTTGTCAGATTTTTTCCTCAGCTTTTTTGTGATCTGTGTTCTTTGAGGAGTGATGTCTTTGTCTTGTAGAATACAATGCTTCACACCAGGACAAGTGATCAAGGGCTAGAATTCTCCAGTCATGCTGCCAATTTCTAATTCTTTGAGGGAGCTCTTGAGAGTGTCTTTTAGCCCCCTAAATACCACTTGCCAGCACACAGCTCACCATAAAAAAAGTCTTTTGGGGAGATGATTTTCAGGCATACGGACTACATGTCCCGCCCATCATAGTCAGTACCTTTTTGCTGTGACATGGATACTGTTCATCTGTGACAGTGAAGGCGGAGTTCAGCTTTTTGATTTGGAGGGAATATAAGGTCCAGGACTCTGAAGCAAATAAAAGTGATGGGAGTAGCACTATAAACTTACAGTTTTGTAGATGTGCTGAGTGACCAAACATATTCTTGAAGTCTGGCAATGGTACATACAACACAGAATTCTACCTAGGTAGGCATTTACTTATATGGTACTTCCCAAATAGACAAACTTTTTTACATTTGCTAGTTTCTGGCTATCTATGAGTATGTTTGGTTCATGAATATTTTATTGGGAGATGGTTGGTGTTTGTCACAGCTTTCCTATTATATAACTCTATAGAATCTACCTTAGGTCTCGATACATCTAGGTGTCCCTGGTTCAGTTCTAGTTAACGAAATAAAACAATGAAACCACTAGATCAAACACATAAACTTTTATCATCTTTACTGCATATCACACATGCTGGTCTCTCTCTGACAACAAAACACACTTCCGGTCATTCGCGCAGATTGTAAAAATAGATTATACATACATACACACATTCATCCGTGACAGTGTTGAACTTGTCTTTTTTTTACATTGATAGCCAGGCCAAAATTGTATGCAAGCCTTGGCAAAGAGGATAGAAGAGCACATAATAGTGAACCACCAAGCTAAGTTTTTAAGGTGTAAGTTAATTTAGTATTTATTTTTAGATAGGATCATTTTATAAATATTAATTAATTATAAACTTTGTTAAAAGTATTGTTTAGTTTAATTTTGGATATTTGGCACATTGGCACAATTCAGGCCATGTTCTACCCATTCATTAACTAACTTGCTGGAGGTTTGGGCTATTATTATGCATTATGTTGATAGTTAAACTTCATCTTTATTTTATGATACACACTGCTGACAAAAAAAAATCTGATACATACCTGTGTCAGCTGAGTTGTTTTTCCAGAGCCTGTCTCACCAACAATAATGATTACATTGTTGTCTCTGATGATTGTTAAAAGCTATGATTGAAAATAGAAATGACATTAGAACATAAAATAATTGCACAAAACTAGACACAAGCATTTAAACCAAGGATCACAAATTTTGATGTTGCTCAAATTGATACAGTGGAGATAATTTTTGCATCTAGTTGTCTCCACTTAGATCTTACCCTTGTAATGTTTCTAAGGAGAACACTCCTTAGCTCACTAACAATAAACATCAGAGAATCATTTTGTAGCTACTGCTTTCTTTTGCCTACCCAGCTCAATCATCTATCTTTTTGACTGCCAAAAGATTGACAGACTTAGATATTAGACTTGGTAATGACATAAGCTGGCCATCGCTTTTTTTATTCTGGCTAATATTTGGCTTATCTCAATTGACCAATTCAAAACTTTAAGTACCCATCTCCTATCTTCTTTGTCTTTTGCTTAGGTATGCCATTCTTGACCAAGTGATAAACTATTTTACAAAGCTTAACTCACTCTGTCTGTCTGGTAAAAAGTTTGTACATGTTATTTCTCCCACACCCAATTTCGGATCAACCTGAAATTTTGCACTATTTTTTTATTAGCCTGACAAAATTTATCAATTTAAAAAATTAACTAACTATTGGTAATTAATTATTTATTTAGATAAGATAATTTTTATTGATCCAATCAAATGGAACTGACAACCTCAGCGTAACTACTGGTACTGAACAAGGGAAGGAAATTGTACTTGATTGGCAATGGGCAAAATATTCTAGATGCACAGATATATTTTTGTTAGTCTAGATTTATTACAAATTTAATTACAAGACTGATCCAAACTAATTTATATAACTATGATTAATATAAGCTTTATTTTGTTTTTTTAAAGCATTTTTTTATATTTTCTTGTTTAATCAATCCCATGATCCATCATAAATTATCAAAGGTATACTATTTTGGTAATTTCTCTCCTATCCAAGTGTTCAAGAGGTGTGCATTCTTAGATCTACCTTCATTCTCATTTTCACACTTAGTGTCTGGAATTTAAAGTCTACGTTCCCGGTTAAAAAATCAAATTTTTCTGCTTTCTGATACGATCTACACTTTGTGCTTGAACCTGTTTTTTAAGTCAGCGTCTAAGGCAGAAATTGGTTTTATAGAACTAAACATTCCAGATTGGAAGCACCTAATTTTGACACTGCATGATTGTTCCTGAACTGCGTATTCTGTAGCCTATTACAAGGTGGCATTATTTCTCACTATACGGTAATCACAGTCCTTGCATCACACAGAGAACTTGGCGGCTAACAAGCACTCAGTTACAAGCTAGAGCCACCAAAGCTAGTGTCACCTTACACATGGTCAAGTTAGAAAAACCTAAGCACTCATTCATTATGGCAGAGGAGTAGGAGGGTTCCAAGGACTGTCAATGCCGGGGGGTGAAAGTGGGGATAAGATCCCACTTTCCAAGAAATGCTCCCAAGGCTTGTGTCTCTAAATGCCTCTGACAGTCAAATCCAGTTCCTGGCCTTCACGTGTGATTTTGCGCTTAATGTCAGGGAATTATGACCCTCATAAAAAACGACACTCAAGCAAAAGTAAAACATGTACAGAACAATACAGATATCGACATGCAGGAAATACTTCTTTGGAGAGGAGAAACTAAGTAAACCATCAAAAACTTCTATTGCCCACCATTTTCAACAGCAGAAATAGACCTACAACTTCCAGTTGGACAATAATAGCTGGTGACTTTAATGCACACGCACTCTCCCCAGGCTACCCATACTACAACATAGTGGCAAAGAAAATAGAGGATGTAACAAATGCCTCTAACCTACAACTTCTGTAAAACAAAATCTCACCTTTGACATTCCTCCCAAGAGCACACAACACAACTAGCAAACCTGACCTAACTTTTATCTCTACAGACATTACAAAAGACTCTTCTAAAATAACTGTACTTGAAGACATAGGTAGTGACCACAGGCCTATACTCCTCGATATTGGAACACCAGGTAGATACCAACCCAGCAAAACATCTAGATGGAACTATAAAAAAGCTAACTGGGCAGCTTTTTCTCAAGAAACAAACACAAGACTATCAAGCATAATGGAGACAGATGTCAACTCAACCTACGCAAATATAGTCTCCAACATCTTACAAGCAGCGAAAAAACACATCCCTCGAGGTTGTCAAGGTTGTCGCGTAGTATAGACAAGTGTCTTTTTCTTTCTCCTAACTCTGTTTTTTTTTATTTCCTCTAGTCGTAGTCGTAGTACGGGGCGAGACTGTCTTGTATTTTTGTTTTGAATTGTTTTGCTATGTCACAAAGTCCGGTGACATCTATTGGTCATTCTTTTGTCATGAGGCAGTTCACCCTCTTTGGTTGAAACGGACGGTGTGTTGGCCTGTAAAACGTTCTTTGTCTGTACTAGTTTCTCGGACTTATTATTCAGTAGGATTTTTGGGACCCCTGTTTAGGGTGAGTTATTCGTTTGTGATATCTATTATTGTATGTTGTATGAGGTTGTCACTATTTCTATTTTTAGTGTAGAAGTTGAGAGTATTGTGTTTATTTTGTTTATAGGGTGCCAGTGTTGGAGTTGTGGGCATCGCTTGCCGTCTCAGAAATATATATTACAGTTTTTCAGTGTCATTGTCAAATTGGCGATCATCTGAGGTCTAACTTTACTATTACCGAGGTTGGCAGTTTGGTGACGCCAGTCAGTCAGAGTCTGGTGGACTATGTAACCAGGGTGACAAGTTGATAGCCGTAGCAAAGGTGCTTAAATTAATTATTGAATAATATCTTTATATATATACCTATTATATATATATCTAATATATATATTGTCTATTTATCATCCTCATTGTACATACACATATATCAGTTTCATACAAATAAATTCGTTTATTTTTGTCATTTAAACTATTCACCTAGTTGGTTACTGTATGTACGACTGTGTGTGAGTGATGTTCTTGTCAGGTTGAACCCCGGGACCTTAATAGTATACGGCTAGTTAACAACCCAAATAAATCCTAAACCTGACTAATGGGGGCTCAGAGTCCGGCTGTGACTACTAGGTCATAGATTAATTTCTTATCTCGTCTTGTTATTTTATAAAATAGTAAAAAAAATATATACTGCCTAATACCCCTTTATTTCATTTATATTTGATGTTTCTGGGTACAATTTGCTGAAGAAAAATAAATTGTTTGTGTACTTCTCATAATTGTTTTGACATGTACCAATACATCAAAAGTAGCAGATGCTTGAAACATTGTTAAATTTATCATTAATTTGCTTGAATTCACCACTATATTAATATATGTGTTGATTGTTGATATTGAGGATTGTACCAATGCTAAATTCATCATTTATGATAGGTGTTGATAGGTGTTGATATTGTGATTTATATTCATTTAATTAATTTTTTCTTTCATGTAATTTTGTGCTTCACTTATGACCGAGTGACGAGTGTCTTCTCGCTCCCGACAACAGACAAGTGTGTGGGGATTGACCGTTGATACCGGTGTTACGTATCTAGGCATTGTTACCTAGATACTATTTTTTTTTCTCTTGACCTGTAGGTTGTCTGCCCCTTGTGTAATAAGTTTTTTTTTATTTTATTTTTCACGGTGAGTCAAGCCACACAGACAGTGACCGGTCCTTGACCTATGTGTGTACCTCTGGTTGAAAGGAGGGTGGTTTTTTTTTCTTTTCTTCTGTCTCTTTGAAGAGCGTTCTAGATCTGGGTGTTGATGACTTTCTGTTCTAGAAATTACTAGATATCGACGCGCGGTAGATTATATAAAGACCGCTCGCGTAACGTTGACGGACAGACATACGGAGACAGCCGTGAGACAGAATAGCGGAGACATTGCGTGACCCGTGCGTGGTATACCAATTGATCGTGTAAGTTAAGATTTTTCTTTTTTCAAGGCCTTGCTTGTATTTGTAATTATATTTTCAAACTCTTGTATTGTAATATTTTTACATGCCATTTTTGTAAAAGGGTTTTGGTCAACCCTTCCATTTTGTATTGAGTTATATTATGATTAAACATTAAGTTGATATTTTACCTTCCGATTTCTTGTGTCATTTTTTTTTGTTATTCATTGTAAGTCTTTGATTAAATTCAGACTTAAGATAAGTGACACAATTGCTTTTTCTATTGTCACGTTCCCCTAGGCAAGCCAATAACAAAAATTAGAATTCAATTCGTAATACGTGACAAAAGAAGTTTGAGGGCTTTCGTCCGGGATATTTTTCTGAACCTATTTTCGTCTTACTTGAGTAATTTTGTAAAGGCGAAGTTGACTTTAACAAAAAAATTTTTTTTTTGTGTCAAAGAGTCGGAAGTAAAGTATCAATAATATTGACCAAACTCTCTTAAGGTTTTTTGTTGTACTGATTTTGTACTGTATATTTACATTGTATACATTTTTTGCTTGTAATAGTTGTTAGTTAGTCATGGATATTCAGGCTTTTCTTGCAAATCCCTCTGTGAAAGAGCTTGATGCTTTTACTAGGAAGGAACTGGTCCTTATTTCTAAACATTTAGGGTTAAAAATAAAATCAAATGCCCTTAAACAAGAAATCAGAGATAACATTGTAATCCATTATGTAGACGAGGAAGTGTTTTCTGAAGACCTTTTAGAGACCCTTAGACCTGATGAGGGTAAATCAGATTTAGAACTTCAGATAAAATTAAAACAAATGGAAATAGAAGCCCAGTTAGCTTTAAAAGAGAAGGAAATGAAATTACAAATAGAGTTAAGAAAATTAGAGTTAGCTGCTAATGTAAGACCAGATTCTTCCCCTGCCAGTCATACTGCTGAAGCAACAAAATTTTTGAAAATAATTCCACGCTTTAATGAAGCCACAATTGACAATTATTTTCCACAATTTGAACTTGCTGTGAAAAATTTTAATGTACCTGAAACTTTGTGGCCCACTTTGCTGCAAACAGTTTTGACTGGTAGAGCTGCAGAGGTATTTTGTTCTTTGACCATTGAACAACAAAAAGATTATAATGTTGTTAAGGCCTTAATTCTTAAGGCATATGAACTTGTTCCGGAAGCTTACCGAAAGCAGTTCAGGGATTGTCGCAAATCGGATGGCCAAACCCATGTAGAATTCCTGCGGGAAAAGGAGCGACGCTTTGAGAAATGGCTCACTTCCAGGGAAATCGGCACCGACTTTGCAAAATTCAAGAACCTAATGCTGATGGAAGAGTTCAAGAGTTGTGTGCGGCTGGACGTCCGTACGCATATAGCTGATCGTGGCGAGGAAGATGTGCACAAGGCTGCAGTGTTGGCAGACGATTATATAATATCACATCAATTTGCCAAGTATACGACGGATGTCAAGCCAAAACAAGTCAAACAGCCTGAGTCCACTGCTAGCAACTCCATCAAGAACAGCAGTACAAACGACAGAAAACCTACTACAAGTAAAGCTACTTGTTCCTACTGCAAACGAGAAGGCCATAAAATTGACGATTGCTGGAAATTGAGGAAGAGAAACGAAAAAGCTCCTTCAAAAGTCAGCGCTTGCACAGTACAGTGGTCGGAGAGGTTTACTCCCTCATCATCAAGTCATATCAAGAATACCTCGACACCACCTGTTTCAAATGTATTGACTGTACAAGACTCTCCGAAAATGTCTCCACGATGTTCCAATGACTCAAACAAGAGTTTTTCAAATACATCAAGCCGATGTTCCAATGACTCAAACAAGAGTTTTTCAAATTCATCTTTACGATGTTCCAATGACTCAATCAAGAGTTTTTCAAATACATCAAGCCGATGTTCCAATGACTCAAACAAGAGTTTTTCAAATACATCAAGCCGATGTTCCAATGACTCAACCAAGAGTTTTTCAAATACATCAAGCCGATGTTCCAATGACTCTATCCAGAGTTCCAATAATACATCACCCCGATGTTCCAATGACTCTATCCAGAGTTCCCATAATACATCACCCCGATGTTCCCATGACTCTATCCAGAGTTCCCATAAGACATCACCCCGATGTTCCAATGACTCCATCAAGAGTTCTCCAAATACATCCAAAAGATGTTCTACTGACTCAAGAAAGAGTTTCTCCACTGCGTCTCCTAGAGATGTCAATGACTCCAGCGAGAGTTCGACCCAAGTCCAGTCTGCATCAACCAAAATTGATGTTTTATTAGAGGATTTTAAGCCTTTCATTTCGGAAGGATTCGTATCACTACCCGGTGATTCTACAAGTCTACGACCTATCACCATTTTGAGAGACACAGGTGCCTCACAATCGCTACTTTTAGAGGGTATCTTGCCCTTGTCAAAATCATCATCGACTGGGAAGAGCATCCTGTTACGAGGCGTAGAGCTTGGATGTATAGATGTGCCTCTACATCTAATCGACATAAAGTCAAATCTCATTACTGGACCGGTTGTTGTAGGTGTCCGACCAACATTACCATTGGAAGGCATCTCGTTGCTGTTAGGCAATGACTTAGCAGGTAGAAAGGTGATAGCCGAACCCATCGTCACTCAAAAACCCGACTTATCTGCTACACCCGAGGAAGACCTAGAGTTATATCCAGCGTGTGCAGTAACAAGGGCAATGAGGTTGAAAGCATCTCAAGAAGAGAACGTCATCAAGGCCAACAGTAACCACGATGATGTGGACTTGAGCACCACATTTTTTGCTTCTCTTGAAGAAGAACCAACGCCAAATTCTGAAAAGCCGGCATCAACTCGAAAACAGTTGATTGAGGACCAAAAGAAGGATCCAGAGCTCGCCAAACTCCGAGAAACCGCAATGACATCACAAGAGGCAGAGCTAGCATCAACGTGCTACTACATCCAAGATGATATGCTCTTCAGGAAATGGAAACCTCCAGACGCATCCAACGAAGAAGAATGGAGAATATGCCATCAAATCGTGTTACCAGAAAGATACCGAGCGTACATCATGAATCTGGCTCATGACACACCAATGTCAGGTCATCTCGGCATCCACAAGACATACCATAAGATTATGTCACACTTCTTCTGGCCACGTTTGAAGAAAGATGTCATCCAGTACTGCCGATCCTGTCATGCCTGTCAGATGGTTGGCAAGCCAAATCAAAAGATCCCTGTTGCTCCTCTGAAGCCGATTCCAGCCTTTGAAGAACCTTTCAGCAGAGTACTTATTGACTGTGTTGGTCCTCTCCCAAGGACAAAAGCTGGCAACCAATACCTGTTGACCATTATGTGTGCTTCAACTCGTTTTCCTGAGGCTATTCCTCTAAGGAACATAAAAGCATCGAACATTGTAAAGGCCTTAATCAAGTTCTTTACTCTATTTGGTCTACCAAAGTCCATCCAATCGGACCAAGGAACGAATTTCACGGCCAATCTTTTCAAGCAAGTCATGACTCAGTTGGGCATCAAACACTGCATGTCGAGTGCGTATCATGCCGAGTCGCAAGGCGCTCTTGAGCGATTCCATCAGACTCTCAAGAACATGATCCGAACCTATTGCTTTGAGCACGAAAAAGACTGGGACGAAGGAATCCACATGCTGCTGTTTGCAACCCGTGAATCCGTCCAGGAATCGTTGGGATTCAGCCCTTTTGACTTAGTCTTTGGCCATTCGGTGCGCGGTCCCTTGAAATGTATAAAAGAGACTTTGTTGTCACCAACAGCCACTGAAGGACTTTTAGACTATGTAAGTAAGTTTAAAACTAGACTTTATGATGCTTGTGTTCTGGCCAAAAATAACTTACAAAACACCCAATCCAGTATGAAACGCTGGTATGATAGAAAGGCCCGTGTTAGAGAATTTTCTCCCGGGGATAAGGTGCTTGTATTTTTGCCCATACCAGGTCAACCCTTGCAAGCCAGATATTTTGGTCCCTATGAAATTGAGACCAAAATTAGTGACCTCAATTACACAATCAAAACTCCTGACCGTAGGAAAAAGACTCAGCTATGTCATATAAACATGCTGAAGCCTTATGTATCTCGGCCAGATCACTCAGAGAAGAGTAATTGTGTTTTAAATACAGTCAAAAGTTGTTCAAATAGCCATGTTTCTCCTATTGATGATGATATTGTAAAGGAGAAATTTGGACAATACAAAATACCTAATTCTTTTGTATTACAGAATTTGGATGTAAAACTGTCTCATCTGTCTTCGACAGAAAGGCCAGTTATCATGAAACTCATTAATGAATTTAATGACATTTTTTCTGATGTACCAAAACAGACTAATGTTATAATGCATGATGTAGATGTTGGCGAGGCTACTCCAGTCAAGCAGCATCCTTACAGGGTTAACCCTGAAAAACTTGCCATACTTAGGTCAGAAATCAAGTATATGCTTGAAAATGACCTCATTGAACCAAGTTCCAGTAGCTGGAGCTCCCCATGTGTCTTGATACCTAAACAGGACAAGACTTATCGTTTTTGTACAGACTACCGTAAGGTAAATGCTGTAACAAAGACCGATTCGTTTCCTATCCCTAGGATAGACGATCTCATAGATCGTATTGGTGACGCTAAGTACATCACCACCAAAATAGACCTACTTTCAGGTTATTGGCAGGTTCCCCTGACTGATAGGGCAAAGGAAATCTCCGCCTTTGTCACCCCTGATGGTCTGTACCAATACAAAGTGATGCCATTTGGCATGAAGAATGCTCCTGCCACTTTCCAGAGAATGATAAATGCCCTGCTTGCTGACATGGAGAATTGCCACGCATACATAGACGATGTAGTAATTTTTAGCCAAGATTTTTCTAGCCATTGTAAACAACTGCATTGTCTTTTTACTAAACTTTTACATGCAAAAATTACTGTAAACCTGAGTAAGAGTGATTTTTGCCAGGCTTCCATCCAATACTTAGGCCATATTGTAGGACAAGGCCAGGTGAAACCTGTAATGGCCAAAGTAGAAGCTATCCAAGCTTTCCCTATTCCTGCTGATCGGAAACAACTCCGAAGATTTTTGGGAATGTCTGGATATTATAGAAAATTTTGCGAAAATTTTTCTGTCATTGCCAGTCCTTTAACAAACCTCTTGAGAAAGAACGTCCGATTTACTTGTACGGATGAATGTCAGAAAGCCTTTAACCAAATTAAGCAGATATTATCTAGCTCCCCTATTTTGATGGCTCCTGACTTCGGAAAACCTTTTAGATTAGCTATTGACGCCAGTGACACAGGTGTTGGGTCAGTCCTTTACCAAGAAGATAATTTCCAAGTAGAGCACCCTATTTGTTTCTTTTCCAAGAAATTTAATAGAGATCAAAGAAATTATTCTACTGTGGAAAAAGAATGTCTTGGGTTGATTCTTTCTATACAACACTCTGATTTTTATATCAGTGGGTCCAGATGGCCACTGGTTGTATTTACTGACCACAATCCCCTTACATTTATCCACAAAATGTCTGGCAAGAACCAACGACTTCTCAGGTGGAGTTTATTTTTACAAGAGTACAACCTAGATCTTAAAAGGCATAAAAGGCAGCGAAAATGTTATCGCCGATGCCTTATCTAGATTGTAAAAAGTATTTTGATGTATATTTTTTTTATATATATCATGATAAATACATTCTGTAATGTAAATATCATTTTTGTAATTGTTCTAAAAAGATTTCCATTTCGTGGAAATGTAAACTTTTTATTTTTAGGAGGGAGGTGTTACGTATCTAGGCATTGTTACCTAGATACTATTTTTTTTTCTCTTGACCTGTAGGTTGTCTGCCCCTTGTGTAATAAGTTTTTTTTTATTTTATTTTTCACGGTGAGTCAAGCCACACAGACAGTGACCGGTCCTTGACCTATGTGTGTACCTCTGGTTGAAAGGAGGGTGGTTTTTTTTTCTTTTCTTCTGTCTCTTTGAAGAGCGTTCTAGATCTGGGTGTTGATGACTTTCTGTTCTAGAAATTACTAGATATCGACGCGCGGTAGATTATATAAAGACCGCTCGCGTAACGTTGACGGACAGACATACGGAGACAGCCGTGAGACAGAATAGCGGAGACATTGCGTGACCCGTGCGTGGTATACCAATTGATCGTGTAAGTTAAGATTTTTCTTTTTTCAAGGCCTTGCTTGTATTTGTAATTATATTTTCAAACTCTTGTATTGTAATATTTTTACATGCCATTTTTGTAAAAGGGTTTTGGTCAACCCTTCCATTTTGTATTGAGTTATATTATGATTAAACATTAAGTTGATATTTTACCTTCCGATTTCTTGTGTCATTTTTTTTTGTTATTCATTGTAAGTCTTTGATTAAATTCAGACTTAAGATAAGTGACACAATTGCTTTTTCTATTGTCACGTTCCCCTAGGCAAGCCAATAACAAAAATTAGAATTCAATTCGTAATACGTGACACCGGTGTTAGAGGCCATCGTTCCTGTATTGGTGTGTTGGAAGTCCCTGTAGCAGCTATCTTTCTACGCATCAGCCTGGAGTGAGGCGTCTTCTCTCCGACGTTGGATACTGCTCAGATAGGTTTTCTCTCTCTTTGCCATACGACACACTCTAAGTTGTAGTTTGCATCTTATGTCTGTATATTATAGTATATCATATTAATAATAATAATAGTATTAGTTGATTTAGCTGAACACAGTAAGGCACTTAGACCATGGAAACCAGGTTAATGGTAACGTCACAATTTATTAGTGATGGCCGTGCTATGGGCTACGAAGGGGAAAGGTTAGAGAAATATGTGAAGGAACAAAAAGATGAATATGATAGAGATAGGGATGAAGTGAAGGCAGAGGAAAAAGCTAGGTTTGAGCGGCAGGAGAAGTTGAAGAAAGAGGCAAAGGCAGAGGAAGAGGCTAGGAAGAAAGAGGCGAAGGCAGAGGAAGAGGCTAGGAAGAAAGAGGCGAAGGCAGAAGAAGAGGCTAGGAAGAAAGAGGAAGAAGCGAGATTTGAACGTGATGAGAAGGCCAAACGCAAGGAGCACGAAAGATGGAAGGAAAGAGATGCCAAGGAGTCTATCAAGAGGAAAGAGGAGTTGGAACTGGCTAGGCTTAAAGAAAAGTCTGTGCCAGGGCAGGACAGTCAGGGGATGTGCAATACAAGAATATCTTACACAGGCTTGACAAGAGTTTCCAGGGAATGAAAGATGTCGACGACCTCCTAGCTTACCTAACACACTTTGAGGCCGTTGCAGCAAGGTGCAAAATAGAGAGAAAAGAGTGGTCCTTGCTGTTGTCATATAAACTGACCACCGCACTCAGAAACTTTATTCTAAGGGACAGTCTGTTCCTTAGCGAGAATTATGAAGAAGTCAAGACTGCACTTCTTTACCATGCAGACATCAACGCGGAAACCTGCCCCAAAAGATTCCATGTCGTGAGACCAAGTCAAAACGACTTTAGGAGATATGTAACAGAATTGAGAACAGCATTAGACAATTGGTGCAAGATGGCCGAAGTCAGTAAAACAGTGGAGGAGTTAAAAGATCTGTTTTTCAAAGATAGGATCTTAGAAAGTGTTTCGAGTGACGTATACAGGCAACTAGTTTTGAGCAAGCACAGAACAGTAGATATGCTAGAAGTTATAGAAGGATTTATGGTAGCTGGTTCTGATGTGTCCATTTGTAAGGAAGAAAGTGTATATGTTGCAGCAGCATGTAGTGAGTCGGGTCAGATGTGTCCATTGGTAAGGAAAAAGTGTGCATGTTGCGGCAGCATGTCGTGAGCCTGTGAGAAATAGAAATCCAGGGATTGAGAGTAACTTAATTATTTGTTTTAAGTGCAAGAGGGGAGGCCACAAAGCGTCAGAATGCCCTCAACATTCGCAACTTAATTCTAGTCCTGCTTCTGATGTTAGATATAGGAACGCACCCACAATCTCCACTAACACTCAAAGGCCCAGTAGAAATGCATCACAAGGTCGCTACCAAAGGCAGTTTGATGGTAACGGTCGAAGAATCCGCGGCAATAGTGTTGGGAGACAAAGTTATGCTACATACGAAAATTCTTACAATAACAGGCACAGTAGAACGGGTGGTACTGGGGCATACCAAAACAGAGATCAAGGCCTAGGAGGTTCTTATAGATGACTGAGTGGTCCTCACAATATTCAAAATTGTGGAAATTGTACTTTAGGGAAAGGAGATGAGTATTTTTCCCCCTGTAAGAGAAAAACTTTTTCATATGTGGATAAGACATTACGTGATAAGTCTGTGGGTAAGCTGAAGTTTGAAAAGGGGAGAGTAAATGGGATGAGTGTGTCTGTTCTGAAAGATTCTGGTTCGAGTGTTAAAACTTGTTGATGGGACAGTGAGGGATTATCCATTGGCTTGTGTGAGTATTGAGTCGGATTACATTGTCGGTAAATATGTCGTAGCTTGCTTTAAAGATCCGGTTGCAGATTTAATTCTTGGGAACGTTGACAGTAATGTGAGTCGTGAGTTTAATTGCTCAGCAGTAACTAGGTCAATGACAAATAATGAGATTGATGGCAGCACTGTAAGTGATTGTGGAGTATTGGAAGAATGTCGAGATGTGTTAGGTACAAGCGAAGAATTTTTATGTGAACAGTTGAGTGACCCGTCTTTAAAAGATCTATGGGAGCGACATGTGGACAATTGTGTAGATAATAAAAAGAATGGAAGTGTGGAATATAAAGTGTTTGATAGACTATTGTACAGAGTGTTTAGGGGAAAGTTTGGTGAGGAAGAAAGACAGTTAGTTGTACCTTCAGCTAAGAGAGAAATTGTGTTGAAAACTGCCCATGAGAGTTGGCAGGGCATTTGTCATTAAGAAAGACTAAAAGTAAAATCTACAAATATTTTTTCTGGCAAGGTTTAGATCGAGACATAAAAGAGTTTGTGAGATCATGTGATATTTGTCAGAAAGCTAGGATGCCACGTCGTTGTGACAGAGTGGAACTTGGTCGAATGAATGTTGTTACCACTCTGTTTTATAAAGTTGCAACAGATATTATTGGGCCATTGGAGGTAACTGACAACAAGAATAGGTATATTTTAAAAGTAGTAGATGTTGCTACGAGATGGCCAGAAGCAATACCTCTGAAAAATATAAACACAGAAACAGTTATCGAAGCACTAACTAGTATTTTTTGTAGAATTGGGTTACCGACTGAAATTTTAAGTGATCAAGGCCCACAGTTTACTTCAGAATTGTGCAATCAGGTCTGTAATTTTTTCTCTGTCAAACCAGTGCATTCTACCATTTACCACCCGAGCTCTAATGGGATGGTTGAACAACTTAATACTTCTTTAAAATCCTTTCTAAGGAAAGTGTGTCAGGATAGCCCTTGTGATTGGGACCGGAAAGTCAATGCAGCACTGTTCGCCTACCCAGAGGTTCCTAACGAAACAACGAGAGTATCACCATTTGAGCTTGTCTACGGAAGACAAATGAGGGGCCCTTTGGCTATCTTAAAGCAAGTGTTCGTAAATAAAGAAGAGGAAAATGGGTACAAGAATGTATTCAGTTATTTACTGGATTTGAAGACCAGATTATCTGAGGTGACTGCTATGGCTAATTTCAACAGTAAGGCAAACAGAAATAATTACAAGAAACACTATGACAAATACTCATCAAGGCGTGATATAAATGTGGGTGACTGTGTTTTAGTCCTCAAACCACACAGAGACAGTAAGCTGTCCGTGTTTTGGCAGGGCTCGTATAAGGTTCTAAACAAGATTTCAAAATTTAATTATGTTATCCAGCAAGAGAATAAGACAAAGATATATCATATAAACAGACTTATGAAATACCATTGTAGGGTAAAGAAGGGAGATAACCTAATTGTTGCAGATGAAAATAGAAATGAACTTTTGTCAGCTAATATGGTTTTAGTTGTAGGGAGGAAGACGTTGCTGAGCATGATGAATATAATGATGATATGCTATCTAACATTCCTCCAACACTAGAAAGTACGCAGAAAGAGAAGATTCACAAGGATGTCTTCACACAGGTCAAAATTAACCCCAATTTGAACCATTTGCAAAAGATGCAAGTAAATGAAATTTTAACAGAGTATAGAGACATTATATCCAATGTTCCTAGCAGGGCGACTGTCGAAAAGTTTAAAATTAAATTGATTGATAAGAAGCCTATAGCTCTGAAACCATATGCGGTGCCCATTCATATGAAAGAGAAAGTGAAGCAAGAAATCGACAACATGTTAGAATTGGGAATTATAGGGCCGACGGACTCCCCTTATGCAGCGCCAGTTGTTATAATTAAGAAGAAAGATGGCACACTCCGCCATTGTATAGATTTTAGAAAATTAAATAATATTACTGAAATACCTGCTGAGGTAATTCCTGAACAAGAAGATTTGTTTCACATGCTGTACTTTACATTGGTGGACCTAACAAAGGGTTACTGGCAAACTTTGATCAGTGAAACGAGCAAACCTTTCACAGCGTTTAGAGTCCTTGGGGAGCATTATATGTTCCACTACTTACCCTTTGGGTTCAGCGGTGCTCCAAGTCATTTTAATAAGGTTGTTAAGAGTATGCTAAGGGGAGTAGAAAATGTATTGTTCTACTTCGACGACATTTGTATTTTCAGCGAAGACTGGGAATCACACTTGAAAAGTGTCAAAATGTTTTTTGCGCTCTAAGAGAGAAAGGCTTTAGACTAAAACCAGATAAACTTGAGGTTGGCTACAATAATGTTAAATTTCTGGGTCATAATGTGGGACAGGGAGTTATCAAACCTGATCCCAGCAATGTAAAAAAGATCATGGAATTTAAAACACCCACTACAAAGAAAGAAATACGTAGTTAGGAAATACAAAACCCTTTTGGACACCAGAATTAGATAAATTAGTAAAAGAAAGAAACATGGCCAGGAAGACTATAGAAAAAAACTCTACTAGAGAGAACAAAACAACGTACAACAAATTGACAGGTCTTATAAGATACAAAATTAAAACAGAAAAAAAAAGAAAAAGTGGACTACAACATGCGAACAACTAGATCTAAAAAAGGATGATCGAAAGGCCTGGACCCTTCTGCACTGGCTAGCAGGAAAGAAACAAATAACAAACCCCAACCAATAAAAGGCACTGATGACCTAATAATAGAAAACCTTAAAAAGGTCGAAACCTTCAATAAATACTTTGCCAGCATCAACAAGACAAAACCAAGAAAACAACTGGACCAGGCCTATAGTAATATCCTAAAGAAAGAAGAATAAGCTCTAACAGTCAACTGCCAGATCTTTGACACTCCCTTCACTCTATATGAGCTTAATACTGACCTAAAAAATCTCAAGTCAAGAAAATCCCCTGGACCCGATAAAATAAGAATGAAATGATCCGGGGACTAGGACCACAGGCCCAAAACAGTATACTTAACTTTATCAACCATACATGGAGAACTGAAGATATACCACAGGAATGGAGAAATGCAAACATAATACCCATTTTAAAGAAAAATAAACCACCTGGAGACCCAAAAAGTTATAGACCAATATCTCTAACATCCAATATTGGCAAAATGGCAGAAAAAATGATCAATAGCTGACTTTATTGGTGGCTAGAAAGTACTTGCTCACTCCATAATACACAAACTGGCTTCAGGAAAGCAAGTAGAACAGAAGACCACCTCTTTCGTTTTATCCAGGACACAGTAGAAGGGTTTCATGAAAACACACTACAGCAGTATTTATAGATTTGCAACAAGCCTATGATAGAGTGTGGAGAAAAGGTCTATTTTTGAAGATGAGAAAAATGGGCATCCATGGCAGAATGTACAGCTGGATCAGGGCATTCTTAAAAAACAGAACCATCCAAAAAAAAGGACTACCACAAGGTTCAGCCCTTAGCTGCACTCTCTTTCTAATCTTCATGAATGACCTCCCGGACCTCATTTCGGTCAATTAAGGCACTTTACGCAGACGACCATTTAATTTGGACTACAGAGAAATATCCAGTGCTGACTAGATCCAAACTAAATAGAGCCCTCACAACTATCTCCACGTATTCAAAATTATGGAACATTGGAAATAAACAATCTTTAGCCACAGCAACAAAACAGCAAAAAGAAACTACATCCTAAAAATAGACTCACAACCAATAAATAAAGAAGAAAATCCAACATATCTTGGTGTAAAATTAGGCCAAAGACTGTCTCTAAAACACTTTATGGCAGATTTAAAAGAAAAGGCATCACAAAGATTAAACATGATAGCAGGAACATTCTGGGGAGCTGAAAAGAAAACCTCAAGACAGTTATACACTGGATACGTCAGATCAGTAATGGATAACTGTCTCTCTAAACAAGTAGCTGCCAACAAAACCTATCAATCATCATTAGACACAAACCAAAACCAAGCCTTGCGTCTAATTAGTGGAGGTATGAGAACTACTCCCACAGCAGCCTGTGAAATAGACTTCAATATTGAACCTCTTAAGTTAAGGCGCAACAGAGCAGCATTAGAAGCTATAGAGGTTGGAGGACGTTCATCCTAATAAACTACTAACACAGAGAAATAGGAAAAAACAACCAAAAAAAGCAAAATAAGCAAAAAACTCTGATCCAACTTACTGACGAACTAGCCCTAAATACAGGCATAGTTAAACAAACATGATTATGTAGTATAGAATAACAAATAAAGAAACAATAATTAATTTACAATTAATAAAGGAACAACTGACCTGGTTTCTAACAGCAAATATTGGCAAGTATTGCCTCTGCTCTCTTATAGATCTTTTTAAAGCAAACTCACTAACAGCTTCATTTTTCTCCTGCATCACATCTGCAAATTTGTGATCTTCTTTGAAGTTGGGTTCCAAGGTTTTGTCCTATTTATAGACATTATTCAACATCATAAAACACTGAGTACAGCACTAATGTAGTAATGTCATATTAAGAGTATAATTTTTACTGCATGCATAATTAGTCTAAACACATTTGAATAGGCTTACCACCGATGGCCAATTAAAATACTTAAGCATTTCTGGTCCTACATTACTGGATTGAAACAGAAAGTAGAACCAATACTGTTATAAATGGTTATATCTGTACACTCTGATTTTTCTCATTTTTACCTTACATAAATAACATATTTCTGGTCTGGTGTGAATGTATATTTTGGTTTTCTATAGTTATAATGTTTGTTTGGTGCAATGCTCAAATTGTAAGACAAATTTACCAATTGATAATAAATATTATTACTATATATTAAATTAGTCTTGGAGCATAGATGGCATTCTTGGCAAATGATTTTGTAGTGTACAAAACATTAACAAGCAAAAGAAAAGAAGATTACTTTTAAAAAACAAAAACAAAGCCTATCTAAGGGAAAGAACCTTTAATTACTGCCATTTATCTAAAAAATGACAGAGTTTAGCTCCTTTTATGCCATATAATTTAAAACAAATGAATTAGTTTTAATTGATTAAATAACTGGTTAATTTTTGGATTTATTCGTGCATTGTCATAGACTATGGATAATTATGCAAAATTTCAACTTGATCCGAGAATGGGAAGTGGGATAAAAAATATGTTCAAACTTTTTACCAGACAGAGTGAGACTATACGCTTTGTAAAAACAACTAAAATTCTAAGACTATAATAACAGAATTGGTTTGCTTATGTCTTACCTCTTCATCGTCTACTTTCTTAATGCCCATTATGTTTCCAATGTTGGTGCCAGCCAATTCCCATTCTTTTTTTTGTGCTTTCTTCCTCTCTTTTTGTTCTCTGTGTATTCTGACCACTGGACAACCTTTTCTGGATACTACTGCCATGTCTGAGGTAGGATCCTGAAAAAAATAAATGTTTGAGTGAAGCAACCAAGAACAGAGAAAACAGATGTAAATAACAGAAAATATGCAGAGATCATTTGGAAAAAAAACTTGACTCTACAGGAATAAAACAATTATTCATATAAGTTTAATCAAATACAAATAGTTTCATAAAAAAAAAAAACATAAAAAATAATAACCATGTCATGTTAAAATAATATAATTTCTATAACTTTTTAAAAATGTTTATTGAATATTTTCTATTAGTGGCCAGAGACTAATCAAGAGCAGTCAATTTGTAAGGAGGACTCTAGAAATGAAGAATTTTTTAAAGCATACAAGAGTGGAACCCCAGTTGTTTTTTGATAAAGACCTCTACTAAGTAGAAATAGAGGTACTGTGTTACACATACCCTGAGAGGAACCACAGGTTCAGGTTGTTTGGTAAATACAATCCTACCATCTAGAAATGGAGGAACTATGTTGAGGACTTGCAGGTGAACCCTTGCTTCATTTTCATCATCAAAGTCTTCATCAAAGTTGACTCTGTTGACAACACCACTTCGTAACATTCTGTTAGTCTCCCAGAGCTCATTGTCCTAAGTACATAAATATATTGATTAATGAATGTTATTAGCTAAATATTTCATTATCAATGAAATTACACATAAATTAGACTACTAAAAGTAGAGTAAAATATCAGTCAATTCTATAAAGTCATTAAGTGACCATCACAGGGTAATATCAGTGGAATTACATATAGAAGGATAAGCTGAAGTGTGTATCAGGCATAATTTACAATGTAATAAATTTCAAGAAGAAATAAGTGCACACTACCATGAGAGGAGTAAAATAGGGAATGTTTGGTAACAAAAATACATTCTAATATGAAGTGACTGTTTAAGAAAAAGGAGCACACACACACACACAAACTTTTTGATGAAGAAGCATGATGAACTATAGTTGCAGAAGCAAATTATCTCTAAATCAGATAAAAATTATTATTAATGGTGAAAAGGCATTTGTAAGAAATATATTTGTTTTAAAAATTTTTTTAATTTATTTAAAGTGTTTTTTCTTACAATTATAGAACATTTTTTAAAGAATCCTTTTCGTTCCTACAGTGCCCATTACTTAACTTAAAAAAACAAATGTAAATAATAAGGCATCATCTCAGAGATTTAGGTAAAGAGCAATATTTTATATAGTGATGCGACTCCCATGGGGGTGCCTAAGGGGGTGCGAGAGCATCCTCATTGCACTGCGCGGAGTTGTAAAAAAGCTCCCACAATCTTGTCACAATCCAGGCGCTGTTCCTCAAGGGGCCATTACATAAATGGCGTGTCCCGCACGGTTAGCCTGGTATAGAAAAGGAAAATGGCGGGGGTCTTTAGTGTACGCGGCCTCTTGCCACAAGTCTGACCCACCCGCTAGACAGAACAGTGTACACTGTTCTCAATCAGGCCGGTGAGAGAGAGCTCTTGTTCACTTTTGCTGGCCTAGAGTTCCTCCACCTGACACTTTCAAGAAGAAGAATATAGTGATGCAGACCCAGCTGTGACCTATATATTTTGCTACAAATCAAACTAACAAAGACATTTCTGTTGGAAGTCAATGTAAATTCTCTTTTTGTGGCTTACCATTAGCCAGATTTTATGCCTAAGACAATTTTTTTGTCAAGCATACAAAAAAAGATCCCTTAAACACTTTGTAGACAAGCTCAGGTGTCAGACAAGTCTGGGCATCTAAAAGAAACTTGTGAAATTTAGGATGCGCTAAAGACTCAAAGAATGAAAGCTACTGTTAAAGAAACAATAATTTGACACAGTAAATAAAAATAAATGCTTACTTTATTGATCTGCCTCTGTTGTGCTGACATGCGCTTTTTTTTCTTTTGCTCTAGTTCTTCTTCTTTCTTCTTGGTGTAAGCTTGCGATGTTCCAGAAAATGGATTGTGTTCATCATCATAACCTTCATCAAGATTGTACCATTCTCTATCCAAACGTTTTTGCTCATTTTCCCATTCTTGGCGATCTTCCTCAGACTCAAACTCTAAAACATTTTCTTTACCTTCAGTTCAAAAGAGTAAGCAGAATTGAAAAAAAGTTTGTGGAATTAAAACTTTGCTTTATTTTCTGTGTTGAAATATTAACTGCATGAGTTTTTATACATTTCTAGAAACTTAAATGAAGATTTTCATCATTTTTCTTTCTAATATATTTACCAGACTTCATTTCTTCTTTTGGTGTGTACTGAATAGTTTTCTTGTCTTTCATCCATTCATTATATTTATAAGTGGGTGTGGCTTTAGGAGTGTAATCACTTTGTTTCCTTGATTTTAACAAATAGAGTAGTCATTAAAGATATTCATAAATGCACAGAATTCTACTAATGAAGTTAATGTGAGTTTTCCTATCCTGTCAAATAACAACTAAAGCTTGCAATAGAAACAGGAGTATAATAATGATGGAAAAGGAAATATTTAGTCATATAAATAGTGTAAATACTTTTAGTTTCACAAATTTACATGAAAAAAATAAAATAAATAAAGTCATGTGTGAAATCAAATGTGAAAAGTGAATTTCCAAGATATTTTTAATTTCTATGAATACTAAAACAGGTCACATTCAGCAATAATAGCAGTTCATTACTTAAATAATATGTACCTTGATGGCTTGTTGTCTCTTTCTGATCGACTGCTTTGCCTATTGTCTACACTTTTGTTGTTACCCCTGACTGACTTTTTTTCCTTTGTACTAGAATGATCTCGTGATGGTGTGGGCATATCCCATGATGACTTAGAATTGCTTGGCAAATCATCATCATCCCAAGATGATCTTGATGGGGTATCTGTGGGAAACAGCAACAACGATTCAAAAACATTGTACAAAAACATATTCCAACATCTACATGGAATCAATCGGAGCTGATCAATGCTCAAAACACAGTAAAAAATTAGGACTTACTTAGCCTCTACAATGGTCTTTCAAAAACAACAACAAAAAAAAGCTACATACCACAAGTTACCTAAGACTTGTAATTTTAACATTTAATTATTTAAGTGGCTTGATCATCCTCCCAAAACAAGCTTTCTTCGAATTAATGCAGCAATCAAAATGAAGTGATCTCATCAAAGCAACATAAATGATACTGTCTAATCAGATATAATCCCACAAACTGACCAAATGACAAATATATATTGTCATGTCACTAATCCCAACATCACAGCTTCTCCATCACATGTGAGAGAAACTAAGTTCCTTCTTAGAAAGTCTTCTGTTAACTCATAGACATGAAGGCAGTGTAGTAAAGAAGCAGTTAGATTGTGTTAAGCAAATAATAGGAGCTACAGGAGGTAAATGATGTGCTGTTGATCAAGAAGTTTCTAAAACTAAAAAATATTGCTGTCGAGATTATTTGCAAGGGCTATATAAAGGATAGAAGAAATTAGTACTAAGGTCTTTTAATGAATACACTATTATTGCACAGGATCATTGTTGTGCATGTTTCAGACGTTCCTTTAGAAATGAAGATCACTACATCCCATCGGACTGACAGGGGCTCACAGCAGGCAGGATTTCAAATAGGATCCATTGTGACTACAGTCTAAAGCACAAATCTTATAACCATGAAGAGATTTTGCTTGTTTATATAATATTGTTTTCAAACCAAGTTTACTTATTTTTTAATTGTTTGTTCAAGTGACTTTTACCTTCACCCTATTTAATGAAGAATTAATAAGCCACTCATTGGGACATCCCTCTTAAATCAATATGACATAATGACCTAATTATATAAAGAACTTCCAATCAATGTTAATCTAACCTTTTATTTTATAACTAGGAGTTTGAACTGAATCATGATAATATGATCTCCTTGAATCAGGTGTTTCTTCCCAATCTCTAGATGCTCTCTCAGATCTGTAGGATCTAGCTGATCTATCATCATAGAAAGATTTTCTTTCACTGTAGGAACCTATAAATGATAAATAAAACATATTTTACTGTTAAGTTACTGTATAAATTAATTTGAATTTAAAACAAAGGATTTTTTTGTTAAAGTTTAATATTTTTAATTACCTTTATCTCTTCTTCTCTCTTTCTCTCTTTTCTTTTCTTTGCTAGATGAGTAAGCTGAAATACCACGATCTTTGTACCTACTATGTTTCTGAAGTCTGTGTTTAGCTTCAGAGTTAACACCACCTGGATGTGAGGGTGTTTCTTCTTGAGGATGTCGATAATATCTGAATTATAATAACAACAAGAGTAATAAAAATAATTAACAAGAAAAATATATCATAGATCTAGCGCAATTTCATGCTTTTAGCTTTCTCAATACACTATGATCCTATCACTTGTCTGGACCAGTTGGAAAGGAGTAGGGGAGAAAGAAAGGGGTATCTGGGTGATCACTTTTTAACTGCATTTTTTTTTTAAGTGAATGACCTGAATTTGAATTCAAAGGCTAAAGCCTCTTCAAGATAGAACACTTATTCATGTGTCAGGGTAGTGCTTATGAAAATAGAAAGTTTTATAGCTATCTAATGTTAGTTGCAAACTTTTCTCTCTACAAAGTACAAAGGTAACTAATAACACCTTATCAGTCTAGTAAAATTTCCTTCCCTTGTTCGAGATACCAAACAAAATAATTAATTACCGATAGTTAATTAACTAATTTTTTTTTTTTATTGATTCTTGTTTTGTCAGGTAAAAGAAATAATTGCTAAAAATTTCAGCTTGATCCAAAATTGGGTGTGGGAGAAATAATGTTAACAAACTTTTTACCAGACAGACAAACAAAGTTGATATAAGCACTGTAAAAATAATAATACTAAGGAATTTTCTTTGAGAACCAAGATTAATGAGGATCTATAGGGCAGATGATGTAAAGTTGACACAGGCATTCTCCTCTATGGGTAAAATGTGAGAGGCTACAGTGGAAATTAGGTCAGAGAAAGTTTAATTTTATAATTAACCATCTTAAATTGTTTTATTATTATTTTATTAGTATGCCGTATACATTTGTTATAATTTGTACAATTTAACTAATAATTTATTCAAGTTATTCTTGATTTACTTTTAAAAATTGTGTTAAGTTCTCTAATGTTTTATAGGAAGAAGCCTGTTAAAAATGAAAATTAAATATAAATGTTGAATAAATTATTCATAATAAATTTCAAAGTTTAATCAAGTTGTCATCTGACGTACACTCCCAACTGCATTCTTTGCTGTTGGTATCTGTGGCTGAATGTCTGCCTCTAAGCAACCATGAATCAACATATCTTGTAGGGTCAAAACTTATGAGTGGTGGTCCAACTAATCTGATAAATAACAGTGAAGATATAGTTGTTGTCATCAATGAACTTCTTGTTGGGGTGAGTGATGATACGATTCATTTGCGAAAATCCTCTTGAAGAAATTGGGATTGTAATGAGAGGAAGTAGTTTATCTGGAAAGTTTTTTCAATGAGATATTCACAAAATCTGCGAATCATTATTCTTTCGTTTAATTGCAATCTTATTGACAAGTTTCTAATTTTTGTTTCGGCAAATGTTAAGTGAATACAATGTTGTATTGCACTCGACCCCAATATGCTAACTCAGCATCTTCACTAGAAAGCAACCTTTGTTTAATTTATTCTTGTAGGTTTTTGGAAAAAGCATTTACGCCTATTGGTGGCTCACTGGTACAGTTTTTGGTGTGAGCGAAACTCCTTTGAAAAGGTACTATCAACAGCAGTGACAGCAATTTTATAATAAGGAAATAATTTATCTTCTTCAAAAATCTGTATAACAAGCTTGATTTTTTTTTAACTATGTTGTGCTCTTGCAAATCCAAACTTAACTCAGCCAATTCTTGGAGTGCATCGCAGATCAATCCGAGGTCTAGTACAAATTGAGTAGAAGTAATATTTTGTTGCAAACCTTTGTACATGTATTGATCTTTTTTGTCTCTGGTTGAATCAAGTTTTGCTTCTTCAAAATGTTGTACCAATACTTCAAAATCTTCCAAAACTGCTAAAACAGAATGGAAGCTGGATGCAACCCATCGCTTGATTAACATTCATTATAGGGTGAAGAATGATAAACTACATATAGTTTATCAATGAATGCCTTAAATCTGTTGATCCCTGAAACTTGTTTTACGACATCACCAATGGAGAGTTCCAGTCAGTGATTTGGACAAACCAGAATGGATGGAAACTTTTCTTTTAGCAACTTTCGCTTCCCAATATCACAGCTGCTTCATCACATGTGAGAGAAACTGAGTTCCTTCTTAGAAAGTCTTCTGTTAACCCATAGAAATGAAGGCAGTGTAGTAAAGAAGCGAAAACTCCATTTGCGGTTACACTTTTAGAGTTCTACCAAATCTAAGAATAAATTTACTGGTGAGGTCATTCCACTGTCTGCAAGACAAACACAAATATACACAATTAAAGTTGATTTTTGGCTAAGCGTAGTTGATTCGTCAATGATCAATGAAATTTTTTTGTTCCACCATACAATTTTTTTCTCATTTCACAACTAATGTGATTCACTACATTTATGCAAGCATTGGTTGAATGAAGAATACAGCCCATCTCAACTCCATTTAGTTATTGAAAATCTATTTCAGATTCAAAATTATGAAATGATTGGTTTTCTTTGGCTACTTTGCAGTTACGATTTTTTCACGAGTTAATGCCTTTAACAACACGTTCTCAATAAGTGCTGCTTCTGCTTCTGTTAGGATCTTAAGCCCAGCTTTGTGTGCCGCAGTTTCTTTATGATCAAATAATTTCTTTCTTAAAGACATGAGCTGTTGTGGATTAGTACCGAAGTTAGTTCTTCGATACCTTCATTCCCATCTTTGCCTCAACTCCGAGATCGCTAACTTTTTTGGCAAGGGATACAACCAAGTTTTTTTATTATGGATAGATAGCCAATCATATTTTGCAAGGAAATAATTTCTTTGATCCAAAGTCCAGAAGGTATGACAGTCAACATCTGCAGACTGTAGTTGTTTAGTTTAAAAGTAACAGAGGAACCAAGAACGATATCTGACGGCTTTGGTTCCAATAGCTCCATTAGGGTTTCTTCTGTGACAATGGCTTCTGCCTTTATTTCTTCAGTCAGTCTGGTTTTCTTACTTACCGGCAAAGTCCCAGCCGGAACATCGATTGAATGCGAAAACAAATCAGAAATTTTCATTTCCAAAGTGGACTTATTACAAAGTGGAATTATTACTTAAATTATTTGCCTGGCACTTGCAGACATTTATGACATTCTGGTTAAAGAGAGAATGTTGTTATTTAATATTTAACATTTAAAGCTAAAATTAAGACGCATGTATGTATGCATGTCCCGCATAGCAATCAAAATCTTTGACCAATCTTGATAAAAATTGGCATAAATGTTCTTTAGTTCATGGCGGAAACAATAGTATATGTTTAATGTCCTTCCCACAACTGGAAGGCCCTAAAAATAAAAAGAAACACTGATATATCTCTATTAAAAAAATGAAACTTTTTAACAAATCGGATAAAACTATTTTTACAGTATTTTAATTTTGAAATGAATATGTCAGCTAAACAGGTAAACCCATTTTCTCATTCTACTTTTATTTTATGATAAAATCTATAAAATGTAAAGGAAACATTTGCAATGTTAGAAATAGATTGAAACCAATCCACTAGATAATTAATACCCAAACTAAGACCTGCAGGCCGCAGGTCATATCTGGCTAGTTGAAAATAAAAACTTATAAACAGGACTTTTAAAAAACCTACATAGGTTTATCTTTATGTACAACCAATAACAAACAAGTGAAGATGAGCGTGAAGATATATTACATATTTTCTTTCGTATTCATGTTACGCTTAATTTAAATAGCTCAAATGAAAGGAATTCCTTATAAAATGTACATTAAATCATCACATAACTTTACTATGTGTTGAACACATCTTTTTCCTATTCAGTGTGCTAAAGCAAGAACTGTGGACTTTGGTTAATCTTTTATTGATATGCCTTTCACTAACCTTTCTTTATCCTTGTTTGATTTTTTGGACATCTTTTTATAATCATCATCTTCAACATCATTCTCATCATCTTCTTTATAAGAAGATACTTTTGACCTTTTGGGTGTCATATGTATCTCACTATCTATTTCTCTTTTTGAAGCAGCCAATTTGTCTAAGCCTAACAATGACACCTTAGGCATATCTGGCCTTTTAAAAGTGTGAGCTGTATCCCCATCTTTTGATGGTCCTTTCTTCATTATGATTAACCCCCCAGTTTCTTTCCCACTGGTGCCTTCCAGTCTATGAATATCATCATCAAGTTCTAAAGATGCCATGCTGAAATAAATACATTTAATATTATGTTGAAATGGATACCTTATGTTTCTTTCTTTACAGTTAAAATTTCATTTACTGATGTTAATTTTTATTATTTTTTTATTAAAATGTCTAAACAGTTTTTAAAACTAATTTATTCAAATAGCACTAGGTATACCATAGCTTTATAATGTAAAAATGAAGGAGACATCTCTGTCAGATGGGAAAAATTAAGAGATGTAATCTACAGTTTGGCAATCACCGTCTTTGGGCCTCAAAAACACAAAAATGTAGACTGGTTTGGGGCGAATCTAGCACATATGGAACCTTGCATCGAGAAAAAGCGATCTGCACACCTCACTCACAAGACAAAGCCTAGTCCAAAATCTTTGGAGGCCTTCAAAAGTGCTAATAAAGAGGTGAAACAAATAGCTAGACAATATGCTAACAACTTTTGGAGGGATACTTGCAACAGAATCCAAGACAGTCTCTACTCAGGAAATAGCAAAGCTCTGTTTGATGGCATTAAAGCGGCCCTGGGTCCAACAGTGTCTAAGCCTGCCCCCCTTCTATCCAAATCAGGAGAAAAAATTACAGATCAAGCCAAGCAGCTAGAACGATGGACATAACACTACCTCGAAATCTATGCCACACAGAATACAGTAGACGATGTCGCTATGGCTTCCCTACCAGATCTTCCAGTTTTGGAATGCCTAGTTGAGATTCCGAGCCTTAGTGACCTCAAAAAAGCAATTAACTGCATAAAAAATAGAAAATCTCCAGGGAGTGATGGTATCCCAGTGGAAGTAGTTAAAGTCAACGAATCACTCCTGCTACCTGAACTCTATATTCTCCTCTGCCGCTGTTGGGAAACAGGTCATGTCCCACAGGACATGCGTGACACAAATATAGTCACAATATACAAGAACAAAGGGGATGGGAGTGACTGCAACAATTACAGGGGTATCTCTCTCCTCAGTATAGTGGGCAAAATCTTCGCTAGAGTGGCACATCCAGGCTGCAAGTGATAGCTTCTAGAGTCTACCCAGAGTCTCAGTGCGGATTCAGGAGTGGTAGATCCACTATAGACATGATATCTTCTCTACGACTACTGCAGGAGAAATTCAGAGAGAGAGACAAACCCCTTTACATCGTTTTTGTTGATCTGACTAAAGCTTTTGACATGGTCAGCAGAAGTGGCCTTTTCAAACTCCTGAGGAAAATAGGTTGCCCTCCCAAACTACTGAAGTTCATTGAGTGCTTCCACAAGGAAACTAAATGTACTGTCAAATTCAATGGAGCCCAATCAGGACCTTTTGAGGTTTGCAGTGGTGTCAAGCAGGGATGTGTGCTCGCACCTACTCTGTTTGGCATATTCTTCTCCTGTCTACTGCATTATGCGTACAACGACATAAACGAAGGTGTGTTTCTCCATACAAGATCCTCTGGAAAACTATTTAATGTATCAAGGCTGCGGGCAAAAACCAAGGTTAGGAAGCTACTCATCAGGGAACTCCTGTATGCTGATGAGGCAGCAATTGTGGCTGATTCTGATATTCAGCTACAGTCCATGGTTGACAAACTATCTGCTGCCAGAAGTTCGGCTTAAACATCAGTCAAAGCAAGACTAAGATACTTGTCCAAAACGCAAACACTGCACCTCAAGTAAGCATTAATGGCCAACCACTAGAAATTGTTGATCACTTTTGTTACCTTGGCTCCATCATATCCAACAACACTCTATTGGATAAAGACATAAACAACAGGATAGCCAAGGCAATGGCCACCATGTCACGGTTGCAGAAAAGAGTCTGGGACAACATATTGCTGACTAGCAGTACTAAAGCCCTAGTCTACCGGACCTAAGTGTTGAGCACCTTGCTGTATGGAAGTGAAACATGGTCAACCTACCTATTAAATGTAATTTAAAAACCTTCTAAATTAGAATATGTTAACAATGTATGATACAAGTTTGCAAAGTTTTTCTGGATACGAAAAGGATTTTGAAACTTAATTTATGTTAAAAAAAAACAAACTATAACATAACTGGACATCAAGAATACTCTGTGAAAAATATCTCCAACACCAAGAGAATCTTTTCCATGTCTATATTGATTTCAAGAAAGCTTTCGATCAAGTATGGCACAGGGCACTCTGGGCGACAATGGAGAAGTATAACATTAATAAAAACATAATCAAAATTATCCAGAACCTCTACAAGGATGCCAACAGTGCAGTGAACTTCCAACAATAATGTTGGGGACTGGTTCAAGACCACACTTGGAGTAAGACAAGGCTGCCTACTTTCACCAACACTCTTCAATATCTTCCTTGAAAGGATAATGGTAGATGCTCTCGAGGGCTATGATGATACTGTTAGCATTGGAGAAAGAAGAATCACTAACTTGCGCTTCACAGATGACATTGATGGTCTAGCAGGGACAGAAAAAGAACTAGCTGACCTAGTGATGCACATTAACAAGACTTTCGCAGCATATGGCATGCAAATAAATGCCCAAAAAACCCAAATTATGACCAATAGTCAACAGGGCTTTAAAAGATGCATCAGTATTGGAGGTGAAAAGCTGACTAGTGTTAACAGCTTCAAATACCTCGGAGCTATTGTCTCAAAAGAGGGAACAAAACCCGAACTACTGGCCTGAATAGCACAGTCCACAGCAGCCGTTTCAAAACTGAAAATAATTTGGAAAGACAAGGGCTTGGCCCTCTCCACCAAAATCAGACTGATGCGCTCCCTGGTCATGGCCACATTTTTATATGCTTGCGAGTCTTGGACGCTAACTGCAGAGCTAGAGAGGAGGATCCTAGCAATGGAATTGAGATGCTACAGAAGGATCCTAGGCATCACTTTCAAAGACCGCATCACAAACCAAGAGATTAGAGACAGGGTAGCTGCAGGGATTGGACGCCATAATGACCAGCTAACTATTGTAAAGAAACGCAAGCTTAAAATATATGACCATATTTCAAGATCCACGGGACTCACAAAGACCTTCCTTCAGCAAACAGTACCATGAAAAATTAGAAGAGGCAGACAGAGAAAGCGATGGGAGGACAATATAAAAGAATGGACAGGCCTACCATTGATGGAGGTTTTAAACAAGGCAAAAGACAGGGAGGAATGGAGAAAGACAGTCAACAAATCTTGCTTGGTGCCACAACGGTCCAACAGACTAAGGGATAGGTAAGGTAAGGTAAGGACATCAAGAGTCAAATCAAATAATACAAATTTCAAGTCATTGTTAGCATCAAAGATTAGCAGCTTCTGCACTATTTTAATGGATGAAAGTACCAATCTGAATGATAATGCACAGGGGGTATTATTTATAAGAGCCTTGACTTTGATGCTGAAGATCACTATCAATGCTATCCTTGATTCTTAATGGGAACAAAAGGGACATATATTTTTGTGTTAAAAAAAATGGTTTGAGGGATGTTACATTACTATAGATAAGATCTATATATAGACTCTAGAGTCAAGTCTATACACTAGTATAGCTATAGTATTATATACATACAACTCAGTGATAGACTTTAGACTTAAGAGTATACTATAGTGATAGACTTAGACTTAAGAGTATACTACTAGATTATTAGATTACTAGAGTATTATAAGTCTATAGGCAGTATATCACTATAGTTATAGCCAGTGAGTATAGCCATATTATGGCATTATAGATAGATCTAGAATCTATTATAGGGATAGATCTAGATCAGTAAGCAGTATTACTACATAAACATTATACCTAACATAGACATTATAGGTGACTTAGTAGATTAAGACATTTAGTCAGATTTTAGTAATTTACATTGAGTGACATGATTATAGATCTACTACTACTAGAGTTAACTAGAGATCTAGTAGAATCTAGTACTAATAGTAGTAGTATAAATATAATACTATAATAGATCTAGACTATGACTATTCACTAGATATATATTAAATATGATTAATAGATACTAGATCTATATAGTATTATAGTATATAATATAGATTGATATAGTAAAGTGCAAAGCTCGATCAGCCCCGATTTTTATAGAGGTTCGATCGGTTCACTTTTTATTGCTAAAACTTTTTTAGTTGAATGTTTACCAAATTACTACTATATTACTACTGCGCGTGCATCTTTTTTCTTCACTTCCTACACATACTATTTCTTTTTCCTTGTAAAGGCTAAGTTCATGATGATAAGACATTGGCCCCCAATCACTCCAATAGAAAGGAAACTATATGGAGAGCTCCCTGATTTGGAAACCACTGCGCAGTTCATCTCATGTATTGGTCTACTCATCTGAACACTCCAACATAACAATGAGAACGAAGAAAAAGAAGAAGAATGATGAGGTCAAACTCAAGAGGTGTGGAATTATTATTTTTTACTACCCGGTAGTGAAAATGGGTCATGGGCTTATGGCTATTTTTGTCTGATGGCTCATCAGCTCAAAGAGACTATTTGAAGTTGTGGAGCATGGGAAAGGGGGTAGGAGAAATCCGATCGAGGGAAAATAAGCTTGGCGATACCCGCCCTATACCTCTTTGACCTCATATTTAATTTAAATAAGCCTAGTGATACATTAAATCAGATCTATTTTTATAGACAAAAAGACGAGGAATTTAGAGATACCATCAGTTTTTTCATAGGACAGACCATTACGGTGCTATAAAAATCCAAACGTGAAAATTGCTGCCAGCAGGCTTAATGCAATTGAACTTCGCACTTTAGTCTAGTAAAGAATTTTGTTTACAAAGTTAAAGTAGGAAAATTCTAGAGATCTAGAATTCTATACTCAAGTCTATAGTCACTTGAGTCTAGGTTACTAGACTATTAATACTATTATGACTATACATGGAATGATTCTATTATAAATTAATAAGGTAATAGTTTAGATGCCCAGATACCTTTACTGACCACCATGTTTTTTTTTAAGCATATTTCTTATCTTATCTTATATAATACAGACGTTACTTCAAAAAAGAAGATGATTACGTCCTATGCGTCATGCATTTAGTCATGCATATTAACCAATGACTTAAATTCTGCCAAGTCACTGGTTTTCCTGGCTAGCTCAGGCAACCCATTCCATGCTCTAATAGCATAGGGAAGAAGGAGTATTTGTACAAATTTGTCCTAGCATATGGGACGAGGAATGTGCCTTTATCTTTGTGTCTTTCAGAGTATTTTATTAAATTTTGTTTTTGTATTTGAAGATTATGGTTCAGTGTTTTATGTATAATTGCTACTTTACTTTTGAGTCTTCTGCCCTGAAGGCTTTCTAAATTTAGTGATTTTACTATAGGTATTACTCTAGTCAAATGTGAATATTCATTTGTTATGAATCCCAAACGGAGGATGCATATTCTATTATTGGCCTAACCAAGGTTAAATAACATTTTAATTTTATGTTCTTATTTGATTTATAGAAATTTCTTTTAATAAATCCTAATGTTTTGTTTGATTTTTTTATAGTATCATCAATATGTGGATTCCATGACAGTTTTTCATTTATTATAACACCTAGGTATTTTGCGTTTTTAGTCTGTGTTACTGGTTTGCCATGAATAAGATAAGTGGAATTAATTTGTTTTAGTTTTTTTGTTACTCTTAACAACTGACATTTTTCTGGGTGGAAAGACATGCTCCAATTTGATTCCCATTTCTGTAATTCATCTAATTCTCTTTGTAAAATATCTGTGTCTTGTGTTGTTTTTATTGTTCTATATATTATGAAATCGTCTGCAAATAATCTGACTTTTGTTCCCGAAGTAATGCAATTTGTTAAATCATTTATGTAAATTAAAAATAGTAGTGGACCCAAGACTGTTCCTTGAGGTACACCTGAGTTTACTGTTATCGGTGTTGATTTAGAGTCATTTATTATTACAGTTTGTTCTCTCCCCATCAGAAAATCTTTAATCCACTGATGCAGTCGACCATTAATGCCAAAATAATTTAATTTTTTTTAGCAAACTATGGTGGTGAACTTTGTCAAAAGCCTTAGAAAAATCTAGTAAGATAGCATCTATTTGTTCACTATTATCTAAACCTTTAGAAAAATCATCAATTAGTCCTATTAGTTGTGTTTCGCATGATCTATATTTCCTAAAGCCATGTTGGTATGGTGTGAGGACATTTTGTTTGTCTAAGTGGCTTATGATGTTGCTACATATTATGTGTTCTAGGATTTTACATGTGATGCTGGTAAGTGATACTGGTCTGTAGTTTCCTGGGTCAGATTTTTCTCCTTTTTTTAATAGGGGGGGGGGGGGGGGGGTGACATTAGCTTCTTTCCAGTCCTTTGGTACTCTGCCCTGGTTAAGTGAAGCCTGAAAGAGTATTTTGAACACTGGGGCTAGCTCATTGCTTAGTTCTTTGAGTAATCTAGCTGGAATACCATCAGGTGCAGACGCTTTATTTGATTTGGTGTTGGCTAATAGTTTTTGAATTCCATTTTCTTGTACTACTATATCTTCCATGTTGTCTACTTGGTTCAAATTCAGTAATATGTCTTTGTCTCCTGGGGCTGACAATGCTGATGCAAAGTATTTGTTTAGGATGTTTGCTTTAGTTTCATTATCATTATGTATTATGTTATGTTCATCTTTTAATGGCGCTATGCCTGGTGTTTCCATTTTCTTAGACTTAATGTATGACCATAGGTTTTTGTTGTTATCTTTAGATATTACATTGTTTATGTATTCACTCTGCAGCTGTCTGCTTACTTTTTGGGTTAGGTGTTTAATTTTTATATACTTTTTGTAAACTCTTTCTGCCTTAGTTTCTTTAAACTTTCTATATAGGTTCTCCTTCTGTTTACAAAGCTTCATTAGTCTATTATTAAACCAGCATTTATTTATTTTGTTTGATGTGTATTTAGTTGGTATATGATTTTCTATAATGCTTTTAAGATGGTTTTTAATGAAATTCCAGAGGTCATCGACTAGTTGGTTAATGTCTTTTTCTAATAAGAATGTTTGTTGAAAGTTTAATGCAGCTTGGCGTAGTTGTGTTAGGTTACATTTATTCCAGAGTAAGATTTTTCTTTTGGGTTTTGAATTGGCTACTGCTTTTATCTGACTGTGTATTTTTATGATCTCATGGTCTGATAGACCAGGGATAATATCGTAATCAACTACTAATCCAGGTCTGTTGGTTAACAAGAGATCTAATGTGTTGTTTAATCTAGTTGGCTTTTTAATGATTTGATCTAAACTTAAGTTGTGTAAAGTTTCTATGAAAAGCTCATTTATGTCCTTAAGGTTTTAGTGTTTATCTATGGTTAGTGTTTTCCAATTTATATCAGGTAGGTTGAAATCACCCATAATCCAAAAAACTGCATTTTTAGTTGTCTCTTTAAGTGTAGTAATCTGATTACATAGTTCCTGCATGTATTCTAAACTAGAATTTGGTGGTCTGTAAATGCTGCCTATTATTAGGGATGTTGAGATGGTATTAATTTTACAAAATGTTGATTCTATATTTTTTGAGTTAGGTAAGGTAATTTCTTCTGCTATAAGAGTGTTTTTTATTGCTACAAGAACTCCTCCATGGTTATCAGCCCTATCTTTTCTAAAAATTTCATAATTACTATTGAAAATTTCTGCATTATAAATTTCAGGATGAAGCCAAGTTTCTGTTCCTGCAATTATGTCTGGTTTCTCACATTCTAATAAAATTTCTAAGCCTGCTGTTTTGTTCCTAGTGCTTTGAAAATTTATTACTAAGGTTTTAAGGTATTTTGGTATTACTTCTTTAGTAGGTTTGTTTAGTGAGGCTGTTGTATTAATTTTAGTAGATTTAGGTTTAACAGGAGTGGATCTGGCTAGTGGTTGGTGAGTTTGGTTTGGGATGGTGTTTAGGATATTGTATGGGTTAGAAGTGTCTGCATCAAAGTCCTGATGTAAACTGAGGTAACCCACACGGTACACAGTGCCATAATGCGTCTTTGTTGCCTAAGGCAAAATAGACAGGTGTATTCATATGGAGACATGATGCATGGTACCATTCATCGCAGGTGTCACATTGAATGGCTTTCTGTTTCATGGTGCATACTTTTTTGCAGATGTTGCATCTATCTTTAGATTTAGGCCCTGGATTTGACTCTACATCTCCTGCTATTAATATTAACAGTGATAGGTATTTATTTCTGCTGTGTCTGATTGAGAACTTCCATTTGTGATAAGTGATCTTCTTTAATGTTATGGATGTGTATGTTAGGTTACTTGTGAAGTTGCATTGATCTAGAGTGTGATGATTGATTATGACTGTTTATTTATATCCCTTACCTATATTTAACTTTTTTTAAAGAGAGTTTTTGTTCTTAAGCTGTCAACTTATGACTTTTTAAGTGTATTTACTGAAATGAAGGTCTAAATAAAATGTTAATAATAAATTGATGAACTTATTGTTTCTTATTTTTTTCTATAAATTTTTTTAAAGAGAGTATTTGTTTTTATGCTATCATTTTAAAGGAATTTTTATATTAGATCTAATAGCTGCTAGAAAGAAGGACAAAACAGCAACAGAAAAACGTTGGCAAGTATTTCAAGGGAGATAGTCTAGTATTAAGCCTTATCTTATCTTATATAATACAGGCGTTACTTCAAAAAAGAAGATGATTACGTCCTATGCGTCATGCATATTAATCAATGACTTAAATTCTGCCAAGTCACTGGTTTTCATAGCTAGCTCAGGCAACCCATTCCATGCTCTAATAGCACTAGGGAAGAAGGAGTATTTGTACAAATTTGTCCTAGCATATGGGACGAGGAATGTGCCTTTATCTTTGTGTCTTTCAGAGTATTTTATTAAATTTTGTTTTTGTATTTGAAGATTATGGTTCAGTGTTTTATGTATAATTGCTACTTTACTTTTGAGTCTTCTGTCCTGAAGGTTTTCTAAATTTAGTGATTTTACTATAGGTGTTACTCTAGTCAAATGTGAATACTCATATTAAAACCAAAATGGTGTATTTCCAATGACAATATATGGTAATAAGAAATAAAACTTAAAAATATATATTTTAAAAACTATTTATCTCCGAGGAAATCAAATTACAAATTTGTAATCTGCATTTTTTTCTACATATTCTTAAAATATAAGAGAAACCTGATTTAGCGTTTCTAGTCTCGTAAACTAATACCGTAATTAATTATAAATAATCACTCAGCAATCACAATAGACTCTAGATCTAGGCTAATCTAGCTCTAGACTATTCTAGACAAGTCCTATAATTATAATTATTCAGTTATTGTCTAGCTACCTAGTCATTGACTAGGCCTAGGCCCTCACTAGGCACTAGACTTGACTGTGACTAGAGTCTAGACTGACTAGAGTTGACTAGACTCTACTAGACAGTCTAGACTAGTCTAGAGTTAGTATAAGTCCTAAGTCTAAGTCATTCTAATTATTAATTAACTCTTTAGAACTTACTTGTAACTAATAGATCTAGTCTCTTAGAACAGTAGAATGTTTAGAAACAATAGAGATAGATAATGATATATAGATATCTATATATAGATCTAGAAAATAGATATTTAGATCTGTATTACTAGTATTAGTACTGACTATTTCTTGATCTAGACTAGATAGTCTATTCAGTCTATTGCCAATATTAACTATAGCCGCAGTTTGAATGATAAACAATCCAAATCAGCATTCGAAATTTAACTTTTTTTCCTTTTAGCAACGTTTCCCATGCGTCTCGCCAAAGTGTTTAAAAGTATTTTTTTTTTCTATATTGTTTGTTAACTATTTTAGGAAAGGCCCATCGGCGAAATAGCATATAAAGCGAACACCTCCCTGTAATTCTAAGTCTATAGGCAATAAATTGGTATCACAAAAACTCCATTTTTCTACATTTCCCACATATTCACTTTCGATTTTCCTCATACAATATAGCATAGCTGAAGGTCAAAGTTGACATGTATGGAAATTTTCATTGTCAAAACGTTTCCTTTTAAACGTAAATAGGTCCGAACTTAAGACGTTTTAAAGCACCAATGGACATCGGCCGAAAAAAAAAATTATGCTTGTAAATAGATGAGGAAATAGTTAGCTAGAATAGCCAAGGCTATTCGTTCCGTTTAAAAAATTATTGAGGGGTGTTCGCTCAAAATGACCTTTTAACTAAAAAAAACTTTTCTACGAACACCCCAATAATAAGCATAAAAGCAATTGATAATTTAGTGATTAATTAATTTATGTTTTTCATTTTGTCTTATTTATTGTTGTTGTTTGTAAATTGAAATATTTAAATAATAGGCCTATTTTTATATGAATGGCAATGTCTTCGATTTGGAAGACTAAGGATGAGTGCAGTATATATAGGCCTACGTGTTTCACATGACTACGCAAGCCCAGCTGCGACCAGCATATTTTCCCGCATTTCGTGCAGGCAAAGCGGTCTATTTTCTTTCCGTCTAAAATGTTTGTCTAGCAGCCTGTAAATGTGAGAGCTCTCCAACAGTCTCACTCAGAGGCCATCTGCTGCCAGCTACTTTCCTCTATGCCAGTGAGGGTGAAATGGCGCCTCAGTTGATCTTTATACGGGTGGGGATGGGGGAGGGCACCTCTGTTTTGCCGTCTTCCTTTTTTTTATACTGGCTCGTTATAGGCCTAACCTCTTGTTACTTATTAATGATATTAATGTGTATAAATGTTTAAAAGAAGTGCAGAATTCATTTTCATAAGTATAGTTTACGCACCTATTTTTTATAAAAAAAAAAAAAAAAACCTGCGCGCATTATCGAATATAGGTAATTTTTCGACATGAATGAATTTTTTATATAAGGTTTTTGCGAGCCCTGGGTACGTTGTATTAGGCCACATATTTAAAAAAAAAAAAAAGTGGTTAGCAGATCACCAATAAGGTCTAATAATATGTCTATTGTGATCCTGTTTCTAATCTCTTATTAGTTTGTGATGCGAATTTGTATTGCATCTCAGTTCCATTAGACCTACTTTATGCTTTAATAGTCTTCTCTCTAATTCTGGTTAGCTTCCAAGATTCGCAAGCATTATAAAAATATGGGCATGACCAAGGATCGCATCAATCTGATTTAGTGAAGAGAGTTAGCTCTATGCTTTTTTCTTTCAAGATTGTTTTGAGTGTTGCCTCTTTCAACACATCCCTACATTATCAGATCTCTCCTGAGCCGTTCGTCTCCGCGTCCGAAACCCAAGCTGTTGTAGATCTGCCTCCTGTTAGACACCTAGTTTATAGTATTAGTTATTTAGCGACGCGCCATAGAAGACGTATATTGAACGGGACTAGTGACGTTTGAGATATTTTGGGTTAGAGACTGGAAAATCAGTTAGCGATAGAATTATCTAGGGTAAAGACGTGTTTAGTTGACAGAAACTTTTACTGTGGCCTTTTCTTGGAATAAATATAGTATGAACTGTTCCTCAGTGTTGACCACATCTCTTTACTCGTTAAATCGATCGTCTTGTTTATTCTGTATTGTTGATCAACTACACTGAATACACCCGAACGATAAAACTCAAACGCTTGCAGAGTAATTGATTGAAATTCAAGTCATCTAGAGTTGACCTCAAGACAGCCTGAACAAGTACATCACACTCCAAACATCATCAATCCATATCATTCGGGATCTGCCTTTGGGTCAATCAGTGCGTGGTGGGGGGGGAAGACTTCTTGTGAGATCGAGTTGATGATTAAGTTGCCGCACTGAACACGTGATCTTAAAAAATTAGTCGCAGTGACGAGAGTTTATGAAATGGAGAGTAAAACGACGTGGACGCTAGCCTATAGGAAGGAGGCGTAGCTAGGGATTTGGAGACCGGGGGGATTGACCTCTTTGGGGGCCCCTTGCATTTTGACATTTGTCATCATGACATTAGATAATGTACTTAATAAATATATAAGCCTACATTCTAACTGGTAAGAATATCAGTAAAATTAACAAGAAATAATCATTAAGAATCTTTTAATGAATAATACCATTGTTTATTGGTGAAGTAATGCGCAAGTGACAAATCTCAATTCATATCGCTTCACGTCGTGCTTTCTGTGCAGCAAAGGCATCTATAACATCATCTACAATCTACATCGATACTGTCTAGTATTTGTGACTCCACTGACATTAAAGCCATGCCTAGCCTTTTTGCATCATTGTGCACCTGAGATCGTTTTTGATTAACTTGAGCTTTGAGAATGATCTCTCACATAACACAATGGAAGTTGCCTGAGTTAGCAATATTGCAAAGTTTGAGCACACATCATTACCATAGGAAGCCAGCTTCCTCAATATGTCGATTGGTCATTGTGGCAATGGTTTGTTAATGAAAATTGCTCGTGTATCAATGACATTGAACAAGCGATTTGCATGCATTTCATCAAAAGTAACACAGTTTTTCATCAACGTGTCATCATCCAAGAGTTGTCTTGGTTCAAAAAGAAACCCAAAGATGTCCACATGGTTTTCCAGCCTTTGGAATCTGTCCTTCATCTCCTTATGAAGTCTGTCCAGCACTTCTATCGCAACAAGTTTAAATTGCAGTTATATTGGCAGTCCTACATCAGAACTCATCTCCCCATCAAGTCTTTTATTTCTTCTGATTATTTTGATTACAGGAAATCCATAGCATTCACTACTTTCTTTTGCTTTTCGATGGATTGGGTGATCAGTTTCGTCCGTTTTTCATCATTTTGCAGAAAGCATGAAAGGGTTTTAATTTCCTTCAGCCAAGATTGTGGTTTTCCCCTGTTGGAAGCTTTCTAGTGAACCATGATAATGTCAAATTTCGTGATTTATTTTTGGTAAACTCTACTGAAAAAAGATACCGTTAATCTTTGTTTTGGAATAAAAAGCCACCCTTTAACACAAATCTTTGCTCGCAATTCCTCAGATAAAATTCCAGGCTTGATATATCCGAAGTCTTTGTACTTAATTCCATCTTCTTCCACTTCTGGGAAAGTGATTTTGGAAGACCATCGCTTGAGTTATCATCACTTACTTCAGATGTTTTATCTGACTATGGTAAAATGTATTCCCATGGAGTCTCTTCAGCACTACTTCTCTCATAAAGAGACATTTTCACTTCTTCGACTGCTGTATCTTTGTATGAATCATCTTCGACACCTTCAAGGTCTCTTTTGTTTTCAGTACTCTTATCAGGTTTCTTCTTAAAAGATAAGGATGATGAAAGGATGATGAAATAAACTACCCTAAACTGATAGTAACACGGCACTAGTCATCGCTACTCCTTGAAATTGAGAGCACAGAAAGTTAACAATCTGTGTGGAATACATGCAACAGGGTCACTAACTTTTATAACAACGTGAAAAGCAATATTACATGACAGTGACGTAATATTTAATTTATTTAAAAACAAATTTCGGACATTCATTTGGGGGCCACCCTCACCCCCCCCCCCCCCCACCTAGCTACGCCACTGGGCGCGAATTCGAATTTCGTAGTTCCTTTCTTTCTATAAAAGAAATATTTGATCACAAGTTTCGTAGGGTATATAGACATGAGTTCCAAACAGAGAAAGGAGATGTGGAGCACGGGAAAAGTGAAAACAAATTTAATGCCAGGAGGAGGACAATAGTTATAATGCTTCTTGGAAGAAATTAATGATAGAACTAATTACTATATTTTAACATGCTATTTCGCTATTTTTTACGGCTTTTCGCTCATTATGACTTTCGCGAAAATTACGTTCACAGATTAGGTCCGATCTCTACCGCAATTTGACTTGAATTATAAATTTAATAACTGATATGGCAAAAAAAGTCAAATTTAGTTTTATCGTCCAATAGATGAGGAGTTCGCAGATGTTTTCATTTTTTTAAATAAGTTTAACCATTGCGGAGCTATAGAGTCTAAATTCTAATCTAAAAACTGGCACAAAAGCGTTCGCCATTGGTCCTTTCCCATAGTTCTTCTAGATTTAGATTTTAGATCTAGTCTAGTTAACTGTAGAGGCGTCATCTCCCAGACAACAAGATTCTTATCTAAATGGCCGACAAGCTCCTTTTATTGGCATTAAAATCAAGACCTAAAAAATTATCGTTATGCAATAAAAACTTGGAGTTTATTCCAAAAATTATTGGAAAACTTGACTGTATTTGTCAATTACAATTAAAAAATAATAAAATAAAGACACTTCCCGAAGAATTTATCACACTTTATAAGGTAAATAAGCCTAAAACTCAAAGGTAGAATTAACTAATTAGTTTAAGAAAGAGTAACATTTTAATTAACATTGGACGTCGTCGTTTTGCAATCTAATGAATTTTTTAATCTTTTAATTTTTTCTATATAATCTAGATGTAGATTACATAATATTTTATTGACTTGAGTCATTCAAGTATATTATTTTAGAGTAGTTATCATTGATGATCCATAATCTATCATAATCAGACATAATCTATGGATCGGTATGATAAAGTATGAATGATGATCGCTGGACTGTCTCCTTTATTCAACTTTTTTTAGAGTGACTGTTTTTCTCTTATTATAACTAATGAATGTTAGATTACAATATCAAGTTTAAAAAAAAACTGTCAAAGAACTTGATTTGCTAGAGGTATATTAACACTGTTGAATTGTCATTATGACTTAGCTGTGAGTTTGTGGCATACACCTACTGCAAACATACTCACTAAAACTTTAATACTCACAAACTTATTCACAACAAAAAAAAACATACTAAATATATTTTTTTTAAAGACAATACCTCCTTTAAACAACAAATAAGAGTGTTTATTGTTTTCTTAATCACTAATGAATGTTAGATTTAAAAAAAAAAAAAGGAGCATTTTTTACCCCGCAACATTTCACTCCCTCCCCCAAGAAAGAATCCTGGTTAAGCGAATATATAGATCTATACTAGACTATAAAATTCCAGTGATAGGCCTTTAGATCTCTAGACTAAGAAGATGATGGGCAAAATTTTCTTGAACATTAATTTATTAAATTCCTGAATCGATTATTAATTATTAAAAATGCCTTACATTCAGAAATTTCCAAATGTGATACTTCTATCCTAACCGATTTTCGATCTAAACCTATAGATTGATCTAGTTCTCTAGCCAAATTTAAATTTCTTTCTTTTTTTACTTGAAAAATATAAGTCAAACTAGAGTTTCCCTGTGTGGTCAATGAGCTATAAAAGTAATTCTTTTCTCAGCAATGTCAAATTACTAGGAAAATCATTAGAGCCACTTTTGAGATCAACATCCAGGTTCCACCCTCCACCCACCTTCCAGTTTTCAGGTTCCATGAAGTACTGACTTGAATAGAGGTATTGTAATTAAAGTGTGACAAGAGAATCAGTATATCTTCTTCTTCCTCTGTCTCATTATTATGTTGAAGCGTTCGGATGACTAGACCAGTATACAAGATGAACTGTGCAGTGTTTTCCAAATCAGGGAGCTCTCCTTTTAGTTTTCTTTCTATAGGGATGTTTTGGGGCCAGTGTCTTGTTCAGGCCTCTTGATAAAGAATGCAGTTTTGAATGACATGGTCAGCAATCTCTGGTGACACTCCACATGGGCAGATTTCACTAGTTCCAATTTTTAGCTTTGGGAAATATGTTGTCTCATTTTGTTTTGTCCAGCTCTGAAGGGAAAGATTAGATATTGATATTGTTAGGATAGCTTTTAATAGGCATCAACTTTCATGTGATTTGGTTGAGAGCTTAATATCCATTTCTCATTTATTCTTTTCGCTATTAGCTTCTTAATTTCTTCTGGATAGAGTGCAATCTTTAATTGTGTGTTTGTTCTCCCACTTTTGGCAAGTGTGTCAGCCTCCTTATTTCCGTCTAGTTCAATAAGTGCTGGTATCCATTGAATATCATTTTCTTTTCTGTTGTTGAGCTTTATAAGTGTTGTCCTGAATTGGTTTATAAAGGATTACGGGCACAACATAGCCTAAATTGTGCCGATGTGCCAAAACTCAAACTCCAAACATTGGAGGGCTGTTTTCGCATTGGTCAGCTCTCCAATTGCAATGGATTTTTCTAGTTTTTCTTTATTTTAAGAGTATTCCTGTTCCTCCATTTGTGGTGGCTTTATAAGATGAAATCAGACTGTGGATCTATACTTTTAGATATCTAAATAGATATCTAAAATCTATTCATAATCATAATTATAATAATCTCTAATGACTATTATTTCTAGTAAGATTAAATAAATTTTGATTATGAATTATGCATTTAAACTCTAGATTCTTCGGACAACAGTGGACTAGATAATTATCTAGATCTGCAGATCTATTTTTTGTTAGCCAGCCCAAAATAGTGGGCCTATAATTAATAAAAGTCTAGTAAAAATAGTCCTACTAGATATACTTATACTTCTTAGTCTTAGATCCTCCAGCCCTGTTTGGAGCATTGGGCAGCAAGCTATCTCTATAAAGATCTGTCATTTACAATGCGTGACAACATTGTAAGAGTAATGTTTGGGCTTTCCTCATATTGGCCTCCATGCCATTGCAACTCTTGGTATGTGTAATTCATTCTGTCAAAGGACATGTCCTCAAACCTCATATGATGCTTGGTCACAACTCATATAGTGGTCAAGTCCCAATTTCGGCATAGGATTTCTTTGAGACTTGATTTCAGTAACTGTTACATTTTGTTATGTGAAAAGACTCTTAATATTACAACAACACAAAACGTCAGCGTCATAGATTATAATTAATTTAATCTTCATGAACACTAAAACCACTATTTAGTTTCTATTCCTCCATTTTGGTTCTCTCCTTTCAACACGCATTCATACCGTTCCACATTTACACTAACATGCGCACGTAACAAACTGACTTCTAATATCAGTCTTAGCCATGCTATTTTTGCTGAGCCACATTTTGTCTTCTCTTGATTTTGGCAAATGACTTAATCCATGTCTCACATGCATACATCACTGTTGGGATGATGATTGTGTTAATTATGTAGATTTTTGTCTCAAATCCAATAGCGCAGCTTTTGGAAAATGATCCCTGCCTTTCCTATTTGGCATGCTATGGTACATCATGGTAGGCATCCCTATCGTTTGCTATGATGCTGCTTTGATATCTTAACTTATCCATCTCTTCAAGCTTTGTCTTACCAAGTCTTATGTGGGCACATTTTGCCTTATATGCCACTCTCATAATTTTGTTTTATCTAAGTTTATGCAGAGGCCAATTTTGGGTACCTGTCTATCTAGCCTCTCCATAATTTTTTTAAGCATTTACTTGTAGACAATACAATACATTGCAATGTCATCAGCTAGTTCTATTAGCAGATATTTAAATTTTGTAAAACATCAACAATGAAAAATTATATTTGAAAAAAAATTGAAAGTAAATTATAATTTGCATGTAGTCTAGCTAAAGATCTAGATCTGCTAAACCATTTTTTTTTTGTTATTGTTTTTTCACTAATAATGTTGAAAAGGAATTTTCTCTTGTTTTTTTTTTAGGTTTTATTTTATTTTTAGCTTATAGGATCTATTAGCATTTGCTTAACTCTTTATTTTTTTATAATTGTTTTATTATTGAAAGCTCCTTGAAGATGCACCTATAGCCTATATACTGTGTTCTGACTCTTTTTTGTTTACATCAGTAGAAGGAAATATTCTTTAATTTGTCTTTTTTAAAATTTCGCTATGCAATCCACAATGTTGAAAATATGCTTAAGAGAAAGCCAAGAGTTAAAATAAAAATATTATGTAATATTTACTGACTAAAACTAGTAAAAAAATGAGAAAAATATGGTCTATAGCTTGCATAAAGCAAAATATTAAAGAGATACTACAGGATACTAATAGCAAAAGAAAAGTGAGGAGGGATTAGATAGGCTACCAAAGTTTTTTTATCTTCAAGGGCCAGATGTACATCACTAATCAGGCTACTAGAATTGATAAACAAAAGAGGTGGGGGTAGTATTTTTGAAAAATAAAGGTGTAAATAATAATCCACATCAGTTAATAGCTATTATAATTTTAGTTCTAAAACCTATTAATACAATTAAGTAGTGACAGACACACAAAATGAACAGTTTAGTCAGTTATAATCATATGATGTCCATTCCACTTAATGTACACTTTTAAATAATCTATAATCTATATTTAAATTATGATTCATCTTTCATTTTACTTTTAAATACATACATTTACATATTTTAATTAACAGCTCCAATCACTTAATTTGGGTAACAATGAATTTGAAGAATTTGACTCAGTTTTTCAACATCTTGAAAGCCTTCAAAGACTTCATCTGTTTGGAAATAAGATAATGTCCATAAATGGAAACTTATTAAGTATGTTTACACTGTTTTATTTTTAGTTAGGAAATATGTGTGCCAAACCTAATAGGGAGCTGTTTAGTTCCTTTTTTTGGAATATAAACAAATTCAGTTTTTCATTAACTTTAGCCATGTTTGGAATGTAAACTTTTTAGAAAACTTTGACCAACTTTAAATCATAGGCCTATTGATCAGAAACAGGCTATCTGAACAGATCATATAGTCTGTTAAAGCAAAAACTTATCTTCCTGAAGCTGTGATTACTTAAAACAAAATAAAGCAAGAAAAACAAAAAAAAATATTTAAAAAAAACAAAGCTTATATTAGTGTACTTGTATCAATTAGTTTGGATCAGTCATGTAATTAAATTTGTAATAGATCTAGACCACCAGTAAAAATTTTAAAATAAAAACAAATGGGAACGACCTGAAGTTGAACTCATGGCTAGTCTTCTCAGGCTTCTCTAGCCAATACAGTAACTACTCTACTAGTGGAAAGCCTACGAACATGGAAGATTGTATAGTTAATTTATTGTTTCTATAGTCTCATCCTATTGTTCATGTTTTGTTCACTAAGACTCAGACGATGATGTATAAAGGGGACTAATTCAGCTTATACCACCACTTCAGTCAAGTACATATTCTTTCCCTTGCTTAAGATACCAAACAAAATAAATAATAACCAATACTTAATTAACTAATTGGTTAATGTTTTTTATTGATTCTTGTGTTGTCAGGTAAAAGAAATAATTGTGCAAATTTTCAGCTTGATCTGAAATTGGGTGTGGGAGAAATAATGTGAAACTTTTGACCAGACAGACAAACAAACAGGCTGACAGAGTGATTTGATATAAGCTTTGTAAAAAGCAAAAAGAAAATCTGCAAATCAGTTTGCAAGAAAGCCTTGTATACAATTAGCATTAGAGAACTTAAAGAGAATGTTGACCATCTAATGTACATAGCTTGTGAAATAATCAATAATTAAGATTAGCTCTTTTCCTGTCCCCTTTTTCTTTTACCATTTTGCTATTATTAACCTTCTTATCTCTCTTGGATAACATCTCCAAGGAACCTATCTTAAAACCTTTTTTTTTCGTTCTCTTTAAAGTATTGTAAACTTTTGTTGTATTTTACACATTTATTAGATGTTTTATTTCTTATAGACTTTCTTTTTAAAAAGCTTACTTTTGTTATATTTTAATTCCATTGTGTTGTGATCAATATTGTGTGATGTTGTTTCAGTTGGTTTGAAAAATTTGACTTTTTTGAATCTGAATGGAAACAAGTTAAGAACTTTGCCAAAGGAAATTTGCAAGTACGTACATTAATAATAATGACAAGATATAAAAAAAAGCTATAAAGATGACTTCAGAATGGTTTCTGTTTCTATTTTCAGTTTGTCTAGCATACAAGATTTATCTATTGACAATAATCTGCTCACTGATTTGCCTGTGGAATTTTGTGCTTTAATCTCATTGAAAGAATTTCATGCTGCAGGGAATAAACTAATATCTTTACCATTGGAGTTTGGATATCTCATTAACTTAGAGAAGTTATTTTTACAACAGAATAAAATAAGAGAGCTTCCAGAGGTAACACATAGTTGCAGAAGTCATTTGTGTTTGTGTTACCCCCGTACTTATTAATTTTCTCATTGAATTACTTTAAATTCGTCTACAGACTTTTCCAATAAAAAGTAAGTAAATTACCCCTTTCCAACCTTACAATCTATGGGGCAAACGATGTAAAGGTCATCCATTTCCACAGCCCACAGTTAACAAGGGTGTCATGTGAATGTACAATGACCAACTCCCTTTTACATTTCACTAACTAATGTCAGGTATGGTATCCATTAGATTTGGATGGACTCAGAAATTCAAAATAACAGTTAAGTTAAGGACTAAAAATGGTATATTTAAGTATAAGTAGTATAACTAAGGGAAGTAGTAATGCCTAATAAAAAAAAAATTAACATATAGTGTTGTATGCACCATCTTTTTCTAGGTATTGTTTGATCCAATTACAAGTTTTAAGAAAGTTATTTGGGTTTGAATTATGAGAATGTATGTAAAAAACATAAACTTACCTGAATGCAGGTGATACATCTGTAGAGATAGTCTTTGTAAGCTGCATGCACCCATACAGAGTTGTTTTCTTGATCCTCCCTCCATGAGAGTAGTAGTCTTATTTGTGCAACAATATACAAAGTATACATTACTTATTGAAGCTTATAGACTATTATCACTTGATTAACAAAAAGATATTGAATTAATTTAGGTAACATTAATGCACTTTATATAATACTTCTTATTTTCATGTTTGAATGCTGTTTTAATAATTATTTTTAGAGCCTTGGTAAATGCTACAAGCTTCACTTTTTAGATGTTGCTGCTAATGAATTAAGAATTTTTCCAACAGAGGTAATAATCACTCAACATATACAGGTTCACTTGTAAGTGTCTCTGCATAAATTATGCTTGATCATTATTATATAAGCTGATCATACATAAAGAAAGAACGTTTTAAAATACGTTTTTTTTTTTACAGATCATTTAATTACTTAAAAATTAAGATAGTTGAAATCCTGCTCTTAAAGAAAAATGCATTTTTAAAAAATCAGAATATGATAATATAAGGTAAGATAATTTTATTGGTCCAAACAAATGGAAATTCAGTTTGACTATAATTGCCCACCTCATCATAACTTCTATGACAATAACAATATTGATACAAATACAAACAATAAAATTATATATATAAAACTGCGCGCGCACACACACACACAAAAACCAGTGCTTAAGAATTGGGCTCCTTCTTGATTCATTTCAATGACTGAGTTCTAACCTTAATGGAGAGAAGCTGACCACTTTGTCCAGATTTGATGTAACTGTGGTGTAATGGGTTAGGTCTTACTGCAACTCATGAGGTGTGGTTAACTTTGGAAAGTAGCTCATGAATTTTAAGTTCTTTAAGGCCAGCAGCATAAGATCTGGGTCAGATTCAGACTTAAAAATAATAATAAACCATATGAGCCTAGATATCAGTATACTAAATATGATTCCTAATATTTAGAAGGTTTAACTTACAATTAAGAAGTATATAGATTGGTATATTTTTTTTAACAATTCTTTACAAAGTTTACTGCTGTCATTCGCTGCATCATCAACAAGATTCAGAGATTCAACATGAATGATATCTAGCTTAATTAGTATAAACTTCAATATTTTTTCCTGCATTCTCTTTTATTTGATAGACATGAATGGCCTCGACGTTTACTAAAATCTATTTTACACACATTTGTAGTTAAGCTGTGAACAATCTTAGCCTTACTTTCTCCATCTCAAGGAAAGTTAGAAAACGTTCAATATGGAGCCCATCATCTGGTAAAACATACCTAATAATAACATTGAGCTGATTAATATGGGATAGGTCTGGAGTAGAATATATGGATTAAGTCTTAAATCATCCAAGATTGAGTCTCTTAAACATTTTAGAAATTATTGTCATAATGTATTTCAGCTATATGTTGATTTAGATATAGATACAGACAGGATTAACAATTAATTTTTTCTGAGTTTTTTTTTTTCTTTTTCTATTTCATTTGGGGCCAAAAAACATATGTGTGTGTGTGTTAGAATTTCTTTGTTTTTGTTAATTTTGATGTAACATTAGACCTACAATTATGTACAACCACCCAAAAAGGGAAACATTGTTTTTTTAAAAATCAGGGTAGAAAATTTGTTGACTTTTATCTTGTAAAATAGTGATAAATAAAGAATCATATTTTAGATCAAACACACTGTAATTGTAATACTAATGTTTAAAATTACCAAAATTATAAGGATTGGATTTAAAAAATGATCATTAATATATTTAAGCATAAAGCAAATGTGATTATTGATATATCAGACAATGCTCAGGTACCGTATGCAATCAATATTTCTTGAAGAAAGCGTCTAATTCAGTCACTTAAATTTATATGCTTATGACTACCTTTAGCTTTTACATTTTATGAAGGAATTGCCCTTTCCAGAACCATTATGAACTATTGAAGTAAATGAAAAAAAAAATCATATTTTGTAAGTTACAAAACAATGCAATTTGAGTTTCCCCCAAATCCTATCAGTAGGGAAATTTGACATCTAAAGTATGCATCAATAAACCTAGTTGTTTTTTTTATCTGTAAAATAGATTTCCGCTATTTTAAAATGTGCTAACATATCATACCCATTACATAACATGGTACCATTATGTTTTAATAGCAAATTATTTATTATTGGTAATATCATCTCAATTTCTATTGTATTGTTACGAATGTCACTATCCAGGCTCTCTGCAAACTGCACCATACACCACCAACGTAAAGAACTTGACAACTCAGGGCTCCAGAGTAACGTAACACTTTAATAGTTGAATAAATAACAGCCAATACTGTACAATTGGCAACACGTACACTGTACAAATATCTCTCCGATAACATCGTACCGCCGTATCAACTTTTGCACCGGCCTCTCCGTCTCGTTCCGGGCTTGCACTGGGTTCTACAGTTCAGGACTGACTTCACACACTAGGCTTGTTGTGTCGGACTCGATCGCAGACCAAGATCAAGACGCCATTCGTCTCAACTGTTCTTTACAGTACTCCGCACTGAACCGTCGTAATGCTCCGTACAGAACCACACCGTTGAACTGTGCTGTAGTCGACCGTGTTCTAAACCCCTGCCGTGAACCTCCTTTCTGAACCGTCTTGACTGCGACACTCCGCTCTTTATATAGGGTCCCTACTGGCCTTCTAGAACCGGACAGAACGTCGCTCGACCATTCTGGGTGTGAGATGACTACAACTCTCGTGACGCTCCTGAGCTCTGTTCACGACGTCGATTTTTCCCGAACCGTCCTGTTGACACACGACTCGGCTGACCGTCGTAACTCGTCACGGTTGACCGCTCGTCTAGCGCTGGCCTGGGGCGATTTGCGTCGGCTGACTACACTCACACCCACTACCCCCATCTGTGCCACCACCAGGTTTATAACTATAAAAATGGCTTGTATTTTCAATGATTTAATGGTGATGTTTTCAAAAGGATTTATAAAATTACAAAATTACTTTTTTGTCTGTATATTGAAATGTGATTTTTTTTTTTCAGCTCACAAATCTTCCTCTAACAGAACTTTTTTGTGAGGAAAATCCATTGTTGCAAAATGTACCTGTCCACTCAGTTCAGGAGGAAGAGATTCTATCACTGAAGGTTGTTCTTTTTTTTTAAATCTTGTTGGTGTTGATCAGTGTTGAAAAACTTATTAAGGACATTAATTACAATTAAGAGAGCTAACATGAGTACACAATCAGATGGAAATGTTAGCAGGGGAGATAAAAAAAGTTGACAATACAAGTATTAGTAGAGCCTCTAAAAAGATAACCATAACACAAAGGCCACCTTAGCCCTTTTGCTTCTGCTAAAAAGAAATTTTAATTAATTATTTTTCAATATTATATTTTATTGTAAGTTGTATAATAGAGGTACTGTCTTTTTTTTTTTAATTTGTTCTTTATAGTTTTTCTTCTTTTACTTGGACTACCTTAAGTTGAGCCAAGTGAAAAAACTTTTTATTGGATCTATTGTGGATATAGATCTATACTCTATCTTCCAGGAATTTAATTGTACTGGAAAAGACTTACTTTCTTAGACTTAGGTCCTCCCGCGCCGTTCGGCGCATTGGGGGGGGGGGCAAGCTGTCTCCATAAAGATCTGTCATTGGCAATGTCTGAAGCCTCTTCCCACCTGGTGTCCACTGTTCTGAGGTCCTCCTGAAGGTGTGTCGCCAAGTCATACGAGGACGTCCCTGTTTGCGCTTTCCTCGTATTGGCTTCCATGTTATCGCAACTCTTAGTATGTGTAATTCATTTTGACGTAGGACATGTCCTGCAAACTTCATGCGACGCTCTGTCACAACCTCACTAAGTGTTCGACTCCCAGTTCGGCATAGGATTTCCTTGTTTGAGACCCGATCTGTGTAATTGACTCCCAAAATCCATCTCAGCCATTTTTGTTGAGCCACATTTCTCAATTTTGACAGATGACTTCCATGTCTCACATGAATATGTAGCAGTTGGAATGACGATTGTGTTGAGAAGGTGTATTTTTGTCTCGAGTCCAATGGCTTGGCTAGTCCAAATAGGCTGCAGCCTTTGGAAAATTCTCCCTGCCTTTCCTATTCGGCATGCTACATCATGGTAGGCATCTCCATCATTTGTTATGATGCTGCCAAGTTACGTGAACTTGTCCAGCTCTTCAAGCTTTGACTTGCCAAGTCTGATGGGGACACTTTTGCCTTATATCCCACTCGCATAATTTTAGTCTTTCCAAGTTTATGCGGAGGCCAATTTTGGGTGCCTCTCTGTCTAGGCTCTGTCATTTCTTTAATGCATTTATTTGTAGCCCCGAGTTGTGCAACATCATCAGCAAAGTCCAAGTCCGTCAATCGGAGTTGTTCACGCCATGGAATACCAAAGGCAGTCTGGTTCATTGCTCTCCTCATTATATAGTCAATGGCTAGGAGGAAAAGGAAGGGAGATAAGATGCACCCCTGTCTCACACCTGTCTCGATTGTAAAAAAAAACTCTGTTGTTCCCTCTTCTGTTTTAATGCAGCAACTAGACTGACTGTAAAGGTGTCGTAGGATCTGGACGAATTTTTCTGGGATGCCGTATTCTCTAAAAATTTTCCATAGTGATTCTCGGTGGACACAATCAAACGCTTTTTTGAAGTTCACGAAACTGATCGTTAGCCGTCAGCTTCCCAGTCAAATTAAATTAAACAATTGTATTCTTCCCTAGTGGTCTTTGTGAAAGTTGAATGCTGAATGCTGAGGATGAAAGAGTAATCCAAACATTGAAGAGTAAATGCTACGGAAAAATGTTGGATATCAAATGCAAGGAAAAGAAGACAAATAAGTTTGTATTTTACCAAAGTCAACACTCTGACTGGCAAAGAACTCCTCAATACTTTAAAAAGACAAAAGCTGAGCTGGTTGGGTCATATCATTAAAATACACAGTCAGATAAAAGCAGTAGCCAATATAAAACCCAAAAGAAAAATGTTACTCTGGAACAAATGCAATCTAACACAACTACACCAAGCTTTCAACAAACATTCTTATCAGAAAAAGACATTAACAAACAGTCGATGACCTCTGGAATTTCATAAAAAACTATCTTAAAAACATTATAGAAAATTATATACCAACTAAATACGCATCAAACAAAATAAATAAATGCTGGTTTAATAATAGATTAAAGAAGCTTTGTAAACAGAAGGAAAACCTATATAGAAAATTTAAAGAAACTAAGGCAGAAAGAGTTCATAAAAAGTACATAAAAATTAAACACCTAACCCAAAAAGTAATCAGACAGCTGCAGAGTGATTACATAAACAATGTAATATCTAAAGATAACAACAAAAACTTATGGTCATATATTAAGTCTAAGAAAATGGAAACAACGGCATAGCGCCATTAAAAGGAGAAGACAACTTAACACATAATGATAATGAAACTAAAGCTAACATCCTAAACAAATACTTTGCATCAGCATTCTCAGCCCCAGGAGACAAACCAAAACATATGACTTAATTTGAACCAAGTAGAGAACATAGGAGATATAGAAGTACAAGAAAAAAGAATCCAAAAACTATTAGCCAACATCAAATCGAATAAAGCTTCTGGACCTGATGGTATTTCAGCTAGATTACTCAAAAGAACTAAGCAATGAGCCAGCACCAGTGTTCAAAATACTTTTTCAGGCATCTCTTAACCAGCAACATCATAAACCACTTAGGGTAACATAATGTCCTTACTCCATACCAACATGGCTTTAGAAAATAGGGGCCTTAGATCATGTGAAACACAAATAGGACTAATTGATGATTTTTCAAAAGGTTCAGATAATAGTGAGCAAATAGATGCTATCTTATTAGATTTTTCCAAAGCTTTTGACAAAGTTCACCACCATAGTTTGCTTAAAAAATTAAAATATTTTGGCATTGATGGTCCTATGCATCAGTGGATTAAAGATTTTCTGATAGGGAGAGAACAAACTGTAATATTAAATGGCTCTAAATCAACACCAATAACAGTAAACCCAGGTGTACCTCAAGGAACAGTCATAGGTCTACTACTATTTTTAATTTACATAAACGATTACCAAATGGCATTACGTCAGGAACAAAAGTCAGATAAATCGCAGACGATTGCATAATATATAGAACAATGAAAACAACACAAAACACAGATATTTTACAAAGAGAATTAGATGAATTACAGAAATGGGAATCAAATTGGAGCATGTCTTTCCACCCAGAAAAATGTCAGTTGTTAAGAGTAACAAAAAAAACCTAAAACGAATTCCACTTATCTTATTCATGACAAACCAGTAACACAGACTAAAAACTCAAAATACCTAGGTGTTATAATAAATGAAAAACTGTCATGGAATCCACATATTGATGAAACTATAAAAAAAAAATCAAACAAAGCATTAGGTTTTATTTTAGCCCAATAATAGAATATGCATCCTCTGTTTGAGACCCCTCAACTCATGGAAAATATTAAGAAACTGTAACATACACAAAATAGAGTAGTGAGATTCATAACAAACAAATATTCACATTTGACTAGAGTAACACCTTTAGTAAAATCACTAAATTTAGAAAGCCTTCAGGTCAGAAGACTCAAAAGTAAAGTAGCAATTATACATAAAACACTGAACCATAATCTTCAAATACAAAAACAAATTTAATAAAATACTCAGAAAGACACAAAGAAAAAGGCACATTCCTCGAATCGTCCCATATGCCAGGACAAATTTGTACAAATGCTCCTTTTTCCCTACCACTATTAGAGCATGGAATGTGTTGCCCAAGCTAGCATGAAAATCAGTGACTTGGGGCAGAATTTAAGTCATTGCATGACTGAATGCATGACTCACTATCAAAAGGTTCAGAAGAGGGAGCACAAAGAAAAGCTGACTGGATAATGCTCTCTGATTATCCTGCTAAGAATAGCTGCTGACCAGGAATAGTGGAGTGATTTGGTTATGCGAACTGTCACAGCACCCCTACAATAAAGTCAAGGAACAGATGAGATGGGAGACTTGTTAATAAAAATTTTAAAAAATAGGTTCTGCTGTGGCACGTGCTGGTGAATCTCGTGTTATATAAATAGTTCTACAATATTGTAGCCTCAGGCTAGCACCTATATACTTCATTTTGTACAGATGTATGCTACATTGGCTAACTCATTGGCTGATCTGATTCAGTAACTTAACCAGTTTATTCCTTAGCTATTTTATAAGCATTGGTATATAACTACCGGTATTCTCTTTTTTTTCCAGGAGCTTTGTGCAAGATTTGTAATGGAGGAACTTAAGGATAGGTTAGTGCACAGAGAATTGAAACAAAAACCAGGATACAGTGGCGTCACTAGGCGTGTGCGGGTGGTGCACTCCGCACTGGGTGACACCCACCAGGTGGAAGTGGATAAAAATTTTACTTTAGAAAAAAACAGACAACATAGAAGAAAATAAGTGATTAGCTAGAAACCCAAACATACTTTGATCTATATATTTTAATTTACTTTATTTTTGGTAGACCTGCAAATATCCAAAATGCTAAGTGTTGAAAATTGGGATGCAAAGGTCTTTCTTTTAAGGACAACAAGTCTGTTGTATTTGCATTACAATTCTTTCACATTTTATTATTAATCAAGTAAAAACGCATTAGTGCCAAAATTTAAAAAAAAAAAAATTCTTTTAACTAGAACCTTTCGCCATTAACTACAAGATCGATTCAATTGTTTGTGGGTTGTTTTTTTTTAAATAAGACTTTTCAATGAGTCTCCAACAACGCGATATACCTTCTTATGACAGAACTGATACATTTGCCCTGACAGAAATACAATCGTACCATCGACGACGTATGGTTCGTGAACAGGCCTGCTACAAGCCCTCTTGCTGAACACGAATATGATCAAATGACGATCAAGCCCATTCAAAACTTGCATGTTATACTGCAGTGTTTATCAAACTGTGGGGGCATGATTAATGTGGAGGGGTCGAAGCCTTTCAATTTATTTTTCAAGGGTATAATTAAAAAGTTGTATTTTTATTTCAGTAATTAATCAATGTTCTAATATGAACCCAGTCAAAAGTCTTTCTTAGGCCAGTAATTCTCACAACTGTTGAATATATTTATTTTGACGACTTTTGTGTGACAAAAATGAAATTCTTACTGAACAAGAAAACCATCTTGACCATCACGCTCACTACAGACATACGTGCTCTATATGAAGCTCGAAAGTAATAGTATAATAGTATTGACCAAATGTTGACTCTCTCTTTATTAGACTTAGCTTCGCTTGCGAATATTACTTTTTAAAATTTGAATGAATATTGCCTTCTGACTGCGTAGATGGCAGAAAAAAAAATTATGAAGCCCAGAACGCAGGAAGGCGTCAAGCCAAGCTTATGGAGCTTCCCCTAGATCTTTTTGCAAGGAGCAGAAGGGGACTAATTCATCTCTTATGCTATTTCCAGCAAGACATTTGTTGTCTAAAAACAAATATCTACAAATTAGTACAAATCAACATTTACGAAACCAAAGGCTCGATGAACTACCTTTTAATGAATTCACTTCGTACATTTCGGTTCTAAACAGAATGTGAATATTTATTAAAAATTAAACCGTAAAATTGTATCATAATTATATGTCTTTAAGTATCCTTTCTTTTTCATTACATTCTTAAACCCTTCCGAAACTCATTGTTAGAGCCTTCGTCGATTTCCCCTTTTAGGTGACTAAAGGGATGCAAGAAAACAAAGTTTCTAGGAAAAAACCAAAGTGAAAAAGTTTGAAAAGCACTGTTCATTTACCTCGAATGTTTCTCACACTTCAAATTCGGCCGGTCCACCTCTTCTTAATTAATTTTTTTTTTAACCTGCGATTTCTGACTAGGAGAAATGATGCAGCCTAATACCAAAGAAAATGAGTTTCTGAAGCTCAGAAACACTGAAAAAAGCTTGACCAATAAATGTCTAAGAGGTGGCGAACATTTTCTGGTCTAGATTCTAAAATATTTTAGATGGTAGTAAAAGTTTTAATAATGTTAGAACAATTTTAAACAGTTTCCGTAATGTGACTTAAAGTCTAAGAAAGAAAAACATTCACAGTTAATGTAAAGTCTATTTCTTATTTAATAAATTATATTTTAATGTATGTAGTAAGTTAGTAACCATAGACAAAAGGACATAATCAATCTCAATTAAAATAGAATAGATACTCATTTTACATTTGTGTAAGAATATTGGGAAATGTTTGGAGACTGTTGTTGGGGAGGGGGGTGACACCCTGAGCCAACCGCACGGGTGTCACCCATCCTAGTGACACCACTGTCATGATATAAATTCAGTCAGATTATTTGATTATACAAAATGATCACTCTATCATCTGTTATAAGTCTAAATAACTCTGAACCAGGAAGGGCTAATATAAAAACACAAACTCGACGACTGCTAAAAACCTTGACCTGCCGCCTAGAACACATAATAATATGTAGCAACATCATAAATCTTTTAGATAAACACGCATGATGTCCTTACTCCTAAAATACATGGTATTAGGAAATATAGGTCATGAAAATTATTAACCATTCTTTATTTTTCAAAGGAAATACATAATTATGAGCAAATAGATGTTACTTAATTAGACTTTTCTAGGCATTCGAAAAAGCTCACCACCATAATTTGCTTATAAAAATTAAAATATTTTGGCATTACTAATTCATTAAAACAATGGATACAGGAAGTGTAGGAAGCCCTACTCCGTGCCCTCCTCCTTTATCCTGACTTGAGACAGCCAGAGAGGTCATTATGACCTCTGGTGGAGTTATTAAGGCGGTATAGTCTTTTTTTTTTTTAAATAATATTTAGATTTTTCTTGTTCCATGATCTGCCAGTTAACCCTCAGCAGGATGAAGCAATTTTTCTAAAATACTTCGCCAATTTGCCGTTCATTATGGAGCGATATAGGGTGTTTCCCGATTTGACCAGCCACTTCGACTGATTTGAAACATTGATGTAACATGTTTGTCTTCTGAAAGAGAACCGTTTTGTTTTTTAAATTGAATACCGTGTTTATTAGCCTTTTTTTTTTACAATACCTCTATTAGGGTGACAACTTCATGGAGGGTGGAGTAACCTGGGGGGGGGGGGGGGGGGTAACACGGATATCAAAAATGGCTCTAACGATTTTCCTAGAAATCTAACAGTTTATGTGTATCGTCGAGAAAATAGTACTAGCTCGTAGGCCACACTGAGATAACTCTAGTTTGACCGTTTTTTTTTTAAAAGTATATATATATATGATTCTATTCATGGCTCAAGAGTTTGGACACTAAGTAATGGAAAGATCACTCTTTTATTTCTGCAAGTCGGACGGACTAGAATTACCCCACGTAATTTTAGAAGCGAAAAATAGAAGAGGGGGGGGGGGGAGAACAAGTAATATTCACCCGTCACTAAAAAGTAGGGCCGGACTTAACCATTGTGACCAGAAGTCATGGAAAGAGAACAAGTAATCTACTCTGTATTCACCCGTCACTAAATAGCAGGGCCGGACGTAACCATTGTGGGTCCCTATGCGAAACGGATTTCACGGGGCCAAGTTTGGTTAGGGATGTGGATATTAAGTGAAACCTAAGAGTTTGTATTAGAAAATATATTCGTTTTTGCATTTTATTCTATCTTTACTACTCACAGAATTACTACACGTGTAGCGAAGTCATATAGTGTATCTTAAGAATTCTATTTCCTACAAAGATCACGCTCAATAGCAAGAATTACTAAATGTTTCAATCTATCTACTAGAATTGTTGAGCTCAAGTAATTCTTCATTAGTTTGAAGCGCGAGAAGCTTCTTTCACTAGATTCCACAATTACGGGTATTGCATAATGCTGTGTTTTTTTTTTTTATCGTGCATAGGATTGGCGTTTTCCATATTGAATGATACCCCAAAATGACAATTTTTACTATATATTTCAGGAGATTTGTATGAGTTTTCTAAAGATTTTAATAATTTCTGGATATTTTCAGGACTTTTTCGTATATTTTGCAATTTCAGGAGATTACCGGGAGCTCCTGGTAAATCGGCAATAGGCCGCGAGAAATCTGTTATAAGTTTTATATGGTTTAATTTAATAATTTATACACCTAGAATTAGCGTGGGTCCAATGAAAGTGCTAGGCCCACTGCGGTCGCATAGGTTGCAGTGGCCTAAGGCGCGTATGTTTAATGTTTCTCTTGTTTTATAATGTAAAAATAGAGCTTTTTAAAAACCGTACTTTATAGAAGTGTTTCTTAAACTTTACAAATGATGCTCCCACGCTCAGAGGCTGGGGATTAGCTGTAGCCTAGGCTTCCATATTGGGTTGATGGATGGTTTTAGATTTCCCGTTGTTGTTTTTTTGTTTTTTTCGTATGTTTGGAGTCTTTCGTGGATAATTCGTAAGTATTTTGTTTTCTAAGGCTATTTTTTTTTAAATCCTCTACGCTATAATAATATTGTTGCTGAATTTTCTGAGCTTCAGACCCAGGTTGACAGTGCCCGTGCGGAAAAGATTTCTCTATTGGTGACATTATCTCAGTTTATGATTTTAACTACATTGAAGCACTGGCAGAAGAAGCAGTCCTTCAAAACAGTACCAAAGAACTGTCATGAAAAAGATATCTGGAAAATATGCCTATTCAGAGAGACCTGCATCCAACATAATAAGACAGGCCCTAACCTGGCACCCCCCCCCCCCCCCCCCCCCCCAAGGAAAGAGGAAGAGGGGACGGCCCAGGAATACATGGCGCCGCGATTTGGAAGCAGATGGGCAAGACGTGGGGACAGTTGATGAGACTCGCCCAGAACCTAAACGCCTGAAGTAATCTAGTTGGTGGTCTATGCCCCAGAAGAGACCACAGGCAGAGATATGAGATTATGATAGGTTACAAATGACTAAGTCTTAAATTTTCATAAAACGAAAAGCGCTTTCAAAATACTCCCCCCCCCCCCCCCCCCCCCCCCCCCCCCCCCAAAAAAAAAATGTTCTTCGTGTTTAAAATATTTCATTGTTGACTAAAGTACGTACCCACTAGCAACAGGGAACTTTTGCTAGTTTGTGTAAAAACACCTTTGTGAAAACTCGCTTTGTTATCTTTGTTTTCATTGTATTCTTACCAATGCAGTAGTTTCGGATAAATGTTCACCTTAACCAGGAAGAGGGGACGGCCCATAAATACATGGCGCCGCAATTTGGAAGCAGATTGGCAAGACGTGCAGATAGTAGTTAGCATTTTCTAAATAGAAACTAACTAGTAGTTAGCATTTTCTAAATAGAAACTAACTCATTTTATTTCTCTAGTTTTGTGTACTACTTGAGTATCTTGTGTTGACACGATCAAGCAATTTGTTTCTGTCACCAGGTTATTTAGGATGGTCGTTGGGTGACATTGGGTTCATATTATAATGCTATATATTGTAGGCATTATCAGGATGAATACTTGCACGTTCATATCTCTCTCGTAAATGAGAAAATAACTCCTTATATGGCAGACACAAATAATATGTACAATAATAACACCACATAGGAAATATGATACACGATCAAGAATAATCAGTAATTATTCTTTATAGAAATACTTGACTACTGGTACAAATCTCAACTGTTTTATAATAACTTAATAGAGACTGCTTAAAATAACTTTCTCTAAGTGACTACCTTCAATGACTGTCCCTTACTGACTGCTCTTACTGACTGCTATCAAGTCCGCTTAGATCAAGGTTAAAAGTGCTCACCTTGTGATGAGTTGTGAATTACGCTCATAATATCAAAATAGGGTATCTGCTGTATGGCATCAACTTTGAGGTGGTGACAGTTTTTTTTTTTTTTTTTTTTGCTCTTTCAAACAGCTGAACTACTTGAAAGATTTTATTTAAAAAAGCAAGCAAACTTTAGCATTTGAACTACTGAGCCCTTCATTCTAAACTAGTCGTACCCGTAATTGTGTAATCTGGTGAAAGAAGCTTATCGCGCCTCAAACTAATGAAGAATTACCTGAGGTCAACAGTTCTCAAAGATAAATTGAAACATTTGGTAATTCTTGCTATTAAGCGTGAAACAGAATTATTATCAATTAGCCTACTGTATGACTTCGCTACACGCAAGGCTCGTAAAGTAATTCTATACGTAGTAAAGAATGAATAAAATGCATAGACGAATTTATTTTCTAATACAATCTCTTACATTTCACTTATTATCCGCTTCCCTAACCAAACTTGGTCCCGCGAAATCCGCTTCACATAGGACCCCACAACGGTTAAGTTCGGCGCTGCTATTTACATATATATATATATACATAGTAGATTACTTAATCTCTCTCCATGACTTTTTAGTCGCAATGCTTAAGTCCGGCGCTGCTATTTAGTGTTTATAAAATGTTTGCTTGTAAAATGTTTTACAATGTTTCTGATGTTCCTTCAGCGTTGAAGATAGTTTACTTCCTAGTCCAAACCTTCCTCAGGACAAAGGGGGATGGGAGCGGGCAGGGTTTGATAAATTTAAACGACAGTCCAGCGCACAGGCAGCCATCCGTAGTGTGAACACTACTCTTGTGTTTTTGTGGGGTGACCATCCTAAAAAATAAGAGCGTGATCTTTTCTTTACTTCTTCTTCTCGTTTAAACTGTTGTGGGAAGAAGAGAGTTGTATATAGATAATTCTAAATGTGTTTCTTTCAGTTATATATTACTCAGAATTTTTAAAAATGTTAATTTAGTCTTTCAATTGTTTCACGGTTGTTTTGTTGCACTGAATTCATTTGTGTTGCACAATAGAAATTTTGTTCGATAATTATAAAATAGGCCTACGATTGTATTAAAGGTTTTCCAATGTTTGTGTTGAAATTTACCATTATTTTTTAAAAAATCAATTTCAGATTATCGCCTTTACGTAAAGCTCTAAGATACTATCCAGATGTTCGTTATATGTTAACTCAGTCCAGCAAATGTGCTGTTTGTAGCCATGCATTTCTAAACACTTGGTTGGAATGTGTCAAATTCATTGATGCCAAAAAGGTGAAATTACACGTTTTTCAAAACAGAAACAAAAAAGTTGGATATTTTCAAAATTATTTTTATGTGTTTGATAAAAAAGTGTTAATAGTAATTTCATTGTCCTTGAGTCTGAAGATTACGAAATATTATTGTAATTCCCGCGTAGACCTGATGTGACCTACATGTTTCTTATGTCAGACGAAGTTCTACTTTACGCCTATTTAACTCATGTCGGAGCTAGTCTTCAAGTGAGCGCCTTTTTAATGCTGTATTTCTTTAAACTCGCGGAAGACATAAGCTCTGAGCTGGTCTTCCAGTGGGCACTTCTCTGATGGTAAGGTCTATCTGCCTTTATACTCGCGGAAAACGTAGCCTACGCTCTGAGCTGGTCTTCCAGTGTCGCTTTCTAATGCTGCCTTCCTTTAAACTCGCTAAAAACAGTTTTTGCATACTGTCTTCCCAACTCAGCGCAACTGTTGAACAGTAATCATGACCTCTAATCTGTCCACATTAGCTGCACAGACATCTTTTTGTCCTAATACTGATGAAACATCGCTTACATAAGGACGCCCACCTTAAGTTCTGCTTCGACAGTAATGTCTTCAACTTATGGTACCTGAAATTAACTTTATTTCATTATAAACAAATTCTTTGACAATGTTGCACTATTTTTTGGACCAACTCTTTTAATAATACTCTTGTGCCAGAATCTAATCTGTCCACATTAGCTGCACAGACATCTTTTTGTCCTAATAATGATGAAACATCGCTTACGTAAGGACGCCCACCTTAAGTTCTGCTTCGACGGTAATGTCTTCAACTTAGGGCACCTGAAATTAACTTTATTTCATTATAAGCAAATTCTTTGACAATGTTGCACTATTTTTGGACCAACTCTTTTAATAATACTCTTGTGCCAGAAATCTCGCTATGGTACATAATTCATACTTATGTCAATTTTTTAAAATTAAAATTGTATGGACATTCTACAATTATAGTTATTTAAATGCCTGATACTACTTTGATAGTCACATAAATAATTGTCAATCATTTGTAAACTGTAATGTAACCCTATACGTGTACAGCTCATAGTGATCAATTATTTAGCTACTCTATGCTGCCCCGTCTCAAGACGAAACCAAAGCCATTGACTCACCTGGGCGCATCTATTGTCTTCCGAGACATAAGGAGTCATACATATGCTAATGTTAGTTAGCTAGAGTAAATATAAAGGGAGTTACTAAGTACAACTAATTGTATTTTTCTATTTATTCACAGGACCTGAAACTAGGATCTTGCTCCGGTTCTATTCCTGTAAGGGCATTGTTATGCTCCTACAAATGTTTCAATGCTGCTGGCCATGGTTTCTTTGGAGTCGCTTTTCCTTAAATGCTTGTAGACATGTATTACGTTTAAGGCTATAGAAATCTCTAGACTGGACACAATTTGTTAACTCTAAAAATTATTGTAATAGTTGTGTTGAGTGTATTATGACTTTCACATCTGTGTACATTTCCTTTGGCAAAATTAAATTGTGCAGCTTGGGTCCGATACATGCATGAATGTGATGTGCAGCTTGAGTGGAATACATGCATGAATGTGATGTGCAGCTTGGGTCGAATACATGCATGAATGTGATGTGCAGCTTGGGTCGAATACATGCATGAATGTGATGTGCAGCGTGGGTCGATACATGCATGAATGTGATGTGCAGCTTGGGTTGAATACATGCATGAATGTGATGTGCAGCTTATGTCGAATACATGCATGAATGTGATGTGCAGCTTGGGTCGAATACATGCATGAATGTGATGTGCAGCTTGGGTCGATACATGCATGAATGTGATATGCAGCTTGGGTTGAATACATGCATGAATGTGATGTGCAGCTTGGGTCGACACATGCATGAATGTGATGATGTTAAGATGGAGGACGTCAGAGAGCATAAAAATCAATGCTGGTCGCCATTATTAAATGGGTATTTCAATTTTATAAAGTTGTATGTACTTTTATTTTGAAATGTACGAGTTATTTGATCTATTTTGATGTATATATAATAATCGATTATTATGTCAGACGTATTTTGTAGAGTTTGTTTGATCTCCACGATTAACCATCTGGCATACGCGGATTCGAAGGTACCTGCAAATCTATCCAACACACCACTGAGACATAATGAAGAAACTCAGTACCGGTACTGAATAATTGTCTTCAGTTGAATACTTTCAAACTCAATTCAATAAAATGGACATTAAACTATTACGTTATTTGGAGCCTTGAGTTGTCAAGTTCTTTAGTTGGTGGTGTCGTGTTGTGCAGTTTGCAGAGAGCCCGGACAGTGAGATTCGTTACAATATATATATATATATATTATATACACAAGAATTGCTCATTTAAGAGCATATGATGGATCTCTGCTCATTTAATAAAAAAAAATTTGGGGCCTTCTGATTAGCAAGTCCAAAATCAGTGCATCTATTTCTTAACTTTTGTGTTTCACGCTCAGTGGAAGTGAAGCCAACTTGCTCTGTATTTTTTTTATCAATTGCAACTTCGAGGATCACCACTCTACTGAATAATCTGTCAGAAAATACGTGAATGAAGTAAATGAATGGTGTGACAATTATTAGAAAACTTAATAAAATATAGTTTTCTATGATAAAAAAAATAAAGCCAAATCTCGTATTGAACAGAGACTTAATGTCTTTTTTGTATGCTTCTTTGAAGGATTACATCTCTGATCAGTATTCTTTGGCAATACCATCAGAGTAAGATGACACTAGAAGCATGGTATGGCATCATATACCTCATTGTCGTTTGCACTTCAAGTGAGCACTAACGAACGAAACATGCTGGAAATTTTTTATGCCCATAAAATCTGTCATGTAATCGAGACACAATGACATCGATAGTTCGGTAAAATTTTGACTTCGAATGTCTCTGCATCTTGAATTCACTCATTCATCTTCACTGAAGTAAGCAATAGGCTCATCTAATTGTCTTTTAACATTCCAAGATCGAGTTACTCCAGAAGCCTAATTTTTACACTCTCAAAGAACTTTCTTTATTGGCTGTCCACTCATATTAGAAGCACCATCATATCCTTGCCCAAGCGTTTTATTGAATGACTATGGTAATTTTTCATTAATTAGTTTATTTGATCAGCCAATTCTGCATACTTCAGACCTAGTTCTAGATCGAAATATAAATTCAAGGTCTAGGTCTAGATGTAGTAACTGTAAGTCTACATCTAGAACTAGATGTAAGTCTAGAACTCTAGATCTAGAATTAGATCTAAGTCTACATCTAGATCTGAAATAGATATAGATAGAATCTACTAGTCTATATCTAGACTGGAACTCGTATGACTTTAGTCTTATTTAGACTGTCAAGTGTATAAGGCCCCTATCTCTAGCGGATCCAGAACTTTGGAGTGTGGGGGGGGGGGGGGGGGGGGTGGATTTTTTTTTCCTAACGCCCAGTAAACCCTAACCCTACGCATAAACGTGCGTACAACACACACACACACATATATATATCACACATATATATATATATATATATACGAATTTTTAAAAAGCAGCATTTCTCAACCTTCGGCGAAAAACAAAAAACTGGGGCAGCACTATAAGGTTCTCTTGTGGAGTTCATTGCAGAAACGCATTCTCCTGACAAGTACAGCTCATTATCCATCAATGGAGTTCGGGGCGAATATGAAAACATTGTTTGAGTTTAGAACTCATCTCAATCATGACTCTTATACTGAAAAAGTTCGTTTGAATTCTAACTTTTCCAATGCAAAGTCTTTCTTAAAATAATTATGATAAATTCATGTGAAATTACAAAAACTCTGTCTGGAAATGGGAATGGCGGTAGAGTGAAAACGATTAATCCTCGCTCCTTTAATAATTTCTGCTAAAGATTGCATTTTTCATTAAAGAACAGGGGTGGGGCGACTCGATATAAGAATTTAATTTATAGTATATATAAATTATATTAGTGACAGATGTTTTTAATTTTGTAATTTCTTGACTATAATACAAAAAGAAAAACTATTGATTTGTCCGATGGGGGAAATGCGATTGCATGTATCGCCCCTCCCACCTGGTACAACCCTTTTTCATTTAAATTTACTAATGATACAATTTGAGATTAGAGCGTGGTACGACATAATATAAAATGGGTCACATATCAATACGTAGTTTATATTATATAGATATTCAACTAATTTTATTCACAAACTTTGATTCTCCACAAAAATAGGACTGCCCCGCCCCCTAGCACTCAGAGGGCTAGAGTGGGGAGGGCAGTACATGCAATCGCCCCCCCCCCCCCCTCACCGGCCAAAATACCAGAAAGGAATCGACATAATATAAAATTTATATATTAATTCAACTAATTTTGTTCACAAACTATAATTTCTCCATAAAAACGGACCGCCCCCCCCCCCCCACTCAAAGGGTTTAGGTGGGAAGGGCAGTAGAGGTATTCGCCCCCCCCCCCCCCCACCAATCAGCAAACAGGGAATGACATAATAAAAAGATCGGTTAAAATATCAATAACAAGTATTAATGATATAGATATTTGATTTTGTTAGCAAGCTGTGATTTCTACAAATAAATTTGACCGCCCCCCCCCCCCACTCGAAAGTGTAAGGGGGGGCGGGATTGATACAATCGCCCCCTCCCGACCCCACCAAATCAGCCAACATACTAGAGGGCGGGGCGAAATAATCTAAAAATAGGTTGAAATATAAATAATTATTATATATTTTTAACATAAGTAATAAATTCGTATACAAATTGTGTGAATCCTATACTAAAGTTTGTCCGCCCCCCCCCCCCCCCGGCGATCGTCCCTACCGCCCCCCCCCCCCCGGATCGGCCAGTGGCCCCTATAATGAGGATATGTCAAAACTGCGCACTATAAAAGTAGTTCGTTATTTTGTAAACTTATAACTAAAACGAAGTTCGTGTCAAAATTCTTGTTAGAAAACAGTTTCATGAGTTAGTTAATAAATGGCAAATCTATTTTTTAATGATACTTTTTCCATTGTGACTTTAGATGCAATTTTTGTACCAATGCGCGAATCTATGAATGAAGCTTGATTTATTAATGAAGTCTGTGACCTTTTTAAAAGACTAACCTCACCTGAAGATTTTCATTGAAAAGTGGTGTATTTTTTTGAAAATCTGCTTGCATAGATTATTTTAAAAATTAGATGGTCCACTTTCAGAAAAGAAAAAAGTAGCCGTTGCATCAGAACTTTAAATGCTCTAAAATATCATGATGTCCGATTTTCATTTTTCTCTTCTAGTTTCTGAGATCTAAACAGGACGGATGGACAGACACGACACACAAAAAGTGTCTTTACCACTTTTGGGGCCCACTAAAAAAAATCATCCTTTGGGTCAGAATTTTTGTGATTTTACCATCAAAAAGAGAAACAAGACACATATAACAAAAATAGACACAAACACTCTTTTTTTCCCCTGGCAATCAAATCATTAACTAAAATTCAACTATCTCATATATACTTTTCACATGTAAATTATGAGTGAGTCTGGTGCGAATGTGTATTTTGGTTTTCTATAGTTATAATCTTTAGTTTGGTGTAAGCACACATTTCCTTATGGATAATAAAAAAAAATTTTTATTAGATACTATTTTAACTTTTAAAATATTACCTCTCACTACAAAATGTACCATTTGTTTACAGGACAAAATGACTTCAATTCTACAAACATGCTCTCTATAATAGGAAGTTGGAAAGAAAATCTTTTTAGAGGAAATGTAAATGAATGGCTCAAATAAAGCACTGTAGGGAATAACATCCTTTATTCATGATACTCCATTAAGCTCTGACTCAATATGAAAAAAAAAAAAAAAAAAGTAAACCAGTGGTAAGCAGATAAAAAAAAAAAATCAAAGACGAAGTGACATTTTTTCCTTTTTGAAATGGTTTATTTTCTGTTAATATTGCAGTTAACTACTTACAATAGCTAATTATCATTGTTTACAAAATTGGGATTTAATACAATAAATTGAATTCAACATAAATGACACTTAATTTTATTGAAGCATTATATCAGTAAACAAAGAACCATTTAAAAAACTAATATTGTTAACAAAAAAAAACAAAGATTTATCAGGAAAGTAAAGATTTGGCTGCCATAACTATCATTCTAATAGCTCTAATCTTTTTTGCATCTCCTCCATGAGCATCAGTTGCTTGTAACCGCTGCACAAGAGCACCAAGTACATTAGGAATATGTTCTGCTGTCATTGGTTGCTCTGGGTCAAGATTGATTACAGCATCCTCCAAATATCTGTGGAAATAAAATTGAAATAAGCATTTCTTAAAATATTTTGGTTAGAGATCCAGTGGCATCCAGTAACATTCATGAACTTTTCAAATAACTTTTACAATGGCATTTCACAGACACTAGATTATTATAAATATACGTCCTATCTAGATCTAAGTGGCTTAAATTTGCAGACTTTTCACAGCTATGTGTTAACTATCATCAGAAGATCTAGTTATAATGTTTTGTTTGGTGTAATGCACAAATTGTAAGACAAATTTCCTTACGGACAATAAAGATTATTATTATTAATATTATTATCTAGACTAAGTCACTATTTTTGAACTACCTACATTAGATTTAGCCTAGATATAGACACTATAGACACTAGATCAGGGGCGGATTGGCTCTATGGGCATTCGGGCAAATACCCGGTGAGCCCGGTACCTAATTGGGCTGGTAGGGAAACCGCATGAATACCACTAAATTGTGGAAAGCGTGGTTGAGAAGCTAAGAACGCTTGAACTTTTCTTGTCTTGGCTACCTATGAAGGGGGCTCGAGGTTCGACACCCGACGACCAGAGTTGTGTCTACTGAGTGCCTAAAGGCAGAACGGAAAACCTTCTCACAGATACCCCCTCCCTCCACTGGTCCACAAATGAGATTGGGCCATAGCACTCTGAGCATGCTATAAGCGTGAAAGTAACTTTAAGGTCTAATACTAATCTAAAGCATTGTCGTAAATACACTACATCCGCAGGCCTATATAGTGCTTCTAGTAGACGTTATTTCCTTATAGATGCAAACGATAAACAAGAAACCTTTATTTCTTGTAGAGATCGATGTTAGTGTGAATATATTCAGATGAATCTTTAAAAGGAACAACAACAATCTTCCAAGTCCGATAATTGACATGTCCAGTCACAAGAATTCTTATTGGTTTGGTTGAGTTGTTGCATGATCTCGAGTTGGCTACGAAGTCCTTCACAAATCATAACTATTATCTTGAACAGTGTAGCAATGCGTGGATTGGAATCAAAATGCAAAAGATTCCAAAAAGAAGGAGCAGAAAATGGCAATGTAAAAAGCAACAATTGCTGGAATCCTGTGCAAAAAAATAATGTAGTAAAATTATGAATGTCTTCTCACAAGCACTAGAGATTCACCAACCTTATGATGACAGCATTTATGAATGAACAGGTTCTACGCCATAAGAAACACTAATACCAATACGACAAAGATATAGACTTAAGTTGAAATACAAAGAGGCTTTGCTAAAATATTTTTTAAAAATTTGACAGCATTTGTTTTACTGAATGTAAATCACCTTCAAACAAGTGAACATGTTCTGTTGTGTGTGTTAGTCAGCTCTAAGATGCAGACAGTCTAACTAGGTTTCCCAGTTATTGAGAAATCAGTATATGACCTTGTTCATACAGAGCAGATGATTTCCTGTCATATGTTTCTTTAGCCAATGGTTTACAAGCAGAGTGTCATGAGGCCAGCACAACGATTAAAACATTTTTTTCAATCAAAGCAGTGTTCATAAACATACATGCAGCTGGTATACATCTGAAAGTAAGGTTTCAGGTTTTCATATGATATAGCATTTAGGTAGAGTCCCCTCCCCTTGTATATAGTATTCAAAAGCCCAGAGCCCATGACTCATGTTCTCAATGCACTTTTTCCTTCTTATTACAAATTCAAAAGTAGTTGTTTTTTTTTTCTCTCTGTGACTGTGAGCCCGTATCTCCAATAGCTTAGGACCTTATCAAGTCTAAATGCGGCCCTGGTTAGCAATACAAAGATTCACAAACAAGACGTTTATCATGAAGTGTGCACATTGAAAAAACAAATAAAGTTTTAAAATTACTAACTTCAGTTTAAGTTCAAAATTTTTCTCCAAATGGGCAGACAGTTGACTTATTAATGACAAAAGAACTGGCTGTGTTAAGGGGCAATATTTGTTGGCAAATATCTCTAAATGTTTTGCTGCTTCACATGTATACACAACTAAATCCAGGTTACTTGCAGATAATGCCTGCAAAAAAAAAATTAATTTCATTACTATATGTTTTTGTTAAAATTTAGTCATATAGTTGTATCATAAGGTAGAAAAGTGAAGTGCTAATACAAGCATGGTCGAGAGGCCAAGTAAGCTTGAACTTGGCTACCTAGAAGGGGGCTCGAAGTTCGACACCTAACTCGGGCAGAGTTGTGTTTACTGAGCGCCTAAAGGCAGCATGGAAAACCAACTCCTAGATACCCCCTCCCCCCCACTACTCCACAAATGAGATTGGACCAAAAGCGCTCTGAGCATTCTATAAGCATGAAAGTAGCACTATATAAAAGCTATAATAATAATAACTATTGCTATTTGATCAAAATTTTTTTTTCAATTCAAATGAAAACAACAAAAATATGTACTGCTATAGGAGTAGATAAATACAAAATAGAAACAAGCAAAATATTTTTTTAAGAATCTTTTTTTTAAAAAACAAAGCTTGTCTAAGGGAAAGAGCTCTGCACTTACAAATATCTCTCAATAATGTAGAAGCTTATCTCTTATCCAATATAAAAAATGAATTACCAATAATTAATAGACTAATTAATTACAAATAATTAATTGACTAATTGGTTAATTTTTAAATTTATTCATGTTTTGTTAGATACAAAAAATTTTTTTTTTTAAAGTTTAAATTTGAACTGAGAATGGGTGTGGGAGAAATACCGTGTGAGAAGGGTGTGGGAGATGATAAAAACCTACATATTTAACCGTGATTGTGAATACTGAAGGATTAATTTCCTTTGTTATTAATTGAATAATTGGTAATTTTTTAAATTAACGCTATCCCTTCCAACTGTATACTTGATATACATGAATTTTATCAGTATCACTTATTCCATCTCCTCCATCCTACACCTTAGGAATTAGTCCTACATTCAATCTCTGAGTATTCATCAAATTTTCAGCTCTTTATCGAAATATTTCTAAGGCTCTCTGATGCTTTTTGGTATGAGCTTTTTTAAATATTGAATCCTGCACATTGAACACTCACATATTTTGTCAGGAACACTCCAACCCCATTTTAACTCTCCTGTAACATATTTTTGGCTTGTGATTTTTATTTGTTACGTTCAATTACAACCGAGCGCTTCAACCTCCCACACAGACACATGCTTTTGGACTGAGAATTATAGTTCGCTTATGTAGCTTTCCCCTAAAAAATGATTTTACATACAATCACTGACTTTTCTTCGGCTTCTTATTTCAATATTTGAGTACTTCATATCTCTTGGTTGACTTTTCTTCGGCTTCTTGTTTCAATATTTAAGTACTTCATATCTCTTGGTTGAACCCATTTTATTTTTATCACTCTGATGTAGTAACGCTCTTTTTTTTACTTCCACTCTCAATACACAAAATAATATTTTAAAATTGTTTTTATACATTCTTACACAAAAACACGTTCTCAGTCAATATCGGCTTCATATAATAAAAAAAATAATATTTTATACAATGTCTACAAAAAAAAGTTTCACTCCAAGGAGAAATGTATGGACAAAAAAAATAATTAAATAGTGCATCAAATTGAAGAAAGTTTTATCTTTTTTATCTGACAGCTCTAAAATCCATATTGGGTCTAAATCACAAATAAAAAATCCTTTTCAGTAAATTTAATTTTGTAAGGTGTTCAATTGTAAAGTCACACAGAAAGTAGTAACTTGTTAAATTTTCTTATTTTTCGTCCATGGCAAGTGAGAGAATTAATGATATGCCAGTCAGTACATGAATCAGGGCCCTTAGGAATATAATATAAGATAAACTTATTTGCATATATGTTTACCTGGGACTTTGTTAAGTCTTACTTTGCATACATTCTTGTAATTATATACCTAGAGGTTATATTTAAAAACCTAGGAAATATAATTAGGGACCAATATACCACTGGAAGAACACGCCAGCATACCTTAAACACTGATCATTTGATCTTTATAACCTAATTCTAGCTATAGGTCACATGGGAGCTCGTTTTTAACAATAAGTCACACAGGGACTGTCATTAACAATACATCTCATAGACTATAGCTATACCTGCTATTAGGTAACATAAATAAATCACATTTGTTCATATCATGGGTGCTCTTTAGAAGCAACCCCATCATTATGTAACACACTGTAACAAAAGGTGGATTATATACCTACATTACTCTAGTTATTACAATTAGTATTCCATTCTACTCTATATTTATAATGGTTTTGTGTGTTAATTTTTATAGCCATAGAATTTAAAGTAATTTCTATTCTATTCTCTTTTGCATCTATGAGCTAAATGCCAAGATGAATTTAGAGTTGTTTAACAATTTTCTTTTAATTATTCCTTCCCTGAAACAGGATTATGTTTTTAAGTGTTGAATTCTCGAAGAAAATGTGTGATTCATAAGTTATCATTGACTGACATATGATTTGAGGCATGTACAAGCTAGAGTTGAAAATAAATTGTTTCTTAGTAAGTCACTTCAAATCAGAAACTTAATGTGAAATGTTCAGATACATAAAAGACAAGATTACAAAGAAAGTTTGTGTTATCATACAAACTCAGTGGCCGCCCCCGCTGTATCCCTAATGTATTAGCCTATATCTACCAGATTGAAAATCTAAATTTGGAATAATTTAGATGTAAAGGACCTCATTCACCAATCGTAAACAAACAACATTTAGCCACATGATAATATTGATAAAACAATGGAAAAAAACGTATCATGTTTTTACATAAAAAGCCTAGATAATCTATCAATAGACTGAAAGCAACATTAAATTTAAAAATAGTAGATTTGCTTTAATAAGTGTATAACATTGCAATATATATATATATATATATATATATATATATATATATACAGGGCTTTTTTTTGTGATGGTATGCACTTTTTTCAATGTGGGGAAAAAAATTATTACTTTTCTTGTACCTCTATTTTAACATTTATTATTAATATATTAGTAGTTAAAAGTTAGGTAATTCTTCATTGGGTACCGGTACCCAATCACTGCGTACCGGCACCTTTTTTTTTTTTACAAAAAAAAAAAGCACTGTATATAAAAATATATATATATATATATTTTGCAATAAAAATAATAAACTTTGCAAGCCACAGCACATGGTAAAATAATATTTTTCATTTCACTTCTAGTTTTTGAGATCTGATTGTGACCGACGGACATTTTGCACAAACCTAATAGCAGCTTTTACCCTTAAAGGGGCCACTAAAAAAGAAAAACAGCTATTCTATTCACTTGATCTTAGAATGTTGAAACTATGAAAGAAAAGTAATATTTAATCAAATTTAATGAAAACTTACAAACTGAAATGCTTCATTGATTCTACCATTCCTTAAATCTCTCATTATTCTGTCTTTGCTGTTATCTTCATCTAATGATAAAGGAACAGGCGTTGCAGCACCTGATCGAAGTAATGTAGTCAGTTGATTACTGATGTGTGATCCATGCTCAGTTATTGATTGCCCAAGTTCTTCCTTAACAATTTTTGTTATATCCTTCAAAAGTTCATCTTTAAGGCTGAACAACAAAAGAATAAAACTATTTAGCTGCTCTTTTCCTAAAGACATTACAATAAATGATAAACAGAGGTCAAAGTTTATAAGAGAAAGTCTTTGAAAATGAATTTTTTAATTCTTATGGTGTTAATCTTATAAATTACAGGCATTCATTTCAAAATTATGGTTATATGGTCATAAGCTTAGCATGAGTTAACTTAGTTGTCCCTGTGAATGAGAGTCACTCTATTAAGTCATTGGTTTTCCTGCACAGGCTGATTCCTGAAACCTATTTCATGTTGTAATGGTATTTGGGGGAACAAAAGAAGTCATATTCAAATGGGGCATTGGTGGAGATCAGTTAAAACCTATGGGACAGGTAATTGGCATCAATACCATTCTTCAATAAAGTAGTAGAGTAAATCACCAATTGCGACGCGTTAAGTATTGCGTACAAGTCACCCTAATATTAACCATAACTTATTTATTTCTGTATTTATTGCAAGACTACTTTATCAGAATTGCTCAGGCTCCATTTTTTTTTACATTTCTGACTCTTTTACTTTCGCTTTTCTCTATCTAACAATTTTTAGCAAAAGGTCCAAACTTGCATGTATGGGAATTTCCATTGATGGAATGTTTTCGGAAAAATGAGAATAGGGTTGGACTTAAGGTGATTTTTAAATTTCATTGGCTATTAACCAAAGAAAACCCACATAAAACCCATTTATGGAAATATGTGTATTTCATAGCCAGCATAGTCCATTAAACTAAAATAGAATGAATAGGCTTGTACGCAATCATTTCTATATTTTACTATGTAAGCCATTGCACACAACACAACAACGCAAAGACATTCACTTACTTTTCAAGAGACGAAACTGTTGTATTTAATACAATACCTAAAATCGACCTTATTTACAATGTTTCAGAGGGTAAATTGATTGAATTCAGAGGTGTCGTTTGATCACTTAAGTGAGACTTTATAGAATGCAGGCATAGCTGTAGGCCTATCGTTTTCGCAAAAGTAAAAAGGGAATGTGCAACACTATTAATATGCAACTAGAAAGACTCAAAAATTTTTTGATAAAGACGATATTTCAATGCATGTAGCCTTTCATAAGATTTTACTTGAATTTTTCATGCCAGAACATTCTGTTTTCTTCTATCTACTGTCGTGCATGGTTAAATTGTGTCAATGACTTTTGTATGACAAAAAAAGACATGTGTCAAGGAGTCTTATTTCACTTGAAAATATTTCTACGACCATGCCCATTACGGATAAACATGATCTAGAGCTATAACAGGGATGAAGAACTGAGATTAATGCTAGAAGAAGGTAAAACATATTCAATATTGTCCCGTCCCATTCCTTTTTTTAAAGTCAACATTCTTCTAGCAATGAGAAAAAATGCGCTGTCAACGCAAAGAATCAAACTGGGCATTCCACAACTAATTCCACATAAAAACTTTTCTAATGTACAAAACATCACACTTGGAAATTATTTTCCTCGTTATAGTCTATTGACGCAAAAGAAGGTTGAGAAACGCTTACATAAAACAAATAAATAGGGGCCACACAGCCAACAAATGGCAAGTGTGCAGGGAAAGTCACCTAGAGATGTGTAGTCAAGTATGTCATGTATGGTAGGGTTCATTCAGTAATCTAACTCTGGAGCTGGGGTGTGTGTGTGTGTGTGTTTGATGATTAAGTTCTGCTTGCATTTCCATGAGGAAAAAAAACAAGCTGATAATTGTTGGCTTAGCGCCCTCCCCCCACCTGTTTCAGAAGAGATGGAATGACCAGTATCGTAGGCGAGGCAAGGCCAGTACAGGTAAAAACTGGGGCATGGTGAGAGGTGGGGTTAGGTGTGACGTCAGTTACAAGCAGAGAAGGGAAATATTTTGTGGGTTCAGAGTGATAACCAATCAAGCTAGGTCTAGTATTTAAATAAAATTGCTCAATGAAATGAATTTGAAGATAATATATTGGTTTTAACATATTTTCTTTATGCTTTATACGCAATGTTTTCCTGGCGTTGGCAAACGTTAACACTCGTGTTTTTTGCGTTAGGAAAGCTTTACAAACACAAGTTGAGTTAAATTCTAAGTATAAAAAGGTGTTGGCAATCAAAGCAACTAATCTATTTTTATTGACCAATAGCTGATGAGTTTATATATACTTTCATTTTTTTCCTAGATCTAACCATTAGGAAGTTAAAAATTAATAACTGAAAAAATGCGCCAACGTGTGCGCAATTGGTGATTTACTCTAAGTCTTGAAGAATTAAATAGGTTGTGTTTAACTCCACTACAGTGGATGTCATATCCCCAAAAAGCTGAATATGATCACTTCCTCTCTAGCATACATAAATTTCCAATGCTATCCTAACACAATACTAAGGTCTCATGCAGCTATTTTGTAAATATTTTTAATAATTTTTTGTTTTAGTGCTAAGTTTGAACAAGTTAGTAATATAAAAATGTGTTTTTCATTCTATGTATACAATAACTTGTAAGTAGGCTACATTGGTGGGAAAGAGGAAAAATAAGTAGAAACTAAATCACAATGTAACCAAACAATTTCTTGCTTTAACTTCATATGTAACCTCTTAAATTCTAGTGCCACAAGTGGGATCTACAAGAATAGAAACTAGAAAGTACTCAATTTGTCAGATTAATACTATTGCTACTTACACGAACAGTTTGTAGTAAAACTATTATGAAATAAAACAATTACCTATTAAACGCTTGGGCTACTTGTCCGGCAAGATCATCCCTGATGCTATTAACCAGGACATTTTTCATTTGTCCGACACTATGAATAAACTGCTGCTCTACTGCTTCCATTCTAGAGACAATTTCTTGTGCTGCCACGCGGTCACGTAGCATTTGATCCAAATTTTGACGAATGTATAACTGATCTATATGAAAATTTAGAAAATTTTTAATGGTCTATAATAATTATTTGAAATTTTTAATCTCTCTTAAATGTATACAAAAACAACAATTATACTAAGGTATTAAGCTAGTTTATATAATTACATTCTTTTGTTCCCTGTTGAAAAACACCATGCACATCACTGACTGTCTTTTCCATTGTACTTTTAAAAGCAGGGAGCATAACAATTTTGAATGTTTCTGTATATGCTTGTTGCATTTGTTGATATACGACATCACCCACAGCATGGGCCAGTACATCCATAGTGGACTATAAGAAAAATACATGAGAAGTGTTACAATTTTACTGAACTGCTACATTTTTAAGCAAACATGAGTCAAACTTTATTACTAGTTGAAAGATACAAAAATGAAAAAATACCTACTCTAGATTTAACAGCTTTGCTAATATTTTCTTTCAGTAATGTATCACAGGCAGTGAGCCTGTGGGCCACCTCTTGATGTATCTTGTCTTTCATTGGTTCAATAAAACGATGCAATGCTGAAAAAGGCAATCAATACTTTTTTGCATACCTTTCAAGCAATTAAGTTTTTAAAAAAATGCTAAGATATATCAATCTATTTTTAAATTGCCATAATCTATTTTTTTTTTCAGATTCTCTTTCTAAAAATATTTTACTTATACTTATTTATAATACCCAATAAATACATGTGTTCAATTATGATATTCAATTCTTAACTCATTTCCTAATTCTTACCAGGTGTAACTGTTTGCTTGATTTCAGTACGTAATGTATTTGTCACAGTATCTTTGACTGTTTTAGACACTTCAGTAACAACACTAGTCTGAAGGGATTCATCTCTCTGTTTTCTTATGGAATCACTTTTCTTTAAACTTTCTTGTAATCTTTGAGGTAGATTTGTTAAAGACATTTCTAACAAATCATTCATATATTTATTATAATTATGTATTAAGTTTATACACAAATTAACTCTTTGACTCCGGAATTAATTCTGAATTTTTTTCCACCTTTGGACGGAATTAATTTTTCTGCCATTTCAGAGTGCGCTACTTTGCTTCAATATAACTTGTATAACTTTTTTATTTATTATTGGAAAATAATAAATTTGATATAGAATTAAAGAGAAATAGATGCTCTTTCCATTTCTTATGTTTTCTAGTTTGCAAATCATGTTTTTGTAATTTTGGGTTTTGAATATAAAAATGAAAAACTCACCAACTGACGTTAAAAATATCCATCCAAGTGCATGTTACAAGAAATTTATTGTTCAAATTGAATCCAAATAGCTTTTTTTTTCATTTTTGATCCATTTGTTCACAGAACACCATAGAAGAAACAGCAATAGATGCAAAAAATAATAAACTGGAACTAATAATCCAATGTCACTACTTTAATGAAAAAGCCCATAAAAAAAGCAACACTCTTGGAACAAAAAACCCTAAAACTAGTCCAACTGTACAGCATATATATATATTTATAGTATTTTCTTCTAAAGTTCTTCATGTACTTAGTATATAAATATTCCTCTAGTTGCGATATTCATGGAAGCAGTCAATATGAATGTGTGGGTTCGACTCCCATCCAGCGCAAACATAAACCGTTCTTCCTGACCTACAGTGTTTACATACTCTGTCTTTCTTTATAGTTATAGGTCTCCATTCTCGGAAAATGGATCTTATTCTAGCAGGGGTGTTCAATTTAATCCTATGGTCAGCATAGCTATTTATTTTGCTGACAAGACCATCAACAATGTGATTGTCAATGAAAAAAAAACAACATTCCAGCTCAATAGATGCAGTGCTGACTAAGTCTAGATTGACAACCCAATTTCTTGGTGGAACAAATCTGAAATTGATCTGTTTCAGCGCCTAGATGATAGATCTACCTCTATCTGATTAGATTTAGATCTAGATGATGTAGAGACAGCTAAATTAGTTCTAGATCTACATTGAACATTAGCTGGGGGTGGACTGCTTCATCAGCTGATAAACTTCATCATTACTAGACCGAGCCCTAGGTCTAGATCTATAAATTAATTTACTAGATCTAGATCTATATAATTAGATTTATCAATATCACCATCAGATGAAACAAAATCACTGTCATCTGAATTATTATACTTCTTCATCAAAGAAATATTTAGATCTACAAAGTTTATATGGCCTTGGTTGAAGATCCATATTAAAAAAACACGTACACAGAAAAAATAAATGTAATCTCTTTACAAACTTCGTACAAAATAAAAACACGTTAAATGAAGGAAATTCCGGATGTTTAACAAAGGGAAACTATTCTAAATAAAAAATTAAGCAATAAAAAACAAGAATTGGAGAAATAAAAATGAAAAAAAAAAAAATTTAAATAGCCGGTGCCCCCAGGGGTGGTCAGACTTTTTTCCCCTTTTTAAAATCAACGTCCTGTGCGGTGTTGCGGAGCCAAAGAGTTAATGTCTCACATATTCAGTTGGAAAATTTGCTGAAAATTTAAAGAAAAAACCTATAAATGGAAAAGTAATATTAGTTCCAATTGAATATTGATAAATATAATGATAATAAGCTGTAGTTAAATTCTACTAAGGTCAAAGCTTTTTTTTACAAAGCTTGTATCTGTCTGTCTAGCAATAAAGGTTGTACACATTTTCTCCCACTCCCAATCTTTGATTAAGCTGAAATTTTGCACAATTATTTATTTTACCTGACAACACAAGAATCAATTTAAAAATTGATACAATTACACTTAATATAAGCTTTTTATTTTTGTATATTATTTTTTTTTAATGTTTTTCTTGTCATTTTCATAAAAATTTAAAAATAGCTAAATAAAGGATATTTTCTTTTTGCATATGCTGTGCCAAAGAATGCTCCATACGTGATATAAGGATGTCTTCTAATTTGTTTATATCTTTTTCAAGAGAAGGTTGTTGTACAGTTATCTGCTGAAGCTGCTGATGTTCCATTTGGTGTCGATGAAGTTGAAGCTGAATTTCTCTTTGATGATTAAGTTCTGCTTGCATTTCTTGCATTAATTTCTGCTGTTGATGAAGCTGTGCAGCTAAATTAGCTATACTAGCATCAATCTAAAAGAATTACAAATAATAACAATTAAAGAGATACATAAACAAATATTCTGTTTAATATTATTTCTAAAATCTTTTTTTTATTATTATTGTTGTAAATCAAAATTCTTAATGTAAATGTATGTTTGTGTTAAATCACTAAAATTTGAAAGGGAATCTTATTAGATATATTAAAATCTAGATCAGTGCAGAAGAATTGTCAATGTATTTTTTTTTTTTGGAATGGGTGGGAGGGCTTTTTTCAATAGCACTTTTAGTTTGTGAAATCTCAACATGACAGTATTACACAAACAAAAGATCATCACTAAAAATAAAAGTCAGCAAAAGAAATATAGAATAAACACAGTAAAAGAGGTCACAAATCAAGTTTTTTTTCTTTGCATTATTATGCAGGCCTCCTGGAAACATTGATAAGAGGAAATGGGTAGGGCAGGAAAACCTGTCTCCTATGGAATGGTGGAACAGTGTAGAAATACAAAGGAATCCCTTCTGTATAAACCTATCCATTTCCAATATTTGTGACTCAAGAAGCCAAAAAAAATGGCTATAACTAAATGATTAGTTGATAAGAGATCTTCAGTGATCTTTTGTAGACGAAGGTCAAAATCATTTCCTTTGTTCAAGAGTCTTCAACCTAACTCTTGTTGAAATCTACATAAATGAGTTTAAAATGTCAGGAGTTTCAAACTTCTTAATGTGATGCCATGGTGGAAAAATTATAAATAGGATTAGGACTGGTTAGCAAGTAAAGGGAATAAAACCTACTTTGGAATGAGTAAATTGCAAGTTTTAGTAGTGAGGATGTTAGACAAGCTTTCAAACCCTTTGTCCCAACTTTTCTTTAAATTCACAAGTTTTTGTAAAATACATAAAGTGAATTAGTCATACTTAAAGGTTTGACTAGATATCTAAATGAAGAGTAAAAGTATTTTACAAGATTTGAAAGATCTACAAAGCATTTATGAGTTCATACTCTAAGGGAAACAAAATGAGACTATTCCAGTAATGCAAATTTCAAATATTGCAAAAATTATTGTTCCATTTCCTCCTTGTTTGTTTTTGAAGCACAATGACATGACACATTTTTTTAGCCACACCATCCTAATGCTTTATTCTAGCATTCTGACAAAGACTACAATAACATTAGCTGCAACAGATAAGTCCCTAAGCTAGACCATTAGAAAATCTCTAATCGAAAGTCAAGTTAAAATGTAAATGTAAAAAATATAAGTATATAACAACTTACACTTGTCAGCACACGAGTCTGCCCTGAATCAAGTCTTCATTTATAAAAGAAATTAAATAATAAAAAATTAGAGTATAGAGACATTTTGAGTTTCGTTTTATTATTCAAATTGATTTTTTTAAATGTACACAAAATTTAAATATCACTCAGATTAAATGTTAAAATAATTTTACATTTTTAATTTAAAAAATTATTATCTTGTCCTTTGCTTAAAAAGTTGTTAGGTAATTAAAAGTATGTTGATTAATCTCAACACAAAAAAAAAAAAACCATGAAGTGAATATTAAAAACTAGTATTAATCTAATGAAAAATAAAATCTTGTGGGAGACTTTTTTAGAGGTAACAAAAAAATATTTTTGAAAATTTTAAGTAATCTATATATATATACAGGGTGCATCAAAAAAATTTATACACACTTTGAACTGTCATAGACAATTTATTTCCCGTTCTACAATGCTAAATTTCAGCACATGGAAAGCTTAATGTCTAATTGGAAAAATAAATGTGAAGGTGGTTTTGTACCATACACAGTGCCGGAGTGGCAAGGAAGTAAGTGCAACATGGTGGACGTGCGTTTGAGTTTTGAAGAGCCGAAGTAGATAATTAAGTGGTATTGGAAGTTTGAGAATGTAGCTGTGGCTCGAAGACAGTGGAGACATGAGTATGGTACAGAACCACCTTCAAGGTTAACAATTACACGTCTACAAGACAAATTTGAAATTCATGGAACAGTGTGTGATGTGCATAAAGGTCAATCAGGGCGACCTCATACAGCTACAAGTGATGAGTCCACAATTGCGGTCTTGGAACTGTTTAAGCGTTCACCTCAAAAATCGTCATGGCAAGCGGCACGTGAGAGTGATGTAAGTGCTAGTAGTGTGCTACGCATTCTGAGGAAAGGCAGGTTTCATGTGTACATTCAAAGGCTGGTGCAACAGCTAAGTGCCGACGATCCAGATCGAAGATTAGAATTTTGTGAACGGGTTCAGGTGAGGGTGAGACGTGAACAGAGATTTATGGGTGGCATCATTTGGTCGGATGAAGCCTAATTCAAACTTAATGGAACTGTCAATAGGCACAATTGTGTGTACTGGGCTGAAGATAATCCTCGCATTACAGTTGAAAAAGCAGTGAATTTGCCTGGCATAAACGTGTGGTGTGGTTTGTCTGCAAGGGGACTCATTGGGCCTTTCCGCTTTGAAGGTACCGTTACTGGAGAAACGTACCTAACAATGCTTGCTGACTCCATATTCCCTGCCATTTGTGCATTATACGGTAATGATGAGTTTTATTTCCAACAAGATGGCGCCCCGCTGCACTATCATAGGGACGTACGAGCATACCTGGATCACAATGTGCCAGGCCAGTGGATAGGATGCAGGGGACCAATCGAGTTTCCTGCACACGCTCTCCAGATCTCACAGCACTGGATTTCTTCTTATGGGGCACAGTTAAAGATGAGGTGTACAAATGTAAACCACGTAACCTGGACACACTGTGGAATGAGAGTCAGGCGGTGTGCGCAGAAATCTCAGTGGACACTTTGGTACGATGTACGGAATTAGTGTTGACTCGTACTCAGCAATGTATTGACGCTGAAGGCCACCAGTTTGAACATTACTCATATTAATCACATTTATTTTTCCAATTAGGCATTAGGCTTTCCACGTGCTGAAATTTAGCATTGTAGAACGGGAAATAAATTGTCTATGATAGTTCAAAGTGTGTATACATTTTTTTGACGCACATTGTATATAATTCTCTTCGTGGCCCAACCATGTGGGACACCATGATGAAAATGTCATGGAAAGATAACTCTTTTATTTCTGCAAGTTGGACTAGAGTTACCCCACATAAATTTTGCTGTAACAGAGAGCAAGGCTCAGAAGGAAAAAAAAAGGGGGGGGGGGAGGCATTTGCTACCCTGCGGGTTGGCTCATTTTTACTATTTTAGTTTAGAGCCATTTTGTAAAGAGCAAAGAAAAATTATAATGATTTCATCATTGAAACTAATCATATTACAGTATAAAGCAAGTTTAAGACAAATCAATTTAAATTTTGAAAAATAAAACGTGAAAAGGGATGGGATATTTTACTGACAAATTGCTTTAATCTACTTTATGACTTTATTATTATATAGTATAGTTTACACATTACCTCTTTGTTCTGCTTGAAAAATCATTGTCAACAGAACGAGTCTCATTATCCTCAACATGACTTTGAATAATTTCCTCAACTTCAGCCTCATCATTTTCATCAGAAAATTCAGGCTCTTTAAAATCTTCACAAATACTAGAACACATTTTTTAATTACATAAATCTGTGTGATTGTGGTATTAGTTAATAAAAAAATAAATTTTGTTTATAAATCTGGAAAAAAAATATACATATTCAAGCATACAATTAGAGAAAACAGCTTATGAAGTTTTAAATAAATTGGTTGAAACCATTTTTCAAAACTTTGTATATGGTGAATAAAAAAAACAAAACAAATATGACTCATGCATGTTGACAAAATTATGATTACAAGACTAGCCACAAGATATTCTGTAGAAACAAATGATAATACTGCCTTAAAAATATGAACATAAAAAGAAAAAACATTTAAAAGTACCTATGTTGATTCACCAAAAGCTTTGTTTCCTTTGAAACATCTGGGGGATCTGGCCAAATCACTTCATTTTTATCCTCATATTCATCTGATGGTCTCTCAGTAAGACCATCCTTCTCAACTTCTTTAAGTCCTAGTGCTGTAGCTACTTCTTTGTCATCTTCATCATATCCTTCTTCCTGTTGTGTTTCCTCCTGCAATATTAATTAATAGACATATTCTCCATAAGGTAGTGCATAAAATAAATGTTGTGATTATAAGGTAAAAATGCATCAATGAATTTTCCCTATTTCAGTTTCTTTGAAAACAAAAGCACAAGAAAATAAGCTTGCAATTTTCAATTTAATAACGCTTATTATTGAAATTAATACATATATATTTTCTTCTTCCAGGTATATTCATTAACAAATCTATTCTCAATGCATAAGTGTGTATAAAAAATATGTTTCAGTTATAAGGTAAAAATGCATCACTGAATTTTTCCTATTTCAGCTTCTTTGAGAACAAAAGCACAAGTAAAATTAGCCTGCAATTTTAAATTTAATAATGCTTATAATTGAAACTACTACATATATATTTTCTTTCCTATTTCAAAATTCTTTTTAAACAATGGGAAGTAAATATAGAGTAGAGTCACTATTGCGGAACAGGCATGTTTGCGGAACAGCTCGTCGAAATTAGTTAAAATCTACTTTATTATGAAATTTTCTGCTAAACTACTCTAATGGTACTGTGCATGGTCCATTTCTCTACATTTCCAATATACAGGTATTCCTTTCGCAGCAGAAAATTAATTTTGACTCGAGGTTTAAGTTGACAGGTGTGGAATCGTCCATTATTTTTCACGTACCAGGAGAACCGTATAGGTCAAGGCTTAAGGCTTTTTTAAAATGATAATGACCCATCACCTGCATGATACACCTATTTTTCGGTTTATAAATGGATGGGAAAAAACGTAATTTCATAACTATTTACCAGGAATTCAATTTTAAAAAAATTGGGAGGTGTTTACCCAGTTTTTACCATTTTAAAGATAGTCACAATTGTGGAACACTATAGATGTTATTCATTTGACCTGCCATTTAGCTTAATATTTACATAGTGGTATAGATTATCGGAATATCTCAGTCGAGTTGAATTTTAAAATTTAAAACTGTGTTGCAAAACTAAACAATGCGTCGATTTTTATCGGAAAATGGATGGGCAATGCATAGGTACTTTTAGTTTTTCCATATGTCTAACCATTACGGAGCAAAAAATTCAAAACTAAAAGTAGCAGCAAACTGTTCCGCAATAGTGACTCTACTATATATAAAGTAATTAAATTGAAAGTTGTAGACTAGACTATTGAGTGAATTTTTGATCTTCAAGACTATTGTCTTTAACCTAACAATTTGCAAAATTTTTATTTAGCCAATCATATCAATCATATTTCTGTTCATTTATAACCTTTTTTTTTTTTAAAGTAAATTTATTATTTACATGAATATTTATAAAAATAAAGTGAAACAAATATCAAAAATGTTTCTAACTTGTATACAAATAGATCTAATTGATTTTTTTTTTTCAATGGATGTTTTTTTACATTTTGTTGAAATTTTGTCAAATATAGTTAAAATGTTTTAATGTTATTAATATAATATACCATTAATCTTCCAACAGGAAATGATCCAGTGCTTGAAGCTTTATCTAAGGATTTGTTAAGTGATTGAGTGGAAGAGAATAAATCCTCTAGGATGTCCTCATTAGATCGTGAAGTATTTAAAGGCTGACTGGATTTAATTCTGCTGTTAATTGGTGAGTTCAATTCAGTTCCCTCCACAGATGATGTTGGAAGAATAAGTGCTTCTAGATTTCCTTTAGGTGTTGGTCTGTTTTGAGGACTCTGTCAAAATAAAATATTTACATCCATACTATTACACTGTTTACAGTTTTTTAAGGGATATGTAATTTTATCAAAGTAAAAAAAAAAAAAGAAATGGGAATAGTTAAAAAAAAAAAAAGCTTTCCCAGTAAACTTAAAATTGCACTAATCACTACTCATATGGTTAAATACATCAGAGAAGACTACTAGAATTGAGATGGCAGTGATAGAAAATATAAATGGAGTTAAAAGCTTTAGCAGGTAAAAATTTATTGAGAAGAAGAAGGTGTCTTACCATACTTCATTCACCTTCTTCTTTCATTATCTACTGTAGCCTAGTGCTACATGTCAGTAATAGAAATCAAATGAGTTAGTCATAGTCCTTAGTTAAGGGGAGAAACAGGAATGATAACTTCCCATTCAATGATCAAAAAAAAAGGTAGGGATGGGATACTTTGGATAAACAACCAGTATAAGGCAACCAAAAGGTTACCCAGGAAAAAATCCAGTTGAACAATAAGGACTAGACCTGCCATCATGGTAAAGCAAAGATCCTTTCTTGTGCACACCATTAGAGCACTCCTACTATACGAGCCACAAGTCCAGTAAGTGAATAGAGAATAAATGCAGGGCTAATTTTAATGTTGTTTTTGGCAACTGTATCTCAGAACCAAGATTATAACACACTAAGTTACACAATCTTAATATAAAAATGCTTCCTGTCTCATGTATGCATACACAGGAACCCTCTTTACTGTCATCATTTAAATTTCAATGATGTCTTAAGATTTTGTTCTCAGATTTTCTCAAAATACTATTAAAATTGTTCTCATTCAAATGTAGACACACACAACTATCATACATGTACATATTTTAATGAAATAAATTTTATGTAAATCATTTAGTTTAGTTAACATACAGAATACACTGCCATAGAATGGTCCCCAGCCTGGCTGAGAAATGAGGAGGGTTGGGCATAGGGCTATCTACCCTACCCTGTAGAAAAACCACTAACTACAGAAACACCAAACCCCAAACAGAATACAGATATCTTAAAATGTCTCAAAGTCTCCTTAGTTACTTTTTGTCACTTAAATCGTAGCGGCCCCTCTCCCCAAAACAAAAAAAACAAAAAAAAAAACAATTTAAACAAGATAGACACAAAAAGTTAACTTAAAAAATAGACAAACATGTATAATAAATATTTACCTGAGTTGTGCTTGAAACTAGCATAAGAGACTGATCCAAAGAACCATGGTTGGAATGAGCCTCTATTTCTTCATTCATTGCAGTTACATTAGTAAAACTACTGGTGCTAGATAAACTTAGCTGTGAACTTCCTTCAACTAAAGAATTTCCTCTGTTTGAATAAGTCATTTATATCAAAACTTTAGCCAGGCATCTAAATAAATTATCAAAGTATATGTGTGATGATGACCAACAGATGAAAATGAAGTTAGGCAAAAATGACTGTTAGCTATAACAATATACAGGCTTCACAATTGTTGATGTGACAGACTTTACTGATGATTTGAAAACAAGGTTGGGAAGTGCTTGGAATGATACAAGTTACTACACGAGCTTTTAGGTTAAGATGCTGCTCTGAAGTGCACGGATAACATTTTGAGCATCTATAAATTTAATATAACAAATTCCTTTAAAAAAAAAAATTTTTTAAGATAATCTTTATAAAAATAAATATTTGTTTGACAATATTGCTGTTTTTCTAGCAACCACCCGTGTAGAATAAAAATAGATATGGTGTTGAATCATTCAATAGATCTGATTTGAATCATTAAGAAATAGCCCTAATATTTCTTATATTTTCAAAACGTAAATTTCTATTAGAGATTACTAAATGTCATCTATATGGATAGAATAGAAAATACAAGAAGGTATAATTGTTTTCTCTTTATTTCTCACCACTTAACCTACTATATATATATATAGTTTTAATTTCCTGCACTTTTCTGCTAACAAAGCTAATTTCTTTTCTGCCTCAAATAGAGAACAGCATTGGACAGATAAGTTGACTGAGCATATTTTGTGTTGATTGTATTTTTCTTTTTTTTTTTTTTGTTTTGTAGCTGATAAAGGCCTGTAGCCCAAACATTCTTTCTATTTACTTGGTTCAGCAGGGTTACCTATATGCATGTTTATTGTAATCTTTGTTGCTATAAAGTTGCATTACTTTTTAACTTAATGAATTTACAAGCAAAAATGCACATATTAAATACCATTCCAATTGCTAGAAAACTAAACTATAATAGAATGACAGAAATTTAAGGCAAGATAGTAAATGGAAAGGAATATTTTAAGATAATTTTATTGGTTCAAACAAATGGAAATTCAGTTTGACTATAGTTTTCCACCTCAGTATAACTACTATAACCAAAACAGCTGGGGCTGCGCAGCCAAGAGAAATACTGCATTCTTCACTAATCTTCAGACTCGAAGACAAGCCTTATAACAATAACATTATAGATACAAACACAAACAGCATTAGCACATGAAACACATACACACTCTTACACACACAACCAGCGCTTTATTGAATTAGGCTTCTATGTACTTCTCAGTGATGACAACCTTGCAACACCCTGACTGAAATATATGAGTTTTCTGTTTTAGCTTTAATGGAGAGATGACAACTTCATCCAGATCTGAAGTAAAAGTGATTGTCTTTCAGAATTTTGTGTATTTTGGAAAGGCATCTTTCACAAAAAAGTTCTTCAAGATTTGGTAACTTTGTTTGAGTAATATACAATGCTTTTTTAATTAGTAAATTTCTTTGTGCTAAGTATTATCATACCAGCAAGTGATGGCAAAGTTAATTAGACTGATGATGGTTGCTATGTAAAAAAAAGTTTACTGTATAGTCGATTTTAAATTTTTTAAGCTTGCTAAGACAGTAGTCTTGTTGAATTATGGTGTAAACACTTTGACAGTGTTCACTCCATCTTATCTTGTTGATGGTTGTACCTAGGTATTTATATTCTTGCACTTGGTCTACGCTAAGGTTGTTGATCTGAACTTCTGCAAAATGGTCTTTATGTTTCCTAAAATCTACAATCATTTCTTTAGTTTTCTGAACATTTCGAACTAGAAAGTTGTCTATGCATTATTAGTAAAAAGTGTTAATTGTACAATGGTACAGATTTTTGTCACTGGTCAAATGTCATTGGTGTAGATAGTATACAGTACTGGTCTAAGTACATACTCCTGCGGCACTCCAGTGCTAGGTTCTCTAGTAAATGACACATATTGTGGGCATTTTATCAGAAAGTTTAGAACCCACGCTTGCAAGTGTTACCTAACAGTCAAGTCAGATAATTTTTTTTATCATGAGATGTTGGATGATGTTAAAGCAGATGAGAGGCCAACGAGCTTAGTGGTTTTGAGCATGAAGGTATAGACTAATAATAATAGACTAATAGTACAAGATTAATATTGCATCTTTTGTACTTCTTGACCATTGGTATGCAAACCAGTGAGGGCCGAGACATGTTTCTACTTCTTCAATAGACTTTCAGAATCTGTAAGTGATATAGGATGTAGGTCATTGTTATGATCCTTTTTGGGCATTGGTATTATTTCTGATATCTTCCAAATAGAAGGTATTTTGTGAGTTTGACAGTACTTGTTGAATATAGCACAGAAGACAGATGGCAGCTGTTTCCCACATAGCTTTACAAAAGCTTCCCATTTAATTTGTCGGGTCCTGAGGCTTTGGCAGTGTTTACTTGTTTGAACACTTTTGTCACCTATTGTGCATTAAATGGTTCTTAGGGATTGGTTTAGCTAGATTGTTGTTGTCAATAAATCAATATGCCATTTATCTATTTATTTAATGCCTTTGTGGTTTTCCCTCTCATTATGAATGGCATAAAATAAAAAGAATAAAAATTCCACATTATATTAGCTTTGACAAAAACTAATTTCTAAAATAAATGTTCATCTTTATTTAAACTTCTCATTTCAATGTTTTAAAAAATAAAATATGTAGAAAACAAGAATCATCAACTGATGAGTAGGATTCTAAAAGAAAACATGAATGAGTCCCATAAAGCCTTAATCGGTGGTAATATCAGGGTTAGTAGCACTTTTCCATGTCAAAATTTTAGGAGATTTTAGGAGTTTTTTTAAGGATGAAATGTATGATGTGTATGTGTGTATGTATATATTGGAGGCAACTCAACGAGGTATGGGAACAAAGACAATACAAAGTTTAATCAACATAGATCACCCAAAACAAGAACTGTTCCAATCTTCTCGCACTTCCTCTTCCTCTCTCCCCGTTCATTTAGTCCATCCTTGTGCGCTGGTGCGCAACCATAGAGTCACTACAAAACATGGTCATTACACTGCCCCCTTCTTATGTCTGTTCGTCCCGAACTGACTCTGTTCCTCTCTCCTCTCCACAATACCGATACAACCGATCGACGTGTACCACCTTGCATTTAGTTCGAGGACCCCTCTGGATTCTGATTCTCTTCACAATCCGATATCCTTTTGTAATTTAGGCGATCTTCCCTTTCTTCTCTTTGGGTTGTACAGCCAAACGAGATCATGCTCTACAAAATTGGCTCTTCTATCATATCTGGTCTTCATGAGGTTGCTACTGTCTTTTATCCTACTCCGTGCAAGTGCATGAACCCTCTCAAGTCTCCCCCTAAGTTCTGTTACATATTCGCTAGCTGTGGTTTGTTTTTCTCCTGGCAACCCAAATAAGAGGTCTGCTGGTAGTCGAAGTTCCCGACCAAATAATAATTTGGCTGGCGCATAACCAGTGGTTGCATGAACGGCTCCTCTATAAGACATGAGGAATAGAGAAATGTAGTCATCCCAATCGTTTTGCTGTTCTACTGTCATCTTAGCCAAGTGTTGTATCAATGTGCGATTAAAGCGTTCCACCATCCCGTCTGACTGAGTCTTTTCAATTTTTAAGATTTTGCAAATCTCCTGGAATAGCTTGGATTCAAAGTTGCGTCCTTGATCTGAATGTAGTTCCATAGGTACACCAAAGTGGCTAATCCAGTGTTCCACTAAAATATCAACTATTGTTGTGGTTTCTTGGTTTGGAATCGCAAAAGCCTCAGGCCATTTACTAAAATAGTCCATTATTACTAGAATATATCTGTTGCCTTTTAATGTCTCAGGAAACGGGCCAGCTATATCCAGTGCAATTCTTTCAAATGGAACACCTACATTGTACTGTTGTAGGGGTCCCCTTGTTTGACGTTGCAGGCCTTTGGTTGCTGCACATCGATCACATCTTCTGCACCAATCCTCTACGTCTTCCTTGTACCGACACCAATAAAACCTTTGTCTCACTTTCTCCGTCTTGTTAATACCCAAGTGACCATTGTGCAACTCTTGGAGTACTTCTTTGATTCTAACTTTTGGGAGAACTATTTGTAATCGTGTTGATGTCCCATCAGTAGATTCCCACATTTGCTTAAGAACGTTTTCCACTACCATTGAGTCCCACTGTGCCCAGTACGCCTTCATGGCAGCCCCTTTTTCAGCAATGTGTTACAATCTGGCCGTTGTCCCCTCTCCTTCCAAAGAAGAACGGTTGCCAGATCCTCATCTTTCGGATATCCTCATCAGACCAAGGTCCTAAAACATTCAGGTCCTAACTGTGACAATCGATTATCTCTTCCTTTTCCTCAGCTTTCTTACAATGTTTGCATTCTGTTTTGCAAGGTCGTTGAGATAGCGCATCAGCATTCTGGTGAATTAGTCCTTTTCGATGGTGAATTTCAAATTCATAGGTTTGCAGACGTTCGATCCACCTAGCGACCTGACCTTCAGGGCACTTAAAAGAAAGAAGCTATTGTATTGCTGCGTGATCTGTCCTTAAAATAAATTTCTGCCCATAAAGGTACTTATGAAAATTTTTTATTACATCGACGGCGGCCAGAAGTTCACGTCTTGTGACACAGTAGTTCCTTTCAGCCTTTGTCAAACATCGACTGAAGTAAGCGATGACTCGTTATGTTCCATCAATCTTTTGGGAAAGGACGGGGCCTATTCTGGTATTGCTTACATCCGTATCCAAAATGAACGTCATGCCTGGTATCGGATAGGCAAGTATGAAGGATGAGATAAGTGTGTCTTTTAACATTTCAAAGGACTCTTGACACTCCTGTGTCCAGTTGAATGACCTGTTTTGCTCTGTCAATCGATGAAGGGGTGCACATATATTGGAGAAATTTGGCACAAACCGTCTATAGTACGTACAGAGTCCTAAAAAACTTCTTAGTTTTTGAATATTGGATGGTGTAGGCCGTTTTACTGCCTCAGTCTTGTCGGGATCAGTGCTGATGCCGTCCCCTGATACTATGTGGCCAAGATATTTGACACTCTTCCTGAAAAACGAGCACTTCTTTGGATTGATTTTCATACCTGCATTTCTGATTCGTCCAAAAACTTCATGTAGATTTGCCAGATGCTCTTCAAACATCCTACCAGTGACTATAATGTCATCCAGGTATACAAGACACGTGTTCCAATGAAGTCCCTGTAAAACGCGCTCCATCAATCTTTCAAAAGTGGTGGGAGCATTACAGAGACCAAAAGGCATCACAGTGAACTGCCAAAGACCGTTGCCAGCAGAGAAAGCAGTTTTCTTTTTATCCTCAGGATGCATTCCCACCTGCCAGTATCCGCTCTTTAGATCAAGAGTAGAAAAAATCTGTGATCCAGCAAGCGTATCCAAGGTATCGTCTATTCTTGGGAGTGGGTAGCTATCTTTATGCGTTACTTCATTAAGTGCTCTGTAGTCTACACAAAATCGCATGGATCCATCCTTTTTTTTTACTAGGACGATTGGTGAACACCAAGGGCTATTAGAGGGCTCTATGACCCCTTACTGCCTCATTTGTTCTATCAGGTCTGTAGCCTCCTGTTGTTTTGCGAGAGGAAGGCGGCGTGGTGGCTGCCGAATCGGTCTTGTTACTCCAGTATCGATCCTATGTTGTACCATGTCTGTTCTTTCGCATTCTGACTCATCAGATGGGAAGATGTCTGCAAATTTCATTATCAACTCTTTGGCTTTGCTATACTGCTCTTCAGATAAGTTCGCCTTGGTTTCTGTCAAAAGCCTGGTAATTTGAGGGTTGACTGATTCAGTGGGTGTAAAAGAAACGTTGTTAATGTGGCAATTCTTAATTAGGTCGATTGTATGGCATTTAGCAATGTAACTATCCCTTCGTAGATGCTTCTCCCTCAAACCAAGGTTCATGATTCTGACAGGTATTCTCTGATGATCTTTACAGATCATGACCAGTGTTTTCCCTACAGCCACTCCGTCGTAATTGTCTTCCGTTCCTCGATTAGCGCAGTTCCCGACTTTTCATTGTCCGTTCTCTAACTTTCCCCAAATAATTGATTCGGACTGTGCAGGCAGACTTGTATCCTCCGTCAATAGTATTTTCATCATTCGATTGTTTCCTTCTTCACTATCACCTAACAAAGGAATCTCCACATTTCCATACAACAAAGTTCCTCTGCTAATGTTAATGTAAAATCCAAATTTCTGTAGAAAATCTAGACCTAAAATGCAATCATCAGTTATGTTTGCTATCAAAAATTCATGCACGAATAACTGACATCCGAGCTCAAATCCTAAATCCGCCAGTCCTTTTATGGGCATCAGTTCTCCACTGGCTGTTTTCAGAGAAAAAAGGCTCACATTTGTAGTATTATTGCTGTTTGCGACATTTGGCTGAATGACTGAATGTGAAGCACCAGTGACTATGAGAAACCGATACTTCCGAATTCCAATTTTTCCTTCTACCATAAGACTCCTACTCTGTCCCAGCACAGCTATTGGAGTGACATTGACAGGGGCTCCCAATTCCTGGATCGCCGGTTTCTGCCCCTTGAAGCCGACGAATGTTAGTTTTCCTGATAGCCATTGGCTCCAGGCCATGCACCCGTTTCTGATCTGTGCTGAATCGTTTCTTGCTGATTAGGTAATCTTCTACAGATTCTTTGTATATGCCCATATTCACCACAGTTCCAGTAACGGACCCTGATCGCACGATGAACTCCCTGTGACCGGCTTGGCTTATACTCTTCGAGAACCTCCGTCATCCGTCTGAGTACTTCTGTTAGATCTTCTTCCTGAACTTCCAGCCAACGACCATGATGACTGTTGATGGATGCGTTCTTAGCGGCTTCATAGGACAGAGCGTACACAAGGGCTTCGCTGGCCTTACACTTGCCGCTAACTCTAATAACCTTTTTTAGCTCTGGGTCTCGAACAGCATCGATGAAGGCATCAGTGACGATTACTTCGAGGAACTCCTGTGCTGCTGTGGGGTATGTCACATGGACAGTCCGTCTTTAGCTCTTGTAGGGTTTCACTGACCAGCTGTTAACTGGTCTTCAGCTGGACCCTATAAACTTCCTGTAAATGCTCGTCCCCGTATCAAAGCTTCATAGCCTGGACGAGAGCAGCATAATCCTGCTGGTTTGGAATGCATTGGAGTACTTCGGAAGCCTTTCCTCTAAGGGCCAGTACCATAGCAGTCATTTTTTCCTCCTCGCTGCCCCATTTGTTGACCTTAGCAGCTGCCAAAAACTGTCTTCTGTAGACTGACCAGGAGACAGACCCATCAAACACAGGGGGGTTTCATCTTTACAAGCCCTTCGGATAACATTGATCCTGTATTCATCTTTACAAGCCCTTCGGGTAACATTGATCCTGTATTACTCACCGGCGCCTTGCTGAGCCCTTCTCTAACTTGAACTTTCAGTTCTTCTATGTCTTTTTTTACCACATCGACTCTCTGGTTCATCGTGACCTCCATCGTGGTTATTTTCTTGTTAACCGATACCAATTCAGTCCTGATCCCTGAATCCAGTGTGTCTATTTTGTCCTGCATGGTTCTAATCCCTATATCAAGTGTATCCATCTTTTCCTGCATCTTACCTAGGAGTTCCATCTTTTCCTGCATCTTACCTAGGAGTTCCATCTTTTCCTGCATCTTACCTAGGAGTTCAGTCATATCTGGCCCTACTTCGAATTGATAACTGTCCGGGTCTTCTTCTTCCTCAATCAGGGCTTGCCGAAGACGAGCTGTAAGTGTCTCCTTGCTACCACCAAGCTTTAGACCTTGATACAGAAGCTCTTGTTTTAGTTCTTTAATCTTTGGTCTAGTTTTTTCATAAATGGGGAAGCCATTACTAACTTACCTCCCGTTCGTTGAGTCGCCTCTAATCCCACTTCTACACCAATGTTACAACATTTATAGGAGGCAGCTCAACGAGGTATGGGAACAAAGACAATACAAAGTTTAATCAACATAGATCACCCAAAACAAGAACTGTTCCAATCTTCTCGCACTTCCTCTTCCTCTCTCCCCGTTCATTTAGTCCATCCTCGTGCGCTGGTGCGCAACCATAGAGTCACTACAGAACATGGTCATTACAATATATATATATATTTATTGTTATAACCCTATTGGCGGCGCGATAGGGTTAACTGTAGGTTCAGCTGACACACATGAACTCAGGCAAATCACTCAGGTCAATGGCTGTCGGTGGACAAGGGACAGTGCTGCTAGTACACAAATATGACCATTGTTATGGTCATGTGATCGAAATCCTTCCCGGACGAGAGACAATGTGTAAGAAAGAGGCAGTTAAAGACAGGACAGCGAAGAGACCAAACTGTTTGTCCTGGTGGAGTCATCAAGTAAACTGCAGGGAAGAGGGGATAGGAATGACTGATTTTTTGTTCTGATTTTGTTTATTTTAGGTGAGATTTTATTACTTTACCATCACTTGCCCAGCGCAGCTAAGGGGTTTAAAGTTTAAAACCCCCTACAATAAAATCCTCTCTTTAGTAAAAGACTATCCATTCATCAGTCACCAGATTCAATGAACGTAATAAAAAAGACTCCTGCGGGTTTGCAGCTAAAAACCACCTCTTCAAAATAAAAAAAGCAAATGACACACTCAAAGATCTATGAGCGTAGCCAAAGGGCGTTTTGAATTTAAAACCCCTTTCAGCGAGATTTGAAGCTAAAAAATACCTATTCAGTATTTTTTGATTTGATTTGATTTTGATTTTAGGCACATCGGCACAATTTAGGCCATATCATGCCTGCAGTCCCTTAAGGACTACTCTCTCTCTAAACAACAAGGGCCAGATTCTATACAGTCATATCATGAAAATCAAGGTTCAGTATTTTAAAAAAGCTAATTACACACTCAAAATTCTATGAAATATATTAAAGGAGTTTAAACCCCCTTTCAGCAGGGTTTGATGCTAAAAATACCTCTTCAATATAAAAAAAAAGCAGATTACACTCTCAAAAAAAAACAACCAATCTCCAAAGGGTTTCTTAAAAAGGTTTAAAACCCCCTCCATATGGTTTTAAATCCCCTTACAGAGAGTTTTGACTGGGCTCCATTAATAAAGTGCAGTGAATAGTCATCTGCCAAAATTGAAAAAGACTAAGTGTGGCTCAACAAAGATGGCTAAAACGGATTTTAGGAGTCAGTTATGGAGATCGGGTCTCAACAGTGATGGGAAGACATTAAATTTTTTTTAGGAAATTTGATAAATTTTGCAGATGCTTTATATCTGGGTCCAGGCAGTCTGAGCATTCTATAATAGATAACTGCTTTACTGGTATTGTAACAACTTCTCTCTCAAACAACTATAAAGAGTTAATGTATTTGAAAATCAAAACATGCTTGAGTTTTGGAAATACTTCAAAAGTATGAGCTACACTTTTGTGTGTTTCACTGATTATTAAACTTTGTACAGGAGAAACTGTTTATTCAACTTTGCACATTTAAGTCCACCAAAAATGCTTTGAAAAGGAATTGAAAGAAAGCTGCTTAAACTCTGCTGTGTTCTTAATAAGCAAGACAAGCAAAACAACCAGATTTCTCACTATATATCTAGATAATCTAGATTCTAGATCTACTTAAATGTAATAACTTTGATCTACATCTCTAGTGACTCTAGATCCAATATATTATTATTAGATCTATATTCTATCAGACTTATACTCAGTAACTCACTATAGTCATGTAAAGTAGGCATACATCTATAAAATCTCTATATAGATGGCCGGTAGGTCTACTAAATCTAGATCTTATAATTTTTATAATAGATCTAGATGTCTAAATCTAATCCCATTTCAACTCATGGAAGTCTGCAGGCAGGGTTCAATTTAGAAAAATCTAGGGGCCATTGTATCAACAGAGTATAAATTAATAGCGCATAGCGGCCGGGAATCAAGATACTCTGATACTTTTCTGATCTTTTCAAAAGCTAGCAAGCAGCCATTGAAGTCTAGGCTACTAGACGCTAAAGATCTATTCTAGATCAGTGATGCCCAACCTAATTCGACCTGAAGGCCATTTTAATTTCTGACACTCGTGTCGCGGGCCACATGAACGAAAATGTGCCAAAAAAAAAAAAGAAAAGAAATTTACCTGAGTTTGAAACTATTAGAAACCCATGGAGCTAGTACTTACATTAAGGAATTGGATATCTGAAGTGATTTTTTTTTTCAAGCATCAGAAAATGGCTTAATTTCTGTACTTAAAAAAAGAGCAACATTGTAGCTAGCTTTGACGCCGACTCATTTTCTTGTCACTTTTTGGTATATATTTCCATCGATCCTCCAATCTCTAGGTGTAGTTTAACAATCTTTTTATTCGCGACTCAAACCAAGAATGACGTCATATTTGTTTCATATTGACGTTCATATGTTGTTCTTTATTGAAACAGCCACACTTTTTTTTTATATAGATCAAATATGTTGGCTTATTATCAAGCTCCATACAAAAAAAGTTAAGATCCTTTCTCTGTTTCTGGTAGATTCTCATTTCATAAACACACTAATGTTAAAGGTCATGGTACCAATCAATTAAAGAAAAATTGAGGGCCCTAAAGTAGGTAAAGATACAAAAGTCAACCTTTTTTTTTTCTTGATGGGGTTGTCTACACTTTGTGCCGACATTTCAGCGGGCTGGATGGAACCACGTCGTGGGGATATGGCCCGCGGACCGTTATTTGGGCATCAATGTTCTAGATAATCTAGATCAAAAGTATTCAAATTAAAGAAACTAGATATCTTATCTAGAATATATCTATCTAGACTGATTCAAACCACTCTAGTCTAGACCGAGATGAAGACTTATAAGACAATACAGTAACAGGAGATTTAAAAAAAAAATAGAACTTATAACTGTGTCAAAAGAAGGATGTGCGCATGTTCAAAACAAATAAAAAAAATTGTATTTCGCATTCTTCCGAATATAGATACACATAGTGCTTTTAAAAAAAAAAAGGTGCCGGTACTCAGTGATGGATTGCCTAACTTTTAACTACTAATAAATTGATAATAAACGTTAAGTAAGTAATCATTTTTTACCCACATTGAAAAAGGTGCCAGTATGCCGTACCGTCACAAAAAAAAAGCACTGTATATATATATATATATCCTTTGTGTGTGTGTATGTGTGTCCCATCTATTCGTGCAATACATACACAAAACTATGTATTTATCAAATCAATTATTGTTACTTTATTTTGGAAATAATAAATATCTTTTGCCAACATCCCACTCAGAACAGAAACAACATCATCAGCTGTGGTATGTCCACAGAAAATGTAATGAAAGTTATCTTTTAATCTAGTAACAACTTGACTGTCATCCTAAAAAACTCAAACAACCAATTTTTTTTTCAAAGATTACAAATGGTTGCTATTCCATTTTTTTTTTAAAGAAACATTCTAAGAGATGCCTCCATAATGTGTATTCTCTGTGATGGAAATGCATCTTTTTACTTCCTATGTGTATCTTATAAATACTAAGAGTCATGGTGTGCATTTGAGGTAATGTTTTTTTCTTTCATTAACTATGCTTAAACTTCCTCATAAACAGAGCCTATTAGTATGTTTAGTTGACATTTACTTACTAAATAATGGCTTTTGGATGAATGGGGGGGGGGGGGGGGGGGTATTAGACCTATTAGCTTTTTTTTCAAGAACAATTTCTCTTTAAACTATGTAGGTTCCCTGGCTTTTACGACTGAAATAACTTTTCTGGACTGTGTGCAAAATATTTTTGTTAAATCTACAGTAGGCCTATCTTACCTTCACTGGATCTACCGTAAATCTAGACTCTAGATCTTAGGCACTAAAATTCTCAGACTCAGGCTGTGTGAGAATTATCTTACTATCTAGACTCTATAGTTTCTAACTCTTAAGTCACTAAGATTTGAGGACTTTTCACTGCTGTTTGAGAATTATCTTCACTGAATCTATCGTAAATCTAGAGTCATGATTTAAGTCATTAAAATGTGCTGGCTTTTCACAGCTGCGTGCGAGTTTTCTTCATCAGATTCTAGTGATTTAGCAAAAAAATAGAATCTAGCGTATTTCTAGAATAATCTAGACATTAGATGTATCGAGATCATTAAATTGACTAAAATTAACTGAGTTATCAGGTTACGTGCGAATTATTTTCACTAGATCTAAATCTAGATCCTATTTCTAGCTATATGATTTACCCAATTTCTATGTGAAGTCACTCTTACAAGAAGATTTTAGGTGAGGTGAAGGAAACTGCCTTCAGACAAATAAAGCAAGGTGAAATGCTTGCTTGAGCCAAGGCCATCTTCAATCACGAGGTCGCGCTTCGCAAGTGGATGCCTACACATTAGGCTGGTAATTGCTCTAATTACAGACAATAGTCACTAAAGACTAGATCTAGCGTGTCATTTTTTCAGTTGTAACAATGGAAGGCAACTGCCTTCAGACAAATAAAGCCAGGTGAAAGGCCATCTTCAATCACAAGGTCGTGCTTCACAAGTGGGTGAAAGGAGGTGTAAACGTGTCACTGGTCAGCTCATTAACACAGCCAGCCCGTAACGCCATGCGATCAGAATGCCTGTTACGCTGTTGTTCCCCCATACACACATTTTTAGCAAGAAATAAGCAAAATTATATTTTTTAAAAAATATTGGGTAAAATTTTAGGAGAATTCTGGCAATTTTAAGGAGAATTTTAGGATCATAGGAGAGTTAATTTTTTAGGGAAATTTTAGGAGCGCTATGAACCCTGTAATTTGTTACATTTCTCATAATTCTGGTGACATGTCACTATTATTAACAGATGGCTACTGAAAAAAATTAAACTTAACTATATTGCCTATCGTACTGAAGATCTTGAAAACATTTTTTTTTCTAAACTCCACCTCACTAAAAGGTTTATGAGTTAATGTAATTATATTGATCTGTAGAATTATTAGCAAGAGATAGTGAAGTACTAGAAAATATACCGAAAAATGACAGACCACATATTGAGTAAAAATACAATGCTGATAGCTAATTGAGAATGATGTTTGGTAAAGAGAATGAACCACTAGACAGCTAACCAACCAACCTTGAAGAAGAAAATGCTTGTGGGGTCATCAATGCTGGAGGATGAGAAGAAATAGGTGTGAAATTTTTAATATGTTCACTTTGATCTATGCTTACATCTGAAAGTCTGTCCCTAAGACCTAAAAAGTAAAATAAGAAATACTTTTAATCATTTTAATCAATCATGTAATTAATTTTTAATAGATCTAGAATAATAATAATAAATTTGTGTAATTTGAAATATTTTTTATCTATTTTTTTGCTTAGCGTTGTGCAACTTTCATGCTTATAGCATGCTATTGGGGAGAGAGGGAGTCTGAATTATTGTGCTTAGTTTCAAATTTGATCCGAGAATGGGAAGTGGGAGAAATAACATGTACAGATTCCATCCAGACACACGAAGTGAGTAGCTATAAGCTTTGTAAAAATAAGAGATTATTTCATACAATGAAGAAAAAAAGAAAATAAAAGTAGGAAGTTTCCAAAGATTATTATCTTAAAATACAATACTAAAAACATAAAATTTATTTTTATTAATAGTTTTACATTATTTTTTAAAATGACTCACACAATAACAAATGGTCTAGGCTTTGCCTTTCAATATTTTAAAAAAAAATATAAATATTAATAACTAAAAACAAAAACAACATATATTTTAAGAACAAAATCCTAACTTTTTCTTCCAGCATCCTACAATGCACACACACATTAAAAATATAGCACCTTTTGTTAATTTCAGCATTTCTTTTGGCGTCCTTCTATAATAAGGCAAACAATGTATGGTATTCATCATCATCATCAAACTCCATTTGAGTGAGGGCTTGGGGTTTAAATCATCTCTTGCAAAAGCCCTGGACAGAAACCCTGCTGCTTTGCGTAGTTTGTATATGTCACCATACAGGTTGAGAATTTATAGCTTCCCAGACCTGTTGAGGTGGAGATCAGCAAGTCTGGGGCCCTCAAACAGAACATGAGGCACGGTTTCCTCTTCTTCCCTGCAGCGGGGGCACAGTGAATCGAAATTTGGCCATAGCCTTGAGAATGTATGGTATTAGACACTGCAAACCATCAGTGTCAAGCCAAAAGGTGAAATGCCCCCCTTTTCCGATCCCCAAAACTATATTTATTTTGGCTCTGTGTTAACTAAAAAAAAAAGGAAATATATGCTAAGTTTTATTAACCCAATAATGCCTATTACAATAGGTTGCGGTGCCTATGATTTTGGTCTAATGCAGTAGAATGCATTGGGATGCTATTATTATTTTTTGTGTGATAGCTTAACTTGTTGCCACCCCTGGGTAGCATCTGTAAAAGGGGAGCCATTTTGTAAGTTTCTCTTGCCAGTACATAGCCTCTCCAAAGTCCTATGCAGCACCTCCTCATGGTGACAGATGGAAACTGAGGCTTTGAAGCCTCAGGCAAATCTGCAGGGGTCTTGGAGGAGATTTGTCCCTAAGATGTGAGGCAGTCATGGCCCGTTGGCATGCGGACACGTCCTGCTGCCCACAAACCAAACCCTTAGCTATAAAGTAAAAGTAAAGTTCCCCTTTCAGACATTGTGGTCTATAGGGCAGATGATTTAAAGGTCGTCTTGTTTCTGTGGCCTACGGTTAACCAGGGTGTCATGTGGTCAGCATAACGACCAACCGCCTTTACTTTTCCCCAACTAATGTCAGGTACCCATTTAGAGCAGGGTGTACTCAGAGGCGCCCACAGATCCCAAAATTAAAAATTCCAGTCTTCACTAGGATTCGAACCTAGACCCCCGGTTCGGAAGCCAAGCGCTTTACCGCTTAACCATTGCGCCTCCTACCTAGCTATAGGTTAATAGTTAATAGTGGTAAGACAACTGCACTCTAGCAAACTCCTGCAGCCACCTGACCCCAAATTGCGATGGCTTTCCATTCCTCTGGAAGCCCAGCACTCGCAAATTTATCGACCTGGCTTCCCTCAGTAATGGAGAGTTTTAAAGTTCTCAGATCAAGATGAAACTTTTAACGTAACACTGCATCAAGGATTGGCCTATTTAGTCACACAAGAAATTGCAACGGGAAAAGATTGTCTCTCAAGAGGTAAAATACCACAAATTTTTAAGAAGATTCCATCACGTCTCATTCGGAACAATAACAAATTTAATTATGGTAAATTTTAGCTTTGCTTTAGATTTTTTATTTTTAAGATCAGATACCACTTTAATTGGTAGCTTTTACATTTTTTACTAAAAGATTGCTATATTATTATATCATTATTCATTGGTTTGAAGGTACTGCTAGCATTTACCAGATGATTATCTAATTCTCTTAAAAGTGGATGCCATCCTTCCCAAATACTCAAAAAGGGCTGAGGCTGAGTACATTCCATTGGGAAAATCCTGGAACTTTCTCTATTTTCTTTATTGAAGGGGCAGCATAAACAAAAATTGATTGACAGCAAGAGTATAGCAAAACAGATCACCATAAAAATAACAGTGTCTAACAAGCTGCAGTTCTCTCAGCACTTTTGTAAAGGCTTCTCAAACACTTTTAACAGAGGTGTCTCCACAGAAATGCTTTAAAAATCAGCTCTATATGTGACCCTATGCTACCCTGGGCGTTGACAGGAATATGCATATGTCTTACTAGACTTATTCCTGTGAACCCACACTTATATATACTGAAATGTGTAAAACATTTAAGAGAGCATGGTAATCATTGCTATAGAAGTACTGTAGTACTACTACACACAAGTAGTTACTGGGTAATTATAAATTATGTATTATTTATATGCTATAAAAGTTCAAAATGAATATCCGCATACATCCCAAGCAACTCTCATTACTAAACAAAATGTATGAATAAGGCTATGTTGTGTATAAATTTAAAAATAACAATAAAAACAAAACTAACCCAATTCATCAAGAGATATTGAACCAACACTAGCAGAATGAGCTACTGGAGCACTTGATTCAGGACGATATCTTATCAGCAATTCTTGAAGAGCTCTGTAAGTAGTACGAGTCTAGATTAAATATGGCTTGTAATATTTTTCAATATTTTATTTCTAGATTAAATTTGGCTTGTAATATTTGCATGCATATATGAGAAATGTGAAAAAAAATTTACATGAAAAAGAAAAACTGCTAAAAAAAAGTGTTGACTTACTTGGTGTGAACACCAAACATTTTTAATTGGACACCAGAACTTAAGTCTCCATCTATAATAACATTCTCTCTTCCATTATGGGCATCAGTTTCTTCATGAATTTCTCCAAGTTCTCCTTCAAAATTAGACCATAATTTAGTAAGATGTAACATCTAGATGATTGTATAAATACATTATATATAATGCATACATTAAAATTATGTGTAAACACAAAATCAGAAGAGGACCCTAAGTGGTCCACACTGGCAGGTTTCAATATTTTCAGCATGAACATCAGATGCTTTGATCTACAAACTATCAAAAACTTCAACTCTACCTCAGTCCATACAAAAGGTTTGTTGATATTTTTTGTTAATATTGCTTAAGTTGTGCGAAAACTCTCGAAAGGTCAGGTGTCTTTACCCAAATAAGGCAATGTCATCAGCATAAGCAAGGTACTGAAGAGGTTGGCTATATATCGTCACAGTTGGTTTCACCCCTGTTTTTTCTCTCCTTTAATTTGCTAAAATCCATAAATGTGCAAAAAAGTCCTCAATGTTCAAAAACATTGATAAGGCTTGCAAAGCTGATGAAAAAGACTTAGAGACTGAAAGGAATCACAGGCCAAAAGTGCTGAAGGAAAGATGAACTATTTTAAATTAGCCTTTGGCAGACTGGGTTCTGTTGCCTAGGGAGCTCTGAAATAAAGGCTACAACTATTTGTTGTTCACAGCCCTCTCAGACTTTGGTGCCACTGTGAATGACATTTAGTGAAAAGAGTGGTATTGGCCTGCACAAGCTGAATGCCACTTTAAAATTACTGAGCGTAGACTAGAGAAAATGCAATGTTTTGCAGCAAAAAGTACTGCACTCCTCCTTTGGACTCTTCAAGCCCTAATGCTGGGTATATAAATATTATAAATATATATATTTATGTTATTATTGTCACTAATTCTCTCACTTGTGTTGGACAAAAATATGAAAATTTAACCTGTTGTTACTTTTTGTGTGCTAAGAACCAAGTAACACCTTTCACACTTGAAACCATTGTGGTTAAATTTTCCAAAAACTATTCTTTATTCACAATTTAGACCCAATAGTTATTTTTAGAGCCAACAAATCAAAAAGTGCAAGAATAGATTGCCTTCCGTTTTTATGCACAACTTAAATTTTTTGTGTACATTTCTCCTTGGCGCAAAACTTGCTTTTGTAGACATTGTATAAAATAATCTTTTTTTTTGTCATATGAAGCTGACATTGACTAAATACATGTTTTTGTGTAGGAAATTATTTTAAAAAATGAAATGTAGGTATAACTATATTATTTTGTGTGTTAAGGGTGGAGGTAAAAAAAAAAAAAAAAAAAAAAAAAAAAAGATAATTGAATTCCTGGTTGAGAGAGAGAGTGATACTAAAATAAAAGGTATCCAACAAAAAAGAAACAGGGCTCATGAAATACTTAAATATTGAAGCCAAAGTAAAGTTAGTGATTGTATGTAAATCTTTTATTAAGTTGGGGTGACAGGGGAAAGTTCAAAAAGTAAAACTAGAATTCTCAGGTCAGAAGTAAGTGTTTGTGTATGGAAGGTCGACATAAGAAGGCTGTTCTAATTCAATGTAACAAACTATAAATCAAGGGCCAAAATTATGTTAGGGAAGCATTTAAGTGAGGAGAGGGTGAGCATTTGATGCCCAGGATGCAGTAATAAAAAAGGATAATGCCGAAAAACATCAGAACCAATGTCGATTGTCATTTCCACTGAAAGACAACAGCCTTTGATTTAAAACAGTGAAATACCGCTCTTTGTTCATTGTTTCATAACTGATACTGAAGGTTTGATCTTACTGTTGTTTTATTAAAGTTTTAGAGACGGAGACTTTTGAATTGCACTGTATCTACATACTCTTCAGAAATCACTAGTTAGAACATTTTCACCTTTATGAATTTTAGTTCTTGGTTTATACTTTTATAATCAGAGTAGATAGGAATTTGGTATCTCAGAATGGCGATTATTATTGTGATATGAGACACAAGTGTGAGCATACAGCCCTTTATTTAAGTATTTGCTAGCAATTTTTTGTTTAAAAATAAAGTCCTATGTAATTTGTTTGAATGCGACTTTGAAAGCTCAATTATTTGCATGCAAGTAGATTATATACCTAGAAAAACCTAGGTAATACAATTCAGGACCACCAAATACCACAGGACCTACTTGCCAGTAGGTCACTGATCTGAAGACTAATCCTAGTAAAAGGATCACAAATAAAAATACATGCTACCATATCCATATTTAACTGTCCAAAATTTCCATGGCAGATAAACAAAAAGATGAATAATTTTGTTTCCGTCAAAAGAAATTTTTCAAATATAAAGAATGAATGAATATAAAATTGATATAGTCTTATACCTTCAGTGAAGTCCAGTAGGGCATCAGCGCCGTAGGCGCCATTATCCTGTTGATGGTTAGAAAGGCTTTTATCCAACCACCAGGCCTGGACATGGGGCTCTTTACCCCTGTCCTGTCTGAGGGCACCCAAAGGTAGGTGGCCATATCGGTTGACTGGGCAAAACCGGGCCGGGCCGTGTACACAGCGCACCGTCCCCGGTCCTGGGTCCACTCGCTATAAGTGGCCGGGAACAGTGCTATATGCGGGGAGCTTGTCTCATATTCCTATACTGTAACCGCCACTATTCTGTGCAGGGACCGCCACTCCATCTAACGGGACACTGATGACGGCCCCCATGTGGAACGGCGTGGCGGACTTTTTTGGACTGGGTTCCGGGCGTTCTTTCCATCCATACCCCGAGTGAGAGAAAAAAAACAAAAGCTCACCCAGGGAAGCCCGGCCGGGCCTGGTTCGCTACTCGTGCTTAGCCTATCTAGTCTCCACCCACTAGACGTTTCCACCGGAGGGCCGCGCTGAGGCGACGGGTAGCTGGAATTCCTCCGGATAGTCTTATACCAGACTTTGTTACAAAAAAAAAAAAAAAAAAGTCTTATACCAGACTTTTTTGTAACTAAGTCTATTCTAAAACTAAAATAGCTATTCTTACATTTTAACTGGGTAGGAGTAAATCAAGAATAATATTTTAAAGGATCAATTTCTGAAAAAAAAAAAAAAAAAAATTCAATTACCAGTAGTAATTTCATCTAAATGAGAATCATTCTCGGCATGTTTAAATTTTTTTAAGCCTGCTTCAAAAATTGCAAAACTAAGACAAGGCTGTGTGAGAGTGAACTGTGATAGAGAGCTGACATGAGCTGTACTGCTCCTATAGTCTTGATGAATTTGTAGAATGTATAAAACCTGAAAATTAAAAAAAAATTTAATAAATTTCAAATGTTAAAAAAAAACAAACATGAATATCCAGAGATGCCTACATGGTAATTGTAATGTGTAATCCCAGACCTGGATATGTGTACTTTAAGGGGCAAAGTTGTATCTTTCTAAATATAAAGAAATATAGTCAGGAAAGACTAAAATAATTCAAGCATTTAACATACAAGAAATGCAGCAATAAAAATAAATTAACACAGCATAAAGTTATATAAGACATTCGGTGCATTTTTCAAACTATTTACATATTTTTAGAATATGTTAGAATGTTGCCACATTCTGTGCATTTTTCAAACTATTTACATATTTTTAGAATATGTTAGAATGTTGCCATTCTTGTCACTTGGCAATGATTTTATGATCATAATGCCTCTAGATTTTTATTCCTCATTCCATAATAGCACCAACAGAAATTAATTAAAAAGAACAGGACTTTATGCTAGAAGATCTTCTTCTTCTTCGTTCTCATTGTTATGTTGGAGTATTCAGATGACAGACCAATACATGAGATGAACTGCGCAGTCATTTCCAAATCAGGGAGCTCTCCATATAGTTTTCTTTCTATTGGGGTGTTTTAGGGCCAGTGTCTTATATGGGCCTCTTGGTAAAGAAAGCAGTTTTGGAGGACGTGGTCGGCATTCTCTGGTAGATACTCCACATGGACAGATTTCACTGGTTCCAATTTTGAGTTTACGGTATATGTTGTCGCATTCTGTTGTGTCCTGTCCTGAGTCGAAAGATTAGACGTTGATCTTGTCGGGATAGCTTATAGTAAGCGTCATCTTTCTTGTGATTTGGATGAGAGCGTCCATTACTCATTTATTTTATTTACAACTAATTTCTTCAATTCTTCTGGATAGAGTGCAGAGTTTATTTGTGAGTTAGTTCTCCCACTCTTGGCGAGTGTGTCAGCCTTCTCATTTCCTTCTAGTTGTATATGAGCTGGTATCCATTGAATAAGTTTTTTTGCAGTTCTGGTTGAGCTTTGTAAGTGCTGTTCTGAGGTTTTTAATGTAAGAGGAATCAGAGTTTTGCAGGGTTGTTTTTGCATCGGTTAGAAAGACAATCTGACTGTGTGGGGAACTTGGATGATTTGCTAGCATGGTAGCAGCTAGTGCTAGTGCTTCCCTTTCTGCTCTGTGACTGTCAGAGAGCTCTCCAGTTGCAATGGATTTTTCTAGCTTTCCTCCATCTGGCCATTCGATGAGTATTCCAGCTCCTCCATTTGTGGTGGCTTTATGGGATGAGCCATCCGTGTAAACTCTGATCCACTGATTGCTAGGATAATTGGTTTGTAGAAAACAGCTAGAAGTGAATTTAAGCTTCAACCAGATGCAATGGTTTGCTTGACTGGCTCGGTGACATCTAGTTTTGTTAATGGGGGATTTCTTTACAAGGTATGCAGACACTGAAAATATTTTATCCCATTTTGAAAGAATTTAGATTTTCTTCTTTCAGACCATTATATACAGAGTCAGCAGTGAAAGCTTTGGCATCCTCTACAATCACTAATTAAAGAAAAATTAAAAGATTTGTTTTCAGACAGATAATTCTTATTAGTCATTGAACTTGTTTCTAATATAGAAGTTGGGCTATTGAGTCTGTTGAATATATAAACTACCTAGCTGATGTAAGATAAAGCTTTTTATTCTGGGTTCTGATCCTTGAAGTTTTAAAAAAAAAAAAGATGTGTTGAAGGAGACGCAAGGAATCAAGAATTAAATGCATTTTTTTTTTCTGCATAAGCAAAAACCTTTCTTTAGTAAATAAAGTCAGCCTTCAATGTATCTGATTTTATTCTTTGAATTTTGTTTTTAGTCTTTCATAAGTAGTGGTAGCTTAGATCTGCTTCTTTCTGTAATTTTAGAGTCAGGGCACATCAGTTTGTTTCCCTTTGTCATGTGAAGAGAGATTAACCATCATTTCTTCCATTAAAACCTCTGTCCTTCTCACTTTCATCTCTGGAATTTGGTGGTTTACAAAAAATCAAATCTAGATCTAGAGTCTAGAGGCAGCTTCATTATCAAGGCTTTTAAAAGGTATTTAAACAATCCTGTGGGACTGTAGGCTACTGTCCTGTAAGCTAGAACAGCCAATTTTGCCATTTTTTTAAATTTTAGATTCCACAAATGATAAGAAAGGAGATCAATAAATCTCTTTATAAGATGGCAGAAGGTGCCACTTATGAGTTTATCTAGACCTGGTCAGTAGTAAGTATTCTAAATCTAGATCGATAAGTATATCTACTTTTATCTAGATTAGTTCTCTCTAGATCCAAATCTAGTACTTACAACTGGTCACATCTAGATCTAGAAAACAAGAAATAGAGAATCTAGATCGATTTAGATCTTAATTCTAAATCTAGATTTACGTAAATTTGTGTTGCCTAACATCGTATAACTTTTTAACACAATACTAGATCTATAAAAGTCCAATGAATAAGAACTAAACAATCAATTAATTCCCAATCAGTTTGAAGACTAGAGAGCAGAAATAAACAGACACATTGAAAGGAACTCTGCTTTATCTGTATCAGCAAGATCTATATAGATCTAGTAATTATTTTAAGTTTTTGCACATTGGTGCATGAAAAAAAAAGGTATATCTCATGGTAGCTCTAATTAGATTAGTCCATTCCCAGGCACTGATGCACTGATCTATATACTTCTATATGTTTAGCAACGACTTTTTATTTTTTCTTATTTAATTTTTTGTATTGCTTTTACAGGGGAAAATGCAAATTTTTAGATGATAAAACGTAGTGTATTTTCATGTCCATTTGCATACCGGTACTAAGTATGCAAGATTCCTACATGTAGGCATCTCTGGAATATCCCATTTCAGTTGAAAAAACTACATTTAAATAAATTAAATGCTCAACATTAACCATTTTTAATGAATAGATCTAATCTTGGCAAGATGATACTAGAAATAAGACATAAAAGTTGCAGCACTATATGAAATAAATGACTTTTCACTAATATCTTGGCATTAAATATTTAAGCGTTAAATAATGTCTCATAATGGAGGTTGCATGGCTAATGCAAATAGTGGAAGCAAATTTGCATGAACTAAACTTTTTTATGAATTAAGTAAAAATGGAAATATAAAGTGACATAAGGAACACAAATTTTATTGTAATGAAATGCAAATCTATCCTAGAGACTTAAGAGAAACTAGTTTGTTATAAAATCTCTTTTAACCAAGCATAGTGATACTGCTTTAAAAAATTCTTGTCAAAATCTTGAAAACAGTTTGTAACAGGGAATATTATCAATCAATTGCAATTTTTCATCTCAAGAGGATCCTTTCCTTTTCAAAATCTTATGTGGCTAATAAGGCCAATCCTAATGTCATATGTAGTGTTACATGAAATACATTTAAAAGTACAAGAGGTCATAACACTTCCAGCATTTTTCCTGACCACTAGTGTTATTCTTCTGTTATCCAAGATCCCTTATTATAATTGCCATCCAAGTAGATCTCTCTTGTGCTTATTATCTCCAAGCTGTTGATATTAATGTTGAAGCATTCCTCTCATTCTAGCAAATATCAGCATACTTAAGCTGAGAATGTCCAGCAACTGTGGCCCTGTAGTATCTGGTGAACATATCCAAGCCAGCTAAGATGCCTACAGTGTAGATTAACTGGCACCCTGCTCTTCGCAATACTTCCTAACTGGTGATTTTGTCTTGCCACTTTATTTTGGAAAATGTTGAGTTTCTTATCTGGTCATAAGGCAGGTGGTTCATGTCTCACTACCATTTAGAAAAAAGCTTACAAGTTGTTATCTATTATAATTTCCTTTTATCAAGTGACACATCCATTAAGATTTTGAAGCCAAGGTAACAGAAATCATCAACTACTTCCAAGGTCAGTCATCAATAACAAAAGGTATGATGTCAGTACTTGTCTATTCCTTTGGTTTTGGTCTGTCAAATGATTTTGTGATATGTCTAGTGTGTCAAAACTATACTATGTTTTTCAATGGTGGCAAGCAGTGTATATGTGAAAAATTTAGCAATTATTAAGTCTCTTGCCAGTACATTGCCTCTACACAGCAAGACCTATGCAGCATCTCTTCATCTTAACAAGCAGTTACTAGGACTGCATGTGCCTCAAGAGGCATGGTCCATCACATCATGCTATCCTTTGAAATAGATTAATAACCACACTGCTTTGTGTGTGTCAAAGAAAGTACTAAAGCTAAGTGAGTTAAATGTAATTAAAAAATATTAACATTAGTACTAGTTATGTATGACATTTATTTATTTAGAAACAAACAAAATTACTATAAAATTAAAATAAAATATATCTAAAAGCTACAATGAGAAATTCAAAAAACATATTAACGATACATTTTCAAGTTTCCAACAAAGCAGATTCTTTACTTGTTAAGAATAAATGGGCCATTGTGTAATCCCAGTATAGCTTACCAGCTTACCAGAGGTTAATATAATATTTTTAAAAATGTTAAGTTTATATACAAGAATAATACAAACCCGAGAGTGAATATCAGATAAAGCTAGATACTTGGATGTCAGATCTATTTCAGATTTCATCTGTAGCAATACATTTGGCTGACTCAGTGGAGCGTTGAACCTAAGAGAATAAGTAACAGCCAGCATTAAAAAAAAATGAAACAGCTTTATCTATGCCCCTTGTTTTTTTAACATGTTTCAGTTGTTCCTTCAGAATTGAAGATTATTACATCCTAGACAAAACTTCCTGCAGAATGGTGGGGGATGGCAACTAGAAGAATTTGAATCCAGAATCATTAAGACGACAGTCAAGAACTACCACACAACCAGGCAGTCATCTAATACTATATCAATAACAAAGGATATCTTACTTTAAAGTTTGAACACAAGCCCATGTTTCACAACTCCATAATTTAATTTCTGTATTTTGTTTAGCACCGGTCAAAGCAAACTTCCACAACTGTAGGCTGTTAGTAATAGAATAAAAAATAAAATTTTAGAAACGACGGAATGCTGTAGATCAAAACAAAATTAGAAGTAATAAACATTTCTCATTAATTCTTTTTTATTCAAAAGCAATTAACACTTTGCAATGAATCATTGTTTAAAACCCAACAGAACTAAAAACTGCTACCATTAGTTCTATGGGGAAGTGATCAAAGTGGTCAATTTTGTGTCTTATTTGTCCTTTTTGTCTAACAATAAGCTGCTGGAGAATGGATAGGAACCTTGGAGGCCATTAGTGCGTGGACAAAATCCTCCAAACATTGCAACTCACTGTGTCAAACGCATTGGTGAGATTGACGAGAGCAGTATAGAAGTTCAGGTTTTCTTTCCTGCATTTTCCCTACATTTGACGTAACCCACAAACACACTGATTCTAAGAGAACACATTGCCTACTATAGAGTTGGTCAGTTGATCAAGAAGTATTCCGGAAAGGATAATTCCTTCTACTTACAGTAATGTTGCAGTCATTGAGTGGTGCTGCTCTCATGGAAAGGTTAACAGGCTTCTTTACTTTGTGATGGGACAGATGTACTATTCCACCTGAACTTCACATTGCCACCATCATATCCCTGTACAAGAAACTTATACATTTCCTTGTACAAGAAACTAATAGTGAGTAGAATAAATAAGGCATGGACAAGCTCTCAACCAAATTACAAGAAAGATGAAGCAAATTATAAGCTATCCTGACATGAACAAAATCTAATGTTTCACAGATTCATACACAACAGAATGCAAAAACATATGTTCAGGAAGCTGAAAATTGGGATTAGAGAAATTTGCCCTTGTAAATTGTCACCAAAGAATGTTGATCATGTCTTTCAAAACTTCATTCTCCATCAAGATGTCCGAACAGACACTGCCCCTTAAACAGACCTTTGGAAGAAAAACTATGGAGAGTTGCCTGATCTGGAAAGCGCTGGGAAGTTCATCTCAGATTAATGAGAACTGAGAATAAGAAGAACAGGTGCATGCAGATTTTGTAATGCGTTTCTCCAGTCAATGATTGTGAAAGGGTTCTACCAGATGTAAGATATGGACTGATCTATGACTCAGGTCAAGAGTCTAGATCATGAGCATAGTTGCCATTAGGAACCAGCGAGAATGCAGAAAATAACACTATTACCAAACTTCATTTAGAGCAGATAATGCGTACTCTAGTGCACACTGAGCAGTCCATCAGACTGACACCGTGAATCACACAATACATTAAATACAAACAATGCTAGTCAAGGAGAATAAATGAATATGACAGTTAAAAAAGGGAGAAGTACATTAATTAATACACCAGAGAAGATAACAACATAGAGGGAGTGTAACTGAAATGACCAAAAGCCCAGTCAAGTCATTGTTTACAAAATGGTAAATGGTGTGAATGGGAGATGTTACACTGTTATTGCCAACTTAAGCAATGAGATGGTTACCTGTAGCCATTAAAAATTAACAAAGTGAAGAGATGATCTCGTTCTAAGAGATACAGCTCATGTAGATAAAGTTGTACGAGGGGTGGGTGGGTAAGTAAGTAACCACATTTCTAAATACAGTGTCAATATGTTTAGAAAGAAATAGGCAACGCAAAGGTAGCGAAAAGCTGTGATAGAAAAATAATCACTTAAATAAATATATGCATAATGATGTAACTTCTGATGTCGCACTGGACAATGTGAATCGAATAGTATTAAATAGAGAATGGTTACATGAAAATATGTGCAAATCGGCATTCTGAAGTGACTGGTCTATTAGAATGTTTCACCAAAGATCAAGAGAGATAAGTGCACTCAACCTCATTGATTATACAAAGGAAGTGTTTCTGTAGGAGAAATTTAAGTGCTCCATAAGAAAGCACAGTTCATTTAACCATAACATGTAGGTAGTAACAATGATAATCACAGCTTATGACAGCAAATCAAAGTATGAGAGCATATCAAATGTTGATAACCTTTTTCTCTGATGTACACAATTATCATCCAAGATGGTAAGGGATTTTTTTTTGGGGGGGGGGGGGGGGGGGGGGGCATGTCACCTAGATGGTAAACAGGAATGGGGAAATAATTGCAGGTGCAATAACTCAGCTTGTAGCATCTTTCAAGCGTTTACTTTTTCACAAAGCATTATACCAAAGAAAATAGCAAAAATGAATTTATATTTTTTGATAATGTCCTAAGTATTGTAAAAATAAAGCTTTTTAATAAAACAATGAGTAAATAATTCTCTACATAGATGAACGTTAGATAAATATAAGAAAATATAATATCAAAGCCCAAAAATAAAGTCTTACTCAGAGACAGGATGCTTGTGATCATCAAGAAAGAAAAGACTGGTTAAAGGAGCTCCATCATGGGGGTTCCAATCATACATACACCTAGAAAAGAAGCAAAATTTTAAATATTAAAATAAGGCTAGTAAACTACAAAATTAGTGTATTGATAGCTAAATACAATACAATAAATTGCTTGGGCAGACATAACCAATGTGAGGTTAACCTCATGTGAATTTTATAATTTATAACAAATCAAAGACAAAGCCTTTGTATTGTAATTTATAATACATTGCATTATAAAAAATATAATAATAATATCATTAAAGATATGGTTCAATGAAAGCCTTTCCTAATAGATGTGATTAAATTAGCTACAGTACAATGATGAACATTAATAAATAACACAAAAAACACTTCCTACTAGCTCTTGTTTTAAAAAATGTCATTAATATATTTTCATACAAAGTGCTTTTTTTTTCAATTTAAAACAAAAATAAATGTATTTGGTACATTATTAAGTAACTCATACAACAGAAAATATATCATTTAATTTTTTTTTTTTAAATTTATTTTGACAAATAACAAAACTGTAAACATAAAAGGTACAAAACTTATAAAATAATCATGTTCCTTTCTTAACAAGATTCCCCTTTTTTTTTTTTTTTTAAACTTATAATAGTTTTATAAATGATGTATGTTTTAAAAAAAGATCTTATATATTTAATTTAAAAACAAACAGTCCACTTTCAGAGTAGCTGTTACCATAGCACTGTGCAAAATATCATGAAATCTGATTTTTAATATCTTTTCTAGTTTTTTTTAGATCACTAAACATGACGGATGGGAGAGATGGACAGACATAACACAAATCTAGAAGCAGCTTTTCCTCTTTCAGGAGTTGCTAAAAATAATGCTAACTCTGCTTCCGGGCAATCTCCTTCAAGCTCCACTAAGAAAAACTTGACTATTCCAGATTCATAAGCTACAGCAATTGCAGAACCATCTGGAGCAAAGGCTGCATTTACAACAGACTGAAAAATTCAAACAATACAAAAAAAGTTATTGGCTAGTTGCTATGAGTAATTATTCAGGGTTTTTTTAATTTAAATATGCAAGAATATTTCATCAATTTTTCAAATCTAACTTTTTTGTATACCATATAGTAATTTACTAACCTAATAATTAGTAATTTGCTGACCTGATAAGTACTTTTTCTAGTTCATTAGCTAGAAAAAGCTATTTATTGGCAACCAATTAACAACAACTAAAGGTGATTTTTTAATTTTTTTTTTTGCATTAAATTTAGCTTGTATTTTTAATTTTCTTATTAACAATTTTTTTATCATTTCTGACAAAAAAATGTCAAATGCTATCTAAATTTTATTTCCCTGCACTTGAGTACACAGCAAAATTTGTTACTATATAAACAATTCAAATACATATATGCAGTGCTTTTTTTGTAAAAAAAAATAGGTGCCTGCACTCAGTGGAGGATTGCCTAATTTTTAACTACTATATAATAAATTAATAAAAAAATACAAGAAAAGTAATAATTTTTCCCCACATTAAAAAGGTGCCAGTACACTGTCACAAAAAAAGCCCTGACTATATATATTTTTTTATATTTAATATAGAGTCTAGATCTAATAAATTAAAATAAACCCTTGGCAACTCAGCCAACTGTAGGATTACAGAATCAAAAAGAACCGGATCGAACGCAGGCTGTAAATTGGTAAGATCTATCTATACTAAAATATTACCAATCTTTGTAATTTTAGATTTTAGACCTAGATCTATCTGCTATCTAGACTTGATCTAGAATCTAGTAGTAGATCACAATGATTTTTTGCATGAGATGAACATTTAGAAATCTAACTAGATCTACTCCATATGATTCTAAAAAAAAAAAGCACTTCCTATAAAAACTGACCTTGGTATATATACACAGATCTAGATTTTATTAACCAATATAGATTTTTTTTTCTGAACTTTTAATGAGAGATAAATGATTATATTTCTAATAATCTATACTATAGCAAGCACTTCAATATTATTAATGGCACTAATTTACATCTTACACACCTCCATTATAAATGTGATCAATTTTATCTAAAAGATTTTCATAAAAGGCTTGTTTTCAATTATGAACATAAAGGATATGGTTGCAAGAGAGTATGTCTTATCACAACTCAAACGCAGTTGTGACCTGCATATTTTTACAGTACTGATCCAGAAAAAGCTGTTGTCAATTTAAAAGTGTGTTGTTGTTTTTTTTGAATATCTACGTCAAGGGCTATTCTTTGTGTCTTTCATTTTTTTTTTCGTAAATGTAAATAATGCTAAACACAAATAATCATTAATTAAATAGTTTGCTAAAAAAAAAAAAAAAAAAAAAGTATCATGCTGAAATAATATTTGCTAAGAAAGCACTTCAAAGCTCTTTTTAAATGTGTTGTTTTTTTTCAAACCTCCTTGAGCCTTCAATTTTTTTTAAACAGTGCTATATAAATTTTATTAAGTCAAAATTATAAATTAAAATAATTGATAGCACTAAACTTTTAAAGCTGAAAAACAAAAACTAACAGAAGCAATTTGTTACCCATAATTTCTCCTACTAAGAAAGTAATTTATAAATGCAAAGGTATTTCCACCCATATAATCTAGAAATGATGGACCAAAAAAGTGTGTGTGCAGGATCTAATTTAAGTATTAAAGAAGAGCTGTTCTGCTCAGATTGATTTTCATTCTTATCGGATACAAGTTCATCCTTAAAGGATACTGGAATTCTTAGTCACATGTTAAAATGGGATGCAAACATCTTTTACTAGAAATAATATGCATCAGTTTTTCAATGTAGCAAAACACTAACGAAAGAGTGTTCTAATAGTTTGCTTTGATTTTATTATTACCATCATTGGCTCATAAGGGTCCACACACATGACACCAGAGAGAACATCCTTGTAAGAGTGAGGCCCACAGCCTTGTCCTTTTGAAACAAGTTCGACATTCCATACTTCAGCCTACAACAGATTGTGTTCACACAGAATTGTGCTTATTTACAATAAAACTCAATAATAGTATGATCAACAAAGAAAAAAAAGTGTTGCAAGCTTCAAACATGCTAAATGCTACAGAAACAAAGTAACTTATTTGTGCTAACGATAAGCACTAATAATTTATGATTTGAACTTCATAAAACTTTATACAATATAAACTTTAAAAATTAAATAAAATTCTAAGTACCTGTGTTCCATGTAGATAAACTAGCATCTTAGCTGGATCTAAGCTTTCATGCTCTGCATCATCCTCAGGCATGTATGGGCACCAAATAACTCGGATAAGACTTCTATAGCTTGACTCATGGCCATTAATATGAAGGATTAAATTTGATCTTTTTGAATTAAGATTTATATAAATAGAATTTAAATTTTCACAACATTAAATAAAATGAACAAAAAAAAAAAACATCAATAAAACTGTTAGATTCACATATCTAAAAACAAATTCTAATGTTTACAGTAAAAAAAAATAAAACAAGAGTTTCTTAGTAAGCTACATAAATGTGACCTCTTCTTTGTTAACTAATGTAAGGCATTTTAAAAACAAGACTTTAAAAATATTAATAACCAAACACAGCTAATTATAATTATATAAAATAACTAAAATGGTATGTCCAAATTACAGCATATTTAAACCTATAGAAATTATATACAACAACTAAAATAATAATAATAATGATGGAGAAAGGGGAGATAAGAACTATACTTTATATCTCTTATTTGGAGTTCTCAGGACAAGTAAATTTTTTTTTTTTATAAGTGGAATACAGAAACAGAAAAAAAAAAATAAGAACTATAAAATATGGCAAGAATGAAATCAATAAAAACAAGTGTTCTAAAACAGATAAGAGCACTAAAGCTCTTATGCAATTATAATATTATTTCTATAAAGAACATCTTAAAAAAATATATACTTCCTCTCCACCCCCCCCCCCCCCAAAACAAAGTCACTTTCTATTAAAATGACAGCATGTGTACTAATGTTTTACTTGCTAGTGGTTCAGGGATGTTGTTATGTCACTGATACATTGTAAAAAATAAATGTAGGAAATGCTTAACATGGATTAAAATCTCAGACACACTTTCTTTGGCATTGAAGACGCTGTTATTTTACAAAGCATGATTGAAGCTACACAAGATGAATTGGAATGTTCAGTGATCTATTGTTCTATAAATTAAATAGATTTCTTCATAAAGAAGTCTATATGGTGAATTGGTAGAGCATATGGTAGTAATTTCACAGGTTTGTCATTTGTTAAGTTGATTCAATATTTCTAATGACAATCTTTGTTATATGATCTGCATTAGCTTGTTCTATTGTAGACAGGTTAATATTCTCATTCTTCTTTTTCTCTTATCTCATTTCTTCCTTTCATCTTTTTTTTTAAATAATTTCTATTCACTCCATTTTAATGCATCTTATTTAGGAATGCTGACTTTTTTTGAAAGATTAATGAAATCTTTTACCTTGAGTCTTTCAGATGTCAGTGAGATTTGATAAATGATGAATAGGAGAAGGCAAAATAGAAATAATGTTTCACTGTAGTAATGCTTTTTTTTTTTAGAAATAATGAATCCAATATAACCAGTTATTGTAATGTGAACTCCATACAATTCCAATGTAACATTTATAACATTTAGCACCTTATCTGATGAAAGAAGGCAAGTTTTCTTTGAGAGCACATTGACAATCAATAGTTACAAAAGATCCTTAATTTTTTCAATTCATCATCATTCACCTACATCTAGAACTACATCTACTATTTACATTGTCAAATAAATCAGTCTAAAAGATGGTAAAAAGAAGCACAAAAGCTCACTCAACCTTTAACTACAAACTCAAAGACTTTTAATTAAATTCACAAACTACAATAAACTATCAAATCTAAGTTTGAATACAACTAATCAGGATGAACAAATGAACCTCAAATCCATTCTCATTTACTTTTGTACAGTTCTCCAAACACTAAGCTTCAAAATAATTCTAATAGCTTAATTCTACATTCCTTGGACTTTTTTTGGTCTTGTTAGAAAGAACTAGTAAATATGTTTAATTGAATTCATAATAGCCAAAACTCTGCAATCAGTGAAATGACAAAGGCCATACCTTTGTTCTTATCAAATTGAGTGGTGACATTAAACATGTGGAATAATCTTTTACTTTTCAAGCCTTAGATTATATACTGACATTTTTTAGAAACTTTTTAAATGTAGTTATTTTTTAATTCTTCAAGCCCATAATAAAACAAAGCACAGAAACTAAGCAATTTTAAGTAAATTACTGCATTTTATCGCAATAGTATTTATTTATTGGGTTTAATAAATATCAAGTTAAAATGAATATTAATTTATCTATCTAGAGGTCTAGTTCTTGCAAATTTGGATATAGTTTAATAAGGATACAATATGCTGTCTCCATTCATTATTATAGAATAAACAAATAAATTTCCTTCCTCATCTGCTGCTGCTAAAATAACATCATCTGATAAGGCAAAAGCTATATCCATAACACAACCTTGGAAATCCTTCAAAAGGACTCTATGGGCAGTCTTACGAGAAATCACACGAACATTTCCAATATTTGGTGGTTTGCCTAAGATAAAAAAAATAAACATAAAGTTACCTCACTTGTTAAAAAATAACATAGAAAAGTTGTGGGGTTTTTTCTAAAACAGAAGGTTCTAATTGTTTCATTTGTGAAAAAAGTCCAATAATTGCATGGGTTTGTTTAAAAGGCAACTTCAATAAAAATACATTAACAGCAACATAATTGAAATAAGCGTATTTTATTAAAATTCAAAAAGCTCATTTCATTAGGAAATTGACGGCTGAGGACTTACAAATTTTTGCTTTCCACTATCCTTTACAATGGCAATAAAAAATATGGATAAAACTCTGGAAGACCTTAAAGAAGAATTGTGTAATTTTGTTTTGTGGACCATCATGCAATTCTGATTTGAAGACCATATAGATGGTTTGTCAAAGAGTCTTATTAACATCAAAATTAGATTGCAAGATCATCAGATACATTTAACTTTATACACAATAGAATTCCATGCCAAAAAAAGAGAAAAGAAACAAAGAAAAAGAAAATCAATAAACTAACAAAATAATGAATGATAGCATTTTTTTTCATATGCACTTTTACAGAGCAATTTCATAGCTAAATTATCCTAAACGTTGACTTAAGTGTTGTATTGAATACAGCCTCTCTCTTGAATACATTGATAACAACCAGATTCTAATTCATAAGACCTTAATACATAACATAAATCATATAGATAGATACATACATATTGTAGTAAATCTACAGCAAGCAATCAACAAAAGGAGGTAATAATAGACGATGTATTTATTGACAGTTATAAAATACAAAGCAAAAACATGGACTTCAGGTATAAAGTCAATGGAAGTCTTGTCTTAAGTTCTACAAGTCCTTTTCTACCTAAACACTAGTACAGGCCACTGACACAATTCCCAGTGTCGCTCCTCAATACACTGGTAGCACGAAGGACAGCTCTTAGTCCCACACAGCTTAGACTCCAATATCTTGCAGATCAATTCAGCCAAATGTAAAAACAGTCCTTCTTGAATCAATATGACGTTAATTACTCTTGTTGAACAGTGTGCTGTTGCGCACCATAAGTGTTGGTGCAGAAGCAGGGTTATAGCATTGCCTTCTTCTTAGCTCTGTTCATCCTGAACAGATTCAGGTGCACTACAAGATAGTGGACGTTGGTCAGTTCAGATTGGAGGTCGCTCTGTGGGAGCCACAGATGGAAGAGAGCCAGTTCCCCTCTGGTCCATCTGCACTGTTCTCTGCATGTGCTGCTTTTTCTTTCTCCAGTCCTTTCTAAAGTCAATGTCGTGGTCATTGATTCAACTTCTTCATGACCATTGTCACTGATGCTCATCCTCTGACATGTATAGAGGTTCACCACTGTTATGTTACTCTCACACAGAATAAATTTACTTTATTATAGTAAGACTCAATAGAAACAGAAAATGTCATCTATTCCTCAGAAAATGTCATCTATTCCTCGTGTAAAACAATGTTGGTGCATGCAAACAGGATTTATAAAGTCGACTTTCAAAATGCAATTTTCAGACTATCAACAAGCAGACTGCAATGATAAGTATTAGCTTACTTAAATGTTTAAAGAATTAATAATGTAATTTTTGTAAAAACTCTATAGCACTTTTTCATGACAAAATTTTAGGAGATTTTAGGGGGTATTTTAAGGAGGAAATGTAATACACATTTATGTGTGTGCACCCGTGTGTGATACAATGAAAAACATACACAAAACTAGACTGTATTTGTAGACAAAATGATGAGCAACAGACTAAAAACTAGATAAAAGTATTGCTCCTTCATGCTAAAGAAGGGGTGGGTTAAGGCAAAGCTAAGTTGACAATAACGCTGACATTTGCATACTGAATAATGGTGTTTGGGGGGGGGGGGGGGGATTGACCAAAGTAACATTCAAAGACAGTGATGGGAACAGACTTTTAAAAAATTTTAGGAAAAAAAAAATTTTTAACTGGTCTTAAAAAAGATGTTGCTGAATTTTTTTTAATTAAGTAGAATCATTTTATTTAATATTTTATTTAATTAATGTTGTTTTACATAATAATTATACTGCATAAGCTTTAGACTGTAGATTAGATCTAGTGCGTCCTCAGTCGTAATACTGAGAGGAAACAACCATTTTTTCACTGCCTGCAGAAAAAATCATGTCTGGTGAATTTCTGACAGTCTTCAAACATAAGGTCACACTTAAGCACACAGATGGCTGAATGGTGGTGTTAACACATCACCGGATAGCTCATTAACACAGCCATAAAGAATGCCTAAACATGCTGTTGCTTTTTCACATTTTTAGCAACAAATAAGAAAAATTATATTTTAAAAACTATTGGGTAAAAATTTAAGGAGAATGGACAAATTTTTTGATAATTTTAGGATTTTTAGTGACTTTTCATTTTTTTAGGATATTTTAGGAGCACTAAGAACCCTTGACAAAGAAATGCATTACCTTTTAAAACATATGCAACAAATATGGAATCTCTATGAACTGCCACTAAGTTACCATGGTAATATCTCATTTCCCATACATGATTTACAACTGGTGTAATTTTAACCTGAAAAATCAGAAAAGTCACAATCTGATTATCTTAAATTTAATCATATTAACTTTTGGTAATCAAAAAGGTCACACAATAAATAATATCAGTTTAAAATGTTATCCACACTAATTTTAAAATTTTCTGGCTGATTTTTTTTGTTTCATAAACAGCATCTTTTTGTTACACCTAATTGTTACTTCATTACCTTATTACTACCAGATGATTTTTCTACAAAGCTAGCAGTATTAGGGGCTACATATACTTCAACTTCTGGATTATAAACGCTAACACTTGTTTTATCATCATTGTCAGCAAGATTTCTATGGAAAATAAATAAAATAAAAAATAAAAAGCAAAGTTTAAAGGGAGATATATAACCAAACAAATACTATATAGTCATTATGTACAGGTCACTTTTAAAAATTTGGCAGACAAAATTGAGTATTATATATAGAGACAACACTAGCAGCATGCACATGGTGGTAGTAAAGCATTGTCAACCTCATACAACCTCATATTCGATGATTCAAAGGTGCTATGGTTCAGTCATATCTTATCTTATATGATACATATTAACCATTGACCTATCTCTGCCAAGTCACTGGTTTTCCTGGCTAGCTCAGGCAACCCATTCCATGCTCTAATAGCGCTAGGGAAGAAGGAGCTTTTGTACAAATTTGTCCTGGCATATGGAACAAGGAATGTGCCTTTATCTTTGTGTCTTTCTGAGTATTTTATTAGATTTTGTTTTTGTATTTGAAGATTATGGTTCAGTGTTTTATGTATAATTGCTACTTTACTTTTGAGTCTTCTGTCCTGAAGGCTTTAGTGATTATACTAAAGGTGTTATTCTAGTCAAATGTGAATATTCATTTGTTATGAATCTCACTGCTCTATTTTGTGTATGTTACAGTTTCTTAACGTTTTCTTGAGTTGAGGGGTCCCAAACAGAGGATGCATATTCTATTATTGGCCTAACCAAGGTTAAATAACATTTTAGTTTTATGTTCTTATTTGATTTATAGAAATTTCTTTTAATAAACCCTAATGCTTTGATTTTTTGATAGTTTCATCAATATGGGGATTCCATGACAGTTTTTCATTTATTATAACACCTAGGTATTTTGCATTTTTAGTCTGTGTTACTGGTTTACCATGAATAAGATAAGTGGGTGAGCAATGAATGAAATAGTTTTATACTGAGTATTCCGGGCATGCTACCCTGCCTCATAGGGCGCCTGGGTGGAAACGATCGTAAGAGGAAACGATTAGGCTAAAGGGAAGCAAAACAAGACTCCCGTGGGGGTGCGAGAGCATCCTCATTGCACAATGCGGAGTTGTAAAAAAGCTCCCACAACCTTGTCACAATCCAGGCGCTGTTCCTCCAGGAGCCATTACATAAATGCCGTGTCCTGCACAGTTAGCCTGTTATAGAAAAGGAAAATGGCGGGGGGTCTTAGTGTATGCGGTCTCTTACCGCGAGTCTGACCCACCCTTCAGACCAGTGAGAGGAAGCTCTTGTTCACTTTTGCTGGCCTAGAGTTCCAAGAGCTGAAGGCTCAACTCTACCTGACAGTTTAAGAAGAAAAAAATACTGAGTATATTTGAAGTCAACATTTAATAAATAGCTATTAAAAATCAATTTTACTTACATAATCTGAGGCAATCTATTACCACTAACAACAGTTTTCAATGCTTGAGACAATGTTTCAGAATCTCCAATTCCTTCTGACAAAGACCTGTAACAAACAATTTATCAATTAATAAAATACTATGGTTGACAAGTGATAAGAGCCGAAATATAATAAAAAGACATTTTTGACACAAAAAGTTTTTTAAATTTATATTTCATGGCTTCATTATGTGCCATACTTAAAAAAGAAAAACATAAATACTTCTGTTTCAAAACAAAGCTTATATTAAGTGTAGCTGTATCAATTAGATTGGATAAGTCATGTAATTAAATTTGTAATAAATGTAGACTAAAAATAATAAATCTGTATGAGTACACATTTTTTTTCAAAACTTTCATGCTTTTAGCTTTGTTAATATACTATGATCCTATCATTTGTCTGATCCAGTTGGAAAAGGGTAGGGGGAGTAATGAGGGGGTATCTGGGTTATCGCTTTTTAAATGCATTTCTAAAAATAAATTTTTAAAAGTGAACGCTCTGAATTTGAACTCGAGGCTAAAGCCTAAGCACTGTGCCAGGCGTATGCTAATAGAAGGTTTTATAGTTTTCTATTGTCAGTTTCAAATTTGTCTCTCTACAAAGTAAAAAGGGGATTAATTTAACTTATACCACCATATCAGCTAAGTACAATTTCTTTCCCTTGTTCGAGATATCAAACAAAAATAATTAATTACCAATAGTTAACTAATTGGTTAATTTCTTTTTTTAATGACTTGTCAGATAAAAGAAATAATTGTGCAAAATTTCAGCTTGATCTGAGATTGGGTTAAAAAATAAGATTATTAAATCCTCACAAAAACACTTTTAAAAAGTAGTACATTATTTACATTTTATTTCCATCAAACTTGTAGCTGTTCTTTACACTCAATTCACCTGTCAATACAAAAAAAAAAGGAATCACTGTAATAATAAGAAACCATTTTGGAAGTGTGCATGAAGTTTTCTTTCTCGTTTAATAGTTGTGTTTTCAGGTACAGGAAACAGTTTGTACTGGGCTTCTTTTGTTGTCAAAAATAATATTTTTATGTCAAGCTTAGTTTGCTCATTTATCGGAGGGGGCCTTCTGACTGTAGATTCTATTAACCCTACAGTTTTCACGGTTTCCCGTTTTAACTGTATATACACAAATGAACACACCTCACATTTATGTGTCGAATCAGGTTAATATTTCAGTGTTATTAATTCAAGTTCTATGATTTAGCGGCATAGCTAGATCTATGTTATTCTTTGTTTTGGGGTATTGGGCTTGGTGCTACAATGGAGTGGGTGGTTTTGAGGTTGACTTGGAGCCGTGGCTGACCCTTGATGGTTTGAGCCTTGCATATCCGTGTTGTAGTATTTGAAGAGTGGCCGATACTGAGTGTGCAAGGCGTGAGGTATGTTCATTTGTGTACTTAATAATGATGCATTAACTTATTATCTCATGATTCGTACATATTCTGAAAATTAATTATTTGTATTATTTAGTATTAAATACTGTTATTGTTCAACGATCGCTGACCACTTATTTACAGTTTGGTTATTATGCAACCAACTTCGTTTGCTGTTGTTCTTTGATTAATGCATTAACCCACCTTGATAATTATCATTAAAATTTTGTGAAAATGAGCTAATTACAACAAAAAAAGTAGTTTAACACCTGAAATAAATCAAACTTTAATTGCAATTTTATTAATAAAATTTTAACAATGTTCTCTTTTCGACATATATATAAATGGCTCCTTCTGTCTCGTAAGACAATGGATGCGCCCAGATGAGTCACTGGCTTTGGTTACGTCTTGAGACGGGGCAGAATCTGGAGTGGCTGATCAAGCCAATTCTGGATCGGCAGAGTTTGCCTCAGTTTGAGCAGTCTAGGTCTAGGTTTAGGTTGCTAGCTATTGTTGTACCCAAGTATGTGAATTCCTGCACCACCGTAAGTGTATGATTTCCAATGTGTATCACTGGTATTTCTGCAACATCTTGTGCCATGATTTCAGTCTTGGAGAGGCTAATTGTGAGGCCAAACTCTTGACAAGCAGCTGCCAGTGCATCCACAAGCCTCTGTAATCCTTCTTGTGAATGAGATATTAGTGCGGCATCGTCTTCAAACAGCAGTTCTCTAATCAAGATACGCCGTCTCTTCGTTATGGCTTTAAGGCATGCCAGATTAAATAGCTTTCCATCGGATATACTGTGGATATATATTCCATCTTTCAGGGATTTGAATGCGCTGGTGAGTACAACTGAAAAGAAGATGCCGAATAATGTTGGAGCCAGAACACATCCTTGTTTTACTCCGCTCTTGATGGAGAATGGCCAAGAGGCGGAGCTGTCAAACTCTACGGTGCCCTGCATGTTTTCATGAAAAGCTGACACTAGTTTCTGTAGCTTGTTTGGACAGCCAATTTTCTCAAATACGGCAAACAAGCCGGTTCTGCTGACAAGGTCAAACGCCTTGGTCAAGTCAATAAAAGGTATAAAGAGGGGTTGCCTTTGTTCTCTGCTTTTCTTCTGTAGCTGTTGCAGGGAGAAGATCATATCTGTTGTGGATCTACCGGCCCTAAAGCCACACTGCGATTCTGGGTAAACTCGTTCTGCCAAGATCTGTAGTCGCTTCAGTACTACTCTGGTATAAGCCTTCCCAACTATGCTAAGAAGTGAAATGCCCCTATAGCTGTTACAATCCGTGCGGTCACCCTTATTTTTGTAAATCATTACTATGTTGGCATCCTTCATTTCTTGGGGGACTATTCCTTGCTCCCATCATAAACTTAGAAGTTCATGGAGTGGCTTGATTAGGGCATGCTTTCCAGCCTGAATGACTTCAGCAGGAATACCATCTCCTCTGGGTGCTTTCCAGTGTGCAAGCATGTCAATGGCTGTGCTCAGTTCCTTTACAGAGGGTGTTTCATCTAATTCGCTCAAAACTGAAAGTGGTGGGAAGTTAGACAAAGCAGTTGTCGAGATGGCATTTTCAATCTGGTAAAGTTCTGCATAGTGTTCTACCCATCATTCCATTTGCAGTGCACAATCAGTGATGCTTGAGCCATCTTTTGACTTAAGTGGGGCACACTTGCTGGTGTCAAGTCCAAAGGCTTTTTTCATGCCCTCGTATAGTCCTCTAATGTTACCACAGTCGGCACAAGATTGGATGTTTTCACATAGGTCCTGCCAGTATTTGTTTGCGCACTGTCTTGTTATTCTTTGGGCATCGTTTCGAGTAGATCTGAGAGCTTGTAAGTTGCTAGGGGTGGGCTCCTTCTTGTAGTTTAGCATGGCTACTCTCTTGCTTTTAGTGGCAGTTTCCATTTCTTGCAGACTTGCTTCAAACCAGTCTTCATTTTTCTTTGTTTTGTTACCAAAGATCAGTGATGATGTTTGGTACATAGTATCACGTATGAGCGTCCAGGTTTTTTCTATCTCAGTCACTGAGAAGTTTTTGAAAGCTTCCTCTAATTTCTTTGTGAATTCGATGCTAAGATCAGTATTGTTAGTGTTTGCAGTATTCAGGCATGCTTTTGTTTTTCCCTGTGATGAGTGGATCTTAGTAGGCAGCAGTCTTTTCCGGCAGGACACTAAAGTGTGATCAGTATCACAGTCTGCACTTTGAAAGCTAAATGTCAGCAGTATGTTTCCAATGTCCCTTTCCCGTGTCAGTATCATATCCAGCTGGTGCCAGTGTCCAGAACTATGGATGTCTCCATGAGACACAATGCTGTGGTTTTGTCTTGAAGTATGTGTTCGTAATGCAGAGCTTATGGTATGCGCAGAATTCAAGAAGTCTTTATCCGTTCTCATTCATCATGCCAATTCCAAAAAGCCTGAGGCAGTCTGGCCAGGTAGTGTGGTCTGCTCCTACTCTTGCATTGAAGTCACCTAGAATAACCATGTGCTCTTTTTGAGGAATAGTCTCAATGGCTTCCCTTAGGTCTTCGTAGAACTTGTCTTTGTCCTCTTGGAGTGAACATAGTGTAGGGGCATAGGCACTGATTAGAGTGACTTTTCCAGATGTAGTCATCATACTTATGCTTAGTAGCCTTTCCGAGCCACCAAACTGGAGGGACTATTGTGGGAAGTAGACTGTTCTTGACAGCAAAGCCCACACCATGCATTCTCGTCTGTTCCTGTGCTTTTCCTTTCCAAAAGAAAGTGTAATCAGCCTCGCGGAGCATGCGTCTTCGGCTAGTCGGGTTTCTTGGAGAGCTGCAATGTCAATGCGTAGTCTTTTCAGCTCATTGTTTATGACTGCCATCTTCCTTGCATCGTCAACCTGCCGTAGGTCATCTGTAAGACCAGGACACATTGTCCTGATGTTCCATGTGGCCAGTCGCATAATAGGAATTTTCTTTTTCATTTTTCTTCTTTTGTTGCTTGGTGCAGGTTTACAGCCTACTTGTCATTTTAAACTAAGCTCTAAGCACTCATTAGAGCAGGCAGGCTGTGGCAGATCAGCACCCAACTGTCTGGGGGCTGCCCAGGTTGAGGCGGCGGTAGCTGATCAGTGAGGCGCGAAGACCTCTCCCACCATCAGAGACAACCCGTGGCGTCCATACATTACACCAATCAAGTTGGACTTATAACCCGTAACTGTTGTCTCCCGTGTTGTTTTAGCTGCTTTGCAGCAGCACCAGTTTCCTCTCCGGGGCACATTCCTGGGCCTTAGATAAAGGGGTCATGGGTAGCCCATGCGTCATGATCCCTCTCTTGACCTTGCTGATGTGATCTAAAGGAGCGCATCGCATTACATTTGGCACCAACTCAGTTGCAGAAGCTGCCAGAGGGAATTTTGTAGCTGATACTCCCAAACGCCTAAGGGGCTTCACTCCTGATTTATCCTCGAGGTTGTCTCCTGAAGCCTTAAAACCGCAATTATTACATATACAATTATTACATATGTATATTTATTAACTTATTTTTATTTAAAATGTTTACAATGATTGAGAATAATCAATATTATTGCATCTAGATGTAATGCATGCATAAAACTATGGGACAACAGTGATGAGCTGATACACATTTTAAAAATGTTCAACATTAAACTTGCAACTTGTATAATAATATGAAAGATGGCTGCCTCATCAAGTACCAGGGTAAAGCTAACGCTATGCTCTCAAATCAAGGATCAAGGATAAACCCAAGTTCAAGGTAAGAATGTTATTTTATTTCCCTTTTTTTCTGGAATTTAACCCTCTTAAGACGGAGCATTTTAGCATGTATTGTGCCAAAAAGACGGAGCACTATTTCCAGCCTTTACACTTCTCTTACAAAAAAATTCGTAACAAATAAACTAACTACTTTACATACATAAAACTATATATATTTTTTTGAACAGAAATGAATGAACTAATACAATCTGAAAGAATCCAACAAAAATATTTACATTTATTTAAATTAACTCATCTAATTTGCATAATTTATGCGAACAATTTTAAAAAAATAAATTTTAAATAGAAAAGATTAACAAAAACTGAATTTTTAAGAGGTTTTAGGCTTCAAATAGTCCTAACATTTATGTTTGGGGAAACAAGGCCCATGGAGACCCTTCAGACACATAGTTCTACTTCTTTTCCTCCCCCCAGGTATTTTTCTGTTATTACAGACTGAGCAGTCTTTTTCACCATTGTTGGGGATGGGGCATATCCCAGCTCCCGTGGCAGCTTCAGGGCCATTTTTCTTGTTTATGTGTTCTTGGACAATAACAGAAGTATTAAAATCATATCTGTTAATAACTTTGCAGGTTGCATGCTTCTTATATAAAATGTAGGCATTGAGCAGCATACGAGATAGAATGTCGAAAGTTACTTTCTTCCAGTACTTGATGGTCCTTCTCTCATCTAGAAAAAATTAAACCTTCATATTAGTCTGATCCACTCCACCCATGTGCTTATTATAATCTAAAACTGTCACTGGATTTTTTATTGTCTGTGGTGCATCTCTTCCTTGAGGTAATCCTCTTCTCCGAACAGAAACATCCCTTGTTTCAGCTTTATTTTTTGTAGACAAGAGCAGTACAGAGTTTTTCTGGGATTTTTTTTCAGTAAATGCTGTTGCCAATGTCTCCCCTTGCCTGTATGTTATGATTTCACCAGGTTTCATTTTAGCTTTTAGACCTTGAGGGAGTTCCTTTTTGTTGCGCCGAACAGTTCCTGTCAAATGGGTACGTTGGTCAGCCAATTCCCGGATAAGTGGCATACTTGTAAAAAAATTGTCTACAAAAAGGTGGTATCCCCTCCTCAAATATGAGCCCAATCTCAGCAATCTCATGACAACTTTGTGGGCTAGTCCTCTTTCATTGTCTGCCTGGTCATTGATGGTATCTCGCTTTCCCTTATACACAAAAAATCCAAGGAGATAGGCTGTCACAGAATCGCAAAGCATATAAAGTTTTATTCCCCATTTATGGTGATGTTTATTAGGGAGATATTGAATCAATTGAGTCTTGCCTTTAGTACCAATCAGGCTTTCATCAATACATATCTCTTTATGGGGTTTGTAGTAATGCCTTGAAACTTGGTTAGCATGTTCAATGAGAGGGTCAAACCGTGCACAAGGGTCGTAGCCACCCTGTCCTGGTCTAGGCAAGTGTCTACTGTCCACCATATGAAAAAATTTCAGGATGAGTTCAAGCCTATCCCTACTCATAACCTGGGGAAACCAGGGTGTTATTTGAGAGCTAGATGTACTCCAGTAGGATTTGATGGTTGGCTTTCTTATCAGGCCCATATTGAGAATCATGGAAATAGACGCCTTCATTTCAGCCACAGTGACAGCCACCCATTTATGACCCAGGGATCTTCTTTTAAGTTGTGTGTTGGACAGAAAGTTGGCAGCATACTTATATGTCTCCCTAACAAACATCTGAACTAAATTTAAAGTAAAATAAAGCATGAAATAGTCTACATGGTTGCTAATCCCTTGGGGCATATTTACAGGACCAACAGTTTCCAAAAACTCCTATAGGTCATCTCTATCAAGCTCATCACCCCTAACTCTAAACCATGGATGGGCATCGTCTACATCGTCAACACTAGATCTAGAGCTATCACTTTCAAAGCCCTCCAAATTACTGCCCTGATTATTATTGGGGCTATCAGAGTCACTACAATCAGAGTCTGTGAGAATACTCTCATCAATTTCATTGTCTGACATTTTGAATTTGTACCCAACACTAGCTAACTTTAAGAAATGAAAACAAATTACTATCGTATAAAAAAAGCAAAGGAAGCCGCCATTAAAGTGTACCAATGTGTAAGAATGGTAAGAACAAATTTGATTGGCTGATACTAACACTGGCTAGCCAATCTTATGGCTGGAAACATCGCGGCCGATAGATCGGCCGTGTCGTCTTTTTCGCCAAATAGCCTTGGGCCGATAGATCGGCCGCGTCGTCTTAAGAAGGTTAATATGCCCGCATGATGGGGTAAGTCCTCGTACTGAGCACATTTGAATAATAGCCTCATTAACAGTTGGCATAAAAAATGATCTACTTTCGACTCAATAATGATATTTTTAATTTCAAAACAGCAAAGGCTTATGTCACCATATTTCCAATATTGTTTTATTTATTTAAAAGCCTATCTGATTAAAGTGATACTACTACTTTACCAGACTCTTCCTTTACTGCCAGTTCTTCAAGTTCTTTAATAAGTCTGCTTGTGTCTGTACTTGAATTAATATTCACTGAAGAATTATTGTCAAATGTTTCCATTCTATTTATCAGGCTAGATCTAGATAAAATAAAAATTTAAAGTTTAAAACAATAATTAAGAAGCTATGTTCAGTTCTTTATCTATGAAAAAATATATAACATTTTTAATAATGATAAAAATTTTGAATTATACCACAAAATCTCAGAGATCTTATAAGTAATTTTCTCTCTAAAGTTCTGAAATACAATACAAATTTTTTAGCTAATTATTCTAAAGTTCGATACTTTTTCTTAAAGTGTTGATATAGTACAGGTATTGGAGAAATATATCTATATTTTCACTGGAGAAACTCATATATCTATATTTTCACGAAGCAACTATGGATCATCTCACAGAAATAAAATTAATGCCTGGGCATTAGCTTTTTTTGTTGGAAGGATGTACCTCACACAGCAAGTGTTAATACAGTTTGAGATCAGCAGCACAGGTTCTGCCAGGGTGAAGCACTGAGTGCTTCAAGCTGCCTAAAGGTTGCCTTTCCCATGTTTAAGTATAACAGCAGAGGTTTGAATTCAGAGCTTTCTTCTAATAGGTGGCTAGCCCCTCACACCTGAAATTTACTCGCCTTTGTCACTTCTCCCGTCAGTTTTTCGAAAGACCCAATATCTGAGTCACATATAAAGACGGTGAGTTGGTCTAGTCATGAGGCTATTTAAGATACATGCCTTTGGAAGAATTTACAAGAGCGAAATCCCATTGATTTATGTAAGAAAGGTCTCATTTCATACATAAGTTCCTTCAGCCTCTTAGGTGCTTGCTAAGAAATGGTTTTGACAGATTTGCAATTTATGATGAATGGCCTGCATACCCTAATAAAGGGTACCGGTATGCACAAACACTTCTTATGCCCATAACCTTCTCATTTGCCTGAATTATAATGCCACACACACACACAATACTTATAAACAAAGCACACTTTTCTTTAGATTATAGTTACATCTTAGGAATGCCAGCATTATAATACCCCATCGCCCCACACATATTTTGCACATGAATTATGATTATAAAATTCAAGTTTCTAAGAGGCTAGGGTGGGGGGAGAGATATAAGTGATATTGAGTTAACTGGTAAGGAGTGTAATTGAGAGGGTGTTTGGGAGGGCATTACTAAGCGGGCTGTTCCAGTTTAACATATAGAATGTACTGCCTTTCATTCATGACTAAAAACTGAAAAACATCATCTGCAATGGGCATAACGTGCAGTGATGTAGCCGCAGAAGGCGTGACATAATTGTCATGTTGTTGTTTTTTTTTGTCCCACTTGGCCGCGAAACGAGGTTGGGGTATCCCATTTTCTATTTAAAAGCCTTTTGTAAATATAAGTCGTATAATCATGTGATACACCGCTGTACGCAGAAATGGATGAACTATCAATTCCTGTTTGAAATTTGAAAATAGCTTTTAAAAACAAGTACGAAACTGTTGCAGGTTGAAGTTTATTCTTTGTAATATCTTGGTATTCTGTTGATCCCCAAGAAAATTTCAAAGCTCATCAATTGCCAATTCTATGTGTGTAATTAGTTTTTTTGTAAGTATTGACAATTCCAGCTGCTTGTGATTAAAAGTAATTCACGATGTCAATAGTAGGTCACCTGACTGGGTCCAGCCAATCCTCTTGTGCTTAAAGGCTGTATAAATGGGTCTAATGAATATTTCTTTTATTGTGTTTATCAATGTATTTAGCCATAAAAACAAACAATTTAGTTCATTTTGTATTTCTTTAATACAATTGATTTTAGGCCAATTTTTTATGACATGGTCATAACTCCAATGTACATTTGAATTAGATCTAGATCTAGAAATTGCCAGGATGGGGGGGGGGGGGGGGGGGGGGGGGGGGAGTGGCTATGAATGGCATTCACATTTTTACACTTAAAATATTATTTCATAATGTTAATTAACAGTTAAATAACATATTGTTATAAACCTGGTGGTGACACAGATGGGGGTAGTGGTGTCAGTGTAGTCAGCCGACGCAAATCGCCCCAGGCCAGCGCTAGACGAGCGGTCAACCGTGATGAGTCAGCTGAGTCGAGTGTCAACAGGACGATTCGGGAAGGATCGACGTCGTGAACAGAGCTCGGGAGCATCACGAGGAATGTAGTCATGTGACGAAGCTAGAAATGTCGAGCGATGTTCCATCCGATTCTAGAATGCCATTAGGGACCCTATATAAGAGAGGTGGTATCGCAGTTAAGACGGTTCAGAAAAGGAGTTCACTACAGAAGGTTCACTACAGCACAGTTCAACGGTGTGTTACGGAGCATTACGACGGTTCAGTGCGGAGTACTGTCAAGTACAGTTGAGACGACCGGCGTCTTGATCTTGGTCTGTGATCGAGTCCGACACAACGAGGCTAGTGTGTGAAGTCAGTCCTGAACTGTTGAACGCAGTGCAAGCCCGGAACGAGACGGAGAGGCCAGTACGGCGGTACGGTGTTATCGGAGAAATATTTGTACAGTCTTGTGTTACGTGCTGCCAATTGTACAGTATTGGCTGTTATTTATTCAACTATTAAAGTGTTACGTTACTTTGAAGCCCTGAGTTGTCAAGTTCTTTAAGTTGGTGGTGTATGGTGCAGTTTGCAGAGAGCCTGGATAGTGAGATTTGTAACAATATTTAAAAAATCACAGGAATATTAATTTTAATGAATCTTAAAATGTTAATATATATTTTTAAGGGAATATTTAGATCTATATAGATTTTTTTTTAAATTCAAAGTGACAATGTAAGACAAGACAACCAAAAGTGGGACAAAAAAAATATGTAAAATACAAAGGCAAAGAAGAGGTCAAAATAATTAACTAAAAAAATTTATAACTTTTGAACTTATTATCCGATTTTCAAAATTCTTTTTGTGTCAATTATATCTGAAAATTATCCATCTAGCTATAGTGGTATCATTGCATATAAGTCATATAAGTAAATAACTATTTTATCACTGAACGCTTTACTATGACTAGATCTATGTAATGTATGAAATGTATGACTATTGACTATATATATATATATATAGGGCCTATATATTAATATAGTATAAAAATATTAATATATGATCTAGATTTACATTAATTTTTAATTTTAATTTACCCTTTGCAAATCATACACTCACACTACACAGTGATTTTACTTTTCTAGTGACACTGACAGCCACTTCAAGTGCGGTAACCCAATCCAATCTTATAAAAATAAAAGTTTATTTAGTCAATTATTATTTAGAGGAACACTTCATCACATTCTCCTTTCTTGAATGCGTTTGTTTTTTTTGTTTGTAATTCATTTGTTTTTATGTTCGGAGCAAAAATGAACGATTCGGGACTGCACATGTCCAATTTTAGATAAGTTCTGGTAATTTTATTCCGTTTTTCCCAAGCAGATGGCAGTTTTTTAGATTCTCGTTAACCATGTATGTAAAGCTGTTGTTTTAACCTCCCTCGTCAATTCATACCCATATAAGGGATGAAGGCTATATTATGAGCCTGTTTGATCGTAGGCTGATGGGCATATCAAAATAAGCTTCCAAACATCTGTAGAAAGACATTCCAATCACATTTATACCGTTAGCTGCTAAATAAAATTTAAAAAGGGGGTGTCCCAACTAATAATAATGAATTTAACACATTCTCCTGAGGTGGACAAAGCAAAATCGTAATAAAAAATATTATTGGATTAATAAATCTAAGATTTTTTCAATGAATAAACATGAACTAGATTGAGATATCTAGAAATATTTCATATAATTTATGAATGAAAGAAAAAGTGCAGGCTAATTTGCTAATTTGAAGCCAGAAACCATGCCCACTGCAGGTGATCATGCCAGGTGAGCTGGCGGTGAGGAGAGGTATACACTAAGCGTGTAGTGTCACAACCCATCAAACAGGCAATGGAGGGAAGGGGGAGAGAGTCATGAAAAGAATTTGAAGCATCTATGGGAGGGAGGGGGTGTTAAGGTTTAACAAAGTGAACATCCAAATTATGAAAACAAGAAGAGGGTCTTTGGATGGGAATTAAAAGAAAGAGAGAGAGAGAATCTAGGCCAACATGTAGCCTAGTTGAAAATATTATGTTTATGTTTATGTTTATCTATAATCTATATATAGATTTATTTGTGGCTGTTTCTAAACATAGATTATATCTAAGGTATATAAATGAGAGAGAGAGAGAGAGAGAGAGAGAGAGAGAGAGAGAGAGAGGCAATATACTATAAATACATATTGCAGAAGTGAACCTACTTCTTTTAATACAATCTATATAATTTTTAATTAACACAGAGATATAATTTATTAGCAATAACAGTGGTGTTTACTGAAGGTGCTCAGAGTGTACAGTGAAGGAGAAAGCACAAAAACTGCGTTCAGTATACTACAGGAGCATGACGTGACCCAATTTATTTTAAAATAAAATCTTGACTATCAGTGGTAATTCAAAGGAACACAGCTATTTTTATAGATTTAGTTGCAGAATAAGAATCTGCTTTCAGTTTTTTTGTAAGTTAAACCTTCACCAAATAATCAAAAAATAAAATAAAAATTTGACCTAGAGTAACTTACATCTATCGAACACCTTCATTTTAAGGTACTTATCGAACACCCCATTGTATTTTTTAAAATTCTCCTTTAATTCGATGATTATGAGGAAACTAGTCCATGCCTCGTTCATTTCTTTATAGTAAAGTTATATTTAGTTTTATTTTCACAGGAGGATAATTTTTTTACTTATATTCAAAGTGCATTGGTAATATTGGTATAAAAATTTCACTTTTTTTTACCTCTTAGGAAGAGTGAAGTGAGTCACGGGTTAAGGGTATTTTTTTAATGCCAATGATGCTTCAGCTCAACAAAACCTACATAATATGCTTCTAATTAGGCTTAGAAATAATTTGCAACTATTTGTTGAAAGTGTCCTTAACTACCCAAACATGAAAATCGAGGTTTAATTAGGGAGGTGTTCAATAGTAGCTGTTTTTAAATAAGCAATCTCAGCTTCGTAAAATATTGAACACCATTTTAATGTTAAAAATAAACATCAAAGGGATATAACCCAAAATATTTAAATTATATATTTTTTTAACTGTTATTTTTTAAAATAATGTAATGCAAAGTACAGATATAAATTACTCATATGTTACAATTTGTATCAGCTATTTGTGGTTTACCGTAAATGTGCTATATTTTTTTAAGTAAATAGATTTACATCGATATGCACTAATTGTACCCAATTTTAAAGCTTGATGCTAATAACATTATTGCGTCTGCATCGGCACTACAAGAGTGGAATGTATTCAGTTGTGTTTTTTTTTTTGATGCCCCATTCTATTAACTTCTGAATTATGTGTTATAAAGTAAAACCAATACCTAGCGCATGTGCTTGATTTGAAGAGATATTAATAAAACGAGGTATAGAATGTAGATATGGTATTTTGAAATAAAAATGTCTTGGGCAGGTAAAAAAAAAAGGGGGGGAAGAGAAACAGTCAAGACACTGTATCCAGAGATCATCAATAAATGAATAATTGATCGACCATTAGAATGTGACGTCAGCCTCAAATATATAGAGTCTGTTGTGCTTCTCGATCTGAGACGTGTGGCGCTGGGTCTATAAAATTATATATATATTTTTTTGCCATAAAGTATGATAAAGCTCATAAGGCACTACAAAGACACTCCTTTGAAACATCACAAATACACAAAATAATAACAATAATACATTTAACCACTCTTTAATTCTGCCAACACCCCCTTACCCGCGCATCTTCTTACACAATTCCACTCTCCAACATTCACACTTTTTCAGTGCAAAGTAACAACGTAAATTTCAAGACTCAATCTAAACACAGCCACCAGACTAACAAACAACAAACAAAAAAATGGTCAGTGATAGCGTAACACACAGGTGTAAACCAGGCTATCAACACAGTCCCAAAACATTGTTCAAGTTGTAGTAAGAACAATGTTGAGGGGAAAAGGGGGAGGAGCCATCAGTCAAGTACCTACGGTCAAGCCACTAATTAGGTCACAAACACTAGGCATGATAGATACGTAGTATATATAGATATATGTTGTTTGTGTGTGTGTGACAAATACTAAGCGTGCTCTAAAATATGTTGTTGTTTTTTTGGTCAACCAGGTGGTTAAGGGAGGGCAGATACATAGATAGGTAACACAGCTCACAAGCTACCATAGCTTTTCAGCCCCCCCCCCCCTCCCCCGCCCCGATCGAAAAATATCTAGCACTGACTTTTGGGCTGTTACATACACTGAGCGTGCTAGATCGGCGGCTAGATATGTAGAGCCTTGTAAGTTTTGTTGTTAGGTCAACCACATAAACTGTTGTGTCCTGCAATGGCTTGGGGATGGCGGGATTATCTATTGGCTACCAAAGCTTATTAGGCTCTCCCCCAAATAAATAATATCTGGAATTATTAAGGGCCTTATATCTCAAAATAGCTTAGACCTAAATAAGTACCAGCATGGTAATGTGTCGGTAATGCGTTACTGGGCTAAGCACCTTACACTTATGTGTATCGTCAGTTTCTAAGCAGAGCTGATAGATTCCTTCGATGTGGAGCATGTGCGAAAATCTTGTCTGTCTTGACATGGCGTAAAAAGAAAATCATATAAAAAAAAATTAAAGATTATAACCCTTTTGAAACACCACACTTTTCACAAAATTTTAAGATTATAACACTTTTAAAACACCATACTTCTCGTGTGTTCGATAAGTTCTTAATATGTTCGATAAGATAAGACATAAGATAAAGGTAAAACAGTGTTCGATAATTTAAGCTTTTGAAAACATTGACCTGACCCACTTTAACATCAAATACAAGTTTAACTTTGAGTAGTATTAGAATAAAACATGTCTACTTTTTAAGAAAAATGGATGAGGAATTCATAGATACAATCAGTTTTTTTCTAGGTCTAATTTTTACAGAGACACAAATTCAAACATAAAAAATGTCGACGACTGAGCTTAACTTGTTCGATTAACGTAAGTTACTCTAGTTCCCAAAAGTAGGTGTTCAGATATAAGAATAAAATAAGAATAGAATCTACTAAAGTAGATCCATCTATAATCTATTCTTCTTTCAATTAGAATCAACCATGATTCTCTGTATCAACTGTATGATCTATCTTAACTATGACTATAACTATGGACACTATCATAAATCATGTCACAGTGACAGTAGTATCAACTTAATTCAACTAACTCAATTGTCTCAATTACTCACTCACTGACAGTATGTCTATCCTACTATGATTACTATTTTATTACTAATTATGTCAGTATCATGAGTATGATATGAGTATCAAGTCTCAGTATGTGACTGTATAAATCTTAAGGATGTATTCTAGCAATAGATAGAGACTTAAAGATCTAGTTGTACTCCATAAAGAAAAGTATTGAATATATCTAGATCTAGTCTACATCTACTAAGTCTAGTTCTAGAGTCATTTCAAGTCTAGACAGTCTACATCTAAAGCAGATCTATCTAGTCTTCAGTTGTCAACCAGATGTATCAGTACAGTGCTTCCGTTCCGTATTTTTAAACTAGATTTAAACATTGTAAAATACCCAGCGTCTAATTGTAATCGTAAATCTAGGTCTGACTAGACAAGGGGTGGGCAACCTTTTTCTATCGAGGGGACAGTAGCAATACACACCGGTTACGCCGGCACCTTCGACATAGGAGGTCACGGTTACGCCCGTTGATTTGTTCCTAGGCTTTATATTGTTTAAAATGGCCTGAAACCTCCTTCTTTTTATTTCAATAAACGAGCAACATTTTAACGATCAACATAACATACTTTTTAGCTGTGACTTAGAGTATCTATTACAATGAAATTGCACGTCCCGCTTCCTCTTTCTCTCTCTCTCTCTCTCTCTCTCTCTCTCTCTCTCTCTCTCTCTCTCTTGAACTCCCATTAATTTTTACCTGTGCATCGTAATTTCTCCCACATAGACTTTTGAGGGGACATGACTATTCGTTCACAGACATTTCTTTCGCGAACGATTTGTCGAGAACCAACTGTCGGTAAACAAGTTGTCGATGAACAAGTCAGTGAGCAAATTGTCGGTGAGCGATATGTCGGGTTAACGAATAGTCGCGTGAACGAATTGTCGGGTGAACGAATAGTCGGGGAACGAATTGTCGGGTGAGCGAAAAGTCGTGAACGAATTGTCCTGGAACCATCTACTGTACTAATCTAGATCTATATAAATTATTTTAGGTCTTATTATTGTTTATAATTTATTTTCTTTGGTTAAAATGTCCAAAACATTACGTGATAACAAGGGAGACGCAAAGAACAAATGTTGTTTGTATTTGCATTGTAGTTATTTTAGCTTTTAGTATTAATCAGGCGAAAGAGATTTACATTTTAAGGAAAATTAAATTATTTATTATATTACGTCGTTTTATCGTCCAGATATAACCTTTCTATGTTAAATTAGCAGCAAGATCGATTCAAAAGGTTCTTCTTGATTATAGAGTCTACCCTGTTTTTACGGCAGTACGGATGATCGTAGGACAACAAGCCTTTGACAAACTCGCATGAACTACTGTTGCTTTCCTCAAGCTGTGGGGGTGGGGGTCAACCCTTGGGAGGGTGGCCGACGATTTCTCATGAGGGCGCGACATCCTGCGAAATGGGGAGAGTGTGAATCAATTCAACTTATTTTACATGGGTAAAATTAGAAAGCTCATTGCAGTTATCAATCAAATTTTGAATATTAGCCCAGTGTAATGACATTATCAATGTTTAAAAAGTTAAAGTAGTGTAAGATAAAGACTTCGTAGGCCTATCATCTACTTATAAGGATCTTTTAAAATGTATACCGTTTTTGTATGAGGCGTCTGCTAAAATATAGATTAGAAACTTTTTGAAGAAGACATATCAAAACGTCTCTACTTGCCTGACTCTTTTTGAATGGTCAGAATGGTCAAAATTCCATCGTCAGAATGGTCGAAATTCTCTCAAGTGTTTAACTTAAGTTGATCACCTTTGTGTGACAAAAACTAAGAAGTTCGTGACAAGGCTTCTTACTGAACATGGAAAATGATCTTAAGACATACGTCATAAACAATGGGTTTTTCAAAAAGAATTGAATACATTTACATTTGTGCAAAAATCGATGATAATAAGCTTACAGTATTGGTTCAACAAAATGAATTTCTATTATGAAAAGGAGATAAAGTTGATAGGGAGGGGGGGGGGGTGACATCCTGAGCTAACCGCACCGGGTGACACCGACCCTAGTGACGCCCTTAGTCTAGGGCAGCCCTTGGGTCTGACTCCCTCTGCAAGCTGAGCGTATAGAATAGTCTTCTCTGTGTAAGAAGAGCATAGATGCTGTGCATATTGGCCAGTTTCAAAACGTCCTGGTCTTATTATTGGCGCTTGTAAGTAGCCCATCTCTCACTGTCATAAAGAAGTGTGCATTGTAGAATAAGATTTTTGTTGCCGTAGTCAATTCGGTATTTTCCCACACACGCTTTGAGAATTTTGCTATTGAAGGAAGGATTGCAGAAGCTAGTGAATGCTCTGGCAGCTGCTTGTCATGAGTTTAGCATTACAATAAGCCTCTCCAAGACTGAAATCCTGGCACAAGATGTCGCAGAAATAACAGCGATATATATTGGAAATCACACGCTTACGGTGGTGCAGGAATTCACATACTTGGGAATAACAATCGCCAGCAACCTAGATTTAGACACTGTGCTGACAAAAATAATAGGAACAAAGTCTTCTGCAGCTACGGAAAAACTCTTATTGGGCGACAAGCTGCTTCCACAAAAATCTGTCACTGGCAATGTCTGAATCTCTTCCCACCTGCTCTGAGGACCTCTATGAAAGTGTGGTGTGAAGTTGTACTAGATTGTTTCTGTTTGCGATTTCCTCGTAATGGCCTCCATGTCATCGCAACTCTTAGTATGCGTAATTCATTTTGTCGAAGAACGTGTCCCGCAAACTTCATGCGATGCTCTGTCACAACGTTACTAAGGGGTCGACTCCCAGTTCGGCCTAGGATTTCTTTGATTGAAACCTGATCTGTATAACTGACTCCTAAAATCCGTCTTAGCCATCTTAGTTGAGCCACATTTCTTCTTTTTCAATTTCGGCAGATGACTATCCACTGCACTTTATTAATGCGGCCCAACCACTGGTAGAAATTTGTAACCTCTCTTGGTTACGCTCTTGGAATTAAGTTTAGATTTTAAATTTTATATCGAAAAGGGAAGTTTTATCGTTAAAGTCATCTGTTGGGGGGGGGGGGGGGGTTAAACTAAAAAATCTCTGGAGTTTTTTTTTAACAAATTCAAAACCCCATTTAGCTACGCTAATAGAATTTGGTGAGATGTAATTTGCTTTAGAATAATATTGAAGAGGGTGTTTTCAGTCTCAAAACTCTCTGTAGGGGAATTTTAAACTCAAAACCATCTGGAGGGGTTTATAAACTTTTTTAAAAGCCATCTGGAGGATGGGGATTTAAACTAAACCCCTCCCCTTGGCTTTGCTAAGCACAAAAAATTTTTTGTGTAATTTACTTTTTTTCATATTGAAGAGGTTTAGTACTTAACCATCACTTGTTCCAGCACAACCAAGGGGGTTTTGAGTTTAAAACCCCCTACTAGGAGGATTCGAGTTTTAAAAAACCATATCAGGAAGTTCGAGTTTAAAACCACCTACCAGGTGGGTTCGAGTTTAAAACCCCTACCAGAGGGGTTCAAGTTTAAAAAACCCTACCAGGGGGGGGTTTGAGTTTAAAACCCCCTACCTGGGGTTTTTGCAGTTAAATCCCCATCTTCTATAAAACAAAAAAAAATGCAAACGACAATTCCCAAATTCCAAGAGCACAGTTAAGGAAGATTTTGATTTTTAAACCCTCTCCAAAATTTACGATAAACCCCCTCTTCAATATAAAAAAAAAAGCAAATTACACACTCAAAATTCTATGAGCGTAGCCAAATGGGTTTTGAGTTCCCCCCCCCCCCCCCCCCCCCAATCTTCGGTAGGGTTTGAAGCTAAAAAATACCTCTTCAATATAAAAAAAGCAAATCACGCACTCAAAATGTTATGAGCGTAGCTAAAGGGGTTATGACTCAGTTTTGAGTTTAAACCCCACTTCAGCGGAGTTTTAAGGTAAAAAATAGCTCTTTAATAATAAAAACAAAGCAAATTATACACTCAACATGTTATGAGTGTAGTCAAAGGGGTTTTGAGTTTTAACTCCCCTCCAGTAGACTTTGAAGCTAAAAAATACCTCTTCAATATAAAAAAAAAAAAAGAAAATTACAAACTCAGAAATCTATGAGCGTAGCCTAATGGGTATTGAGTTTAAACCCTCCGCAAGCGGGGTTCGAGGCTAAAAAATACATCTTTAATGTAAGAAAAAGCAAATTACGCACTCAAAATGATATGAGCGTTGCCAAAAGGAGTTTTGAGTTAAACCCCCCTTCAGAGTGGTTTGATGCTAAACAATACCTCTTTAGTATAAAAAAAGCAAAACACAAACTAAAATTATTTAAGCATAGCCAAGACTACTGGGGGTTTTTAGTTTAAATCCCTCTCCTACAGATGGCTTTTTATAAAGTTTAAAACCCCACCAGATGGCTTTGAGTTTAAAATTCCCCTACAGAGCGTTTTGAGGTGGAAAACCTCTATCTTCAATATTATTCTAAAGCAAACTACAGTTACTAAATTCTATGACCGTAGCTAAATGGGGTTTTGAATTTAAAAAAAAAACATAACTCCAGAGATTTTTTTTAGTTTAAAACCCCCAACAGATGATTTTGACGATAAAACTTCACTTTTCGATATAAAATTTAAAACAAACTACAGTCACTTAATTCCAAGAGCGTATTCAAGAGAGGTTACACATTTCTACCAGTGGAGGGGCTCAATAAATAAAGTGCAGTGAATAAAACACTAAAAGTGGCGCAACAAAGATGGCTAAGACAGATTTTAGGAGTCAGTTATAGATATCGGGTCTAAATCAAGGAAATCCTTTGCCGAACTGGGATTACTCCTTAGTAAGATTGTGACAGAGCGTCGCATGAGGTTTGCGGGACATGTTCTCCGACAAAATAAATTAGGCATAAGAAGAGTTGCAATGACATCCTTGTACAATTTGCCGCCACACATTCATGGATGTCTTCAGAGCAGGTGGGAAGAGGCCTCAGACATTACCAGTGACAGATTTTTGTGGAAACAGCTTAACGGCAAATGCGTCGAACAGCGCGGGAGGGTCTAAGTCAGTAAGAATAGCACATTAGGCTTTTGAAATAAAACTTTTCAATAGCAGGACAATGCACTGTAGATACCTCAGAATTGCATTTTGTTGGCTGTCAATATCAGAAATAGTGCTTGGCGGCAGGCTCCGCCCCGCGCTGGGTGAGCTCCTAGCGCTCCCCCAGACCCCATTGCTGGCAATGGCGGGGAGTCTACTATTTTCCACTAACTCCAGGAAGAACCTATTCTAGAGCACAATAAGCGTGTTCTGAAAGAATGATAGGTCAGAATGTAATAAAGATTATATACACACATACATATATAAATTTTCGCGGGGGGGGGGGGGAATCCCCCCTTAAACCCCCTCCCGAAAAAAAAATCCTGGCTACGCCCATGAAACTTCACTTAGTATAACTTCAACTTCAACTTATAAAACTTTAACTAATGGACCGCTAATATCACCAAACTTATAACCATTACTAATCGAGGACTAAGCGAGGACCATCGCTCTACAAGAATGGCGGGGAGTCTACTATTTTCCACTAACTCCAGGTAGAACCTATTCTAGAGCACAATAAGCGTGTTCCGAAAGAATGATGGGTCAGAATGTAATAAAGATTATATACACACACACATATATACATATACATTTTTTTTCGCCGGGGGGGGGGGGGGGGAGGAAAAATCCCCCCTTAACCCCCCCCCCCCCCCCCCGAAAAAAAAAATCCTGGCTACGCCCATGAAACTTAAAGATACACGAAACTTCACTTAGTATAACTTCAACTTATAAAACTTTAACTAATGGACCCGCTAATATCACCAAACTTATAACCATTACTAATCGAGGACTAAGCGAGGACCATCGCTCTACAAGAACTACTACTATGCGAGGACCCCGTCAAACTGATCCCTAATTTATACTTTCTCTGATCGTACGTTCCAGAATCATGGAACCTTCTCAGATAATTATTTTAGTAACTTTGACCTTCTAGAAGCTGACGTGTGCTATTTTTTTCCCTTAACCTTTTTCTCTGATTGGATATCTAAAATTAACTTGTTTACGCTGGACACTTGCACTGGTTTAAACTCGCTTCTAGAAACTGGTCGAAATAGGTCACAGACTCGACTCGTGACACTGTTTTAAAACATCATGTTTTCGTCTGGAAAGGGGAGGGGCGGCAGAATGAAAACGATTAATCCTCGCTCCTTTTTTTTTAATAATTTCTGTTAATGATTGCATTTGGCATTAAAGAATAGGGGTTGTGCGACTCGAAATAAGAATTTAATTTATAGCACATATAAAGTATATTAGTGACAGATTTTTCTTATAATTTTGTAATTTCCTAACTATAATTCAAAACGAAAAAGTATTGATTTGTCCGATGGGCGGAAGGCGATTGCATGTATCCTTTTTCATTTTATATTTACTAATGATAAAATTTGAGATTAGAGTGTTGTACGACATAATATACAAATGGGTTCACATATCAATACGTAGCTTATATTATATAGATATTCAACTAATTTTGTTCACAAACTATGATTTCCCCATAAAAGTAGGACCGCCCCCCCCCCCACACACTCAAAGGGTTTAGGTGGGAATGGCAGTAGATGCATTCCCCCCCACACACACCCAATCGGAAAACAGGGGAACGACATAATATAAAGATCGGTTAAAACACCAATAACACGTTTTAATCATATAGATATTTAATTGATTCTGTTTGCAATTTGTGATTTCTACAAATTTATTGGACCGCCCCCCCCCTCTCGAAAGTTTATGGGGGGGGCGGCATAGACTCCATCGCCCCCTCCAGACCCCATCAGATCGGCCAACATACTAGAGGGGGGTGAAATAATCTAAAAACAGGTTGAAATATAAATAATTAGTATTTATTATTAACATAAGTGATAAATTCTTATACAAATTGTGTGAATTTTATACTAAAATTCGTATTAGACATATGTTACCCGCGACCCGCAGGTATTTATTTGCGCATTACTGTCGATATAGTCACAATTAAACGAAATAATAATGTAATAAGTAAAGCGAATGTGTCAAAGTAAAAATAGTGTGAATGAAGCTATCAAATAAAAATAGCTAATAGGCTTAAATTCATTTTTTCAAATTAAAACATTTGCTTGTATGCCTACATATATTTGATTAAAATTTGAGATGACTTAATTTTTTATGTTCATGTGTTAAAGTATAAAGTTGATCTTGAGGTAGACGTAGATCTAAATCTACACTAATCTAGAGTTAAAAATAGGCTTTTATGGAGTTCATTCTGTGTTGCGCGTGCGTGACCTTTTGTATGAATCAACACAGCTACGCAACTTTAGCGAACAGCGAACGAATGTATTAAAAATGCTTTAGAAAAACTAATTTGAATGTTAATTTGATTAAAATATGAAATGAATGAATAACTAGTATGTTTATGTGTCAAAGCATAAAACTATCTTTGCGAAAAGAAGTTTTATCATCTTAGAGTTCAATAAGAGTTTTAGACCTAGGAATAGACTCATTAGAGAGATGTGTTAATTACTGTTAATGTGTAACCATTTGGTAATGTCTAATGAAAGGATGTTCGCCAGGAAATCTGTAGTCACAGATATCAGGAACTAATTTATGTAAAAAATGCTTTTGAAACACAAAATCGAAGGTTAATTTTATTATATAATGAAATCAATGGATCTTCTTTTGTATTTTCATGTGTCAAAGTAAAAAACTATCTGCGCAAAGTGTATTTCTTAAAATTAGATCTATATTCTAGGTCTAAATGCTTTCGATCTTTTCTCATGTCAACATTGTTAACCATGGCCTAGATCCATAAATACTATAGATGTAATAGAGTCGGACAACTTTATTTTTTTTTAGGGTCATAAGTTTGTTTTACATACACTACGGTCTAAGTTAGTACCCAAGGAACATTCCTACCTAGTTTTATCAAGATTGGTCAAGCGTTTTTTTTTATCAAAATATGAAATGAATTGACTTTAATTAATATGTTTATGTGTTAAAGTATAAAACTATCTGTGCGAAGAGAAGTTTTATCATCTTAGAGTTGAATTAAGAGTTTGAAATCTAGGGATGGGATTATAAAGTAAACAACTAAACGAATTAATTTTTACATTCCTGCCTAGTTTTATCAAGATTGATCAAGCGGTTTTGATGTCTATAAGTAACATACATACATACGGTATCTGGAAATTTAGGCACCGGATATTTAGGCACCCGGATATTTAGGCACCCGGAAATTTAGGCACAGGATAATTCGGCACTTTTTGACAAGGCGGAAAATTAGGCACCGGCTAATTGGGCACTCTTTAATTAGCGACCTTAATTTTGAAAATAATTTTAAAAAATGTTAACGTATATTTTATCCTTAGGCTATCGGTGACGTTATAATAAATAGCCACTTTAACGATTCTAGCTAAAGAAAAGCTGACAAAATGGGAAAATAATGATAATCGTGATAATGTGTGGAAAAAATGACTCTTGAGTCACTATATAATATAGACATCACAGGATTCAGGGGAGGTAAAGATGATTCTCCGCTCATTGGTTCAGTCCATCACCAGCCCCTATAAGGTTGACTGGTGAGTTTTTTTTAAATTTTGATTATGCAATTTGTGAGCGCCACTTGGTTGCAGAAAGAACTCTAACAAATTAACGAACAGGAAAAACACTATAGTAGTCTTTATAAAAAGCTTTCGAACATTGAGACTTAGTAGTCACAGAAGCATCTTTTATACAGTGGCCTGCTGAAAGAGGCAACTAAAAATCGACTTTGATGTAGCTTCATAAAAACGTTTAAAGCATCGGCATGATATTTCGCATGTCGCGGAAAAGACGATACATTTCAAACCCATGATCAACAGGTGGACCAAATTTCTTTTGAGATACCCGCCTGTGTAAAGGAGCTTGATTCATTGTTTTATCATAAACTGTCAACATAATCATCATATTAAGAACTTTAAAAATTTTCATCTGTTATAAGCAGAATGAGTATTCTGTTTATAACAGATGCAGAGAGACCAATATTCCAAATATTAATTTAGAAATTTTCATCTCATCTGTCTTTTCAATAAACTTTCTATTTTTTACATTTCAAAACATATTTTATCGCGATTTCTAGCCATTTTGCAATGTCCAACCATATATATTTTATATAAATATTATAGAACATAAATTTGCATATATTGAATATATGCGTAGGTATAGTTAAAAATTAATTACCAAAAAAAAAATTTGAAGGAGGTAACACAACTATACACTAACACAATAGATCTTCCTAAAGAGGTTGATAATAGAGATTAATGCTGTTATAAAAAAATTAATACTACTTTAGTTTATTAACATATCAGATCCCTATAAGTAACGCGAGTAAAACCTCCTCCTCATTAAGGAGACATGTTTCTCCAGACTTCCAATTTAGCACCTATGCTGTTCCATACCATTGACCCCAGTGTGTAGACTTAAGATTCACTAAGTAACTTTTACGACCACGTTTACATCTATCTGCGAGAAATCCTCTCCCTTAAGTGGGAATGTGTGCCCCCCCCCCACTCGCGCCTATCCCATTTTAAAAGTACGACCCCTCCCTTTCCCACAAGCAGAGGGCGATTGCAATTATATTTAACGCCAACACTCCCCGACATAATAAAAATATGTTATAATATTTTTTAATCTAAAGTATTTACATTATAAATAAATATTTACACAAATTGCATAACCATCAATTAAAAAAACTCACCAGTCAACCTTAGGGGTTGGTGATGGAGGGAAGCAATGAGTGGAGAATCATCTCGACCTCCCCTTCCCTGAATCCTGTGATGTCTATATTATATAGTGACTCAGGAGTCGAGTCATTTTTTCCACCCATTCTCATGATTGTAATTTGTCCCCATTTTGTCAGTTTTTCTTTAGTTAGAATCGTTATAGTTGCTATTTATTATAACGTCACCGATAGCCCATAGCCTAAGGATAAAATATACGTTAACATTTTTAAATTATTTTCAAAATTAAGAGTGCCTAATTATCCGGTGCCTAATTTTCCGCCTTGTCAAAAATTGGCTAATAATTTCGATGCCTAATTTTCCGGGTGCCTAAATATCCGTAAATATGCGGTGCCTAAATATCCGGTGCCTAAATTCCATACATACACCTCACATTCTACTTTATAATATAGATATCAAAGCTTGGGATTTTTTCAAGTGCCGTACTTGGTCTTTTTGAAAACATATCTGAAGTATCAATATCTGTCCCGTAATTTCGCACTCAACATAGGTATAGTCTAGATCTAATCTAGATCTATATATATATTCTAGATATATACTTTATATATCTATCTAGATATGAAACAGCTCTAATGTAGACTCAGAATCTAGATAAGATTCTAATCTAGACCCATTCTACTACTAGCCTAGATCTAGAATATGTAGACTCAATAGAGATCTAATATCCTCTGCTGACATTTACACTACGTCCACGTACGACTAGTCCGTCACTAGTCTACGACTCCAGCTACTTGACTCTTGTTAGTCTTAAGCTACTGACTACTGAGCTTAAAAGCCTAAGCCACGTCTTACTGACTTAGATTTAAGGCTTAATCACTATCTACACTACCAAGTCTAAGACTACTTAACTTACACTTACAGACGTCTAGATTAGATCTACTCTAGACTAATATTATACTTTATAGATCTATTGACTATTATTATAATCTAGATGATACTAGATCATTAGATCTAGATCTAGAAAAGGAAGAATCCGAAGATCTAATAAAAATAATATTGCTAATAACTAATTCTATAAGATTATCTAGGTCTAGATCTATAAATAACTCAGTTTAGTAATTAGATCTATCTACTGATGAGTGATCTAGCATGTTTCTAAAGGCTTAGTCCCTATGTATCAGTAAATCTGTGACTGAATCTCATTAAGTAATATTATGATCATCATGGTGATGATATCTAGAGTTAGCAGAATCTAGCTAGACTCTAGAATTATAGAATTTACTTAATAACTTAAGTCTTAAGCTAGATCTTGTAGATCTACTAAGAATAAGATTAAAGATTCAAGAAGTAGTGTATTTTTTGTACTGGCTTGGCTTCAGCACCCTTTATAAAATCAATCATGAAGGCAATGCGGTGTACCAATTGTAATGAAAGATATGGTAACACTCACTTTAATGCTGCTTCTAAGGTTGCATCTAAACAGCCCTTGATTCTGAAATGTGGGCACACGTTTTGTGAATTATGTTTAACACGTAAATTGGAAAAAAATGAATCATACGTGTACACATCTCAAGTGCATTGTCCAACGTGTATGAAAGTTACATTTCTACAAAATGGCTTAAAAGATTTGCCATTAGATGTTTATCTTTTATCGTACATAGATATCAATCAACATGCCAAGCTAGATAGTCAACTTGCACATCTTTCTCAAGTTTCTCTATGTCCAAATAGAGCTTTAATACAAAAGGGAGAAGAGTCACAATTTTGTTATAATGTTAAGCAAAAAAACTTTTTTTGTAAGGTGTGCAAAAGCAGAAATTATATTTATAAATGTGATGACTGTGAAAGTTTATTGTGTCATACTTGTTTTCAAAAAGTTCATGCCATATCTGCTCAAATGGAAGAACACAAGCCTGTGCCTTTCCAAATTTCAACAAACATTTCAAAAAATAAAAATGATTTAGCTTTAGAAACAATCTGTAAAGATCACAATCGCCCTATTGAATATTTTTGCCAAGATGACTCATTTTCAATCTGTTCACGTTGCTACATTTTAGGGAATCATAAAAATCATTCAATCATTTCTTACGAAGAAAAAAACAAGAGTGTTATAAATGATATTGACAGCGAATTGAAAAGAGCTGTTGATGTTTTAGACTTTTTGAATAAAATAGACAAACAAATTACTCAGACTCTTCCAGTAGTTAAAGATGAAACTAAATCAGTCATAGAGAGCATCAACACAAGTTTTTTGACTCTTCATGCATTACTACAAGTAAGAGAAATGGAGTTGATTAACTCTTTGACATATTCATTAAAGGAAAATTTGCTACACATAGAAGAACAAAAGTTACTTCTTTCTAAAGAAAAAACTTTATTAGAAGCAGCAATTAAAGATGCAAACAAACTAATTGAAAATAATGCATTATTAATAGATGCAGAGACTTTACTTGAGATACTCAAAGGTGCTAAAAAAATCCCTTGCATTGTTGATAAAAAGATAGAAGCAGACATTGGACCCATTAATTGGGTTGAATCCAATTGTAACAACTTGTTACAGTCTATAAATGCTTTTGGGGAAATCAAGGGAAAGCAACAGTTACTTATTGATTTTAAAACTCTAGAGGAAGCTGGGAACATAAGCAGTGAGAATGCTAAAATCAGTATTAAATCTAATGAAACTGATGCAAATAAACATACTGTTAAGGACATTGCTGTATCTGTTTCCACTTTGGAATATAATGAAACTTCAGTTTCTGCTAAAGCCAATAATGAAAGTGATAAAACTTCAGATCTAAATACCAAAGACTTTGCAGAAAAAATAACTATATCAGAATGCTCCTCTCATTTCATAATAAAAGATAACAGTAACTTAACTGTCAAAGGATTACCACAATATGTAATTGTAACTCACATCAGGTCACCTAACAACTTTTATGTACAGCTACAAAGTAGCAAAGCACAGTTGTTTACACTATCTCAAAGTATAAATTCATGGTGCCAACGAGAGATGGGAGCCAAGAAAATTCCTTTTGCTGTTGCAAAAAATATGTTTGTTTTGGCACAATACTCTGCTGATAAAATGTGGTATAGAGCAAGAATAATTGATGTGTATGAGTCAAAACATGGAGAAGGACAATTAAAGGTAAGGCTTGGTTTGTATAAAAGATTAAAGTTAGGGTTAGAGCTAGGCCTAACTAGAGCCTTATGGGTTCAAACCTAGATAACCACCACGTCAGGGAAGTTAAGTCAGGGTTTTTCAATTGCTCTTAAACTCATGTTTTGTTCCAGCCTAACATTATTGTGAATTTCCTATTTTTATTGCTTTTTCAAGACTAAGAAACTTTTATTCATCCTGAAAGGGACATTTTTGTTATAATTAAATTGACTTTTTTTAAAATATAAAGATAAGAAAATTCCATATATATATATATATAGCAGTGATGGGAATTTTCCTAAAATTTCTTCTGATCTGATTTTCTAGCAAAAAAGTCAGAAATTTTCCTGACATTTAACAAAAAAATAAATCAGATTTTATTATTCTTCCATTTTTGGACGAATGCGAAATAAGATTTTTGATTAATTTTGAACATGCGCACATCCGGTCTTTTGACACAGTTATAAGCTCTAAATTTTTTAAAAAATATCTTGTGTTCTTATAAGTCTAGATTCTAGATAGATATCTAGATAAGATATATCTAGTTTCTTTAATTTGAATATTTTTGATCTAGATTATCTAGAATAGATCTAGAGCGTCTAGAGCAGTGTTTGTCAAACTTTTTTGTCTGCCGGCACAGTAAAAAAACTACTAAAATTTCGCGCACACTAGGATGAACAACAGGTGTTTTATAATAAAATGAAAAATTATTATTACCTGTTTTTAAGTATTACATTCAATGTGAAAGGTGTGCCTGTTTTTGAGAGGAAATGCAATCTAATCGAGACTCTTAAGTCGATAGACATACTTTCATTTCATCATCTATTGTAAGAAGTCTCTCTCATTTCTTAGACTTGATTTCAGTCAGTACCGAAAATCCAAATTCATAAAACCATGAAGATATAAACAGATTGCAGGATATAACTTGTTGATTGAAATCCAAAACATTAGAATGCACAACTCCACAAACTTTGACATTTGCATTATATGTAAATAACAATGAATAATGCTTATTGATAATTTGTTATTATTATCATACACCTAAAAAATTGACATGAAATGCATCGCTTATTATTATCATGACCAATTCAAAAATAGCTGTGCGTCTGCTTAGTCAGCCTACGTTTTAGTCATTATAATAATATAAGTATAGTGGAAAAATTAATAACCTGAACGGCTAACACTCCTTTCCATCAAAATGGAGCAATCCGATTTAGCAGGGCAGAGAAAATGGGAGAGTGCGGACTACTATTAATGGTCGTTACAAGTGGGAATGTCGTTGCAACGTAAAATAAAAATTTTAATTAGGCAGACCTATGTGACGCTGCACGTATGGCGTTCTGAAAACTCGCGGGACATTTGCAAATCTTCGGCGCACAGTTTGAGAAACACTGGTCTAGAGGTAGACTTCAATGGCTGCTCGCTAGCTTTTGAAAAGTTCACAAAAGTATCAGAGTATCATGATGCCCAGCCGCTATGCGCTATTAATTTTTACTCTGTTGATACAATGGCCCCTAGATTTTTAAAATTTGAACCCTGCCTGCCGAACTTCCATGAGTTCAAATGGGATTAGATTTAGACATCTAGATCTATAAGAATTATAAGATCTAGATCTAGTAGACCTACCGACATCTATATAGAGATTTTATAGCTGTATGCCTACTTTACATGACTATAGTGAGTTACTGAGTATAAGTCTAATAGAATATAGATCTAATAATAATATATTGGATCAAGAGTCACTAAAGATGTAGATCCAAGCTATTAGATTTAAGTAGATCTAAATTATTTAGAGTCTAGATCTATAGTGAGAAATATTTATTATTATATATATATATATATATTCAAGTTTTTTTCTATATCTAAATAAAAACTAATTATTACTAATGCTTTAAAAGCCCAGTGTGGTAGAGATCCACTTCTTGTAAACAAATTGTATCAGCATGAAAAAGAGTCACATAAGGATTTATGAAGCCTTAATATAATATGCAGTTTATTGCTTAACATTCTCTTCCTCTTTAGAAGCATTGCTCCTCATCTGGTTGTTCTTGCTTAAGAACTCAGCAGAGATTCAGAAGCTTTCTCTCAATAGCTTTTCAAAGTATTTTTTGGTGGACTTCATGTACAAAGTTTAATAAACAGTTTTTCCTGTACAAAATTTAATAATCTATATATATTATATATAAATCTCTTCTTCCCTCAAAAGTTTGTCGAGTAGTAAGAAGTATTACTGTCCACGAGAAAACGAGTAGTATTCACACTACGGATGACTGGCTGCGCGCTTGACTGTCGTTTAAATATATTAAACCCTGCCCGCTCCCATCCCCCTTTGTCTTGCGGGAGGTTTGGACTAGGAACTAATCTAAATAATCTACTATCTGTAAATAGCAGGGGGCCGGACTTAACCATTGTGGCATTTTATGTCTCAAGAGATGATCTTCCCTTTGCAACTTCTTATGTCACTAAAGCGGCCAATTGTTGATACATAACTACACTCACAGATCGGGCATCTGTAATCACCATATGTCTTAAGAAGTAGTTTGACCTTGCTTATCACTAGTGAATGGTCAGAGTTGCAATCCATGCTATGGTATGAGTGGGTGTGACTGATACTATTCAGAACCATCCTGTGAGTGATGCAGAAGTCAAGCTGGTGCCACCTTTTTGAGCATGCGTGACTTTGTGACCATTGCTTGCCAGAGAATTATGTGTTTGTTATGCACATTAAGGACAAATTTCCCAAGAGGGGAAAGTGAAATTAGATTTCACTGGTCTAAAGTATGGGCATTTTAAAGCAGGTTGCTCCAGTCAAAGTTTATTTAGGCTTTATGATGCACCTTTGCAAAAAAAAGGGGGGGGGGAAGCAGAGAAATATTGAAGGAGTTATTTTATTATAAATGCAGACTTTAGGAAAATATAATGGAATTATGTGTCAACAGAATCATTAAACTTTTTTTTTCTTCAGTTTATAAATATTAACTGAAATAGTTCAAGCTTAGTTGAATTTGTTAAACAAGAAAAATATTTAAAAAATCCTTTGTTTTATACATCTTATAGAGTGATTATATTGCTCTTAACTAATGAATGTTAGATTTTAAAGAAAATAGAATTCACCCCACCCACCACCACCCCCACCATCCCTTTTAGATCTAAACTTAGAAAAGTTGCTGAACATTACCTGAAGAATGTTAAAGATGAGGATTTTCTAGTTCTGTAGCCTAATTAAATTATTTTATTTTTATTTTTTGACAAATTATAACAGTCAAACTAGTGTTTTCCCTGTGTGGCCAATAAGCTACATAATACTTTTACCAACAATATACATCAATTTTTCAAATTTATAGGAAAATCATCAGTGTCATTCTCGAGAAACATGTCTACCCACCCAAAAGGTTTTGTCCACTCCGAAAGCATGGCTTGAATAGAGATATGGTAAAAAAAATACTGGTAGTTTTTTAGGTGCAACGTTTTGTTAAAGATTTGTTAAAAGCCCTAAGACCATTCAATATCTATATATAATTCTATTCTTTGCTCAACAGTTTGGACGAGCAAGAAGTAAAGGAAAGATCACTCTCTTATTTCTGCGGATTGTCACCCCAAGAAAAAACAAGAGGGGGGGGGGGGGGAACAAGTGGGTATTCACACGTCGCTACGGTTGGCTGTGCGCTAGACTGTCAAACCCTGCCCGCTCCCATCCCCCTTTGTCCTGGGGGAGGTTCTGATTAAGAAGTAAACTATCTTTAACTCTAAAGGAACATCTGAAACATGTATAACATTTTACAAATAAACATTTTACAAACACTAAATAGCAGCGCCGGACTTAACCATTGTGACGAAGAAGTCTTGGAAAGAGAACAAGTAATCTGCTATGTATATTCACCTGTCACTAAATAGCAGGGCCGGACTTAACCATTGTGGGGCCCTATGCAAAACAGCTTTCGCGGGGCCAATTTTTGGTAGGGAAGTAGATAATAAGTGAAATTGAAGAGTTTGTATTAGAAAATAAATTCGTCTGTGCATTTTATTCATTCTTTACTATGTACAGAATTACTTTACAAGCCTTGCGTGTAGCAAAGTCATACAGTTTATTTCATAATAATTCTGTTTCCTCAATAGCAAGAATTTCCAAATGTTTCAATTTATCTTTGAGAATTGTTGACCTCAAGTAATTCTTCATTAGTTTGAGGCGCAAGAAGCTTCTTTCACCAGATTACACAATTACGGCTAATGCGTGATGCCGTTTTTATTTTTCGGGCATAGGATTGGCGTTTTCCATATTGAATGACACCCCAAAATGACAATTTTTGTCTATATATTTCAGTATTTTTTAAGGACTATTTCGTATATTTTGCAATTTCTGGAGATTTCTAGGACAGGAGGGCTCAGGAAATCTGTTTAAAGTTATAAGATGGTTTAATTTAATAATTTATAGACCTTGAAAAGTCAGGCCTGTGAAAGTGCAGGGCCCACTGTGGTGGCATAGGTTGCTGTGGCCTAAGGCCGGCCCATCAGAAAAGCGGTGTATGCTATGTCGCCAGTCGACTGGTATTATTATAAAATAATATATTGGTTCATCTTGCTAAAGGGTATATGTCCTGTAATAAGATGTGTTCTTTGTTATTACATTACATTCTGAAAACTCCAGGGGTGGACAATTTTTCCCATTTTTGTTCTTTTCTAAATATTTGAGAAGTAAAATTTCAAGCAGAGTTTAAGGTGAAGATAAGAAAGTTTGTGCTGTCAGTTGTTCATTTGCATTCTGTTTCAGTAATCTCAGTGTAGATTTATTTATCCAATTTAAAATATTGTCTCATTGTACAATGTTGGTCTTCTTCAGTCGTAGAACAAATATGGCTCATTTGGTAGAAGACTTTTTCATGTGACTGTACGGACTGAAGGGACATTCCTGTCTACATACAACACAGATTAAGGTGACATTTGCTTTGCTGGTACAGGAGATAAGTAAATGGAGCTCCTCCTGCATGTGTGTCACCACTCCTGCATCATCAGTGAATAGCATGTCTCTTAAAAGGATAGCTTTAATTTTTGTTTTTCCCCTTAACCTAGCTATTTTGAATAGACTATTGCATCTAGAATGGAGTTAAATGCCTTCCATTGACATGGTTATTATTATTATATCTTAATTATTACCAGATAGCAATTTTAGACATTACCTAGTGACAACAAATCCAAGCAAAGCTGGGAGTGTGTGAAATAAACACAAATTTAGAAAATGGGATACACTTTAATATCATAAATTTAAATAGAACATTAAATAATCACACACATTACTTAAGGTATAATGACACATTATAAATGAATTGAATTAATAAATCCATGGTGAAATTAATGAAACAAATCAAGAAAAAAAAATGAACATGATTTGTCTCTTTTACATCTATCTTCAATCTCAGAAGAGATCTTGAAATATCCAAATAATGCTTATTGCAGTCTTGAGAAATTTTAAACAATCTTAAGACTTTTATGAGTTTATTTTAGCTCTACAAGCTTTCAGTCTAGTGGAGGACAACTGTACAACAAAACAACTTTTGTTGTTTTTGGCGACCATTAAGAAGTTTTATCATTTAACATTTGGGGACATGGTGACTGAGTTGTAAAACACTTAGCCTCTGAACCAGTGATTCTTAGGTTCAAAACCTGGTGACGACTAGGATTTTGAATTTCTAGATTTTTTAGGCGCCTCGGAATTCACCCAAATTAAATGGCCATCTGATTTTAGTTGGAAAAGTATAGGCGGAAACAGATGACGTTTATATCATCTTTTAATGCAAAAACTTTTATTTTTCATATAATGTCTATAATTCAATGAAATAAAAGTTTAGACACATAGATATGTTTAAAGTTAACATACTTAAGCTTATCTAGGTTCTATTATGTGTAATTGATGTATTACATCTTTTTATATAAAACTTTTTGTTTCATTTTTAGATATTGGTAACATACATTGACTTTGGAAATGAAGAAGAAGTTTGTTTAAAAGACCTGCGTAAAATGGAAAAAAGATTTGCAAAAGTGCCTGTCTTTGCAATTCATTGTTCACTGTTTGATATCGCACCTTATCTTGAAAACAAACCTTGGTCACTAGAAGCCATTCAAGATTTTCATCAAATGACTCAAAATCATGTAAGTAACTCTGCACAATTTTTTTGTTCATGTTGTGTAAGAATGTAGTGCACAATTTGCTTTAGTCATGTTTTATAAATGTTTTTAAAATGTTATTATATGATCCATTTGCTTCAAATATTTTTTAATTTTTAAAGGTCCAATAAATCAAAAGTCTTAACGTTCAAATGTTTTTAAAATGTTATATGATCCATTTGCTTCAAATATTTTTTTAAAGGTCCAATAAATCAAAAGTCTAAACATTCATTCAACTAAATGAAAATCCCTTTCATTACGGTGCCAAATTTTTGTAAAGTTTGATTGGGACTTCAGAGAAATAAATTTGACTAGTAACAGTATTCCTAGGTAATATTTTAATAATTTTTTTTAAAATCTTTATAGATATTTCTTCTTTCTGTGCTATCAAAGCAAGGTGAGCTACATGAAGTTGACTTAGTATTCATGCCCACAGAAAATGTTCTCGATGATGGTTTTGTGTCAGTCAGAGACATATTAGTTTTTTTAGAATTAGGAAGATTCAAGATGTTTAGTAATGAGGCTCTGAATATTCCACAAGCAGCATCATATCAAAAGGTTGATTTTATTCAGGTTGGTTAATTAATTTTTTTTTTTCTTATTTAAGTAAATCAAATTAATTAATATTTAAATGAATAATAATTGAAAACATGATGTATAAAATGCCTTTTATTGATCTGATAAAAACTGCACAAAATGGGATAAAAAACATTTTTTATAAATTGTTATATTGAGGAAATAAAGAAAGGCGAGTAGGACACAAGGTTTATTGTATATATTAAACTAACTATTTACCTTAATTAGTAACTTCTTTTAAACAAGTGAAAGTATGTTAATACAAGTTAGCATACTTTTTACAAAACTTATATATCAACTCACTCTGTCTGTTTTTTCTACCTTCCAATTTCTCAGATCAATTTGAAACGTTGCACAATTATTCATTGTACTTGACAAGACATAATATATAAAAAAAAAATCATTTAGTTATTAATTATTGATGAATAATTATTTTGTTTGATATTGAAGTAAGAAGAATAAATGCTACTTAATGAGAGATGTAGATGTATATGAATACATTCCCTTATTACATTTTGACAAGTTTTTCTCCCTTTCCTTTCTTGGATCAAGTTGAAATTTTGCATAATTATTCATAGTCGATGACAGTACACCAATCAATCCAAAACTAAACCCTTCCATTTTCAGATAAATGGCAGTGATTAACAGTTCTTTCCATTACATAAGCTTTGTTTTTAAAAAAGATTTTTTTTTCTTATTTCTTGTTTTGAAATATATTGTCACAACCTTGTATGGAGTTCAAGATCATTCACAAATTGTAGGACAGTTTGGCTAGTCAAAATATGTCATATTTTATGCCACATAAAAGAGAAAAAAAAAGCCAGACAGAGATTGATCGAAAATTAGTTCAAGGTTATAGCAGAAAAATCTAATGTTATATAGGTCAAGGAAAAAAGGATGACAAAGAAAAAATAAAATAAAGCCCAAGTTGAGGGTTATTAGAGTAGCATGATGTGACATAATTATTATAGAAGATTGTATGATAAAGGCACTAAAGGCTAGAGAAGCTTAGTTAGTAAAGGAGAGCTTGGAATTATTGGTTAGAAAGTTATATCTAGATGTCGTTAGTTTAAAATAATAGTTGGTTAGTTTATTAATCATTTTTGTATCCTGTATCTACTGTACATGAGCTGTTGTTTATTGTTTTTTGTCTGAGTTTGAAAACATCAAACTCTAGAAAAATATATCTGCATGTGTCACTTCATTGTTTGAAATATAATTTTAAGACCTCCGAATCCGCATGTCAGATGTATTTGGAGAAAATACTACGGAAGTCTATATTTTCAAAATAAGCATTGCGACATATATTGATGAGTTGTAACAATTATGTCCTATTATTTTTATTTTTTTTTATTTATTACATGCTTTATTTTTTATTTAGCCAAAAGCTTTGACAGTTGGTTCAACATTTGATGTTATTGTCACATGTGCAATTTCACCCTGGGACTTCTTTGTAGCCCTCACAGACTCTGGCCAAGATTATTATAACACAACATTTCAACAGATGCAGGACGTGTACAACAAAGACTTTACTAACACATATGGTCTCTACTATCCTCGTGCAGGCAATGTCTGCTCTGTAAAGAATGAAAATAATGAATGGTATAGAGGCAGGATCCTTTCTTCATCAAAAAACAAACAGGTAACTTTAAAAAATCTCTCTATATAATTCTATTCTTCGCTCAACAGTTTGGACTAGCAAGAAGTAAAGGAATGGTCACTCTTATTTCTGCGGATAGTCACCACATAAAAAAACAAGAGGGGGGGGAGAACAAGTGGGTATTCACGCATCGCAACAGATGACTGCGCGCTGGACTGTCAAACCCTGCGCGTTCCCATCCCCCTTTATCCTGCAAGAGGTTTGGACTAAGAAGTAAACTATCTTTAACTCTAAAGGAACATCTGAAACATGTAAAACATTTTACAAACAAACATTTTACAAACACTAAATAGCAGCGCCAGACTTAACCATTGTGACCAAGAAGTCATGGAAAGAGAACAAGTAATCTACTATGTATATTCACCGTCACTAAATAGCAGGGCCGGACTTAAAGCATTGTGGGGCCCTATGCGAAAGCTTTCGCGGGGCCAAGTTTGGGTAGGGAAGCGGACAGTTAGTGAAATGTAAGAGTTTGTATTCGAAAATAAATGCGTCTATGCATTTTATTTATTCTTTACTACTGTCACGTACACAGCCGCCCAAGGTTACCAGCCAGAACTAGTTAGCTCGAGGAATTCCATCACGCGGCAGAGCCATGTGTCAGAATAAATGTGATTGGTTTTGAAATATTAATTATTGTACATTGAGCTGCATGTATTGGTTGGCATTGCAACGAGGGGATGTTAGACACGTGACAACGCTATACCTGGGGAAAGATTCTAGACTTTTAGTCAGTGTCGTACGGAACGTGTTAGGATTCAGTCGTATATTTTACATTATTGTGTAGATCATTTATTTATCAGAATTATATTTATTCTGTTCTATTCAAGTACATTTAAACATTGTAATTATTTGTGAATAGCTTTTCCAAGTTTTGAATTAAAGCATTTGTTTTAGTCGCAGAGAAATTTCTTCATTGAATATAGTAACATACTTAGATCGACTTAGCTATTGGCAACTTCTAGATGATCCTCTTATCAACTGGCAACATTCTGAATGATCGTATTATCAACTAGATCTAGCTACTTCTATACTATCATTTTATCAAAGACGACTTCAAGATCCTCGGCAATTACGATCATTGATTGTGCTTCAACGTGACATCTTAACATCAAGTTTGATTGTAACATCGAGCACTATTGATGATCGTAACATCTGGCACCACCGACTCTTGATAAAGATCATCAAAAAGATCATAAAAAGATCATCAAAAAAAAATATTTTTTTTTCAAGATCTAAGGACAAATTTTCCAAACTTCGTCAATTACAAAACTTCGATTTTCTTCAACTTGAGAATAGTTCTACTGTGTTCAAAGGTCAGTTTGGTTATCGATATCTTATCTTATCATAGATATAGATCTACGATCGAGTTTTCAGAATAACTCTCGAGATCAAATATTTTTATTTTGTATTGGCATTGGCAATAAGACCAATATCATTCAACTGGCATGTTACATAAGCGCAGTAATATTTAGCTGGCATAACATAAGCCCAGTATTATTTAACTGACACAGTAGATAAGCCCAGTAGCAATTACCTGGCACTATAATCTATCAAGTAGACATTTTTCTACTATTTCATATCAAGGCAATCGTACAAAACGACGACTTTAATACTACAAGTTATACTAGATCTACAATCTCAAGAGAGAAAAAGTTCATAGCTTTGTACGGCTCAGCAATATTTCATTAACCTGATACGGTTGAATAAATCTACACTTCCCACGACGACTCCAGTAGTAGATATAATCCTACTGCTCAAGATTACTAGCCAGTGACGGCATAACTAACAATGTTATATTCAAAACAGTACACTTGTATATTCAAGTTCATATATTATAAAACACAAGAACTATACAATGGATTCAAGTTCTAAACCTAAACAAATATTGTTAGAATTACTTGACAAAGCAAAATCACTTAAATTACCACTACATGAACAACAAGCCTGGGCAGATCGACAATTAGATATAGAAGATGAAAAAGAAGCAAAAAGACGTCAAGAAGACAAAGAAGCTGAAGAAAGACAAAGAGAACATGAAGCAAAGAAACGTCAATAAGATAAAGAAGAAGCAGAAAGACAAAGAGAACATGAAAGAGCACAAATGGAATTTGAAAAATTGAAAATGCAACATGAAGAAAATAAACTCAAGTCTGATCCAAAATTAACAGAAGCCAACATTACTCAAGCAAGTTCTAATGTCTTTGATCGATATAAACTCATGCCAAAGATTCATTCATTCAATGAGTCTACAGACAACATGGACTCATACCTTTTAGATTCGAGGAATTAGCAACAACGTCTGGCTTACCAGAAGACCAGTGGTCAAGTTCCCTCCTTAGTTTACTGACAGGAAAAGCAGTTGACATTTGTTCGCAGTTGTCAGTCAACGAGCGCAGTGACTATCATATCAAGGAAGCTTTATTACGCCAGTACGGTGCAACCTCAGACAATTACAGAAAGAAATTCTATAGCTCAAGAACAAAACAAGAAGACAATCCTCAAATTTTCGTTTCGAACATGACCATGTGGTTTGACAGATGGATATCTCTTGCTAAAGTGGAAAACACTTATCAAGCTATCAGACAACATATCATAATTGACAACATCACGCATGCTCATTCAGAAGACATCCAATCTTATATAATTGAAAGAAATCTTTCTGATATTCCAACGTTAACCAAAATCATCAGACAATATAAAGCTGCTTATCCAAACAAGCCAGTCAAACCAGCAGCAGATGAAAACTTTGTCTGTTTTTCACAAGACAAAAGAAATTCACAGAATACAAAATATGACAAAATAATTTGCAACAGATGCAACAACATAGGACATTTTGCTTCTCAATGCTGAACCAAGATTATAGAATGTTCACATTGTCATATGAAAGTTCATCAAGTTCATGAATGCAGAAGGAAACTGTTCAACACGAGTAATCCATACCATGGCAAGCAATCTACAAGAAATCAAAGATATCATGAAAGACCTCGTTACAGAAGCCACTCTCAAGACTCTAGACCACGCTATGTATATAAGAAGAACTTTTCTAACAGACATGATAGAGATGAACATTCAACCATGACTGTCATAGCGAAAACAAATGGTCTTAAATTCTATCCAGGTTTGGTAGGAAATCAAAAAGTACAGGTGCTACGTGACACCGGAAGCACATCTATATTAATCAAGAAACGTTTTGTCAAGTCAAACCAACTAACAGGCAAATCAGTTCAAGCCAAAGCATTTAATGGCACTGTCAGCAGTCTACCAGAAGCCATAATACACATTAAGACGCCATTCTTTAGCGGTCTGACCGAAGCCTTGGTTGTCAGCAACTTACCAGTTAACTTAATCATAGGCAACATTGAAGGAGTCAGAGACTGCACACCACAAGAACTTTTAGAGTGGGCAAACAACATTGAACGAAATTAAGAATGTTATACAGTAGGAACCAGATCAATGACCAAACCAAAAGAACAATTTTCATCTGAACGAGCAAGCCAAAATGAATCAATACCTAAGACACAAGTACAGACCATTCAAAATGAGACAGAACCAGTAATCAGAACATTACCTGAAAATGACGATGTACTGCCACAATTCCAACATGATGAATTTAAACATGAACAGAAGTTCGATTCATAATTGCAAAGACTTTACAAAAAGGCGCAAGCAAACAAACAATCAAAATTCACAGATGAACCATATTTTCAGAATGATATTCTTATGAAGAACAGTCACATTAAAAACGAAACAATACAACAAGCCCTTGTACCTCAAAAATACAGAAGAGAAATATTAGCAACAAGACATAATCTTCCACATGCTGGTCATATGGGTGTAACCAGAACGAAGAAAAGAATCCTTCAAGAATTCTATTGGCCAAGCATCACCAAAGATGTCAAGAAGTATGTCAGCTCTTGCCATGTTTGCCGAATGAAATGTCTCAAAGGCATTACAATACAATCAGGTCAAGCCACGAAGTTGATGAGTAAGCCAACATGGACATCCCTACTCACTGAATGCCTATCTGTCACGAGTCGAGTCTGTGACCTATTTCGACCAGTTTCTAGAAGCTCAAGTTCAACCAGTGCAAGTGTCCAGTGTAAACAAGTTAATTTTAGATATCCAAATCGAAGAAAGAGGTTAAGGAAAAAAAATAGCACACGTCAGCTTCTAGAAGGTCAAAGTTACTAAAATAATTATCGGAGAAGGTTCCAGGATTCTGGAATGTACGATCAAAGAAAGTATAAATTAAGGGAAAGTGAGTTAGACGGGGTCCTCGCATAGTAGTAGTTCTTGTAGAGCGTTGGTTCTCGCTCAGTAATAAGTTTTATGATATAGGCGGGTCCATTAAGTAAAGTTTTAGTATTTGAAGTTGAAGTTATACTAAATGAAGTTTCATGTATCATTTAAGTTTTATTTATGAAGTATCAAGTCAAGTTGTTATTGAATTAAAAAGTTAATTTTGATGTGAAAGTTTGAAGAAAATACAGAGAGATGTTTCTTTCTTCATTTCATTGAATTGTCAAGTATTGAGAATATAATCCCCGGCAAATGTGCTCGTCACACCATCCCTACCTATCACAAGTCCATCCCCATCTTCCACATGTCCAACCATTGGCAACAAAGACTCTATATCTTAAGTCTTATACAAGAATTCAAGAACACTATCCTTTAGTGCTGCATCATACAGAGACAATTTATATGACAAAGGATAGCCTATGTAGCAATGCAAATATCAATGAATCCACAATACAGATTCAAACTCATCAGAGACAAAAACAACATGTCAGCAAGCCTCAAATACCAAGAACTTTGTCATATCAGCATGTGAACAAGCTAAAGAAGCCACAGATAAAGCTAATAGAAATACTCAAGCTAGAGTCAACAAAACCAGAAAACTAAGACAATTTGAACCAGGAGACAAAATATGTTTATTGTTACCAGACAAGAACAACAAGCTATTTATCAAATGGCAAGGTCCCTTCTCACTACTCAGAAAAATCACAGATGTTGACTATGAAATTGACATTCATAACAAGAAGAAAATATACCATATCAACATGCTACAAAAGTACAATACTGAAACAGATGATAATACAAGTACAGAACAAACAGAAAGAGTTATGTCATGTTTAGCAGTCATACCTGAAGAAGAAGAAAATGATATGGATGATTGCAATGATTTCATATTGCCAGATACATCTACAAAGCAAACTGAAATTTGGCAAGATATCAAAATTGATAAATTATCACCTCAAAGACAAAAAGAATTGACAAACATTCTCAAAGAACATTCAGAAATATTCACAGATGTTCCAGGAAGAACTTCTATTGTTGAACATGAAATCATACTTACAGATTCCAAGCCTACAAAGTCAAGACCTTATCCTTTACCAATACACTACAGAGATTTCCTTCAACAAGAAATTAATCAACTTTTAGAACAAGGCATCATAGAACATTCTAATTCACCATATGCTGCACCAATTGTACTTGTCAAACGTAAACAAGCATCAACTCCAAGAATGTGTGTCGACTTCAGACAATTAAACAAAATAACTCGCCTCGATTCATATCCCATGCCTAACCCTGAAGATCTTATGACACAATTTTCAGAGGCAAGATTTTTCACCAAACTAGATTTATCTAGAGATTCTATTACCAGATTCCTATGAAGGAAGAATCAAAACCTTTTACAGCCTTTACAACAGCTTTCGGACTATTCCAGTTCAACTACATGCCATTTGGATTGGTCAACCCCAGCAGCACTTTTAACAGAGCTATACATAGAATACTGAACCAACGAAAAGACACAGTATCTTACATAGATGACATTTGCATATTCCATAAAACATGGAATGAACACATGAAAGGATTACATGAAGTCTTCAACATAATACAACAATACGGCTTCACAATAAAACCCAGCAAGGTTGAATTGGCCATGACTGAAGTATCTTTCCTAGGTCATCGAGTTAGCTACAATTCACTTAGACCACAAGAAGATATCATCAAACGCATTTTAGACATCAAAGTTCCCACAACTAAGAAGCAAGTTAGAAGCATTTTGGGACTGTGTAATTTTTACAGAACATTTATTCCTAATTACACCAACCTCACAAAGAAAGGTCAACCTATCAAGATTCCATGGTCTACGGAACTACAAGACACAATCGAGAATATCAAAGCAACTTTTTCCAGAGACAGTATACTCAAACTTCGAACCGAGAAAAGCCTTTTCATCTCGCCACCGACGCATCTTCATCAGCCATAGCAGCATGTTTAATGCAGGATTACCAAGGGACTTTACATCCTGTATTTTTTATCAGCAGGAAACTCTCACCAGCCGAAACTAGATACTCCACTATTGAACGTGAATGTCTGGCCATTGTCTGGGCCATTTATAAATTCACCAAATATTTATTGGGTGCACACTTCACACTACTGACAGACCATGCACCACTAGCTTTTCTGAATTCAAAGAAGATGGCAAACGGACGATTAACACGTTGGAGTCTACAACTCATGGACTACCAGTTTTATGTCAAGACAATACCAGGTCGCTTGAATGTATTCGCTGACACACTGTCCAGATGTATATAGTTAATTACTTAGTTTCATCATTACATTTTCTCTTCACAGATATTTTATAATCAGATTCAGTTTGTAATATGTTTATTACAGATCCAAAGTACCTACGAAGAAAAAATACTCATCTTTATCATATTTTATTATAGTCTTATTTCATTTCGAATGTGTCATCAAGTGTACAGTAACTTGTTATGTTTAAAGACATTACACATATTTTTTATGAACCATGACCACAAATGTGATTACATAATGCAACTTACTGTGTAACTACAATTATCTTTTGTATCTCAACCATTTTTTATTTTTCATATGTAATGTTTTTGGATATGTACACATTTTCACATTAGTACTAACCAAATGAGTTATAATGTCATAATTATTTTTCATGTATTATTTTATATGCATTTCTATTACCATACAAATGCTTAAGAAAGCGGGGGGTAATATGTCACGTACACAGCCGTCCAAGATTACCAGCCAGAACTAGTTAGCTCGGGGAATTCCATCACGCGGCAGAGCCATGTGTCAGAATAAATGTGATTGGTTTTGAAATATTAATTATTGTACATTGAGCTGCATGTATTGGTTGGCATTGCAACGAGAGGATGTTAGACACGTGACAACGCTATACCCAGGGAAAGATTCTAGACTTTTAGTCAGTGTCGCACGGAACGTGTTAGGATTCAGTCGTATATTTTACATTATTGTGTAGATCATTTATTTATCAGAATTATTTTTATTCTGTTCTATTCAAGTACATTTAAACATTGTAATTATTTGTGAATAGCTTTTCCAAGTTTTGAATTAAAGCATTTGTTTTAGACGCAGAGAAATTTCTTCATTGAATATAGTAACATACTTAGATCGACTTAGCTATTGGCAACTTCTAGATGATCCACTTATCAACTGGCAACATTCTGAATGATCGTATTATCAACTAGATCTAGCTACTTCTATACGATCATCTTATCAAAGACGACTTCAAGATCCTCGGCAATTATGATCATTGATTGTGCTTCAACGTGACATCTTAACATCAAGTTTGATTGTAACATCTAGCACTATTGATGATCGTAACAACTATGTACAAAATTACTTTAAGAGCCTTGCATGTAGCAAAGTCATACAGTATATCATAATAATTCTGTTTCCTACATAGGTCACTCTCAATAGCAAGAATTTCCACCTAGAATTAGCGCGGGTCCTATGAAAGCGCGGGGCCAAATGCGGTCGCATAGGTTGAAGTGGCCTAAGGCCGGACCTGCAAAAGAGTGGCGTATACTACGCCGCCGGTCTACTAGTTGAATCTTATTTTTGTAAACATCTTTTTTAAATATGAATATAATTAGACCCTAAAATGTCTTATTTAATTGATTGCTTAAAAAAACTTACCAATAATCCAAATATTTCAGGCAACTGTAAACTATGTTGATACTGGTGCTGTCCAAGTTGTGACTTTTGATCATTTAAAAAAATTACATTGTGACTTCTTGAAACTTCCTGTTCAGGTAATAATGTTTTTCACAAATAGTACTAGTTGTTTAGTTTGAAAACAATTAGCTAATTTCTTTATATGACTGATAATATTTATCATACATATAATATTAAATAGGCTGTACATTGCAAGCTGTCTGCCATTTGTCCGTTAGATGGTTCATCCACAATTACTGAAGAAAATTGGTTTCAAAAAGTTGTCCTGGGGTCTGAAGCATGCATCAAAGTTATGAAGTGAGTCTCAAAGAATTTAAATCTCTTTAATTATTTCCTTTGTATAACTTGATTTTAGAGACCTAATTTTTCATGAGATTTGTATCAAACATTATAGTGCAGGGGTGGGCAAATTATGTCACGCACGCCACATAAGTTCATAATAACACAGAACACACCAAGGCAGTTTGACACACCAGCACATATCAGTTCAAAAAACAAGAAGAAACAAATACACAAAACGTACTGTCTTCCAGAGTGTTTTATGCGGCCTTCTGACATCTATAAAAATCAGGTGTGCCCACGGATTATTATATAAAATTGCTAATATATTAAAATTAAATAATCGCAAATAACTATTGAAATTATTGAAACTTCTTAAGAAAAAGAGGCTAAAGAAACATTGCATCTACATATCATTCTAAAAGGTTTAAAGTAAATGAAGATTATTCTTATTGGCAATGTTTCGGAATATTCAGTCAAAGACACAAAGTCAGGCAAGTATTATTCAATGCTGTGAAGAACTGTGTGAAAGTGCTGGGCTGGATTGGAACAAGATGTTGAATGTAACAACTGATGGATCCCATGCTTTGTCTGAGAAAAACAGGTTTTTTAATAAATTAAAGAACAATATCCCAAGCATAAACTCTAAATGGAAAAGTTTGCTCAAAGGTGCATTAAATATCAAACATATTATTGACCTTTCAATCTCAATGATCAAACTTATCAGAGCTAGGGTCTTAACAACAGATAGTTCTGAGATCTACTTGAAACTTTGTAAACAAAACATTCTGATGTTCGGTATTACACATGGATACAAGACAGCTGACTATAGCTGGCATGCCGGCAAACGCCAGTCCGACTGATTGCCAGCTCGGTATTGGACTTTTTTTTTCACATTCAATAACGTTTTGATCTTTCAAACTAAAACTTAATAAGTCGAATTCAAAGAAAGACAGGAAGTTACAATTCTTAAGTTACGGCACATGCGCTTATTTCTGAACTTTTGCTTTGTATCAAAAACGTAAACAAATCCGTATGGCCCCGGCCTGAGACGCCCAATTTAGTAAGATCTTATTCTTATAAGTTTGATCTTCCGGAATAAAAATTGAAACCAGGCCTAGATGCTAGATCTAGTCTAGAGATCTAAATTCTGGATTTATTTCTACATTTTAAAATGATTTTAGAAGTTTAACGTATTAACCCGAAAATGCGAAATTACCCAGCCTTAGTTTGTGTATTACTAGTCTAGTGGATTGGATTTATATCTATGTCAAACTTAGCTAATGTTCCTTTCAAGTTTTTCTCTTTTAACACGAAAATAAAAGTAGTTTTGCAAAAATGGGTTTACATCCATCTCAAATATAAAATACTATGGAAACGGATTTACCTTAAAAGCAAATAGAGATAACTTTAGCAAACAACATGAAAGTATTTCGAGATGAATGGGATATAAAGTACAATTAAAACGGGTTTACCCTATTTGTTAATTGAAGGGGATTATAAAGTACGCCAGGACGTCTAAATTCGCAGTTATAAGGAACGAATTTATGTAAAAATGCTTTTGAAACACAAATTATATTTTGTATTTTCTAGTTCTTAAAATCAGATCTAGATCCTTTCGATCTTATCTCTGTAAACATGGCCTAGATCCATGAAATAGTAACACTTTCATAGAGTTGGGCAACTTTTTTTTTTGAGGGTCTTAGTTTGTTTTAGGGCTACTATACATACATTACAGTTCCAGTTAGTACCCAAGGAACATTTATGCCAAGTTTGATCAAGATTGGTCAAACAGTTGTGATTTCTATGTGGGACATATACCCATACATATGCCTTACTTTCTGCTTTATAATATATATATATGCATGGACTCATTCTCAAATTTTTTTAATGTGGCCCTCTATAGAAAAAAGGTTGCTCATCCCTGTTATAGTGTATGGTGTACTATAATAGGATACATGATGGATGTTCAGAAATCTGAATTTGAATATTTAAAAGTGTGCTTTTCTTTAAAAAATTAATTTTCTCAATTCTAAAAGAAATTCAATTCTTAGTTTTTTCTTATGATTTTTCAACATTGTTTGACCAATCTTTATGAAACTTGGCTTGAATACACCTTAAACCTAGACACTGGGTGCTTGAATGTGAACTTAGTTAGTTTTAGTTTCAGATGACTATTTGATAAGCCAGTAGAGTCTGAACAGCCCACAGTTACCCTTTTTTGGAGCATTTTCAGATTTCAGAAAAGTTTTTATAAATAATCTTTAAAATATATAAAATGAAAATTAGAAAACAACTATTTTTCAGAACAACATCTTAATAATTCTTATTCAATAAAAAAGTTATACAACCTATATAGACTTGGACTCATAATTTGCTATAAAAATATGCTGGAAAATTGTGTGTAATACTTTCTAAAATCAATTAGCAATTATATAAATACATTTGTAATAGGCAACAAATTAAAGGGTCTAAGTCAGTGTTTCTCAAACTTTGAGGTGCATCCTTTAGCTGACAAAATAGGGGAGGCTGCCACACAATTTCTTTTTCAAGGGGCAAAAATAAGCTGTATTTCATTGTAGTTATAAATTTTTGATTTTTTTACAATTAACCAAGTAAAATGGCATTATTACCAACATTTGACAGATTAAAATATTTTAAATGTCATTACATCTTTTAATAACGACCTATTAAAATGTATGCCGTTTCGTGAGAGGCATTCTCAACATCAACTAAAAACTTTTTGAAGAAAGCTTTTCAAAATGTCTATGCTTACTTGACTCTTCTTGACATTTTCTTAAACATTGGGATTGTCAAAGTTCTCCTGACTATTGTACATTGTTGTGTTGACAACTTTTGTGTGACAAAAAAATTAAAAAGTCCGGCAAGGCGTCGTACTTAACATGGACATATGCTAGCTACATTCAAATGTTCTTGCATAATAATATTGACCAGTACTGACTCATTCTTTATTAGATTTAATTTGATTTCCATTTTTTGTTAACTAGATTGAAAAGTGAACTGTGTTGTAAGAAAACACTTCAGTATTGGCCAGTCCCATCCTTTTTTTACTTTCACCTTTTTTGACTTGCACTCTTCTTATTATGACAAAAAATGAGTTCTGAAGCTCAGAATGCTGGAAAAAGCTTGCCCCCTGGGCTCTGCTCCAGACACCACTGAGGAAGCTTATAAACAGTTCCCCTTGCTGGATGGATGGTGGAGCCTACTGCATCTTAAATACTATCTCAAGAAGGAACATTCTTTAGTATAAAAAACACATAAACATTATCTACAAAAACAATGGACTAGCTTTAATGGACATTTGAGACATAAATTTGTTCTCTGAACATATTGTAAATATTTATAGAAAATAACAGCAGAAATGTTTGTTAGGTTGTAAGTTTCTTTTCTTTTTCATTACATTCTAAAAGCCCTCTCAGACCCCACTGTGAGAGCATACAATGATCTCCAAGGGCCCAGCTAGCTAATAGAAGTGTGAACAAAATTCTTTTTGTTTAATGGGGCACCACAAGCAAAAGTAAATAGGTGTTGACTCTTTCATATGTGGAAGCAAATCCATAAATAGCAAGCTTTTTTGTTTATCCGGTGAACAAAATATGGAAGGAGTATTGATAAATTGTGCCGATGTGCCTAAACTCAAAACTCAAACTCACATTTTATAAAACAAATAATATTAATAATTGTGTACTTTTAATCTCTTCAGAACCTAATTTCTAAGCTCTTTTACTTGTATGCAAAGTAATTTTTATTTTTCATTGGCAACATTATCTTTCACCATAGTGTCCCTGATGTTTTTATTTGTCTAATTCTTTCGAAAGCTCTCTTGAATTCCCTTTTTATTTGCATATGTTTTTTTAAAAATATATTTGTATATATTATATACATTACTTCATTTTGCTACATTTTATTGCTTAAAGAATGTAAATTCTATTTGCTATGTCCTTTCTATATTGTAACAACATTATTCTTATAAAATTTTAACTCTGATACAATGTATTAATAAGGTAATGATATTTTACCTTGTTTTAGCTTTCATTTATGAACTGCCTACTGTTACATTTTTTTTCAACCTGAAAGAGTTCACAATTTAGAGGTAGTTTTGTCCCCTGTTAAGGCTTCTAATTGGTTATTGAAATACAACAATTCACTTTGACATCAAGTTTTTTTTTTTTTTATGAATTGCCAATTTTATTCAATGTTTTAACATAGTTATAGAAAAAGAAATAATACTTTGACAATTTTTTTGTCTTAGGTGGAGTAACTTTGCAGAAGTATTTCTTTGGCTTGGAAAAGAAACAGATACAGTTGTGTGTGAAAGTATCAACAATAAATTAGTTGAAATGAATTTAGCAAAAAATGTTGAATTACCTTCAATAAAGCAAAGCACTCTTTTTGATACCAATGATGTAAAAAAAGAAAAGGAATTACAACTATGTAGCCTTGATGAAGGGAAAAATATTTTAGAAAATACAAGTCCACCTTGTACACCAGGTGATCAAGAAAATTTAATTGCTGTACAAGTAAACGCTTCTTCAGAAATCCACCATAATGAATTGCCAATTAATCCAGAGCCAGATTTGAATAATTTTAAGAAATCCAGAAAGCAAAAAGCAAATGTTTCCTCTAAATCAAACTTGAAGGATGACCTTAACAAGGAACTTCCCCAAGAAAATCAAAGCTCTGTTAAAATCATCTCCAATTCATCAAAGTCTTTCACACTTTCTTCTTGTATTAAAGTGCTAATATCTTTTTATAAAAGTCCATCTGATTTTTATGTACGGGTAAGTTAAAAATTGATAATTAGCTAACACTTTTTGGAAACAAAAAAAATTATTGTAATCAGTGTGATTCAATAAAATACACTTCTACTGTATTGTTTAGAAAGCCTTCAGGATAGAAGACTTAAAAGTAAAGTAGCAATTATACATAAAACACTGAGCTAATTACTAAAACAAAACCTAATAAAATACTCAGAAAGGCACATTCCTTGTCCCATATACTAGGACTAATTTGTACAGATGCTCCTTCTTCCCTAGTACTATTAGAGCATCGAATGGGTAGCCTGAGCCAGCCAGGAAAACCAATGACTTGGCAGAATTTAAGTCATAGGTTAACATGCATGACTAGATTGACCTAGGGCGTAATCATTTTTTTTGAAGTAAGATCTGTATTTGATAAGATCCAAATGGTCATATATATTTTTGCAAAGTTTGAAAAACTTGTAATAATTTTTTTTGTAAATGCCCAAAATAGAATTTGTATGAATTTTAGATTATTGATAAAGAAGATCATCTAAAAGAGCTAATGGAAGGTCTACAAGCTTTCTATGCAGGATCTATTCATGAAACTTCTATTAGATGGAAAGTAAATGATTATTGCACTGCAAAGTAAGTAATAATTATATTATACCTATGGAAATGAATAGTGTTTTTACTGACTGGTTAATCCAGTAATAACAGTACATTTTTCATGATTTGTAGTCTCATAATCTTTTTTTTTTTTTCTTTTGCCTGCTGAGATGTATATCATTTTTACAAAGCTTATATCAACTCACTCTGTCTGGTAAAACGTTTTTTAAATTTTGCACAATTATTTCTTTTACCTGACTAAACAAGAATAAATTTAAAAAATTAACTAAATAGTTAATTAACTATTTTGCTGGGTATTGAACAATGGAAAGAAATTGCACTTGACTTAGGTGGAGATATAAGCTGAATTTTTAGCCGCTTTAAAGTAAGTCTGAAACAAACAATAGATAACTGTACAAATTTCTATTTTCATACACACTCACTAGCAGAGTGGTTAGAGGAGGCTTACGTCATGAGTTCGAATAAGAATTCAGATCATTCACTTTTTTTTTCTTAGAAATGCATTTAAAAAGTGATGACCCTAATACCCCCTTCTTTCTCCCCCTTACCCCTTTCCAACTGGTCCAGAAAAGTGATAGGGTCATATCCTATTGAGAAAGCTAAAAGCATCAGATTGTGCTAAACAAAAACTATTGGTAAAAATATTTGTAATCGCACAGATTTATTATTGTTAGTCTAGATCTATTGAATGCTATGTTATGTTATGGGACCACCTGCTACAGCACCACCCTCCATCGTCATTAACGATAACAAGCTGGATACTGTTGATGAATTCTGGTATCTTGGATCTACAATTCAAAGGAGAAAAAGAGATAAAAAAAACAAATAGGGAAGGCAGCATTGACCTTCGCTAGACTCCGACCAAAAGTTCGGGACAACCAGAAGCTCTCTTAAGTGACCAAAATGGAGGTCTACAAGTCATGCGTTCTTAGTACGCTACTGTACGGCAGTGAGTCATGGACTACCTACTCAAAGCAAGAGAGAAAAGTAAACTCATTCCACTTGTGCTGCCTCTGAAGGATCTTGAAAATAACATGAAAAGAAATAGTGTGCAGTAGCAGCAGTACTGAGATCCCTTATGCGAACGGGCCTTCTCAGCATCTGTACAGTCGTTGGGCAACGCCCCCTGCACTGGCTCGGACATGTTTGCCGGATGGACGACAATCGCATCCCAAAAATCATTCTCTACAGGCAACTTGCATTGGCTCAAGAAAAACTGGCCCACCCCACCTCCTTAAGGTGGATGTGATGAAACGAGATCTAAAATTAGTGAACATTTCAGCTCTTGAAGAAAAGCGTGCCATATGAAAAATGGCCAGCTCCTCTACCACCAAAGCAAAAGCCACCTTGACCTGGATGGGAATGTCTCTCCAAAATGGTACCCCGTCAAAATAGCGCCAACAAAATGGCCCAGAACAAAATATATTTTAGTCATTTTGAAAGAAATACTTTAGATATCGTAAAATATGAATAGAGCCAATATTTTTTATTTGTTTTAATGTTATCTTAATTTTTCAGTCATTTTGCAGGAAGCACTTTAGATATCTTAAAACATAAATAAGCAAAAATCAAAAGTTAAAATGAATTATTTCAAAATATAGCATTTATTTACTTTATAAAAGTGTACTTCGAAAACATGCAAAAATGCTTGTCAAATTTACACACACACACACAACACAAACTTTCACAAAGTTAAATTGTAGGAAATGTCAGGTACAAATTCCATAACTGACTTGTTTCCGTACATCTGCACTATATCTGCATGACGTCTGTCAAGTTGGAGGTACTTTGTCTTGCTTGCAGCTTTACTTCATTCTCCAGCATTGTACCTCAGAATCTTGTTCACAGTGTTCTGTTCTCTGAGGAAGTGAGAGATTAACTTGTAGACATTAGGGTGATGACCATCAATAGATAGCTGAAATTAAATGCATGGTGCCATCCCTCTGTGGTATTGTCTGTACTCGATCTCTAACATTCCATAATGCTATCGGAATTCTTGGGGTCACTCTGTGGTTTCGTCTCTGGCGACCAATATAGTTGTCCTCCCAATAGTCATACAACATCTGGCCGAGCTTCATTTAATTCTTCAAAGGCAGTATTTACATCGGCAGGTGGAACAAATGAAAGGGCTATCAGCATCTTGACAAACATGCATACATTTTTATCTTCCCGGTATGTAGCTGCAAGATTTTCATCTTGTACTTTACGCCGGAGACTTTTTCCAAGATGAAATAGACAACCAACAAGTCTTGTCGCAGGGAACACTGTGCTTACTGCATTTTGACTTGCCTTCTCAAAATCTAACATCACACTCTGTGGAGCAAGAGTTGGTCTTAGCTCCAGCTGTTTCTTGAAGAGTCGAACATAGTCAGGACATTAAATTACTAATAATCCGGTACTTTTATACATATCATATATAAGTCCGCGCTATTTTGTCGGGAAATTTTGAGCTATTTTGACAGGTCACCCTCCAAAATAGGGCTCCACATCCATATAAAAATGTTTTGAGATGAACCAGTCGTTCTACAACTGAAGGAGGCCAATGAATAAAAAAAAGAAGTCTATTGCAAATTTAATTACATGACTGATCTAAACTAATTGATACAACTACACTTAATTTGAGCTTTGCTATTGTTTTTTTTTTTAAGTATTTTTTATGTTTTTCTTCTTTATCAACATTATAACAAATAATGATAGGTTCTTTTAAGGTTATGGTACTTATGTGACAGTGTTGATAACAAACAAATGATTATATTTTTTAAATTCTACATTGTATATGTACACAGGTTTTCAGATAACAAATGGTATCGCTGCAATATCATTGAAAAGTTATCTGATCATGAATATGTCCTACATTCAGTTGATTATGGCTATGAACATAAGCTTGAAAGCTGTGACATGAGACGTCTAACAAATGAATTTGGGACAAAGCTAGAATGTACAGCAGTTAGGTACAATTATATATATTTATATACAGTTTTTGTTATTTTTCTCTTCTTGTTTGCTATGATACAATGACCTGCATAAGGTTTTTAAAAAAAACAGGATTTGGGTAAAAACAGAAAGTACACTCTAGACTAAAAAAGCATATAAACATTTCTTTTTCTGTGGCTAATAAACACAAACTCAATATAAATTTCTTTTAAAAGTGTTAAGATAGAAAAAAAATATGTAAAACTTGTATACTATTTGTAAATAGAACTTCATTTATTATAAACCAAGACATGAGGCACAAATGAATCACATATTTTTTACATTGGAAGATATCAATGACTTCACTATCAATATTCTATCAACTCTAAGCTTTGCCCTTTTTTGGAGGTGGGGGGGAGCTCAAAAGATTAAAAAAAATATAAGTCTAAGCCTCCCACTAAACATATCACATGTATGGTGAAGCAAAACAGTGGCTAATGACATAATTCTGAAGGTCAAGGGACCAATAATGGAACATAGTTAACACAAACCAATTCTTTCCTCCTTCACACTCTATCATTCTCTACTCTGTGAATATGCCTACCTAAATTGTGACCTCCATGACATGATTAACTTGGCCTTGTCCTAACCAATAGTAAAAAGAAAGCTTCATTTTGTCAGTCATTGCAGTGTTATCAGCACCATGGGCAAAGGATGAGTAAGTGGAAAGTGAAGAGAAGGCTACACCACAAAATTCAAGCAGCAAAGGATATTGTTACAAGACTGAAATAGTAGAATAGTATAATAAAAAGATGAAAATCTTTTTTTTTTAATCTATTGCAATAGAAAGTAACCATAATAATTATAGCTTTTAATAAACGCTACTTTCATGATTATAGCATGCTCAGAGCACTATGGTCCTATATCATTTGTGGACCAGTGGGGGGAGGGGGTATCTGGGAGAAGTTTTTTTTAATGTTGTCTTTAGGCGCTCAGTAAACACAACTCTGCTCGAGTCGGGCGTGGAACCTCAAGCCACTTTCATAGGTAACCAAGCAAGTTCAAGCCTACTTAGCCTCTGGACCATGCTTCCCACATACCTGAAATCCTTTCCAGATATATTTAACATCTTTTTATACATTGCTTAAACCCAACTAACTGCATATAAAGTTTGACTGCTGCATTTGACTTGGTACTCTAAAAAAATAGAAATACCTGCAGGAAATCCTGCCGGACCAAAGTAAAAATATTCGATGTGTTTTTATTTTAACAATCTTATTTTACAATCTCATTTTCTCAAATTATATCATTCATAAATTGAACTGTTTTTTTTTTAAAGCTTGTGATATCATATTTTGCATTTGATTAACTAAAATTTGTAAAAGTACATTAAATCATTAAGTCTAAAATACAAAAGTCAATCCGATTTATAATTGCTTTTTTTTTTATCACCAAAATATTCAGATGCCATTTAGCTGAACTGCTTCCAGCAGGTTCAATGGATAAGAATAACTGGTCTAAAACTGCCAGCGAATATATGTATCAAGCAATAAAGGATAAGTGAGTAATAAATTCTTTTAGTCTCTTAGCCATGTGACTTGGTATGTTGTTAGCAGATCAGCTTAACCAATTTCTCCCACTTGTATCTTCATTATACCATGACTCTATGGTAAGGTTAGTGGAAAAAACATGTTAACTGTCATAGAAGAGGGCACCTGGTAGCAGGTGGCTTCTGAAAGAGACAGCTGGAGATTTATTACAAATATCATGGAAAACAAATTAGAGACCAAAAAGAAATCTACTAGATGGCAAAAAGAGAACCTAAACCGACCACAGGCAGACACATGTTATGTCAGTGCTGGCTGTGGCAAAATATGTAGATCACAGCTAAGACTGCATAGCCACGTGAAATACTGCACTTCTCTGTAATACCATAATCTAAATGGCCTTATTATTCACATAGAATATTACTTAAATATAATGTTACGTAGAAATATTGAAGACATTGCCATATTAAAAGCTAACATTAGATTTGTTCTCAATTAGGGTTGTTTTTTATGAATGACTTTTAATTTCTTTCATTTCTTTGCTTTCAAACTGAGGCACTCAGTTGTGGAGAGTAAAGAGAGTGCAATGTTTAACATAGCCAACAGGGATTTGACTTCAAAGATACCCTAAAATTTGGGTTACAAGGGTTTAGATTCCCCCCCCCCCCCCCCCTTTTTTTTTTATTTAAAATAATTTGTCTATTTAAAGAAAAATTTAGGTTTTGGTACATTTATATGGTCTACATTACTCCTTTCTTTTCTCTTTTGCCTAGTTTTATTCAAGTCTGATTTGCCAGGCCATCAATCTTGTGACCCATAAGAATTTCACTTTTCATATTCATTAAGCATGATTAACTGTCATATTTCTTAGAATGTAATTATTCATTGCAAAAAATACTTGTAATTTTATATTCTACCATCATTATCCACTAGCTACTCCTGTTGATTTGTTCCTAGGCTATATATTGTTTTTGTGGAGGGTTTTGCCTCCTTTTTTTCTTACTTATAACAAAATATTAAAAACGCTCACGAGTAAACGCTCCATTCCTTTGGCCATCAAATTCTAGTATCTATTACTTTAAATTGGACTGGCCTGTAAATTTGAGTATCACTCCCCCTGTCCCCCCAACTCTCTGCCTTACAAGTCTTACTTACACCATCTGACTATTCTTCTGCTTTTCAGTTTTATTTGAAATATTTGATAGGCTCTATGATATTTTTTGGACTGGGCTCTTTATTGTATTACATCCTGCAAATCTTGATGCTCACATAATATTCTGGTGGTACAACCCCTTTTTTGCACTTTCATTAAAATTGCTAGCATTTCAACAATGCCTGTTGGCCTGTGTATTCTAAATTACCAAAAATGAATTTTTATTTGCATACAACAAACTACGTATTTGACAGCTGACATTTTCATGTCTAAGGTACAAAACAATTATTCTTTCCACTTAAGCACTTATAAACACATTTTTTATGCATAACTTTCTTTCATTCCAATTAGTTATGTACGGTATATTTCTTCACAGATCTAGATCTTAAATGCAATTCTCCTCTAGGTGGAGATCATTGTCAGAGTGAATGTGAGGGATTATCCTTAGATTATTGTGATCATCAAGTGTGTTTTTACTACTGTATGAAATCTAGTGTGTGTTGAACAAACGACTAATCTAGATGTAAAAGTAGTCTTCTATTCTAAAGCTAAAGCCTAGAAATTGTCACAGTTAATATAAGGGCCTATTGAAAGTGTAGTATAAATGGTTTGTAAAGGGTTATTCTAAATTACTAAATTAAATATGTAATGAGTGGACTAAGTTGCAAATAGAGATATTATTGTTATTCTGGCTGAATACTGTGTATACAAGGGCCAAAAAGTTTGGGAGGGGCATTTTATTAAAAATACTGTGTGTGTGTTTGGGGGTAATTTAATGCAGGTAGATAAGAAGACTATAGATGTTGGATTTAAGAAGTATTTGTGCATACTCCATAATATGGGTTTGTGATCAGTTGGATTGAAGGATGAAAGAGACAAAAATAAAGGGGAATTATAGAATTAGAGGGACAGAAAATTGTGTTAGCTGTGAGAAAGCATTGTAATGCGGGACATTTTATTGATGGATTTAAAATTTGTATGCATATTTAGATTCGTTCACTTGACTATTTGTTCACTTGACATATTGTTCACATGACAAATTGTTCTTTGACAATTCGATCACTGACAAATCGTTCACTGGATAGTAACATATTGTTAATACTGTTGTAACTCTAAGGTAGGCACTCAACAAAAGGCAGGAGGTAACAACTAGGTATTTATTTACAGTACAAACAGGCATGGACTTCAGCCATCAAGTTCCAGAACCCAATATTTTTACTTTCATCTTGTAAGCCTTCGTTTACACTCATGTCCGTCACGTAGTCTTGTTCACCCCACCCACATTTGCTTATCTTCTTAATAGCGGTCCATATTATTAATTAACATATCTATTCCATCATGCCGTTATGGTCAGCTCTCTTTGAGGCCTTCCTCTAACTATAACTCCCCTTTTTTTTTATCTACCCATTTTATTCACCCATCCAGTTAACATCTAGTTGAGTGCTAGGCAGAATGGCGGCTCTAGAAGTAATAAAACTATATCAGACAAGGAACCACTACTTATAAAATTTTAACGTGAACAAATTAAACATGTGACGAGAATATATAATAATAACAATAAGTTACTATCCATTAAGCGATTTGTCGTGTGAACGAAATGTCAGTGAACGGATCGTCATGGAACCAGCATTTTATTAGAACTAATTTAGCCTAACTGTGGCCTAAGAAGCGTTTGTGTATAATCTATAATAGGGTGTGGGCCTTTTGTTTTTAGAATGAAAGAGACAAAAAATAACAGAATTAGAGGGCTAGAATATTGTGTTGGGAGGGGGAATGTTGTAATGCAGGCTGTTTTATTAAGGGTTTATAAGTATTCAGGCCAAAATAAACATTATACCAACTATAGCCTAACATGTTTATCAGCTTTTCTTTCTGGGTGTGCTCCCATAGCCTTTGATCATCCAAGATCATCTGCAAGGCATCAGGTGTTTATTTTCGGAGTTTTCTCTCCTAGATGAACTGCTATCCCTAGCTAACAAGTTTTATCTACTCGGGTTTAGAGTTAGAGCTTTTTGCAATCATTTACCTGTATTTCTGAGATGTTTTTAGTAAATATTCTAACCACTGGAATACTTCACCTCATCCTCCATGACTGCAACCCAGTTGGTCCGCGGCTGTTTATTTGCTATTCACAACTAATCCTTATATCTAAGCGTCTTTCCAATATCCGCCACCTGGGGATGCGCTCGGTAGAAGGTGGTTGCTCCCCCAAGTTTCAGACATAGATTACAATATCGGCCTGTAAAAAAATTAAAACTAGATCTAAATATTGGTGGTAACATACTGGGAAAACTTACATATAATATACTATTTACCCATGAATTCAGTTACCAGTATCACTTAATTTCCCCTCACCCCACAACTTAGTGTTTCCTAAACTTTGTTCTGTTGAACCCTAGTGCTCCGCGAGACCTGAATAGGTCTTCCATTAACTACTTGACTAGTAAACCACCACATGAATTAATCTTTCTATAATAATAAGCAAAGTATTCGCTAAATACTCAGAATGTGCGAAGTGTTCCATTAAGGAAAAAGTTTAGGAAACACTGCTTTAGAAAATACTCTTCAGTTTTGCAGCTCTTTATTTAAATATATTAAAATGATTCTTTGATACTTTTTGGCCAGACCCCATTTTCATTATTGCATCCTAGGCATCGAATGCTCACATATTTTGGGGGAAAAAAACATTTTAATGTCCCCTAAAAAATTTTTTGTCCATGATTTATAGTATGTTAAGTTTAATTAAATTGGCTCTTATATCAACAAACACACAAACTTCTGGCCTGAGAATTCTAGTATCACGTTTTTCACACTTCCCTCTGTCAGCACCACTGTTTCTTATGTTGCTTTTGATTAGACCTTTCATGTTATCGCTCTGTCGTTGTAATGCTTTCTCATCTAAGAATTCTATTATCTTTTTTTTTTTGCATCCACCCTCAACACACAAAATAAGGGTATACTAACAATTCATTTTTTTAAAATAAATTTTTACACATATTCAGTCAATATTGGCTTTATTTGATAAAAAAAAAGTGTTATTATACATTGTCCACTAAAGCTAGTTTTGCGCTAAAGATTACTATTAAAATTTACACACTAAAAATGTTTAAATAGTGCTTAAAAATGGAAGGATAAAATAAAAAATATATTTTGGTAAATTTAACCACGTGGTTATTCTAACCTAGGCAAGTAATAGCAGGTTAAATTTTTAGCGGCCCCCGAAAGGGGAAAAGACACTATTAGTTTTGTGTGGCTCGTTTGTCTATCCCATTTATATCTCAGAAACTAGAAAAGAAAATGAAAATCGGACATCATGATATTTTAGATCATTCAAAGTTCTGATGCAACGGCTACTTTTTTCTTTTCTGAAAGCAAAAAATCTAATTTTTAAAATCAAATATGCAAGCAGTTTTTTCCATAAAAATACACCATTTTTATAACTATTCACTATTAATAGTAACAAACACTGGAGGCTTTTTAGTAAGGGGGATATATATTTACCATTTTTTTAACACATTTATGCAAATGGTTTTAGATTTTTGATCAAAAAATATTATTTTTTACAATTTTATTGCTAAGTTATGTAAGTTCTGTTAATGCTTAAATACTACATTTAGAACAAAAATTTTAACTTTTTTTTTAAAGAGAAAAAATCTATTTACTATGCAAATAAGTTGGACATAATTTAAAACAACAATTAATAGTAGTTTTTCATATTATCGCATGAACATTGCATCATATAATGCAAAACTAAATATATTTTTTTTACAGAAATGTTTTTTTCTTGAGGCTTTGAATAAGAGATTGACCCTTTACAAAACAATTAGATACCCATTATAAGACATCAGTTAGGCCAGGTTCATGTCTAACTTCACATTCACTTTCACGTATCCTTTGGTCTTCTGGACCTTTGAGCACCACACAGGATCTGTCAACCTTCTTTCTCCATTCTTCTGTCCTTTGCCTTTGATAGAATTTCATTATGATATTCTTTCTGAAAATATTGAAACCTGCCTTTTTTCCTGCCTGAGTGAACCTCTTCGGGGGCTAATTTTGAGTTTGTGTTTCCACAGAAATTGTCTTTGTAACCTTGTTGTATTTTTTTGTTCCTGTAAGTGGTGGAATAAGTAATGATTGAGTCAGGGCTTTTACTTAGATATTTAGAGATTTCACGAGTTAAATTGAGATTTGAACTTTGTACTAGACTTTTTAAAAAAATTAAATTATAATATTACTTCAGATCTGAAGAAGGTGGACTCTTTTAGGATCATACTTTTAAATCTTTAATTTTTATTATTAATTTTCAGGATTCTATACATTAAACAAGAAGGTGATCCAACAGAACTTGGTTTGCCTGTTGATATCATTATGGAGGAAGAGAAGCCAGAAACTGCATTTGATCCAGCAACTCACTCTTATCATTCTTTGCGTCAGTGTATTCTGAAACAAGGTCTTGCTATGCCTGCCAAAAAATCTCTGTCCAATAAAAGTCATAGTGATTTGATATTGAACAGAATAATATATGAGGTAATTATATAATTCAATATAAGCATACAAAACTAAATGACATTCTGCAATTACTTTTCTTTCTACTATTAATAAAATAAAATAAAATTTTTATCTTTGAGGTGAGGTTTTAATTAATTGACATTTAGAAAACTGAAACTTATGACATTTTTCAAATCATTTTTTGTTACAAAAGGCAAATTTTTTATGGATTTCTCAAATTAACTGCCATGGCCTAATTCAATTTCAGGTTGGTTCAACCAATTTTTGTAATATAAAAGTAGGCCTAAATCATGAAATATTTGAACTCTGTCATATTGTACTAAATTTTTTGATTTTTCAGATAAATTTGTTGCTTTTTCAGATAAATTTGTGAGTGCTATTTGCACAAAAATGTAGTTTTTATATTATGTCTAAAGTCTAAAAAAAATTTTTGGCTTATAATACAAAAATGATCACTTGTGAATATAATATATATAGATAGATGAAGAACATCAGAAAAAAAAAGTTTTATTTTGTTTTTGTTATATATTTATCCAGGTAGATGGTCAACACTATGAACATTTAGTGCCATCTGAGTTGTCTGAAGCAAATGTTAAAGCAAGATCAGAGAAAGTTACCAAAAGTGAACCATTTTTACCTAGTAGTTTTGAAAATAGTTTAAGTACAGATGAAGGTGAAAACACTAAAACTGGTGTGATAAATAACTTGGATTTTTGTTCTAAAAATGTGAGCATTAATTTATTACATTTTTTACTTTAGATTAATGATTGAATTTTTCTTTTTTTTTTCTGAAACATACTTGACCTGAATAACTTGTTGGCAAGGCAAGGCTTCATCTAAACTGTTGCGCTGCTTAGAAAAAACTATAAAAAGGGCATCAAAAATCACATGCACAACACTACCATACTAAATGAATTTTTTGAACAAAAATGTCTTCGAAAAATCTTGGAAGACAACAGCCACCCACTCCATCATAACTACGTCAAGTCGTTGCGAAGTGGGCAACTTCTGTCAATCAAGACAAGAACAGAATGGTATAAAAACTTGTTTGTTCCTTAGTTGTTCAGACTATTGATCAGGAAACATGAAAAGGACCAAGATGCCTGTGTGTAGTCGCTGAATAAACTCTTTATGTTGTGTCTCTTTCTATTTAGTCTTAATTATTTAAGCATTTAATTTTTTATAGATGTCAATACAATGTTTATATAATTATCCCTGTTAAAAGTGTAAAAGTTTATTTGCAAGTATTCATTAACTGCAACAAATAATGAGGAAAACTTAATAGCTATAAATAACATTAAACATAAAGTATAGTAGAATTCAGATAATTCGAGCTCTCGGATATTGAGGTTCTGATTAATTTGAATTCTCTTTATTGTTTAGGTCTATTCCTTCTGTCCTTATTAAAAAAAATAGTTTGATTTGAAGTCAGTTATGTCTGGCTCCTGATAATTGTAAAATGTCTCAAATTTCTCTGTGCTGTACTCATTTTGTTGCCTTCAATAAACATTGCTGATGATTAATTTCTAGCATCACATTGTGTGTTACATTATGTTGAATGGCTTAGTCTAACACTTCTTTTTTTAACACTTCTTTTATGCCCCATCTGTCTGTTGAACAAAGAGTTGTCTCTCCTAGAGGAATTTCTATCCCAAGCTGACGAGCTTCATCATTTAGAGTTTTAGCGCCTTATACTCATTTTATGCAATCAGGTTTTTTTTTTTTTTTTAAGATGTTTTAGATCAGGGGTAACCAATCTTTGGCGCATGTGCCAAAGGTGTTGTATTGCATTGCAATAGAAGAATTCTAGATATTACATATAAAGACTGCATTACAACATGAGAATCCATTGAGGATTGGGTGCTATGATGACTGCACGGCCATTTAATGAGATCCTCAGGGCTCGCAAACTTTTCTACAAGGAAAAGGATAGGCAGACAGTAGAAGCAATGGGAGGATAACATAAAGGAATGGATGGGCCTATGGAAAAGACATCCCTGTAATAATGCAGTGGGTACTAAGTCACATAGGTATGACTGGCAACACTATTTCAGACTCCTTGGGGCACAATTGCCATTGTGATTCTGTTTTGAATTGTTCATTTTTAATGCAGTTTTATGAAGTTATTTCACTTTTCGCCAAGGACAAACGCAGACAGCGAAAAGAAAATCTAAATCGACCACCTGCAGACAATGGTTATGCTTGCCCTGGTTGTGGCAAAATATGTAGGTCACAGCTGGAACTGGGCAGCCACAGGAAATACTGCATTCCTCACTAATCTTCGGACTCGAAGACTAGCCTTATTATTATTATTAGCCTTATTACTTGAAGTAATTCACTTTATCCAAAGTCACCTCCTTTTTCCTGCTACATTGAATAAATCAAATTTCACTGTATTGAATTGAATTATGCCAATTCCATTGTATTTGTTAAATAATGAACTAATGGTTGATGTTCAACACTTTTTGTATATACAACCCTATTTTACTGTAGTGTTAAAAAATATTTATATATGACTTAAAAATCTTCTTGCAATCTGTTCACTCTGTTCATTACAAAATTAAATCTAATAAAAAAAACTCACTTTATATATATATATATATATATATATGTTATTATGAATTGTACACATAGGACAATGTCTTTCAAGTACCATTCCCACCTTTACCATCTGTGGGATCTACACTGTCAGTTGTAGTTACCCACATCACAGATGACGGAGTAATTTGGTCACAACCTATATCTTGGTCATCTGATGTTACTGAGCTGTGTCAAGAGCTGTTGAATGTATTTGGGGCTTTCAACTCAAAGGTAAATGTTTTAATTTTTAGGGTATGACATGGCCTAACTTAAATTGTGCCAAATAATCATATTCTTTCAACTTTAACTTTTAATTTAATGGCATGCATTCAATTTATAAAAGGTTCATATTGATGCAGTATGCTTCAAATTGTTTTTGTGAAACTGACATGAAAAATGTAATATTTGGTCGAAATATTTTTCATCTGTACGCTCAAAATGTGCTTGCATAGTCATGTGAAATCCAGCACTCATTCCTAATCTTTGGAATCAAAGACATTGCTATTATTGTGTGTTGCTCAATTTCTTAATATTCAAAACAAGATTGCAAAGATAGTTTCTGTGGAAAACTCAAAATTGGCTACCCAAGTGGTCCATCAATGCAGGTAGAAAGGCAGGATTCAATATTTTTAGAAAGAATATCATAATGAAATTCTATCAAAGGCAAATGACAGAGAAGAATGGAGAATGAAGGTTGACAGATCCTGTGTGGTGCCCCAATAGATAGGTGAAAGTGAAGGTGATGTTAAGTGTGAACTTGGCCTAACTGATGTCATATAATGATTATTTAATTATCCAATTGTTTTGTAAAGGGTCAATCTCTTATTCAAAGTCTCAAGAAAAAAAAAATTCTGTTAAAAAATAAAAGTATTTCCTTTAGTTACATAACCTATCACGCTGCAGCTCACGCGATAATATGAAAAACTACTTATTAATTGTTGTTTTAAATTATGTTCCACTTATATGCATATTAAATATATTTTTTCTCTTTAAAAAAAGGGATCTTTTTTTTTTTTTTTGTTTATGTAGTAGTTACTATGACAGAACTTACTTAATTTATCAATACATTTTGTAAAAAAAAGAGTTGATTTTAAAAATTAAATTTTTCGCTTTCAGAAAAGAAAAAAGTAGCTGTTGCATCAGAAATTTGAAAGGTCTAAAATATTATGATGTCTGATTTTCAATATCTTTTCTAGTTAACGAGATCTAAATGGGACGGACAGACGACCACCCAAAACTAATAGTGTCTATTCCCACTAAAAAATGTTGTTTTGGATAGGTCTGAATTATATTTTCTTGTCACTAAATTTTAACATTAAGCAGTGAATACTTTCTCTAAATATATGAATTAATAGTTACATGTTTATTGCATTTCTATATAATGATTTCATAATGTTCTTGACTTTTTATATTTTAAAAGGAACATAGATGTAAAAATGTAAAGAAAATATTTGCTGTTATTTTCCAAAGATTTAGCATTTTATATTTCTTAGTCAATAAAACAGAACATGATAGTCTGGAGAATAGGAGACATCTGTGTATCACCATTCGAAAATGATAAACTCTGGTACAGAGCTGAAATTAAAGATATCTGCAAATGCAGGGCCGAGGTAATTTTTTTTGTATTGCTTTTTTTTTAAATCTTTTTTTTTAATTGTTAGCATAAAGCCTTTTTCATTTTTTTTTTCAAATGGCAGATCTGGAAAAGTTAATTGACCTTTATTTAACAAACTAATTTTCTTTTTTTTTTTCTTTCATTTTTTCCATAAGTTTAATCTTTATACTAAGCAACAAAAATTTCATTATCTTTTGCACAATAAAAAAAAACAACAACCTAAGATCTATACTAAACTGTAACTGAAATCCAAGTGAGAATTATTTTAACATCTCATGAAATTTTGTTATGCTTGACTAATTGTATGAAATAATTGAAAAGCATTCAATTAATTTGCTTAGAATGAGATATGGGCCTACAATTACCTAATTAACATACACATAGTAAACATTTTATGAAAATGTAAACATGTCCATAATCTTTTTTTTTTAAATATTAAATTGAGCAAGGTCCACAGTATTTTCATAATTACTTTTGACACTCTTCTACTTGTAATTGTGAAGTGTCATATATTTCCATTTCCAGCTGTCTTTCATCATAATGGAAATTCCAGTGGTCTTAATAGATGTTATTCATTGCCAAAATATCTTCTGAATAGCTGTTATTTATTGCTAAATCTTTCTGGATAGCTGTTTTTTATTGCAAAAATATCTTTTGTAACCTTTTTCTAGGCTCATCATGTGGAAAAGTCAAGTAGAGGTCATTTTCAATGACTTTCAGCAATCAAGTGTTATTTTACTAGTCCCTCTTATCCCATTGAAACATTTTCAATATTAACCCAAATACATCAGCTTTAAATATAAACTTTTCTCCCTTCTACACCTAATTAAAATTAAAAACACATACCTCGGATGGCTGCCTGGTTGCGGTTTGTGCGCTGGACTGTCATTCGGATTTGTCAAGGGTTCAAACCCTGCCTGCTCCCATCCCCCGTCTTCCTGCGGGAGGTTTGGACTATGAAGTAAACTAGGTTTGGACTAGGAAGTAAACTATCTTCAACTCTGAAGGAACATCTGAAACATGTAAAACATTTTACAAACCTCAAAATAATTAGGGCTACTTTGAAATTCAAATTTCATTTTCATTGTTCTCTAATGGTGCAATTTCCTACTTAAGGTTTTTAAAAATCATTTTTTATTAGGAAACATTTGTAATTTATTAGGCATGCATATAAACAATACTAACTACAAAAATACTCAGCTGTATACCTGCCTTTTGGGAGCAAAGAAATAAATACAATCAGTTTACAAAATTAAAATGAGTTATCTCTTTGGATTGTATAGTAATTGTCTGTGTTCTAAAATAATAACCAGTAATTGGTTTTTCTTATAATCTAACCAGTGTTGACTTTTTGTAAAACAACTTTTTGAAGTAAACACTATAATAAAGTTTTTGTTTAAAAATTGTCACTTGGTATTACATTTTTTAACAGATCTCTAATTATTTTTGGACAGGTATTTTACCTAGATTTTGGTAATTCTGCATGGGTAAATCTGATAGATCTAGAAAAGATACCTTCCCATCTAGTTGACAAACAAAGAATGTGTTACAGTTTGAAACTTGATGACATTTCATTATTTCCAACTCCTGTTTTGAATCCGTCAACAATAAAAGAAATAAACAAACTAATCGTTTCTGTGGAAAGTAATATTGTGGTCAGAGATATTGAAGAATCAACTCATCTAATAACTGTAAGTATTAATAGTCTCATTTTTTACTTGAAACAATAGATGCTCTGCACAAAAAATTAGTTTCTTAAGGATAATTATGCTAATATTTCTAATGCTTACTCTTCTCAGTGATGAGAATTTTTAGAAAATTTCGGAATTCCAAAAATGTCTTCAGATCCATTTTTTTCAGACATAAAATAGGATTTTTCTCACGATATTTCTTTGACAAAAAGAAACATCCAAAATTTATTTATTTAAAAACTTAGTATTTAGTTCTGTGACATGGCTGTTTATAAATGTGGGGGTAAAAAATGTCCTAAAATTTTTGCAAAGTCTGCTCTTACCACTGAACCATCTTGCTTTAACCAAAGTGATCTATATTCTTGTGATTATCATGCCCATTATAGACATAATAATAATAATCTTTATTGTCGTATGGAAATTTGTTTTACAATTTTGTGCATTACACCAAACAAAAAACATTTTAACTATAAGAAACCAAAGTGTACATTCACACCAGATGCACTCATAATTTACATGTGACAAGGTTTATATCAGATTGTTCTTATTTAATGGCGTCCCGAGACATGACATTAAACTGCACTCCTCTTTCCTTAGCAATTTTGGAGCTCAAAAGTGCCCTACTTCTTTTCTATTATTGTGTCTGCCTCCTCTTTTCCTAAGTCTGCCTTCATTGATCATCACTCTGTCTTCTTATCTTTAAAATCTCACTATGTCCTAGACCAGTTCGTTTGTCGTGGACTGCGACGGGTAAGGGGGGATAAAGAGATCATGGTGTTTGAGTGGTGGCTATGTGATGATAAACCACCACAACACAATACTTTGGCTCCAAGTTCCCCTAGACCTGAGGCCCTGATGGCCCGCTCTGGGTCAACCGGCTGGTCAGGGAGCTGCTGCATCGGACACATGTCCGATGCAGCAGCTTACTGAGTATAGCACCTGTGTAGCCCTGGCGGGCTCATTCTGGACATCCGAATGGCCCGTCCCCTTGTTGGACTCGATGGCGGGTGGGGAGCACAGGTGCAGAACTAACAAGAATATATATGGATAAAAAAAAACAACCAATTTAAGTCTGGGCAAGAGACGCCGTATTGAGGCAAAAAAGGAGGAGGCAAGAGGTCGTATGCTGGAGGATATCTTCCTCCAACATGATTTATGCATACTTAATGATGCATCACCGACCTACTTGTACCCAGGAACTGGATCTCTCACATGCATTGACCTCACTGTATGCGACCCTGGACTTCTGGACGACTTTAAATGGTCAGTTAGCAATGATCTACGGGGAAGTGATCACTTCCCAATCATCATTGCTAACAATCTCCCCTCATTGGGACAACCTCAGCGCTGGAAACTGAATAAGGCCGATTGGGAACACATGTCAGATGCAGAAGCTGACTGAGTATAGCACCTGTGTAGCCCTGGCGGGCATATTCTGGACATCCGAATGGCCTGTCCTCTTGTTGGACTCGATGGCGGGTGGGGAGCACAGGTGCCGAACTAATAAGAACACCTATGGATAGGAAAACACTAGTGGTCACTTCCCAATCATCATTACTAACAATCTCCCCTCATTGGGACAACCTCAGCGCTGGAAACTGAATAAGGCCGATTGGGAACAATTCCAAAAAAGATGCTCCGAGGATATCACAGAAAATATCCTCAATGAGCAGAACCCAGCCGATACCTTTGCTAGCAAGCTACTTAGTATAGCCAGGAAAGTTGTCCTCCTAACCTCCACAAATCCAAAACGGCCTAGCAAACCATGGTTTGATGCAGCTTGCAAAAGTGCTATAGGCGATAGGAAAAAACGACTGGCTGCATTTATAAAGAATCCTTCCCAGGAAAACGTAAAGCTATTTAGGATAGCTAGAGCAAAGGCTAGACAAACCATACAGTCAGCCAAAAGGAATTCCTGGAGAATTTTTTTAGGCAGTCTGGATGCCAAATCTTCTATTAGAGCGGTTTGGAAGGCAGTAAGGCGAATCAAAGGGAAAGAATCAAATGCAATAGGGCATTTGAAAAACCAAGGACGTACTGTCACATCCCCCAGAGAAATAGCTGACTGCCTTGCATCCTCAATAAGTCATCCACTGCACACTACACACCAGAGTTCCAAAAAGTCAAAACCAGGGAGGAAAGACACCCCATTGATTTCAGGTCAGAGAACAATGAAGACTACAACAAACCGTTCTCGCTTGAGGAACTGAGGGACTTGCTGGACAAGTCACATGACACAGCGTCTGGAGAAGATGAAATCCATTACCAGTCAAAGACGGCTCTGACCCAACTTCCGGCCAATAGCACTAACAAGCTGCATCTGCAAAACCATGGAAAGAATGATTTACAGTAGGCTGGTCTGGTACCTGGAGAGGAATAAAGTGATCTCCAACTACCAGTGCGGATTCCGGCAGGGACGGACAACTGACCACCTGGTAAGGCTGGAAGCTTATATTAGAAATGCATTACTCAGAAGAGAACATCTAGTAGCTGTATTCTTCGATATAGAAAAGGCCTATGACACAACCTGGTAACATGGCATTCTACATAACCTGGAGCTTATGGGGCTTAAGGGACACCTCCCCCGCTTTGTGTGGGAATTCCTGAAAGACCGGAAATTTCAGGTTCGAGTGGGCAGCTCTGCTTCTGACACTCATGACCAGAAAATGGGTGTACCACAGGACAGCATTCTGTCAGTCACCCTGTTCAACATTAAAATAAACAGCATCATAAATGCTCTGTCCCCTGGCATAGAGTGCTTTTTGTATGTTGATGACTTTGTCATTTTTACTTATGGGAAAAACATAAACACCTTAGAAAGAAAATTACAGTTATGTTTAAACAAAATTCAAAGTTGGGCAAACGATAATGGTTTTAAATTTTCGGACTCCAAAACAGTTAGTATACCTTGCTGCTGCTATATCGGAGTCTAATTCGATCCAAGTTATACTACGGATCCATAATATATGGAGTAGCAGGGAAGTCTTATCTATAAAATACTGGGACCAATTCAAAATGCTGCCCTTGGGTCTCTGTCTCGGCGCGTTTTGTACATCACCTATCCCAAGTCTCCATGTGGAGGCTGGAGAACTCCCCATGGATATAAGAATGAAAAAGCTTGCAATGCAGTATATAGTCAAGCTAAAATCCAACCCCACGAGCCCTGCTTTTGACTCCATATTTAACCGCACAGAGGTAGAATTATACAATCGAAGGCCTAACGTCATATAGCCGTTGGGCCTTCGAACGAGAGAACCCATCCAAAATTTAACCGATGGGAAGCTGAGACTCACAATAAACTCAGGCAGATTGTGGCAGATGTCAGTTGGCGGCCCACATCTAAGGGTCTGACAAGGCGTGGTAGCACGACCATGTCCAGACCTAGGATTGGCCACACCTACATCACGCACTCTTTTGTGCTGAAGAGAGACGAGCCCCCACTTTGTGAGTACTGTGACTCTCGCCTCACCGTGGAACATATCCTTGTTGATTGCCCCAGATACCAGGATGTCAGGGAGAAATATTTTAGAGCCACTAACTTAAAAACACTGTTCGACAGTGTCGACCCTGGGAAGGTACTGGGCTTTGTCCAGGAAGTGGGGTTGTCTGCGAAGATCTGATTTATGAATTTGTGAACATGTACTATTTACATTAGATTTTTACCAAATTATTAAATTTTTACTACTTCTACTATTTTAACTGTGAATAGACCTTGATTTTAATGATTCAACTGTGTAGAATTTGGCCCATTTTTTTGTAGAGAGAGAGTGGTCCTTGAGGGAGTGCAGGCAAGACATGGCCTAAATTGTGCCGCTAAAATCAAAATCAAATCAAATCAATCTTATTTAATGCTTTCATTGCCAGGGGAACAAAAGAGTGTTTGTGTCTGTTTGTCTTTGCCATCAGTGTCTTGTATCTCTTTTGTGATGGTAAAATCACAAAATCCTGACACAAAGAGTGATTCTTTTTGAGGATCTTATTAGCTTTTTTTTATAGATGTTTGTCTCAAACAACTGCCCAAATGGGGTTTGTTTTTTGCCAATGATTTTACCAGCAGCATTTAGGATTCTATAAGGTTTATTTTTATTTTTAATGCTCAGATTGCCATACTAGGCAGTGATATTGAAACTTAAAATATTGCAGATGTGAGTGTGATAAAACATAGCCAAGGCCTTTTCGCTAACATTAAATGAGGACAGTTTTCTTAGTAATCGTAGTCTCTGCTGCCCTTTTTTGCTGATATAATCAGTATTTGCAGTAAAATTTAGTTTATTGTCTAGGATAGTGCCAAGGTATTTAAAGGTTTGCACTATTTCAATAGTCTCTCCAGCTACAGAAACTATATCATTTTCCTTCTTTTCCCTACGAAAATCGATTATCATTTCTTTGTTTTTTTTTTACATTTAATAATAAAAAATTATCTTTACAGTATGTTTCAATGTGTTCTATTTCTCTGAAATACTCATTTACGTCTGAGCTCTCTGAGAGCAGGGCAAGGTGCAAGAAGAGCCGCATCATCAGCGAATTTTGTGAAGGAGCAAAAAGGACTATCGGATTGAAAATCATTGGTGTACAAAATGAACCACAATGGCGATGTCACAGCCCCCTGGGGCGCCCCTGTGATAACTATGCGTGCATTTGATATAACATTGTTTACCCTAACCCTCTGAGATCTCTGGGTCAAAAAATCATTAGCCCATAGTATTATGTATGGACTAATTTTCAACGCTTTTATATTTTCATTGAGTAAATGAAGTTGTATAGTGTTAAATGCTGATGAGAAATCTACAAAGAACAATCTTACATAAGTGTTCGGTAAGTGCAGATGTTTGTAGACACAATTTAAAATATTTAGGATGGCATCGTCTACACCTTTACCCTTTTGGTAAGCAAATTGTAAAGGGTCTAACTTACTACAAAGATCATTCAGAAGAAACATTTTAACCAATTTTTCTAAACATTTAGACACAATGGAAGTAAGTGAAACAGGTCTATAGTCATTCAATTCCTTCGGTTTGGAAACCTTTGGCACAGGTACAATTATAGCTGACTTCCACACAGATGGTATCTCATGGTTTTGTAATGAAGTAGAAAAAATATCTTGGAAAGGTTCAGCTAGTTGTTCAGCACATTCAAGATTCGCCCTTTTATTCCATCAGGCCCACCAGCTTTCATTGGGTTGACGTTTTTGAAAATGTTACAGACTTGCTCTTTAGTAATCACTAATTCTAAACAGTTGTTAACATTGACATCCTCAAGGGCTTTGAGTCTTAGATAATTAAAATCTTCCGTGTCGAAGCGACAATAGAAATTATTTAGCTCGTTGGATAATGTTTTTTCGTCTCTTGTAGCAAGATTATTTTTACTTTTGACTTGTGATCCTGCCATTTTGTTCATGATACCCCACGCCTGTCTCATGTCGCTTGTTGCAATCGAGTCTTCCAGCTTGGTGCTGTAGTTTCTCCTCCCTTCCTCAAGAACGACGTTGAGATTTTATTGAGCTCTTTTCCTTGTCTGTCCATCTCATCTCATATATGCTCTTTTCTTTTTATTTCCTGTTTTATTTTTGTAGTGACCCATGGTTTATTGTTGGGGTATATCTTGATACTCTTAGTGCTGATACACATGTTTTCACAGAATTTTATGTAATTTGTCACCGCATCGACCCATTCTTCCAGATTTGAAGTGGTTCCAGTCAGTGCAGTCTAGACAACCCTGCAGTTTGAGAATGTTGTCTTGAGTCCATTCTTATACGTTTCTTTGAATGATTTTTCCTTCTTTAAGTTTCGTGCTGTAAGTAGGCAGCAGTTGTAGTGTTTTGTGGTCCAATGATCCTAGTGGTGGTTTTTCACGAGATGTGAATGCTCCTTTGATGTTACAGTAACATAAGTCCAGAGTTCTGTTCCCTCTTGTCGGGCCAGTAGTTCTAGATCCGGACAGCGCATTCTCTTTTTAACCGTGTAGTTGGTACAGTATTTGAGGTTGATGTACACACACAGCCCCCTATCTTTCTTCTTCTTAGACTCAGTCGTTCTGTCAGAACTCACGCAAGAGAAACCATCAATAGCAATCAGGTTGTCGTTGTCATCCTCCTCTAACCATGTGTCAGTAAATGCTAATAGACAACTTTCCCTGAAAACGCGGTCGTAGTGAACAAGGACACATATCTCATCCACTTAGTTTCTAATTGAGCGGACATTAGCTAGAATAATTGTAGGAAGTGGTGGGCGAAAACCTCTTCTTCTCAGCCATTGCCATAGTCCTCCTTTTTTCCCTCTTTTCCTTGTACTAACAGAGGAAGGGTAGAGACAATTTATATGTGTATAACATGGTGGAAGAGGCTTTCTCTTTGAACAAAGTTTGAGGAGTTGATCTTTACTATAATGAATAGATCTAGTACTAGATTGGCCGCCATCTTGGGTCGCCATTTTGCTTCTTTTATTTATAACCAAAGTTGAACAAATCTAGATCTAGTAGATCATGTGCTGTATATAAGTTCCTCACATTTCAGAATTGACCCCCTTCACTTCCGTTTTATTTTGTTTGTGCTGTGCTTTTTTTTTTTTCTTTTAGGGGTTTATAAGTTTGAGTGTAATCAATCCATCTAAATATAATTCAAATTTAATAGCACAATCTTCTCAATTCAATCTGTATTATATTTTGACCTTGACCCCCACACCACATACATTTCTTCATATCTTCAGTTTCAGGCCTAAAGTAAAAAAGTGACAAATCATTTCATTCCTGATCACTTCATCCCCAGTCATTTCATCTCCGATTACATCATCCCCGGTCATTTCATCCCAAATTATTTTTTTTTTAGTTATTTAATTTTGTAGCTGGGCTGTTATATATTATATAAATGTTTTTTAGAATACTTTTTGATATTTTTGGCATATTGTTATAGTGCTATAATGTTTCCCCTCTTCTCTTCATGCTTGTTAAGAAAGATAATAATACTAGTTGACCCACGGCACAGCATTATTTTGCAGGCCTACCTTAGGCCACTGTAGCCTATACAACCGCAGTGGGCCCCACGCTAATCCTAGGTGTAAATTATTAAATTAAACCATTTTATAACTTATAACAGATATTCCGTGGCCTCCTGATTTACCAGGAGCTCTTGGAAATCTCCTTAAATTGCAACAATACAAAAAATTCCTGTAAATCTCCGGAAATTATTAAAATCTTTTGAAAACTCATAAAAATCTCCTGAAATATAGACAAAATTGTCATTTAGGAGTGTCATTCAATATGGAAAACACCAATCCTATGCGTGATGATAAAAAAGGCATTATACAATACCCCTAATTGTAGAATCAGGTGAAAGAAGTTTCTCGCCCCTCATACTGAGTAATTACTTGAGGTCAACAATTCTCAAAGCTAGATTGAAACATTTGGTAATTCTTGCCACTGAGCGTGATCTATGTAGGAAACAGAATTTTTATGATATACTGTATGACTTCCCTACACCCAAGGCTCGTAAAGTAATTCTGTATGTAGTAAAGAATGAATAAAATGCAAAGACAAATTTATTTTCTAAGAAACCTCTTAATTTTCACTTATTATCCATATCCCTATCCAAACTGGGCCCTGCGCAATCCGTTTCGCATAGGGCCCGCAATGGTTAAATCCGGTGCTGCAATTTATTGACGGGTGAATACAAAGAAGATTACGTGTCCCCCACCTCCTCTTTTTTTTCGTTGCAAGTTATGTGGGGTAACTCTAGTCTGACTTGCGTAAATAAAAGAGTTATCTTTCCATGACTTTTGGTGTTGTCCGGCATGGTTGGGCCATGAAGAGAATTACATATAGAGATGTGTAAATAAGTAGATCTATTGTATTGCACGATTTGTGTTTAGTTATATTGTATCTGATGTAGGAATGTTAATATTATCTTGCTCATATTGTGTGATGTAATGATAAAAGACCAAGGTTTGGTGGAAGTAGTGGAAGTCGAGATGAGAATGATTAGAATACTTATGATCATGTCACTGTTAGCGTATCTTGTGACGGCCATCTTTCACTTTTTGTCAATCACTCTTTCCTGAATTTTGGCTAGTCATTTTTAACCTTGAGAAAATGTTTTATTTATTCTAATAAACGCTGACTTCAACCCTCCTCTTGTGCAGATTCATATTGTCAATTTATATTGCTTTTTTAAAATCCTTGTTATCAAAGATGAAATTAACTGGGATGAATTGACCATGTAGCAGAAAAAAAAAAGCCTTTTCTGAAGGCTGCAATTAAATTTCACATTCCTGATACCCTTTTTACATTTATTTTGTTATTAAGTTTTCTAAAAAAAAGGATTCTCAGTTATACTGAATTAAATTTCACATTCCTGTTAACCTTTCTTCCTTTTTTTTTTTTTTTGGTATTTGGTTTTCTAAAAAAGAAATATCAATTTGGTTTTATTTATTGTAATAGTTTTTTTTAACCTTTTTGAGTGTAGCGAAAGGATAATAGATCTAGATCTATCTTTTTAATGCTATTAGGATAGTTTTTTTTTAACTGCATCTAAAAAGAAGCGAAAATGATATAAGGCATATTTTAAAAAAGGTAGACTTAGAAAAAAAAGAAAAGAAAATTGCTTTAAAAATATGGCATTTGTGAGATATTTCTATTTATTCTTTCTTTATAGGCTGCAGCCTTTTGGGGAAATATCAAAAATAAAATACAAATGTTTGATAGAAAGTAATGAACAGGGGGGATTGATGTGTGCCTGGGTGGTCTGTTGGAAATACAACCAAAACTATGTATATATTTCAATATAACATTGAGAAGCTGTTGGAAAGGCAACATAGTTATGTTGAATATTCAATATTTAATTGAGAAGCTAAGTAAAAGTGAGATTGTATACAGGATGAATTTTTTTGTTTGGGGGGTGGAGAATAAATTAAAAGAGATATACCTAGAATTTACGGTAGAAAAGTATGTGTTGGGAGTTTTATGAAGCAGGTAGTTCCTATTCAAGTTAAAACTTTATTTCAGAGAACATAACAATGCGTGGGGTGAAAAAACAAAAAGAGATAGACTGAGTGAAGAGAAAGAGTAGGAAAGAGAAATGTATGTTAATAAGTGGCCCAATTATTCCTAAAATGAGGGAATGTTTTTACCAAACAATATAAAGCTTGAAAACAAGATGTGCAATGCTCATACAAGTTTTTCCAAGGAATACAAGCAACAAAAAAACTACATATTTATATTTTAATTAAATTTTTTTGGTTACTTTATTCAATTTGGTCACCTTACCATACATCCTCACCTGATTCGTGTTTAATAATAATTATTAAAAATCTAATTGTGCCAGATCAAATCAGGATCACTGTCAATTTCAAATATATCTTGAAACTACAATTATAATCTAAAATGTTAATTTTACCCTTAAATAAAGACCAAGATTACACTCTATTCTAATAGAGCTACTTTTTAGAATACCTCTATTCAACTCCTAACTTTGCTTCTCTATATTTTTTAATTGTAATATTGTGATTCATAATTGTGTCGCTCAGACGGCACTGTGACATAAACTATCCCATATCAAAATAAAAGAAATGGTCATAACAGAGCTTCTCTATGCCGAAGATTGCACCCTGCTAGATCACTGAACATGATCTCTAGGTCGCAGTTAATAAATTTGCATACGCTGCAACCTCTTTTTAGTTTATCAATAAACCTCAGGAAAACAGAAGTCATGTTCCAGAAGTCACCAAATAAAACTTACTCAGCCCCAAAGATCACCGTAAATGGACAGCCTCTTAACATGGTAGACCACTTAATATATCAAGGAAGTATAGTATCAAATGACGCCTCCTTTTCAAGGGAAGTTGATAACCTTCTGGCCAGGGCCAGTAGTGCTTTTGGGCCCTTCCAGGCGAGAGTCTGGCGGAATAAATTTTCTTCCTGCCTACAAAAATCAATGTCTACCAGGCAGTGGTTCTCTCAACCCTTCTATATGGATCTGAGACATGGGTATTATACAGAAAGCAACTAATACTACTTGAATGCTTTCACCATATTGAACATACCAAACTACTAACAGCTAGTATGGACAGTATAGTGGGACTTCTTATGATCTGACAGATACGCTGGGCAGGGCATGTATCCTGAATGGGGGACTAAAGTATGCTAAAATCAGTCTTTTTTTGGTGAGCTAAAAGGTGGACAGAGGTGCCCCACGGAAACACTTTGAAGACCAGCTTAGGTGCCAACTTGCCTAGGCAGACATAGAAGAGAGCACTTGGTTGCATGCGGCTTCAGAAGGAGACAGCTCGGGGTCACTCACAAAGGCCGATGGTTACACATTTGAGGCCAAATCTTAATTGACCACTGGGGGACAATGGTTATGCTTGCTTTGTATGTGTTAAAATATGTAGGTCACAGATGGGGCTGTGTAGCCATGGGAAATATTGAATTCCTCATTAATCTTTGGACTCGAAGACAACCCTTATTATTATTATTATTATTCATTTATAAGTTTGTTTGTCTTTGAGAAAACAAAGAATCTAATACAATTTATCATTGCAACTGTGAAGCAAAACACAGCCTAAGTTATAAATATTGAATGCTATGCTACAAAAGTTGTAAATATTGCTTATTAAACTTTAAATTAAACAAAACATGAATTGCATTTAAGCCATATCTTTTATTAGGTGGACTTATCTCGTGCTGAAGATGGCTTCAATTTAATAGAGTATCTCATCAACAAAGGTGAGGCTTTGTGCATCAGTGAGGATAGGCACATTCTTGCACATAGCAGGATGATTGGACAAGCATTTCATAGCATCTCTCAGTGCCCTCAGCTAGAATTTGTTCACTTAAATGACATCTTTAAAGCACAAATAACTCACATAGAGAGCCCCGATGTAATTTATTTGCAGCCAGCCTTAGTTGAGTAAGTCTTCATTATCTTTGATATATCTATTCTTATTAATTTTGCCTCTTGGAAACTTTTTTTAGATTTTAGCTGATGTAACATCCCTTATAATAGGCAGCATTTACAGACAGCCAAATTCTAGTTTATAATACATGCAGGAACTATGTAATCAGATTACTACACTTAAAGAGACAAATAAAAATGCAGTTTTTTGGATTATGGGTGACTTCAACCTACCTGATATAAATTGGAAAACACTAACCATAGATAAACACCAAAACCTTAAGGACACAAATGAGCTTTTCATAGAAACTTTACACAACCTAAGTTTAGATCAAATCATTAAAAAGCCAACTAGATTAAACAACACATTAGATCTCTTCTTAACCAACAGACCTGGATTAGGAGTTGATTATGATATTATCCCTGGTCTATCAGACCATGAGATCATAAAAATACACAGTCAGATAAAAGCAGTAGCCAATACAAAACCCAAAAGAAAAATCTTACTCTGGAATAAATGTAACCTAACACAACTACACCAAGCTGCATTAAACTTTCAACAACATTCTTATTAGAAAAAGACATTAACCAACCAGCCGATGACCTCTGGAATTTCATCAAAAACCATCTTAAAAGCATTATAGAAAATCATATACCAACTAAATACACATCAAGCAGAATAAATAAATGCTGGTTTAATAATAGACTAAAGAAGCTTTGTAAACAGAAGGAAAACCTATATAGAAAATTTAAAGAAACCAAGGCAGAAAGAGTTCACAAAAAGTATATAAAAATTAAACACCTAACCCAAAAAGTAAGCAGACAGCTGCAGAGTGAATACATAAACAATGTAATATCTAAAGATAACAACAAAAACCTATGGTCATACATTAAGTCTAAGAAAATGGAAACAACAGGCATAGCGCCATTAAAAGATGAACATAACATAATACATAATGAAAATGAAACTAAAGCAAACATCCTAAACAAATACTTTGCATCAGCATTCTCAGCCCCAGGAGACAAAGACATATTACTGAATTTGAACCAAGTAGACAACATAGAAGATATAGTAGTACAAGAAAATGGAATTCAAAAACTATTATCCAACACCAAACCAAATAAAGCATCTGGACCTGATGGTATTCCAGCTAGATTACTCAAAGAACTAAGCAATGAGCTAGCCCCAGTGTTCAAAATACTCTTTCAGGCATCGCTTAACCAGGGCAGAGTACCAAAGGACTGGAAAGAAGCTAATGTCACTCCCCTATTTAAAAAAGGAGAAAAATCTGATCCAGGAAACTACAGACCAGTATCACTTACCAGCATCACATGTAAAATCCTAGAACACATAATATGTAGCAACATCATAAACCACTTAGACAAACATAATGTTATCACCCCATACCAACATGGCTTTAGGAAATATAGATCATGTGAAACACAACTAATAGGACTAATTGATGATTTTTCAAAAGGTTTAGATAATAGTGAACAAATAGATGCTATCTTACTAGATTTTTCCAAGGCTTTTGACAAAGTTCACCACCATAGTTTGCTTAAAAAATTAAAATATTTCAGCATTAATGGTCCACTGCATCAGTGGATTAAAGATCTTCTGATAGGGAGAGAACAAACTGTAATAATAAATGGCTCTAAATCAACACCAATAACAGTAAACTCAGGTGTACTTCAAGGAACTGTCTTGGGTCCACTACTATTTTTAATTTACATAAAGGATTTACCAAATTGCATTAGTTCAGGAACAAAAGTCAGATTATTTGCAGACGATTGCATAATATATAGAACAATAAAAACAAGACACAGATACTTTACAAAGAGAATTAGATGAATTACAGAAATGGGAATCAAATTGGAGCATGTCTTTCCACCCAGAAAAATGTCAGTTGTTAAGAGTAACAAAAAAACTAAAACAAATTAATTCCACTTATCTTATTCATGGCAAACCAGTAACACAGACTAAAAACGCAAAATACCTAGGTGTTATAATAAATGAAAAACTGTCATGAAATCCACATATTGATGAAACTATAAAAAAATCAAACAAAGCATTAGGATTTATTAAAAGAAATTTCTATAAATCAAATAAGAACATAAAACTAAAATGTTATTTAACCTTGGCTAGGCCAATAATAGAATATGCATCCACCGTGTGGGACCCCTCAACTCAAGAAAACATTAAGAAACTGGGACAAACACAAAATATAGTAGTGAGATTCATAACAAACGAATATTCACATTTGACTAGGGTAACACCATTAGTAAAATCACTAAATTTAGAAAGCCTTCAGGACAGAAGACTCAAAAGTAAAGTAGCAATTATACAGAACCATAATCTTCAAATACAAAAACAAAATTTAATAAAATACTCTGAAAGACACAAAAATAAAGGCACATTCCTCGTCCTATATGCTAGGACAAATTTGTACAAATACTCCTTCTTCCCTAGTGCTATTAGATTGGAATGGGTTGCCTGAGCTAGCCAGAAAAACCAGTGACTTGGCAGAATTTAAGTCATTGGTTAATATGCATGGCTAAATGCATGACGCGTAGGACATAAGTAACGTCTGTATTATATAAGATAAGATAAGAACTGTCTCTGATTGATAAGATAAGAAAAGAATGATTTTCAAAGCTATGAAATGCAGTAAAACATTTTTATATCACAAACATACTAAATAACTGCAGTACACTATAATATGATTAGTACTGTGCATTCAAATACTGTAGGTATAAACTAGAGAGAAAAATATAAAGATAGGTTAAAGAGAAACTGATGATTTTTCAAATTTGAGTTATTGACATATTTATGTAAAAAGCTGTAATATAAACAATACCATTTTTTATTTAGATGCTTAGAAACATTTTATTTAACAAATTAGACATTAAATTCTTCCCATTTTGTTTTTAGACATTGCCTTTGTCATTCCTCACTAGATCTAACCTATTGTATCACTTCAACATTTTCAAAGTAGGTCACAAAGGCTACAAATGCTTCATTCTTAAAGTTACTGCTAGGCCTTGTCCATAACCTATGATAGGGATAGTCACTGATATAGTAAACCCCCCCCCCCCCAAAATAATAAATAAATAGGCTTTATATCTGACTTATTTTAACAACCTGGTCAAATGTTACAAATCCATACTGTGACCAGGTTCTACTTCTTTCTCGAAAAGGTCAGGTCAAAAGAAGTTCATAAATACATATTAATTATAATTAACCAAACAGAGTAAGAGGTCATAAAAAAGTCGCGAACATCAGTTTCTAGAAGGTTATAGCTAATAAAATATTTAGAACAGAAGTTTCTAGGATTCTAGAAAAGACAATTTTAAAAGGTATTAATTGGGGGAAAGTGAGTAAGTTAAGGTCCTTGAGCTGTCGCATGTCCCAGAGATGTTAAGGGGCCATAAGTTGTAGTAAGTCATTGAGTACTTTATAGCTTTGAAGTCATTTATTAGTGAAAGTAAATTTTAAGTTAAGATGATAGAAAAGGTATCTGTATATTTAAGTACTATTATGTTGTGGATTTATTATTTTAATGGTTTTGTAAGAATATGTCAAGTAGTACTGCATTGTTAATTATTTAATTAATGTTTTGATGGAGTTCATTAGTAGAAAGAAAAAAGAATATAGAAGTTTCTTCAGTGTATTTTAGTCATTTTATATTCCCCCGACCTGGGATTCTGTTTATGCCATTATTAATACACAAAAGAAAAACAAGCATTGTATTGTAAACACAATCATAAATATAAAAATCTACACAAATTAGGCACAAAAACTGTAATCGTCTCAAGATATACATACATATGTCGGTCAATCCTAGTCTACTATAGTGTGTAACCAAAATTTCTCACATCACCTGTTGAAAATCAGTTTTGGATGTTCAGAAAAATTACATCAGAAAATCATTAATTACCAAGTTGTTTTTATTTTAAATAAAAAGAATAATATACATAACACACATCAAAAATTGTCAAAACTATGGAATTTTCCCCTTTAAAAAAATCCAAGCTTCCATGTCCATATTCTAACTATGAATTATTTACCCCTGCGCCCCCCCCCCCCCCACCCCCCAAAAAAAATTAGGCCAGGACTATTTGTAAATACTTGAATATCCTAATATTTTTTAAAAACTGTATCCATAAAGTATTCATTTACATTTTTTGTTGAAAACAGATACATATTTTTTAATGAACTATATTCTATATCTCAAAATTCCTTCTCTGACTAAACTACTTAACATTAGTTTTGAGAAAGTAAGCATGAATTTATTCATGTTGTTCAAAGTTTCTTTTCTTTCATTTTTCACCATGGTTTATTTCAGTTCTTCAGATCAAGATATCAGATGGAATAGCAAAATTCTAAAGTTTGAAAAATTTATGGAGAAAATAAATGAAAACTCTAAGCCTATCGTTAAAAACATGACATTTGAAGAAGGAAAATTAATAGAAGGTTTGTTTAATTTCTTCAGTTTTACATAATGTGCAAAATACTGTTGATTTTACTTTTTTTTTTCTTATGTTTGGTTTTTACATAGTAAGATTTTGAAAAAGTTATATTTGAAGAAATATATTTTAATCTATATAAAATAAAGAACTGTTAACACTGAGGGACTGACTTGATTTTTTTTTTTTTATATTTTCAATATGCCATGAGTAGATAATGACACCACATAAAAGTTATAGACATGTGACCTTAATGTTAAACGTTTTGACTCACATGAAACTATCATCCTTACAATAAGATCTATGTCACATTGATGAAAAAAAAATTAGTTGAGTCTTTCAAGTTGGACCCAAAAGCAGCATAGAGAGAGGGGTGGGTGGGTAACAACATTTCAGCCATAGATTATGCCCATGTATTAAACTGATCCAAGCTTTAGGTGATGACCCATAGTCATTATATAACCAAAAAAAATCAATAGAAGCCTTAAAATAAAACTGACTCAGCAATTAGATCTATTGAGCTTGAAATTATTTCACCAAATGTATAATTATAGGGATCTCGGAATCTGCTCATCAGCTTAATTTTTTTTTAAATGGCTTAAGTTTAAACTCAGTTACACAAAATTCCATATAAATAAATGATTTTGATGTGTGAACCTTTAAAAATATTCAAAACTAGCTGGATATAACCTGTGGCTTGTGCCAGCCTTAGTTTGCTATTACTGATCTACTTTGATTGAATTTAGCTCTGTCAAAAATAGAGAATGTTCCCTTCACATTTTTTTATTTTTTTTGCAACTAAAACAAAAGTAGAGTTTGAAAATGGGTTTACCTGATTTGTTAAAAAGTTTTGTTATTTAAAGAGATAAATTTAGGTGTTTTTTTTAATTTTAGGGCCCTCAGGTTGTATATGACGTTTGACCGTTTTGGCGCAAGGGTCATTTTGGCACGAGATATTCTGACTATAATTTAACTCATTCAGTGCGGAGCGTCTATCCCATAGACGTCTGTCAAAAAAAAGCCCCTAAACGCACAGAACGTCTATCCCATAGACGTTCTTACCCTACCTTTGTTTCATTGCATTTTTAAATTAAAATTTTTAACTAACAACAGTGGAACTTTTTTTACTTTATAAAAAAGTTATAAAAGTTTGTTTACATAGAAATTAGAAGCTTTTGGCTTTATTTAAGACATTTATTTTTTCCTTTTTTTTTTTACAATGTAAAAAAAACGTTGCCATGACTACACTAGACAAAAGACACACCCACAATGTTTACTACTGAAGAAACTTTATAATTATTCTAAAATTTATCACAAATAAATAGTAATAATGAAGAATTTGATCTAGATATATAGATTAGATTAGGTAGGTTGAAATTTAGTGTATTTGTTTCTTTTTTTGAGGATTTGATTAAGAGATTGACCCAAAACAATTAGATCAATTAGATATTCATTTTAAATCATCAGTTAGGCAAGGTTCGCATTTAATTTCATATTCACTTACACCTATCCTTTGGCTGCTGGACCACTGGGGCACCACACAAGATCTGTCAACCTTCTTTCTCCATTCTTCTCTGTTATTTGTCTTCGATAGAATTTAATTCTGATGTTCTTTCTGAAAATATTGATACCGGCCTATTTACCTGCCTGGGTGGACCATTTCGGGGGCTGATTTTGAGTTTGTGTTTCCACACAATTTGTCTTTGTGACCTTGTTCTTGTTTTTATTTTTTAAAAATAAAAATGGGTCTCTTAATAAACAAACATGCACAAGACAAAGATGTGAAACACAAACATGTATATACATCCATTAAATGGTTAGTCACATTGATTGATGGACATATTGTGAACTATGGTTGGCTTCCTGGTCATAAGGTATTGTCTCTAGATAAGTGGTCTTGAAAGTCCCGGGTTCAAACCCTTCTCGCCGCAATCCTCAACCATCCTGTGGCAGGTTTGTATTAGAATGTTATAATCCTTAATTCTGAGGGAACATTAAAAACGTGAAATATAGAAAGTATGAAAGGTCGGATCTCTACTTGGGACTATGATATTAACAGTCACACCAAAACAGCTGTACCAAAATGTCCTGCTTCGCCCTCAGGCTGTGGGAGAGACATTAAACATACACTACGGTCCCCGCCATGATCTAAGGATCATTTATGCCAAGTAAATGCCAAGATTGATCTAACCGTTTTGATTTTTATTTGGGACATGCATACATGCTCCTTACAATTTGCTTTATATATTAGATAAGTGAATGTTTGAATTGTTATGGAATAACTACTTTTGTACAACTGCATTCTAAATACTTAGGTGTAATTATAACAGATTATAAAGCTACTTGTGTCTCAAAAGACTGTGGATGCACCTTGATGAATTAAGAAGCTGTCTTCCTCTTTCTCGTCTAGAGCCACCACAGCTCTTTTGCTTTCTGCAAAGGTCGTTCCAGAAGGCAAACTGTCTCCATGCCTTTCATATAACTGTAGTCTAAAGATTCTTCTTGCGGACATCTCCTTAGGTTAGTCTTGGATGTCCTTCTTGTGTCTGGTTTTTGTCTGCATGTGTGGCATGTGGGTGACATGTCGAAGCCCCAAACCAACGGGTGAGATGTCCAAGCCAACATAGTCTTCGCTTGTGTATTGGCCTATTACAAAGTTTCCTACTTAAAACATTTTGGAGACATTATTTCACTTTTATATGCAGATTGTTTAATGCACAGGCATTGTAGACTAGAATTTTGATTGCCTGGTCAATTTGATATATTTTGACTTTAGAGAGTTTCATTATGACTGCAGAGGCCTTTCCAATCCGTTTTGTTACTTTGTTGTCTATATTTTTGGTTTCTAACAAAAATTGATTCCATGTAGGTAAATTCTTGCAGCACTGTAAGGGTATGATTTCTAATGCTTAACTCTTGTATTTCTGTGATAGAAATTTAGTTTTGGTGAGACTAATTGTAAGGCTGAGTTCTTGACAATGCGGTTGCCAAACAATTCACAAACCTTTGAAATCCTGCTTATAAATGGAGGTGAATGCAGCAGCAGCAAACAGTAGTTCAGGATATACTGTTTTTGTTTTGGCTTTAGGCTGAGCTGGGTTAAAAAACTTTCCATCAGATCTACTCAACTCATGGAGTTTCAATATATTGGCAAGGACCATGGAAAGAAAATGCAGAATAGTGTTAAAGCCTAATTGCATTCTTGTTTAATAATATATCTTTTTATTGATGTTGAAATGTTTACATTAACTAAATATAACAATAGAAAACTAAATATTACATGTGAAGTTACTTTGTATTCAATGATTTAATTGCCAAGGAAACAAAAGAGTTCTTGTGTTATCAGTGTCTGGTAATCTTATTTGTGCATGTGTACCAAATTTGGGGTCACCAAAACATTATTCTGATTAATATTTTTTTAAAAACTATTAGTTTAATAATAAAAAAAAAATTACTTAAAAAACTTACTTACCTAGCTCCTATCATAGATGAAACATTTTGACAACAAAATTATCAAAAATTCATTATCTGAAAAACTATGGAAAAGTTGAATTGAGGCAATAATTCATCTTAAAACACTATTAGGTAAAGAGGAATTAATACATTGGCTGGATATGAGTGAAGACATACTTACAACTTAGGAAAATCATATAGCTAATTTTTTATAATGTCTTTTAATTCACAATTATACTGTATTATACTCTTACATTTATCTTTTTACACTCCCAATTGAAGAATTACAAAAAGAATAAGACAAACAGACACAAAAACTCTTTGTTCCCCTGGCAATCAAATCATTAAATACATTTCTGCTATCTGAAATAACATTTCACATGTAAATTTTGAGTGAGTCTGGAGTGAATGTATATTTTGGCTTCTGCACTTAATGGTGAAATGAGGGCATTGAAAACTAGTTCCAAGTTCTTGATATCTTAAAATTTTCTTTCAAATTCTACATACAAGGAATCCAAATAAGTTTTTAACTTTTCAACCACTTCACTAACTAGTTTACCTATCAGCAAAGGAAAATGACAAAAACTTTTTCACTTGCCTGCCTGCCTAAAAAGATTTAAAATGCACATACATTTCATGTGCAAACAACCCATTGCAATTGTGCCGATGGCGAACATGAAGTCTTCCATTCTTTATTAGAAATATAAGTAACAAAGTCAGTCAATTTTCTTTAATGAACATAATTTCTTCTTTGAGTTCTCATATTCTTCTCAATACCTTGTCCATGCTAAGCCAGTGGATACTTTTGTGGTACCAAACAAGACAGCAGGGTTTCTGTCCAGGGCTTTTGCAAGAAAGGATTTAAGCCTCTCAAGCCCTCACTCAAATGGAGTTTGATGATGATGATGATGGTGGTACCAAACATCTTCAAGTACTTCTCAAAACTGCTTGTGTTTAAGACTCCTAACTGAGATAATTGGGTCAATAACATGTTTGTTATTTAATGCAGCTATTCTCAAACTTTCCCCTGTAGAGTTTATGGCTTGGATATTGTTCTTTAATTTTATTAACAAACCTTTTTATTTTTCTCAGTCAAAGCACAGACACACTAAATTATTATACTTCTATCTTGTTCCATGCCATCTCAACACTTTCAACACAGTTCTTCATAGTATTGAATAAATACTGGCATGGGTTTGCGTCTTTGGCTGTTTCAACATATTGCGAATTAGAAAAATCTTTATAAACTTTTCATTCATTCTTTAGCCTCTTCATCATAAGAATCAGAAGTATCAATTATTTATATAGTTATTTAAAATTATTTATTATTAATATATATGCATATTTTAGATACATAATCTGTGGTATACTTATATTAGTAACTGTCTAAGGGCCGTATGAAATACCACATGTGTCCAGATTGTTATAATTTGCCCACCTCTGTATTAGAGGAATGTGTGAGAAAAGTATGTGTAGTTCTCACTTGGAAGTGTGTCTCGTTCAAATCAAAAGAGACCTTGTGATATAAATGGACTGATGGTGTGAGAATTACTCAGAATTTAAACAAATCAAAAATATAATCTCTCTAATTGCTCTTTCCAACACTAATAGTTTTGTATGTAACAGATGGTTATCTAACAAACATTGTTTACGTTTTCTTTGATGAATTTCAATTAAATAATTTACATAATCTCATTATCTTTTTAGTTTTAGTTTCTTTTATAATAATTATTGATAAATTTGATCATATTTCAGGTAATTACACTGAAGATAACAGATGGTACAGAGCTGTTCTTGTGAAAAATTATCCTCATTGTAATATGTGTTTAGTTATTTATTTTGATTTTGGCACAACAGAACTCCTACCATATGACAGACTAAGACCAATGTGTCCAGAGGCCTATGACATTCCAGTCATGGCTTGGAGGTGTCATCTACCACTATTACCTCCAGAGAAATATGAACAAAAGTGGACCTCAGAGATTCAGCACAATATACGTGATCGCCTTTTTGGCCTTCCTGTCATTGCCAGAGTAGTCAAGTTGAAGCCCAAAACAGTCCTGTTGTTTGATGGCATTGATAGCAACATCAACCTACTAAAAGCTATGGTTGATGAAGGAATTGTTCAGCTTGCAAGTGTTCAATCTGATGAGCAGTGTGATCATGAAGAAGTTCAAGTTTCAAAGCTTTATCACATAGCTGATATTGATTGTCAGCTAACAGAACAGGAATATCAAGAAATTGAAAATTTAGTGTGTAATGCACCAGATTTACCATTTATAAAAGATGAAAAGCCATTTTGGAGCTTAGGCTATGAAAATCTTCTAACTAAAGAACAAAGAAGAGAAATGATTGTTTATTTGGCAAGATTATTATTTTACAGCAGAAAAAGACAATTTTAAACATTTCTTTTTTTCATTCTAATATTAATTTTGTTTCCTTTTTTTTTTTTTTTAAACCTATTCTGAATTTGATTCAATAATTTTTCATATAACGTTAAATGTGTCCTTTTCTATTTTGTAATTATGTTGTCTATATTTATTTCCTCATTTATTTATGAGGGAAAAACTTTTCTTTAAAGATAAGCTAGCTTCTTGTCCATGCTTACATTTAATTTTTTTATTAGGGCTAAATAGATTTGAATATCTGGTGAATTTGTTAGCACATTTACTTGTTGAGTTAATACATTTGAATATTGTTATGACACTTTTTAAGTTAATAAATTCATTCAAAATTAAAAAGCGATTTTAAAATAGTAAGTTTAAAATTATATATTTTTAATTCAATGTAAATGATGGTAATCAGGGTGGCTGCATATCAAATCTGTGTAGTTACTAGGTCTTCAGGGTCTTGGTCAGTGCTTGTTTAACAACACCACAAAATCATTATTCTGAACGCCAAGTTTATTCAATATATATAGTTTTGACGTTGTTGACTAATTTTTAATATCAAGATGCAGAGTAATGCTAATTAAAACATTCAGAACACGTTTGTCTAATGAGATCCATACATGGTAAGGGATAAAAGCAAAGTATTCCTTGGCGGATCAAAATGGTGGCATTTACTAATAACTAACAATAATGAAGAAACAGAAGTTACTCTATGGGAAAAAATGCCTTTGAAAATAAATGTAACAGTAAAATGCTGGATGGATATCAGATACTAGGAAAAGAAGACATATGTACCGGTACTGTCAACACTGCAGGGTGTTTGAAATTTGGTTGTAAATACATACATTAATATATTTGATTTACACATAGTGTCAACGGGTGTCTTCTTTTTCAACATTCATGGATTAAATTTATAACAAAGACTAAGCCTAGATCTAGGTCTATCAGTACGTTGACTTTGTTGACATTTTTAAAATATTTTTTTCCCACAGAGATCAAAGTTGTTTTTTTTTTAAGTTAATTTTACATTTTAAAATGCAAATCTTTAATAGATTTGTTGCCGATTTATTTTCCTTTTACATTTTAAAATGCAAATCTTTAATAGATTTGTTGCCGATTTATTTTCCTTTTAAAAGAGATCAAACATTTGCTTGCAGCAAGAACTAAGAATATTTCTCTCTTTGTTGCCATGAATAAAACTGTATGATATACAGCAAATTCCAGGTATCTTGTTACCTTTACTTATAATAGATTTAAATGGCGAGTATTTTAAGGTTACGCTAATTAACCTTGAAGCAAAATATACAGAATCGGGTATAACATCCAATAGTTATTCTTAATAATGCTAGAATTGTCCTTTATTCGGATTTGGCTTCTATAATTTCAGAATTAAACTTCACACTCGAGTAATAACCCCTCTATTCATCCTTCCTCAATCCAATGGAAACATACTTTTGTAAATAAAAAAACAAACCGTTCTTATAGAGTGATAAAAAAGTGAATTGCAAAGGTGGAAAAATGAATCAAAAAAACTAAATGTATGTCTTTTCGTCAGAGGAAATTTCACAATCATGGCATGTTTTTTATTTGTGAAATTAAAATTTTTTTATTCTTTCTATGGGAACTTCCCCCATGCCGAGTTTACCAGAGTGGGGCTACAAAAGAGAGTGACGCAAAGGTTAGACGTATGATGACGAAGCCACAAAGAGTGTCTAGCCTGTGGATACGTCTGTTTGGCATAAATCCAAAAGCAACATTTCTGAACTGTGATAATCACTCTCTCAACCTGGCAACTTTTCATTCTGTTAAGATAGATCCAACAATTGTCACCTTTTTTTTTTCAAATTAACCCCAGAGATGGGTCAAACTGAAAGATGAAGAAGCCGGGATTTAAAAAACAAAAAGAGTAATACAAGAAAAGAAGCTACGTCGGCATTTTGATTGCATCTCGACAAAATCATCAAGCTGTTGGAGAACCTTTTAGAATCAACAAATGAAAGAATGGACACTAAAAGCAGTGCACAGAATCTGTTCTGTTGTCACAGATAGACATTAATATACTGTAGACATTAATTAATGATAATTGTAAGAGAGACTGTGATTAACATAGATGGCTCTTTTTTTTCCGTCAAATCCTTTTGCTTTCGCACAAAACATATAAACAATGACGTAATATTATATAATGTTTGCACATCCCTTAGACTGTACATACAGGACTGCCAACACTAAGGGTAACTAAGCACAAGTTTAGTTTAACTCCAAAATGTGAGTCGAGGTACTTCCGGTATAAACTTATTTTACGACGTTCACGATGTTTGAATTATGCTGCCAGCTTGGATAATTTTTTTTTTCTCTTTTCATCATATTTGACTTATTTATATTATTTTTGCATGTTTACATTTTTTTCTATAAATAGGGGTTTAAAAAGCGATTAATGGAAGAATCAATACATTTTCGTTTGTGTTATTTATTACCTAGGTAGCGTATATAATGGATGATATAAGTTCAGTCTGTGAGTGAGTCAGTCTAAATAAAATAATAATAGAGTCACTAAGCTAGAGGTAAATAGTTCAATCTTACAAAAGTCTCACCAATACAGAAAAAATGGCATGAAACGTAACATATGCTTAATACTGGAGAATTTTTAAACTTATAAACGAAATTTCATTTAGGTCTATTATAGTAAGAGCATGCAGGTATATGCTAAATGAATCTAGAGTTTCCATTCATCATTTGGTGTAAAAGTGGTGATTAAAATCTTTAGTGATGGCTTCTTTATATTGTAAACTAATTCACCGGAAGTCATTCTACTAACACTACCCTGCAATGCAACCAAGGACGCCTCGGTGTACAGGACTTATTTAATTGAAAAATATAGGCGTTGTGCGCACAGTTGGCAGTCTTGTATATATATAGTCTATGGCACATCCTTCCTTTTGAAGTTATTATCACATTCTTCCTTTTAAAGTTCTATTAGGAATTTTAACAATTCGACCACTTCTGGTTGACTTGACTGGCACAACAAGTTCTCTAGACGTTGGTCTATAACTGTTTGTTCCAACAGTTTGCTGTTCATTGTCTTCATCGTTATCATAGTAGATAAAAGGTTTCAAAGCATACAAAAGTGGGAAAGATCCATTTCTCGCTATGTCTTCATCGAAACTCTTGTTCAAAAAGCGAGTAATCTTTAGGTAGTCTTGCTTTTGCATCGTATTTCACTTTGCTTTTAATCTATCGTTCGTTAAGTAATGTCTCGCTTTTTCAGCTACCGATAGTTTCAATTGCTTGGGATCAGTTTGAATGATTTTCCAGAGTCTTCTACTCATCAGCAGTTGTGATGGTGAATACGGCAGTCCACTTATCGAGTATTTCTATGCTCGAGCATAGCGAGAAATGGATCTTTCCCACTTTTGTATGCTTTGAATCCTTTTGCACGAAACATAAACAACCAACAATGACGTAATATCACAGTGGCGTAGCTAGCCATGTGTTGGTGGTGCGGGCCGCACGGGGCATCACGTGATGAGGGGCATGAAACAGAGCACAACATTTTTCAGTAAAAACCGCACACATTGTACATATTGTATTTGATTTACAAAATTGATTTATTTTGCCACTCTGTTAATATTATGGGCGCTGCTCAAGTTGATAAGTCTGGCTGGCGCTTATAGTGCTAGCTTAGATGGAGAAATTGTCTTCTCTAGATAAAATGGTTGACGGCAGTGATCAAAGGGTCCTAAAGGTAAAATTCTGATAATGAAATGAATCTTGGATTCCTTTTATCTCAAAGCTGAATCTGTCCCTCAATGGTCATCACAAACGAGTTGAAGAACAATTGTAAAGACAAAATCTTTTAAGTAGGCGGATTGCTAGTTGCTATGCATTCTTAATTTTCTAATTGGAAGGGCAACGCTGAAGCCATTATTACTATCAGCAAAAGTATGTGCTCTGATCTGAGGATTATGCAGAATATCAAAGACATATTGACCACAATAAAAAGAAGCCAAGCGAAAAATAAAAAAAAAGATATCAGCTAGAATGCCACAAAATGATTCAGCTCTAAATATTGTCTAAATATTCGTGATGCCTATTGAATGCCAGATTCTGCTTTGAGAGAGGGGGGGGGGGGGGCATCATTAGGAGAGGCCGCACTGGGCATCAAACACCCTAGCTACGCCACTGTAATATCATATAATATTAGCACAGAATCTTCTTCATGCAGTGGAAGATTAAGAATTTCTTGCCTATCTGGAATTCTGGTGAAAGCTCATGCGCCCAATTAATAAAGTTCAGAAGAAACTACAAAAGTCTGGACTGCACATACGGTAAGCTACTGAAGAAATTAGTACCCTTCATGCTTTCTGCAAAATGGTGAGAAACTTACAAAAACCCAATCCATCGAAAAAGCAAAAGAAGGTAGTGAATACTATAGATTCCCTGTAATCAAAACAACCAGAAGAAAGAAAACACTTGATGGGAAGTTGAGTTCTAATGTAGGACTGTCAATAAAACTGCAATTCAAACGTTTTGCGATAGAAGTGTTGGACAGATTTCATATGGAGATGAAGGGCAGATTACAAAGGCTGGAAAGAAAATGGATACGTTTGGGTTTCTTCTTGAACCAAGACGCCTGTTGGATAATGACACGCTTATGACAAACTGTGTTACCTTTTCCTGTTTGTATGATGAAATAAATGGCAAATCGCTTGTTCAATGATGTCATTGATGCACGAGCACTTTTCACCAACAAATCAGTAATACAATCACAATAGACATATTGCGAAAACAGGCTTCATATGGTAATTACGTAAACCGCTAACTCTGGCCACTTCCATTGCGTCATGTGAGAGATCTTCTCAAAGCTCAAGCTCATCAAAAACCATCCCAGGAGCAAAATGACGCAAGAAAGGCTTATCATGGCTTTAATGTCAGTGAAGTCACAAATACTAGAAAGTACCGATGTAGATGATGTTATATAGGCATATATATATATATATATAACAACACACACACATATATCCCCCCACCCCCCCTCCCGAAAAAATCCTGGCTACGCCCATGCATACTGTAGACTATCTTTTTTTTTTCCGTCACATCCTTTTTTTTCGCACAAAACATTCACACCAAACAATGACGTAATATTAACATATTAGCACATTTATCTTTAGAAATGATACGGTCAATGTATTTTTTAAAAAACAATATCGATTCTACATTTACATTATTAGAAATATTTGTATTACAAAGCTTTTATCAACTCTGGTCAAGACGTCCGTGGAAGAGTTTGGGTGCAGTGGATGACCAGAGACTTTCCGTGTGTCTTGTCCTGCTCTAGAGTGCTCCACAGCACTGTGGTGGTAGTTGCCTTTCTGTCCAATTTGCCTCGACAAATTAATTAATTAACTTTTAGGTGATTAATTATTTTGTTTGGTAATTCGAACAAGGGAAGGAAATTGTACTTGACTGAACCTGGTGGTATAAGCTGGATTTCGACACTTCGCGAGTAGGAGACGAAGTCAAGATTCAAGATCAAATATAGTCAGTCCACTGTCCGTCCGGAACCCAGCTTAACCCAGTGCAAGTCCAGGACGAGACGGAGAGGCCAGTTGTGCATTATGGTTATCTATAGTGAAGTATTTGTACAGACAGTTTTTACGTGTTGACAATTGTACAGTTAATGCCTTTGAGTTGGTTGTGTCATATAATGCAGTGTTTCAGAGAGCCCGGATAGAGAGAGCCGTTACAATAATAATGACATTAATATATAATGTTGTAACTCTATTCCCTCACTGAGATACATGGTGCGCACTAGACACTGTTCTACACGAGCGTGGAACAAAAGGAGAAGGAAATGGAGACATGATAGTAAATGTCGGCTTATTTTGCTGAATCAAACTAGATCTAGAACAAACTGACATTCTGTGGTTTGTGTGTGTTATTTATTTAATCATTAAATCCTTATCTATGTTATTATTAACCTGTTGAGTGTTTTCCTGGAAATTTATAGCTATTGGTGTCAGAAGTGGGATTTATAATGGCTACCACGAAAACGCTAGACAAACTCCTTATGAAGGAACTGAAGTGGGAACTCCTTGACCGAGGTTTGAAGACTATTGGAAATAAGGAGACCCTACAGGCTCGCCTACGGGAGGGTTTGATGGAGGAAGGAGCAGATCCGGACACCTATCTTTTTGAAGTCGAACCAGATATGGAATTTATGCAACAACAGATGGCAGCTGTGCTCGAAAATATTGGTTCTATGCGAGAACAGTTGAACGCAGGGCTAGGAAACACCAATGATAAGTTAGAGGTCGTGGACACCAAGATAGGTGTCATGGAATCGGGAATCAAAACCGAGTTATTGGCTATGAACCAACGCGTGCAAGTTGTGGAGGAGAGAATCACCAACATTGACGGACAGATGAATCAGAGGGTCGACGTAGTAGAGAAGATCATCGACGAAATGAAGATACAAGCTCAACGAAAGCCCAGAAATGTACAAGATGCCGATATGACGTCATTTGTACCTGAAGTCTCCAAGAAAATGAAGCCCCCATATTTGATGGTTCGGTGTCCTGGTCCGTGTATAAGAAACAATTTGACGCAGCGGCAAAAGTTAACAAATGGAACAGTGAGGAAGAGAAAGCCACCGCCCTTGTGCTATCTCTAAGAGGAAAAGCCTCCGAATTGCTTCAGTCTCTACCGAACCAGCAGGATTTCGCCGCTCTTGTCCAAGCTATGGAACTCCGATACGGGGATGAACATTTGCAAGAAATCTATCGAGTGTAACTAAAAACCTGACAACAGCGCCCCGATGAAACACTTCAGGAGCTAGAGACAGAAATCGAAAGCCTCGCACATTTGGCCTACCCAACCGCCGCACAAGATTTTTTGGAGGTCATCATCACAGACGTTTTCATTGATGCGCTTCGAGACCCTGAGTTGAAGAAAGCTACAAGAGTTAGTGGTAAACGCAGGGCAAGCAAAGCCCTAGTTTACGCTCTGTCATATGAGGCTGCCAATGACGCATCTGGGGGCACTCACCAGGGCCGAAGGCTGGACGCCAAGGAGGAAGAATTTGCACAACTTGTCAGAAGGGTGACAGAGGCACTGGACGAAAGGCGAACAACCCGGATACCAGAAAATCAACCCAGGGCCCCTTTACGATGTTGGTATTGTGGTGAACTTGGCCATATGCAAAGAAGCTGCACTGGAAGATCTCGACAAACCGGAACCCATCACAGATCAGAAATGTACGCACGAACTGAGTCCCGGGGCTACCACGGAAACTAGCACGCACCGGTTTCAAGGGGCGGAAACCGGCGACAAAGAGAATAAGAGCCCACGCAACCATCATCCAAGTCGCCCTGCTGGGGCAGAATAAGAGTTTGAAGGTAGAAGGCAAAATCGGTGCTGAAAATTATCATTTTCTGCTAGACACTGGTGCTTCTCGATCGGTCATTCGGCCAGAGGTCGTGAACAAAAACATTATAACCAAAGTGAACTCATATTCCTTAAAAACCGCCAGTGGTGAGTTGATGCCTATACAAGGATTGACGAGTCTTAATTTCGAGCTCGGGAATCAGTTATTCATTCATGAATTCCTGATCGCCAATATAACCAATGACTGAATTATAGGACTCGACTTTATGCAGAGATTCGGGTTTTCTATTGACATTAGCGGAGGAGCTTTGACATGTGGGGACGTAGAGATTCCTTTACTAAATGTGATTAGGATGAGAACAGAATTTATCGGAAGAATCAGAAAAATCATGTTGACGGAGGATACGAGTTTGCCTGCACAGTCTGAATTGATTATTTGGGGAAAATTGGAGCCTGGTCATACAAAAACGAGAACGGCACTGGTCGAGGGCAAGGAAGATAACTACAATGAATTTGCCGTAGGTAAGACGTTGGCCATGATCGATAGAGATCAGAAAGTACCTGTTAGAGTTATGAACCTTGGCTTGGGTGAAAAAAAAAACTAAGAAAAGACAGCATCATAGCTGTTTTCTATACGGTCGACCTGATACAAAATTGCAGCGATGATAACATCATCAGGGACAGAACTGCTTCAGCCCGCCCGTATATTACAAAGCTCCTGTGGGAGATTAAGACGAATTCAACGGAAGAACAATATGCCAGTGCCGAAAAATTGATTTGTGAGCTTAGTGATATTTTCCCGACTGATGAGACAGATTGCGGGCGGACGAATATGTTTCAACATCGTATCGACACAGAATACACCAGACCTATTCGACATCCACCACGTCGTCTTCCACTGGCAAAACAACAAGAAACCATGGACATGATTCTTCTTCTTCTAGCCAGCTTTATTGCTGCTGAGCTGTGAGCTCTTTTGCAGACTGCCAAGGAAAAAAAGTGTGCTGTTTTCTTCAGTTGTTCAGCACTGCCGTACAGGGTGTTGGTTATGTTGGGCTGTATTGGAAGTAGGGTCTGCCTAAGATGGATTAGGGAGGAGCATTCAAAGAGGATATGGTTTACGGTTTCAAAGGGGTGGGCGCAGTGTCTGCAAAGGGGGAGTTGTGTGGAGTTTATTTTGTTTAAGTGGTAATTTAATAATGATGTGTCCTGTTCTTAGTTGGAAAATTGTAGATTTTTCTTTGGGGGGGGGGGGGGGGGGAAGGAAGTTAATACTGTCCAGTTTGTTAGACATAGTCATTTCTTTGTACATGGCTCTGCCTGTGTTTCCATTGGTTGAGCCACTCCTCTTTGTAATTGTTGACTAACATTGATCTTAGGGTGAGGTAGTTAACAGGTCTAACTGGTTGTTCCATAGATGAACCTGCCTTAGATAGCTTATCTGCCTTTTCATTTCCCATGATGCCAATGTGTCCAGGGATCCACTGTAGTGTGATATTGATATTTAATTTTAATATCATCTGATGAATTATCACAATGAGTGTTGTCAACTCTCTTGGGCTGTTTGAGGTGCTGCTGTTAAGTGCTTGCAGAGTAGAATGGGAGTCTGTAAAGAACACAATATCTGATGGTGGTTGCACTCCTTCATATAAACTGTTTTCCGCTGTCTGTAGTGCTATGGTAATTGCCTCAATTTCGGCTTGGAAGTTTGAGCAATAATCGCCACAGGGTGCGCTTATCTCTAAGTGTTTATTTTTAGGGAAGACCAGGAAGGCACCAAGACCAGCATTGATGGTGCCTTTGAAAGGCGATCCGTCTGTATGATTATGGATATCTGTTTTTTGATAGCTTTCAATTGTTTCAAGCGTGCCTACTTTGAGCTCCAGTGGATTTGATTCTTTTGTTAAGGTTTTATTTAGTAAATGTGTTTTGATGGTTGGTTGTTTGTAAAGTCCGGGTGTAATGTTTGAAAATCTGGTAATTTTTTCTCTGTTATTGGGTAGGTGGTGTTTTAGTTCGTCAGTAAGTTGGATCAGAGTCCTTTGCTTTTTTTGGTTGTTTTTCCTATTTCTCTGTGTTAGTAATTTATTTGGATGATCGTCCTCCAACCTTCTGTATCTCTCAATAGCTTCTAAGGCTGCTCTGTTGCGCCTGAACTTAAGAGGTTCAATATTTGGAGTTTATTTCACAGGCTGCTGTAGGAGTAGTTCTCATACCTCCACTAATTAGCCGCAAGGCTTGGTTTTGGATTGTGTCTAATGATGATTGATAGGTTTTGTTGGCAGCTACTTGTATGGAGAGACAGTTATCCATTACAGATCTGACGTATCCAGTGTATAACTGTCTTAAGGTTTTCTTTTCAGCTCACCAGGATGTTCTTGCTAGGTGTTTTATTATGTTTAATCTTTGTGATGCCTTTTTTTAAAAATCTGCCATAAAGTGTTTTAGAGACAGCCTTTGGTCTAGTTTTACACCAAGATATGTTGGATTTTCTTCTTTATTTATTGGCTGAGAGTCTATTTTTAGGATGTAGTTTGTTTTTGCTGTTTTGTTGCTGTAGCTAAAGATTGAATAAACTGACTTTTCTTTGTTTATTTCCATTTTCCATAATTTTGAATACGTGGAGATAGTTGTGAGGGCTCTATTTAGTTTGGATCTAGTCAGCACTGGATATTTCTCTGCAGTCCAAATTAAAAGGTCGTCTGCATAAAGTGCCTTATTGACCGAAATGAGAAATGGACATGATAGAATGCATGAGACAACAGGGAGTTATTGAGCCCTCAAAAAGTCCTTGGTGCTCACCTATAGTCCTAGTGAAAAAAAAAAGATGGTTCTGTACGATTCTGTGTAGATTACAGATCGTTGAACGAGGTCACCCATAAGGACAGTTATCCTCTACCTAGAATCGACGACACATTTGACACGGTTACAGGAGCACAGTTATTCTCTACTCTCGATTTAAAAAGCGGGTATATGCAGGTTGGAATGCATCCCGAAGATAGAGAGAAAACGGCGTTCTCTGCAGGGAAACGGTCTCTGGCAATTTACTGTAATGCCTTTTGAGCTCGATAATGCTATGGTCACCTTTGAGCGACTGATGGAGCGTGTCTTACGAGGACTTAACTGGAACATCTGCCTTGTCTATCTGGATGACATTATCGTCTTAGGTAAGACGTTTGAAGAGCATCTTGCAAATTTGAAGGAGGTGTTTCAAAGGATAAGAGGCGCTGGGATGAAACTCAACCCAAAGAAGTGCTCTTTGTTTGGAAGGAGTGTAAAATATCTTGGGCACATCGTGTCAGGAGACGGAGTTAGCACTGATCCCGACAAGGTTGAGGCAGTAAGGCAATGGCCTACCCCAACGTATATTCATGAATTGAGAAGCTTTCTGGGGTTTTGTACATATTACAGACGTTAAGTGCATAATTTCTCCAATATTTATAGGGCTCTTCATTTACTGACAGAACAAAAGAAGCAATTTATTTGGACGACGGAATGTCAAAAGGCATTTGAAAGGCTGAAAAACACACTTGCCTCATCTTCCATATTGGCCTACCCTATACCAGGCATGACATTCATAGTGGACACAGATGCGTGTGGTACCGGAATAGGCGGCGTCTTGTCGCAACAAGTGGATGAAAGTGAACGAGTCATTGCCTATTTCAGTCGTAGTTTGTCAAAGGCTGAAAGGAACTACTGCGTCACGAGACGTGAGCTTCTAGCCGTTGTGGACGCCATAAAACATTTCCACAAAGACTTTCACCCTTAGAAGTGATCACGCCGCTCTACAATGGCTTTAAGAGTCCCGAAGGTCAAGTCGCCAGGTGGATTGAACGTCTGCTAACCTATGACTTTGAGATTCCGAAAAGGACAGACTCACCAGAATGCTGATGCGCTTTCCCGAAGACCTTGCAAAACTGAATGCAAACACTGCAGAAAGGTTGAAGAAAAGGAGGCGGTCGTCGATTGCCATTGTCATGGGGTAGAAGCTTTCGGACCGTGGTCGGACGAAAAAAAAAATCCGAGAGGATCAGCTAAGAGACGAAGATCTGGCTCCCATTCTCCTAATGAAGGAATATGGACCATGACCAGATTGGCAACACATCTCTGATAGGGAAACCGCTACCAAGGCATAGTGGGCCCAATGGGACTCCCTAAAAATTGTGAACGGTGTCCTCAAGAGAGTACAGACGGGACAAGCAATCGCTTTCAGCTGATACTACCTAAGGTTAGGGTGTCGGAAGTACTGAAAGAGATGAATAATGTCTTCAGTGGCTCTCATCTTGGTGTCAACAAAACTTTGGAGAAGTTGCGCCAGCGGTTTTACTGGTTCCGTTACCGGGAAGATGTTGAAGAATGGTGCCGAAGCTGCGATGTCTGTACAGCAGCCAAGGGCCCGTAACGTAGAACAAGAGGACATATGCAGCAATACAACGTTGGGAACCCTTTAGAAAGGATCGCAATCGATGTTGCCGGGCCATTCCCTGAAACCAAGAAAGGAAATAAGTTCATCTTGGTAGTTATCGACTATTTTACTAAATGGCCTGAAGCATATGCGATACCTAATCAAGAAGCCACCACAGTAGCGGAAACCCTTGTAGAGAACTAGATACGGTGCTCCAATTGAGTTACACTCAGACCAGGGCCGAAACTTTGAATCCAGAGTCTTTCAGGAGATGTGCCGGACACTCTGCATCGAAAAGACTCGAACCACGCCTCTACACCCCCAATCTAACGGAATGGTGGAACGCTTTAACAGAACTCTAGAACAACACCTAACGAAGGTCGCCAGTGAACGACAAGATGACTGGGACACCTATATCCCAATGTTCCTCATGGCGTACAGGGGATCCGATCCTTTTCCTCTTCAGGCTAGACTTGGTCCACCGCCTTGGCGGCTTTTCATTTATCTCCCCTTGACCGGGGTAAAGATAAAAACACAGTCTCTTTTGTCTTACCCGCCGGATGTCTGACAGCCGCAGTTGACACCACCATGGGTGGAATGCAAGTCAATCTTTCTCCCCCTCCCACGTCTCTCTTTGATCAAAGAGATTACTCGGGTCAACACGCCTCGTGACACTCCAAGGTGCGACTCTTGTCGGATTCACCCACGTGTTAGATCTCCCGGCCTATAAAAGGTAGAGTAAGGCGGAATAGACACTCCTTCATTTCTCATTCTATCTGAGCAATCGAGTCTGGACTATATCATTTATTCTCACTCCTAGAGGAATACCTGGTGGTAAGCCGAACTTAATCACAAGTTCCATCTTAATTACTCTGTGTATATTTCTCACTGGATATTATCATGTGCATTTTATTATTCCATTTATATTTAATTAGTGCATCGTGTATTTCTCACTTTCGTAAGTAGAAAACATAAACATGGCATATGTATTTATTTATGTATTGCATTAATCTATTAATGATACGTTGCTCAATTGATCATTGATGCAACCATGTATATATTTATACATCTTATTTTATTTCCTTTATCTCGGCTGACTGCCTTGATAATTTTACTAGCGCACTAATACTGCGCTTAGAAAAGAGATACGAATTATCTCCCCTGTAGTCATTCTACTTTAGAGAGAGTTACGCCCCTTGAACGGACACTCTCCTTTCAAGCGCACTCCATTGTTCTCGACCGACGGTCGTATGTAATCAAACTGTCATGGTCGCTGACCACCGCCCATTTCTCCCCCCCCCCCCCCCCCCCCCCACTCTTTTCTCTTCCAACTTGTGTTGTTTATTTGAGATTATTATTTCCCCTTTTATGTACATTTTTTATAGTGCTACTATCAGCCATCGGTTTTCCAAATCCCGTTTGTCATCATCTCCCCTTTGTGCTCAAAAGCAATTTTACCAATCTGACGAATGCACCTCAGTCGAGGGCATCGACAAGATGCACGCAAGACATGTCCTAACTTGTCTTTATTTATCCGCAGCCTCCTTCAGGTGTCTGCCTATTTGCTGTTCAGTGTCTTGTCGACACTACTCAACTATTTATCGGATCACTCACCTGCCTATTTATTTGGCATTGTCTGCCTAGTCAACTGCCTATTTGCTATCGAGTATCGTCTACTGCCTACTTGGATCTACTCAACTCTACTACTTGGCGCTATCGGCTCTACTTGCCCGCCTATTCGACAGCCTACCTGTCAACTTATTAGGTGCGACGTCCCTATAGACGTGCGAGACGTCATAGCTACGCCAAACCCTCTGCAACTCACTGGACTTATCCTGCTAACGACGCTGCCCACGGCAGATCAGCTCTGCCCGCAGTACCCTTGTGCCCACGGTAGCCGGCCACCCGCCCTACTGTGCCCACTACAGATATAAGAACTTTGGATTGAGACTCCACAAGTACTGTATCACCGGCGTCCCTCTATCCGCTAGAGCGCCACCTCCAGCTGCCAAACCTCAAGCCAGGATCACAGCCAGCTGCGACAGCAACAGGACAACCAGCTAAGTTCAGAAGACAAAGTGACATACTCTCTTATTAAGTGCAAGAGTGATGATTATATATAGTATTAATTAGAGATAGATGCAAACCCTCCCCCTTTTTATTCTTCTATGTAAATATTTATGTAAATAAATATTCTTCATTTTTAATTTTGTATCTTTCTTTTATTGCTTGTCTCGTTGCGTGCCTGCTCCCGATTTATATGCCGACTGGTTGGTGTGTGATAACTGCAAAAATAATCATCCCCTAGAAATTAAACGCGCCAAACACACGTCACTTTCCCCAACCTATCACAGTTGCGATGACATGAGAGGCCAATACGAGGAAAGCGCAAACAGGGACGTCATCTTATTACTTGGCGCCACACCTTCATGGAGGACCTCAGAACAGTGGACACCAGGTGGGAGGAGGCTTCGGACATTGCCAATGACAGATCTTTATGGACACAGTGTGCTGCCCAATGCGCCGAACGGCGCGGGAGGATTTAAGTCTAAGTAAGTAAGTTGCAAACTAATCAGGTTTAAGATTTGAAAGCTAATCATATTTTCATTTTCTTTTTAAATTTTAAGTATGCATATTAAGTTTAAATTTTGGATATGTTTAAAATTGTGGAGACCCCGTAGATTGTGGACATGTCTAGATTGTGGAGATCCCATAGATTGATGGAGACCCCTAAATAGTGGAGATGTCTATATTGTAGTTAGGTTCTGTGAAGCTGCACAGTCTGTCCTGAATCCAGTTATGGCGTATGATTAAAAAAATATGTCACCTAGTTTTACATCAGTTATGCACAAGTTTTCGTAAATTAAACAAAACTATGTGTGTGTGCGTGTTGTTTAAATTTGAATTTTGTTTGTTTCGCAATCATTATTTTCTCTCTACATTAAAAACAACTAATTGAAATGGAAGTGCTAAAGGTGCTACTTCCCGGATTGATTGATAAGATAGATGTACTTAGTAATAGCAAATATTAGTCGTTTAGAGGATTACATTTAAAAAAAACATATTGCATATAAGAAAAAAAAAACAAAAACAAATTGAAGCCGCCAAACCACTCTTAACAGGTAAAAAACTTAATGAGCTCAATTATGTATTTATTAATTAGCTTTTATGTTAATGAAATTGTTTATTATGCAAAAACAAGTTGCTGGAGGTAATAACATGAACTATATTTTATTCAAAATAAAAGTCACTCATCAATATTGGACATTCAGAGAACTCAACTGTGTAATCGTAGAACAAGGTGACCTCCTCAGGACATCCCTTGAAATCTCCAATAAATCCACACTCTTCAAGAGTCATATTTGGAGACAAAACGGACTCTGCAAAGCGAGTTTTGTCGTAGAATATTGCCAGCTTTGTTGAACTGATTCCTGTTTGGCTAATAATTGTTTGAACAAGTCCACAGACTGGTAACTTGGAGTGAACTAAAATTTTGAAATGACCAGGGTGATTGTTGACCATATCAAATGCGATGGCTCGTAATTCTAGCAAAATGCATCTGAAAAAAAGATACATATGAAAGTACAAGCTCGCTGACTAACTCATTAACTGAGTCGAAAATATAACCTGTTAGTACTTACCGTGTACCTAGAACAACTAAGCTCGTTTCACGATCGAAACGGTAGTGGTTAATTTTCCTAAACCAAGCTATACGGCTAATCTGTTCCATTTCAACCAACGCCAATAACCGCTGGTGAAATAATGGCAGACATTTCCCCTCTGGCGCTGCGGAGGGAACGAGCCATTATGTTAGCATACGAACAATTAAAACGGCTGGAGAACGGTTGCCTACTTATGTTAAGCGAGACCCCTTGCAGTAGGCCTGTTTTTAAGAGGTCAACAGAACGATGGTGAAACGCTCTTTGGATGTTCCACTCTTTTGATGCGCACAAAATGTCTGATTTTTACGAATCTTTTGAATAAAAATTATAACTTTTGTAACTTCGCTTTTTTGTTACAGAACTCTAATTCAAAGCTCTGAACAAACAAACAAAATTGGGAAGAGGGTGGAGAAATGAAGTAGACCAATTAGATTGTATTATCTATTCATTGTTTGTATTTTTAGGATTCGAGTATAAATTGTGAGTTATAGTCCCAAAGTTATTTATACAATAGAAAAATCTCAGATTGAGTAAAGGTTGGGAAAAGAAGACTAGGGAAAAATATTTGTTTTCAGAACTCATCTCAATAATTTACTCTTATATTTAAAAGTTTCTAATGAATTCTACATTTTCCAAAACATAGACTTTTATAAAAAATATTTTCAATTTATGCGCAATTACATAGACTCTGTCGCCATATTTGACTATTCTGTTTTAAAAATTATCATGTTTTCGTCGGGGGCGATAGAGTGGAAACGATTATCATGTAAGACTCCTCTCTCTTTTTTATAATTATTGTTAAATATTGCATTTGGCTTTAAAGAATAGGGCTTGGGGGGGGGGGGGGACTCGATATAAGAATTTAATTTATAGCATACATAACTTTTATAAGTGAAAGATTTTTTTGTAACAAAAAACGTTATTTCTTGAATACAAAAGAAAAACTATTGATCTGCATGGTGGGGGAGATGCAATCGCCCCATCCAGTGGCCTACCACCTGGTACAACCCTCTTTCATTTTATATTTACTAATGATTTGATTTGAAATTAAATACAAATGGGATCAAATATCAATAAGTAACTTATATTATAAAAATATTAAACTAATTTTGTTCACACACTATGATTTCTGCTTAAAAATTAGACCTCCCCCCCAGCCCACCGTCACAGAAGCGCCCAAGATAACATAAGGAGAACGACATTAGTATAAGATTCATTAAAATATATATCAATAAGTAGCTTCTATCATATAGATATAACTAATTATGTTAACAAACTGATTTCAATTAAAAAATTGGACCGCCCCCTCCAATTGGAAGTTAGGGGGCGGGACTGATGCAATCACCTAAATCGGCCAATATACTAGATCTGTTCATTAAGGATATTTTCTGTGATATCCTCGGAGCATCTTTTTTGGAATTGTTCCCAATCGGCTTTATTCAGCTTCCACCGCTGAGGTCATCCCAATGAGGGGAGATTGTTAGCAATGATGATTGGGAAGTGATCACTTCCCCGTAGATCATTGCTAACTGACCATTTAAAATCGTCCAGAAGACCTCACCTCTGCTGGTGTTCAAACTCTTGTGTGGCAAGACTTTCACTTGGAAATCACAAATTCTTCTGCATCGTAAAAGCCCATCAGAGTGTATCTTACAATCAACTTCTACGAGAAGTTCAGATGACTTGTGCAGCTTAGATACACTTTTGGGCTCTCCTACTACTGACTTATGTCCCTTGTAAATGAGAAAAGGGCTCATATTTGTCAGGCTTTCCCCTCTTCTTACACCTGACCTCCAGAAATGATGGCCAGGTAGTACAGCTTCTTGTGGCCTCCTCCAAGCTAGAACTAGTCTACTCCACAAGTGAGATCTTGGCGTATTCAATAATATCTCATATCTCTAATAGGTAACCCACTTGTCATAGGAAGATCATCTGCATTTATTAAATTAAATTAAATTATGGCTTTTATATAGCGCTACTTTCATGCTTTGGTCCAATCTCAGTTGTAGACCAGTGGGAAGGGGGGAGGGGGTATCTAGGATAAGGTTTTTCCGTGCTGCCTTGAGGCCCTCAGTAAACACAACTCTGCCCAAGTCGGGTGTCGAACATCAAGCCTCTTCATAGGTAGCCAAGCCAAGCCAAGTTCAACCGCACTTAGCTATTCGACAACGCTTCCCACATTAAATAGACAAAAGATATATCAAGTTTGATCGTAACACTAGTAACGATCACTCCAATACCTGAAGGAGGTATGAACAGACGAATAAGTAATAAACAAAGAAGATCAAGCCGATCTAGATATACTGTTACAAATGATTTGATTTGATTTTGATTTTAGGCACATCGGCACAATTTAGACCATGTCTGCCTGCATTCCCTTAAGGACAACTCTCTCTCTCTACATAACAAGGACTAAATTCTATACAGTTAAATCATTAAAATCAAGGTCTATTCACAGTTAAAATATTAAAGGTAGTAAAAATTTAATAATTTGGTAAAAATCTAATGTAAATAGTACATGTTCACAAATTCATAAATCAGATCTTCCTAGACAACCCCATTTCCCGGATAAAGCTCAGTACCTTCCAAGGGTCGACATTGTCGAAAAGTGTTTTTAAGTTAGTGGCTCTATAATATTTCTCCCTGACATCCTGGCATCTGGGGCAATCAACGACGATATGTTCCACGCTGAGGCGAGAGTCACAGTACTCACAAAGTGGGAGCTCGTCTCTCTTCAGCACAAAAGAGTGTGTGATGTAGGTGTGGCTTGCAATGCAGATTTGGAGTCGGAGCAGATTATAAATTTCCTCCTTTCTGATGCTTTAACGGCAATAAGTGCAAGCGATATTGTATGCAATTCGGCCGTAAAGATGGAGCAGCCATCGGGGAGTCTACGGGAGATTGTTTTGTTCCGAAAGGTGCAAGCACATGCGATCTTTCCATCCATTTTGGATCCGTCTGTGTAGATGGTGCCACAATCTCCGTAGCTCTCCTGCAGTTCCCTAAAGTGGACTTGTAGTATGTTTGGGTCTGTATTTTGTTTTTTGAAATTAAGGAAGGATAAATTTAATGTGGGTTTATTCATTAGCCAAGGAGGATTCTGAGGGGTTTCTATTTTAGAGATTTGGTCAATGGGTGGGGTTAAATTTTGGATGGGTTCTCTCATTCGAAGGCCCAACTGCTGTATGACGTTAGGCCTTCGATTGTATAGTTCTACCTCTGTAGGGTTAATTATGGAGTCGAAAGCAGGGTTCGTGGGGTTGGATTTTAGCTTGACTATATACTGCATTGCAAGCTTTTTCATTCTTATATCCATGGGGAGTTCTCCAGCCTCCACATGGAGACTTGGGATAGGTGATGTACGAAACGCATCGAGACAGAGGAAAAAATTAAATTTGGAATCTAGGGTGAGGCCTAAAAATTTTGTAGTTTTCACAGCAGGGATATTTCTTTTGTATAAATAGTTCAGGGTTTGGGTGGAGTCCCCTTAAATTAATTAGGTATCGGTATAACTGTGGCTTTCCTCCAGCTGTTTGGGAAAGCGCCTGTTTGCAACACACAGTTATAGACCCCTAGCAAGACTGCCAATGAGGGTTCGGGAAGGTGCTTGAGGAACTGGTAATGGAGTTCATCTTCTCCAGGCGCTGTGTCATGTGACTTGTCCAGCGAGTCCCCCAGTTCCTCAAGCGAGAACGGTTTGTTGTAGTCTTTATTGTTCTCTGACCTGAAATCAATGGGGTGTCTTTCCTCCCTGGTTTTGACTATTTGGAACTTTGCGGAGGTTAGGGGGACAACTTTCCTAGCTATACTAAGTAGCTTGCTAGCAAAGGTATCAGCTGGGTTCTGTTCATCGAGGATATTTTCTGTGATATCCTCGGAACATCTTTTTTGGAATTGTTCCCAATCGGCCTTATTCAGTTTCCACCGCTGAGGTCGTTCCAATGAGGGGAGATTGTTAGTAATGATGATTGGGAAGTGACCCCTAGTGTTTTCCTATCCATAGGTGTTCTTATTAGTTCGGCACCTGTGCTCCCCACCCGCCATCGAGTCCAACAAGAGGACAGGCCATTCGGATGTCTCCAGAATATGCCCGCCAGGGCTACACAGGTGCTATACTCAGTCAGCTTCTGCATCGGACATGTGTCTAAGACGTAGTGATAGCAAGGTAGCACAAAAAAACTACTTGCCCCAGACCTATGTCTGGGCAAGAGACGCCGTATGGAGGATAAAAAGGAGGAGGCTACAAAAAGCTGTGCTACCTTGCCATCACTGGTCTAGGACGTAGTGAGATTTTAAAGTTAAGGAGACAGAGTGTTGATCAATGAAGGCAGACTGAGGAAAAGAGGAGGCAGACACAATGATAGAAAAGAAGTAGGGCACTTTTGAGCTCCAAAAGTGCTAAGGAAAGAGGATCGCAGTTTAACGTCAAGTCTCGCAAGTCATCTCCTTCACCAAATGACGTTTTGAAGGAAGAGTCCACAGTTAATCAGAACGTGCCACCATTAGTTACATCAAGACCATGATAGAGACAGCCCAAAGTTCATCTAGATACAGACATCAGTGATGGCGAACGAGCTGAAGTTGATCCCGGATGTAGATCCCAATGGTCGAAAACCCTGACAATATCTGCACTCTAAGTGTCCAACTCTGACAATATCTGGTCTCTAAGTGTCCAAATCTGACAATATCTGCACTCTAAGTGTCCAACTCTGACAATATCTGCACTCTAAGTGTCCAACTTTGACAATATCTGCACTCTAAGTTGTAACTCTGACAGTATCTGCACTCTTAGTGTCCAAATCTGACACACCTCATACATTCCCGTGAACCTTTTGACTAGAATATCACTCCCTCGTGATAGCCTTGGTCAACATTTCAACAGCCAAGGTAAAGTCTCTAGATTGAGCCTGTCATGATGTCATGAGTATAAACAAACATGAATGTCATTTATGACAACAACATTTGTCCAGAGAAATGTGTGTCTGTGTGTGTTTTAGGAGGATTTGTTGTATAATACGGTTCGTGTGGGTGGGGCTATTTGATATTTACGGGCTTTAACTAACAGGGTTAGGGTTAGGGTAGAGTGTGTATAAAGTGTACTAAATGAAGATATTTCTGTAAAAAATATGACTACCTAAATACAACAAATACAATAGTCCGCGTGATATACCATTGTTATGTTTCCGCCTTTTTCGGGACCAAAATTATTTCCAATACACGGCACTTTGATTGGAACGAAATAGAATGTATGAGCCATTACAAAACATAGTATTATCTAGATGTGTTTCGAATGTTCTTCACACGTCAGTATTAGCCAGAGTCGCTCGTTTCTAGAGTGAAATGTGGTCGCCAGTATAATTCATTTATGCAGTTTAGAATGCAGGAAAACGCTAAGCACTAAGGCCCAGCACCAGACCGCGCTAGCGGAACCTACAGCTCTCCCGTACACCTCTCAGCTGGATGTTGGTAGGGTAGGGGGAACGAACGGACATTTTGTTAGTATGAAAGTGTCATATGTTAAAGTTTGAGCAACACGAGAATATTCAAATATACGTTGTTTTGAAAAAAAATAATGCTAGGTGTTTTAATTCGAATTTTTTTTTTTTTGGAGGGCATGAACATGACCTGCCGTACTAGGCATCAAATAATACGGCACTGTCTTTAGGTCTGTACACTCAAAACTTATTAAATATTTTACAATTTCAAAGTACTCAACGTATACTATGTAAACGAGAAGATAATAAATAAATACACACACACACACGTTTCTAAGACATAACCTAGCCAGAGACTCGAGAGGAAATAGAGACATCAATAGTGAAGGGAATGGACTTCCTATAAAATGTAATATGGAACAAAGGTCATAGCACTTGACGGCTATAAAAGAAAGCCTTATTAGTCACGATCCACCTACACCTTTTATATAAACTGTTTCCACCCTACCCACTTTTTTTCACAGTAGGAGTAGTACGTTGTTCGGTTTTCTAGTTCCGTGTAATTCTGCGTTAGAGGCCTTGGAAAAAACGGTTATAGGCCTTGGAAAAAGCGACAAATAAATAATAATATATTAGAAAAATATAATAAATAAAGTCAAAAGTGAAACAAAAATGCTTCAAAATCTAGGTTAATTAAGCTAAAATCTAATAAAGACTCGTGTATATAATTTGAAGTTAGTTATTTTTCGTAGTCTTGATATATATTGAGTATAGAGTATACCTTGACTCTAGATCCTTAGTAGGCTCAACTCTAAGCATTGGACAACAAGGACAAGGCAGTGTTTTCTGACTAGTAGCTAGGAGCAGCTGATGCTCGTTGAATTGCTCTAGTTCACTGTCTCTTATTTGCCTGTTAGCAACACATGAAATGTAAAGAAATTAAAAGCCGAATAAAGTCATTTGTTTTTATTACCTATTGAAAGTTATTTTTCCATTCATCATTGCTGTGTTGTATGGAGCTTCCATAACTCTAAATAAGTAAAAATTAGACTTGGTGGAAGCTTTTAGAAATTAAAATGAATTCAATTAAACTAGTTATCCTGGTCAATATAATAGTGTAGGAATACAATGTTTCAATATTACATGTGTAAAATGTTTATTTCAAGTCAAACGATAGCATAATAATAATAATAATAGGATAATGAGTTCGTCCTCCTCAAAAATATTATTGCGAAAATATAAAGTAGCTACATTTCTAAAGGTCGTTTATCTCAAACAGTCATACTCTATCTATCATCTGTACATGCATATTAGATATAAACATATGTCTCACACTTTTATTAAAAAAAAAAAGAAACAAAACACGAGGCTTCAATCCATCTTCAATAATTTGTATTTAGCTCATATCATCACTACCTCATTAATTGTCAAACAAAGTATTATTTAGTTCATTTACCTTTACCTTCATTTCTCTAATAGACTGCAAAAATTCTTTCAAAAATACTTACTTTTAAAAGTTATGACACTTTTTTTTTTCACTCTAATCTCTATTTTTGTTAATTATAGGTGAGCCTTTAATGTTAAACCATCACTTGCCCCGGCGCAGCCAAGTGGGGTTTTGAGGTTAAAATCCACCTCCAGGGGATTTGGAGGTTAAAACCCCCGCTTAAATAAAACAAAACATAAAACAAACGTCAAAAGTCCAATAGCGTATCCTGGGTAAAGGGGTTGAGTTCAAAACCCTCCAAGAGATTTTTTAAAAATACAAACCTAAAGCAAACAAAACTCACCAAATTCTATGAGCGAAGCCGAAAGGGGTTTTGAGTTTAAAGCATCCCTCCAGAGGGTTTTAATTTTAAAAGTTTTAAAACCCTCTCCAGAGGGTTGTGAGTTTAAAACCCCCTTCAGCGGGTTTTGAGGTTAAAAAACATCCTGTTCAATATAACACTAAAGCAAACTACAGTCACCAAAGTCTATGGCACAGCCAAGGTGGCTGTTTTGAGTTCAAACCCCTCTCAGAGGGTTTTGAGGTTAAAAACGAGCTCTTGAATATAAACTAAAGCCATCTACAGTGTGGAGTTGTGGTTCTCCCATCGAGCACCTCCCCATGTGGCGGATAAGGGAATGCCCACCAGATATGGCTGGTACCGGAGAAATCAAATATCCGGGGTGGACTAAAACCATCATCAACCTTGAGCAGATGGAGCTCTTTAGTGACGTAAGACTTTCCATCTTCTGGAGAAAACCCCAAGGAAAAATTAGTATTGGAGAGGAGATGGGTGCCACTAAACTAGGTGACCGAGCCACGCTCAGTTGAATTATATATTAAGGAAGGATATATACCCGAAGTCAGTTTACGACAATGAAATAGACACAATATTTTTATTGTACTAGGTGACCGAGCCACGCTCGGTTGAATTATATCTTAAGGAAGGATATATACCCGAAGTTAGTTTACGATAATGAAACATGTTTAAAGATAAGATAAGATAATTTTATTGATCCAATCAAATGGAAATTCAGTTTAACTACAATTGACAACATCAGCTAACTACTGCACAATAACAGTATAGATGAAAAATTCAAACAACATTCACACACGATACACATACACATTCGCAACCAGCGCTTTATGAATTTATACCAATATAACTCGACCTCGAGATTTCGCAATGTGACCAACGAGTTGAGATTTTTTTCTCATTTAATAATATACATATGCCTATATAACAAAAATTTAATTTATATAAATACATACAAGAATTGCTTTCTTTGGAGTATAGGATATCTACATGAAACTAATATTAAACATGGCTAAATCCAACAAGACAGTACAGAGCTAATTTGAAATTTAGCTTCATTCCTTCCTTCTTTGCCTATGTGCCTTTAATGCAACAAAATTTTAAGCTTTGACACCATGAAACCAGCTGGAGAATCATCTGAGACGATGAAACCATGATAAATAGATTATACATTTTTTTATTTTTTTCCAACCCTCCAAGATAAATTCTGACTAGTCCCACAGTGGACAAAATGTTCAACATCACAAAAACGTTGGAAAACAGCCAACAATTGATTTGGCCAGAGATTTTAGCTCTTCTACTTCAAAAAGATTAACATAATACTTATCAGATATTATAAAATATCATCAGAAAAATTCTAATTGTTTTAAATTTTTAAATCTTGTGAAAGGGGTTTTAGTTGAAGCCCGATATTGACATTTTATTATTAAAGCAACCCACTAAATGGCGTTTCTTTTTTTTTTTCTGTTTGGTGAAGGCCTGCACTACATATTAAATTTCATTTTGCCTTGTTTAAATCTGAGTTTCATTCATAAATAAATACGACTTAGAAAAAAAAAATTGATGTTGATGAATTTTCAAAAATGCATAATTATCTAGGCCGGGGGTCTAATGAAAAGTGGAAAACATAGTAAGGGGAATACGCGATACCAATAGTTATTGAAGGCCTGTACACAGACCTGCAACGTCGCAACCTGTGGGATGTGTAGACCAATAGCTCGTTGCCATGTCAAAGGTCTGTACGACGTGGCAACCAGCTATTGGTCTCATCTGCCAACATAGTTTTAAAACCAAATATAGACCAGCTTGAGTATCACTGGGTTAGGAAAACTACTATAAACTATTCTATTATTACCTGACCGACTGTAAAAGATTTTCTAAACGTTTGTAATCTATTTTGCAGTTGTCATTCGTATCTAGCAGTCTGCATAGAAGATGTAATTCTACTTTGTTTGCTGGTACTCTCATGTCAAACATGCCTGTAATGAACACAATTACACAGGTCATTGCTAATGCTAATGATGGCAGATAAAAATTTAGGGTGGTTAATTTTCAACTTTGGGTATTAACATGGTAAAAAAAATAGCATTAGACAAAATGTATACGAACATTCTGACAACTGATTTATTCAGCAATATCACTGGGCATTGTTTGGTGGGGCAAGGCCCGGGCTTGCTGCCCTTCCTTATCGTGGCGCCCGGGTAAAAACGGTTGTGAGAGGGGACGACTAGACCAAAGGGTAGCGAAACAAAGGTGCGAGAGCATTCTCATTGCACTGTGCGTGGATGATAAAGAGCTTCCGCAGCGATCTGTCAACGTCCAGGCGCCGTTCCTCAAGGGACCATTACATAAATGGCGTGTCCCGCAAGTTTTGCCTGGTATAGTATAGGAATACGACGGGGGTCCCAATGGTGCGACCTTCTAGTCCACGAGTTCGGAGTGTCCGTCTCTACTGGAAGTGAACGCAAAATCAAACTGTAAGTTTAACCCCGAGTCTCACCCCCCGTCGGACAGAGTGGCGGTAAGGAGGAACTCGCCGCCCATTTCAGGCTGGTGAAAGGGAGCTTATGTTCGCTTTTGCTGGCCTAAGAGTTCCAAGTGCGACGCACAACTAGAGAATTTTAAATGGTGGGGCAAGGCCCAGGCATGCTACCCTGCCTCATTTTGGCGCCCGGGTGGAAACGATCGTAGAAGGAAATGATTAGGCCAAGTTTGTAGTGAATCAAGACTCCCGTGGAAGTGCCTAAGGCGCCGTTCTTCAAAGTGCCGTTTTATATATGGCGTGTACCGCGCCGTTAGCATGGTATAGGGTAGCAAAATGGCGGAGGTTTCCGGTGTACACGGTCTTCGGCCGCGTCTCTAGTCCGCGAGTCCGGAGTGACCGTGTCACTGGAAATAAAAGAGTCAAACTAGACACTCCTAAGACAGAACACACTGTTCTATCAGACCGGTAAGAGGGAGCTATTGTTCGCTTTTGCGGGCCTAGAGTTTCAAGAGCTTATAGCTCAACTGTACATGACAGTTTCAAATTGGTGGGGCAAGGAAGCACATCCCGAGAACATATCCTGGTATAAGACCCAACTGGTCTCAAGATTGGCAAAACATAGTGAAGAACCGGAAACGTCTCAGAAGGAAACCTACTAAAAGGGAATAGAACAGGCTCTATTGAAAAGCAAGATGACCCGACGCGTACGACAGGACCATTTTTTTTTTGGCTTGGGGGGGGGGGGGGGGCGGTTACCTCGTAAGATTGAGAAATCTCTGTAACCATGAGGCCACAAGTATGGTGCGTTAAGCTGCACCCTTGTTTTCACTTAGTGAAATGTATTTTTCTTCAGTCAGAAAATGGTCGACCTGCTCAACATTTGCGTAAAAGAGCTGATCGAAAAAAAAAAATACTCATGTAAGTAAGCCGGATAAACGAGAAGACCTAGGCACTTGCCACAGCACTGTTATACCGAGCTAGATAGATCAGTGGCGAGAGCATGTGTGCACACATCTGGCGGTGACACTCAAATAGAAATTTAAAAAGTAAAGAGCTTTCGAAAAATGATTCACTGTAACTAGATACGCATATGGACATATCTATGATCGTTTAATATAGGGATTTAGATATTTAAATATTTTATGTATTATTTTTGGTGCAAATGTCCAAAACGTTACTTACTGCCAATTGGGTATAGAAGAGGTCTTTTTTTTCTAATAATAATAATCTTTATTATCCCTAAGGAAAGAAATCAGTTACATATGCATTCTAGGCCTAGTTGTTCCATATCTGAATATTAAGTCAAAAGGACATTATTACCAATTGTCAGGCTCTTTTCTTCTCCTCCAAACTCATATGTGTCCAGAGTATTTTTGATAAGTATATGGGTTGTATTTTTTGCTTCTAACACTGCCAGCATCTACACGTCCACATCCTAAGTCCATGAGTTGATACTTGATACATGTATGTGTACTTCAATTCTGACTACCAAAAATAACCTAGACATGAAAATAACCGTGACGACAAATAGAAAGATAGAAATGGCATGAAGCTTCAGAATGCCCGATTCACGGACATATTACTTGTTTATTGAAAAAAAAAATACAGACAACTTCTGGCAAATGAAATCTCTAATATAAATTAATATCCAACAGAACATGAACGGAATAATAGTTGCACAATTATTAAAATATATACTCCCTAACCCTTGACGCGAAGGCTATGGCAGTCGGTAAAGCCTTTGTTATGAACATAATCTGTGTCATGTTACGTCTCCAGAGAGAGTTCTTTCCCTTTGCAACCTCTTGTGTGACTAAAGAGGCCAATTCTTGATACATAGCTGCGGTCGCAGGTTGGGCATATGTAATCACCAGGCGCCGTTGCATTTTCACCCTTCTTTCTGCTTCTGTAGTGTATGGCATCAGCAATCCGAGACCCCTCCTTTATACTCTCTCCCCATGTTAATGAACATAATAATAAAGTCGAAAACCAGGTCAGCTTAGTATAGCTTTAATACACTGAATGACTACACAACACAAATTGCGTCCCGAGACATGACGTTAAACTGCGCTCCTCTTTCCTTAGCACTTTTGCAGCTCAAAAGTGCCCTACTTCTTTTCTATCATTGTGTCTGCCTCCTCTTTTCCTCAGTCTGCCTTCATTGATCATCACTCTGTCTCCTTATCTCTAAATATCTCACTACGTCCTAGACCAGTACGTTTGCCTTGGACTGCGACGGGTAAGCGGGGATAAAGAGATCCTGGTGTTTGAGTGGTGGCTATTTGAGGATAAACCACCACAACACAATACTTTGGCTCCAAGTTCCCCTAGACCTGAGGCCCAGATGAGCCGCTCTGGGTCAACCGGTTGGTCATGCCGAGCGGAGGGCGGTGGCTGGAGGGTCAATCAGGGAGCTGCTGTATCGGGCACATGTCCGATGCAGTAGCTGACTGAGTATAGCACCTGTGTAGCCCTGGCGGGCTCATTCTGGACTTCCGAATGGCCCGTCCCCTTGTTGGACTCGATGGCGGGTGGGGAGCACAGGTGCCCAACTAATAAGAACACCTATGGATAAGAAAACACCAAAAAAACTACTTGCCCCAGACATATGTCTGGATAAGAGACGCCGTATGGAGGATAAAAAGGAGGAGGCAACAAAAAGCTGTGCTACCTTGCCATCATTTCGGGTGGTTAGGTGCACAGAGGAGGGGAAAAGTCTGACAAAGATGAGCCCTTTTGTTATCTACAAGGGACTTAAGTCAGTAGTGGGAGAACCCAAGAGTGTGTCTAAGCTACACAAATCTTTAAAACTTCTAGTAGAAGTTGATAGCAAGATACACTCTGATGGGCTTTTAAGATGCAGAAGACTCTGTGATCTCCAAGTGGAAGTCATGCCACACAAGAGTCTGAACACAAGCAGAGGTGTAATCAGCTCTAGGGACCTACTGGAATGTTCCAAGAAGGAAATAGTGGAGGTCATTGAAGGAGTCACCCATGCCCGGCGCATTACCAGGCGCAGGGATGGTGAGGAGGTCAAAACCGTCACTATTATCCTCACATTCAGAACTAGGACACCGCCAGAGCATGTGAAGGCAGGATACCTACGAGTTCCAGTGAGGCCCTACATACCTAACCCCATGAGGTGCTTCAAGTGCCAGGATTATGGACACGGCGCGGCAGTCTGCAAGAGGAACACTGTGTGTGCCAGATGTGCTGGAGTGGGTCATGAGGACAAGGGCTGCACAGCCCAGTTCAAATGCCCAAACTGTCACGCTGGCCACTCAGCCTACTTTAAGGACTGCCCTGTGTGAAAACAGGAGGTTGCCGTGAAGGAGTACAAGGCAAGAAATGGATGTACCTTCAGCCAGGCGAAATCGGCTGTATTGGCCCTACCCAAGGGCCAAGTCGGCTTGACAAAAACCTATGCCCAGGCTGTTGCTAAGATAGGAAGATCCATAGCCACACAGACGGACAAATTGACCCCACCACCCCCTCCTCCTCCTCCAACTCAGAAGAAAATACCGCCAAAGAACACACCTCTGAAGAAACAAGAAAGCCCTGTTGTCATGCTAAAGAACAGGTTCTCTGTGCTCGCTGATGAGAGCATGGAGACTGAGCAGCATGTCAAAACCAATACTCCGGGAGAACTCGGAGACATCATGTCTGACATAGGTTCTCCTCAGAGAACCCAGCCAGACACCCCAACCTCTAACGAATTAGAGGTTGACCAACTCCCTAAGGGGAGAAATCAAAGCGGAGAGGATGCCCGAGGTGAGCGAGGAGGAAAAAACCTCCGCTCTAACCAGAGGGATCTCCCCTCTACAGAGAGAAAGACTCCCCCAAAAGGGGGTTGTCCTCCTCTCCATCCAAACCCAAGAATAAAAATACCAAGGTCACTGGAATAAAGGGAAACCCCTCAGGGGGCCTCCCAAAGCCAAATAGCTCCAAGTAGGTCATCTAGAATAAGCCATGGATTCCAGAATTGTACAGTGGAATTGTAGAGGCCTCAAGGCCAATTATGAGGAAATGCAGCTACTGATGGACTCTGAGACTCCTGTAGCTGTCTGCTTACAGGAAACATTTCTGAGAGATAGCATCAGCTTCCGAAGCTACAGTGCTTACAGCAAGAATGTTGAGGATGCAGAGAGAGCATCAGGTGGAGTCTGTATCCTTGTGAAGGATAGCATCCCCCATGAGAGGGTAGAACTACAGACCACACTACAGGCCATAGCAGCTAGGATAACCCTTCACAAGGTTATCACTTGTTGCAGCCTGTATCTACCACCAGGCGCTTCATTAAACCAAACAGACATGGAGAACCTATTGAAACAACTCCCCTGGCCTTACATAATCCTTGGGGATTTCAATGCCCATAACACCATGTGGGGATCCAACAATACCGACACAAGAGGCCGTATGCTGGAGGATATCTTCCTCCAACATGATTTATGCATACTTAATGATGCATCACCGACCTACTTACACCCAGGAACTGGATCTCTCACATGCATTGACCTCACTATATGCGTCCCAGGACTTCTGGACGACTTTAAATGGTCAGTTAGCAATGATCTACGGGGAAGTGATAACTTCCCAATCATCATTACTAACAATCTCCCCTTATTGGGACGACCTCAGCGGTGGAAACTGAATAAGGCCGATTGGGAACAATTCCAAAAAAGATGCTCCGAGGTTATCACAGAAAATATCCTCGATGAACAGAACCCAGCTGGTACCTTTGCTAGCAAGCTACTTAGTATAGCCAGGAAAGTTGTCTTCCTAACCTCCGCAAATCCAAAACGGCCTAGCAAACCATGGTTTGACACAGCTTGCAAAAGTGCTATTGGCGATAGGAAAAAACGACTGGCTGCATTTATAAAGAATCCTTCCCAGGAAAACCTAAAGCTATTCAGGATAGCTAGAGCAAAGGCTAGACAAACCAAAAGGTCAGCCAAAAGGAATTGCTGGAGAAGTTTTGTCGGCAGTCTGGATGCCAAAACTTCTGCTAGAGCGGTCTGGAAGGCAGTAAGGCGAATCAAAGGGAAAGAATCAAATGCATAGGGCATTGGAAAAACCAAGGACGAACTGTCATGTCCCCCAGAGAAATAGCTGACTGCCTTGCATCCTCAATAGCAGAAAAGTCATCCACTGCACACTACAGGGCAGAGTTTTAAAAAGTCAAAACCAGGGAGGAAAGACACTCCATTGATTTCAGGTCAGAGAACAATGAAGACTACAACAAACCGTTCTCGCTTGAGGAACTGAGGGACTCGCTGGACAAGTCACATGACACAGCGCCTGGAGAAGATGAAATACATTACCAGTTCCTCAATCACCTTCCCGTATTCTCATTGGCAGTCCTGCTAGGGGTCTATAACTGTGTGTGGCAAACAGGCGCTTTCCCAAACAGCTGGAGGAAAGCCACAGTTATACCGATACCTAAACCGGGAAGAGACGGCTCTGACCCAGCTAACTATCGACCAATAGCACTAACAAGCTGCATCTGCAAAACCATGGAAAGAATGATTAACAGTAGGCTGGTCTGGAGAGGAATAAAGTGATCTCCAACTACCAGTGCGGATTCCGCAGGGGCGGACAACAACTGACCACCTGGTAAGGCTGGAAGCTTATATTAGAAATGCATTACTCAGAAGAGAACATCTAGTAGCTGTATTCTTTGATAGAATGTACCTTGCTGCTGCTATATCGGAGTCTAATTCGATCCAAGCTAGACTACGGATCCATAATCTATGGAGCAGCAAGGAAGTCGTACCTAAAAATACTGGAACCAATACAAAATGCTGCCCTGGGTCTCTGTCTCGGCGCGTTTCGTACATCACCTGTCCCAAGCCTCCATGTGGAGGCTGGAGAACTCCCCATGGATATAAGAATGAAAAAGCTTGCGATGCAGTATATAGTCAAGCTAAAATCCAACCCCACGAACCCTGCTTTCGACTCCATATTTAACCCTACAGAGGTAGAATTATACAATCGAAGGCCTAACGTCATACAGCCGTTGAGCCTTCGAATGAGAGAACCCATCCAAATTTAACCCCACCCATTGACCATATCTCTAAAATAGAAACCCCTCAGAATCCTCCTTGGCTAATGAATAAACCCACATTAAATTTATCCCTCCTTAATTTCAAAAAAGAAAATACAGACCTTAGCTTACTACAAGTCCACTTTAGGGAACTGCAGGAGAGCTACGGAGATTGTGGCACCATCTACACAGACGGATCCAAAATGGATGAAAAGATCGCATGTGCTTGCTCCTTTCGGAACAAAACAATCTCCCGTAGACTCCCCGATGGCTGCTCCATCTTTACGGCCGAATTGCATTCAATATCGCTTGCACTTATGGCCGTCAAAGCATCAGAAAGGAGGAAATTTATAATCTGCTCCGACTCCAAATCTGCATTGCAAGCTTTAGGGCGGATGAAGACTGACATTCCATTGGTACATAAGAGCCTGAAGCTGTTGGACCAAATAACAGCCGACCATAGGGATGTCACCTTCATCTGGGTCCCGTCCCATGTTGGCATTGAGGGAAACGAAGCCGAAGACATAGAAGCAAAGAGAGCCCTAAATCATGCGGTGTCAGGAACCCGAATTCCCTGCTCGGACCTGAGACAACGAGTGGCAGGACCGATGGGAGGCTGAGACTCACAATAAACTCAGGCAGATTGTGGCGGATGTCAGGTGGCGGTCCACATCTAAGGGTCTGACAAGGCGTGGTAGCACGACCATGTCCAGACTTAGGATTGGCCACACCTACATCACGCACTCTTTTGTGCTGAAGAGAGGAGCCCCCACTTTGTGAGTACTGTGACTCTCGCCTCACCGTGGAACATATCCTTGTTGATTGCCCCAGATACCAGGATGTCAGGGAGAAATATTTTAGAGCCACTAACTTAAAAACACTGTTCGACAGTGTCGACCCTGGGAAGGTACTGGGCTTTGTCCAGGAAGTGGGGTTGTCTACGAAGATCTGATTTATGAATTTGTAAACATGTACTATTTAAATTAGATTTTTACCAAATTATTAAATTTTTACTACCTCTACTATTTTAACTGTGAATAGACCTTGATTTTAATGATTTGACTGTATGGAATTTGGCCCTTGTTGTGTGGAGGGAGAGTAGCCCTTGAGGGACTGTTGGCACGACATGGCCTAAATTGTGCCGATATGCCCAAAATCAAAATCAAATCAAATCAAACAACACACATTTCGTGAACATATTTTTATGGACGAGCTACAAGCACATGTAAACATAAGAACGACAACCGATATAGTATATAATTTTTATAACAGCCAGTCATTGACTCTCATCTCGGCGAGGGACGTTTGAGGGCAACACAGATTGTTGTGGTCACTGACTCAAAACCTGTACTACAGGCTTTACAAAGCCCTGGACCATGGCCCCCCAATATCAATACTGTCATCATGGCGTCACGCAACATAACGCAACGCTATGGCACCCCTGTAGTAATGCAATGGGTACCGATTCATATAGTTGTGACTGACAACACCATTGCAGACTCCTTAGCCCAGCAGGGAACGTAAACACCACTTACCGAGCAGGATGTGAATTTTCATCATGCTCTTGCTATAATAAAAAAAAAACAGAAATGGAAAAGTGGTTTGAGTGCTGGGACAAGTCCCAAAAAGCCCGTGGAGTCTAGGAGCCATGAGGCGCTCTGACCGCACTTCTCGTGGTGAAAGGCTTTCCAGGCCTGAGCAAGCTATTATAGCACAGTGCAAGACAGGCCACTGTCCTGTTGGCTCATATTTCTCACGGCTATGGCCAAATTTCGACTCACAGTTCCCCCGCTGCGAGGAAGAAGAAAACCGTGTCTCATATTCTTTTGACTGCCTCCCAGACTTGCTGATCTCCGTTTCGACAGGTCTGGGAAACCCAAAATTCTCGACCTGTATGGCGACATGTATGCACTACGTAAGACAGCAGGGTTTCTGTCCAGGGCTTTTGCAAGAGAGGATTTGAACCTCTCAAGCTCTCACTCAAATGGAGTTTGATGATGATGATTTTAAAAATTAAACTTTTCGCTTTCAGAAAAGAAAAAAAGTATCGTTGCTTCAGTATTTTTGAAAGGTCTAAAATATCATGTCGGATTTTCAATATCTTTTCTAGTTTACGAGATCGAAACGGGACGAACGGATGGACAGACGACACAAAACTATAGCGGCTATTCCCCTTTCGGGGGCCGCTAAAAATACAATTCTTCTTTCTGAAGCTGATGGCATTTGGTAAAAGCGATGTTTTTGCTCTGAATAACTAAGGAATGATAGCGAAGAAAACAAGAAAACTACAAATAAAATACTTTGAAAAAACACACAAAGCTAATACAATAGTTTGAATAAGTCATGTCATTTAATTTGCAAAAGATCTAAACCAATCACTTCTCTGTGCGATTAGAAATATTTGTACCAACTGATTTTGTTTAGCGATATTATTTTCTTTAAGCATTTTCAATACGCTATGATATTATCACTTATTTGGACTAGTTAGGAAAATGAGGAAATTTGGGGGGGGGGGGGGAGAAAGAAAGGGATGTCTGGGGGAATTTTACCATAATAGCTTTTTAAAAATAAAATTTTAAGGGGAACGACCTGAATTCAAACTCACGACTCAAGCCCACATACTAACTACTCTGCTAGTGAGGTGCTTATGAAAACAAATGATTGTATAGTTATTAATTGTTTGTTTTCCACTTACTTTAAAGCAGCGACCTATAAAGGGGACAAAATCAGCTTATACCACTACTTCAGTCATGTACAATTTCTTTCCCTTGTTCAAGATACCAAATATAATCATTAATTACCAATAGTTAATTAACTAATTGGTTAATTTTGTTTTACTGATTGTTGTTTTGTCAGGTACAAGAAATAATTGTGCAGAAGTTTACTTGATCCGAGATGGGGTATCGGGGAAATAATGTGTAAAAACATTTTACCAGACAGACAGACAGAGTTGATATAAGCTTTGTTAAAAGAACTATTTTTACCCCGCCCCTATTCCTCTCCCACCAAAAAATCTACTCAGAGTATATAAAATTCTAATTTGGTGATACAGCTCTATACATGGTAACAAATAGAGACACAGTAGTCTTGACTACTGGATCTAGATATATGGTAAACAAAATTGTAGTTTGGTGATAGGCCTTTAGACTTAGAAAACGGTGCACAAAATGTTCTTGAAGTCTATTTCACTTTTTCATCAATACATGCGGGAATATCCAATGACGTATGTGCTCAAGATATAAATTGTCTAGACCTCCAAACAAAAAGTAATTTTAAGATTAAATGTAGAAAAAATATAAAGGTCAAGCCAATCAGATAATTGTTATTTTCCCATTTCAAGAAAAGTTGTTAAAGCAGTTTTCTAAATCCGTATCCACCGAGGCTCCAGGTTTTAGGTTCCACCCATGAATTTGCAAGCTAATAAGTGTGATTGTAATAATTTTTAGTACATCAATTATATTTTAATTCATACTTTCAAAATGGACCTCATTCACCAATAGTAAACAAACACCATTTAGTCACGTGATTCTCTATCTCTTCTATACAAATTACGTAATACACTACGTTTTTTTTTCTCGTTGTTTTATCAATATTATCACGTGGCTAAATGTTGTTTTGTTTACGATTGGTGAATGAGGTCCATTGTCTAGAAATCAACCATGACACTAAAGCCTTACACATTACGTAAATCCCGCATTGCCATATCAAATCTACCATTTGGTAACAGTTCCCTATTAGTGAAGAATAAGGAATGTTGAAACAGAGAAAGTGATGTATTATAACCTAATGGACAGAGAATATCTCGGGACCAATTTATAAGAGCACCAACCTTTCCCATTTCTTTGGATGTGGTAACGTTTCAGTACAATTTATTAAAATACCTGCTTTAAATTGGTCATAGGTGAGTAGACCCTCGCCTTCTCTGTCAATAAGTTCAAACATTTGTTTTGCGGTCCCAGCTTTTATTCGCATCCATTCTTGTATTTTAGAAATAAAGTTATCAAAGCTTGCACTGTTTGATTTCATCCTTTCCACTTTCTTGTCTAAAATATTCTATTGAGAAAAAACAAATGTTTGATCTAATTCATTGCTGCAGTGTTTGGAACATAAATAGCATAAAGCTGGGTTTACACAATATTTCAGAGAGTTTTTCTTTTTTTTTTTTTCATGCTTCGGGTGTTTCTTCATTACCCAAACGTCTATCAGTAGAGCGGGGAATGGCGGCGGGCAGTTTTCGAACCCAGGACAAACTAGAAGAAAGTCCAGAGTACATATATAAAGACCAGTCATGCATTCAAATTATTGATCCTAGTGGAAGGGTTAATCCAGTTACGTAAATGTGACGCTGGTATTGCGTGGTTAATACAAATCTGCATTTCCAAATGTAAGTCTAGCGGCACTATATTTAAGCGTAGCCGGATTCGCGAAATGACGATAATTACACAAAAATCTACTTTACACAGTTGATTAATTTCATCTATCAACCTCTGGGGAAATTATCACAGACAAGAGCGAACAAATGCACAGATGGGTTGAACATTACTGCCAACTCTACGCCACAACAAGCTCAGTCTCTGCCTCAGCCCTTAACGCTATCAACCAATTACCCACAATGAATGAGCTAGACGAAGTACCCACCCTATTAGAACTCAACAAAGCCATAGAAAAAATGGCTAACGGCAAAGTCCCTGGATGTGACGATATCCCCCTCCCCCACCCCCAGATCTTCTAAAATAATGCAAAACTACACTAAGCCAACTTCTCTGCAAATGTTAGCAAGAAGGTGCTGTGTCACAGGATCTGCGGGATGCTAAGATCGTCACCATATACAAGAACAAAGGTGATAAAAGCAACTGCAACAATTACAGGGGAATCCACCTCCTAAGTATTGTAGGCAAAGTCTTTGCTCGAGTAATACTTCCCAGGATACAAAAACTTGCTGATCGAGTCTAACCAGAATCAAAGTGCGGCTTTCGCTCAAAGAAGTCCACAATTGACATGATTTTCTCCATCCGTCAACTTCAGGAAAAGTGCAGAGAGCAAAGGATGCCTTTGTACATTGCATTCATTGACCTGGCATTATTTACATGCCATCCTTTCCGTTTCCCTCCCTTGCTGTGATCTCCCATTGTGAGCCCACTAAAGTACTGTCTACTATAGTACCTTAACTCCTAAACTCTGATTTATGATGACACTGTTGCTTAGTATGTCCCTTTCCCCCACAATTAATACACAGGATGTATGGATTTGTAAGTCTATATGAGGGTTTATATCCATGCCCCGAATGGCTTTAATTTACTTTGTTGTTGCACTATTTGAATTGCGTTTCTTTCTACCATATTTCTTAATTCTTTATTATTATATCCTCTGCTACCTCTGATTGATGGGATCGAATACCTATACTACCTTTCCAGTTCTACATCAAGTTGACTTTATCTCATAGTATTTCTTTCAATTCTATATCCCCCTCTCTGAACATATTTTCACCCAAAGAATATTACCAATATTAAAATCTCACCCCGATCTACAACACAAGCATCCACTATCCCAGTAAAATACGTGTGTTAATGTTAACTCTAACAATCGGTTATTATATAATCTTCCCATCAAACATAACACACTTCTTAGATTTTGCCGGTATATTAAGAATCTTCCACTAATTTCTTATTCATTTCAACAACTGTGCTCCTGGTATCCTTATTGGTATTTGCCGTCTTGTTCAATACGAATAAATGAAAAACTTCCAAAGTTTGTCATTTCAGCTCTTGTGTTTTTTTTTCTTATGTTATCAAGGCGCCTTGAGTCTACATTTTGTTTGTTAACAGCGCTTTATAAATAAAATTATTATTATTATTACCAGATGACAATGCTAAACTTTGCTCTATCTATTTCACCTTTTGCCCAGTCTTTTCTTTCCTGTTTCTTTCCTTGATCTTGCCTATTGCATTTATCATTTTGTCTTTCATACGTATAGCGTCTGTTATGGCTAAGCTTCACTTTATAGGCCCTTATCAGTATATGTCTTCTATGGATTTCGGTTTCCCCTCAAACATAAATATTCTAAATTCCTCCTGACAACTTAAATTACCGGTACTTTGTCCAACATGAGAAATGTCTTAAGACTGTCAAAGGTTTTTTTTCTACTTAAGCGGTTTCTATCCACTTGTCGAAATGGCTTCTCATTCTGTCCAGGAATGTCTGCGGGTCATCCTCTGGTTCTATCTCACAATTAACAAACTGTTGGCGACTCTATTTTCCCGAAATTCGAAGCAGTTGCTCTCTCACAACACTGTAGTTAACGTGGTTCATGCAACATATTTCTGAAAATTCGCTGTAAATAACCTCGACAACAAGAATGTCCATTTGTCTTCAGGGTATAGCAGTTCTCATATTTCGAGTCCCGGGTTCGAATCCTGGTGAAGAATGGGATTTTTAATTTCGGGATCTTTGGACGACCCTGAGTCCACTCAGCTCTAATTGGTACCTGACATTATTTGGGGGAAAGTAAAGGTGGTTGGTTGTTGTGCTGGCCACATGACACCCTCGTTAGCCATAAACCACAGAAACATATGACCTTAACATCATTTGCCCTATAGACCACAAGGTCTGAAAGGGGAACTCTATACTGTCACTAGATCTAGATTTGAGCGTCACGAAGTCCGTTGACAGATCAACTATGAAAAGATTAATACGTCCGTTTTACCTTTACGTTGGGCGCCACTTGTTACGAGCAGATGAGACTCTTCTAATCATACAGAACTACAAGTCGTCGATTATGAGAACTTTAATCCTGTTCAACGAATAATAATGTCAATAATATCCTCGTTCACAGTACTCCAAGTTTCTGTTCTTTTTTCTTTCTTCCTCTTTCAACATGCCATCACACAATTCCACCATTCACACTACGCTGCGCACGTAACAGCCCGAATATGTCTTCCTGATGGGCGGGAATGAGTTCTCACAACATCATTTGGATCCGAGAAGCGACACGTCTTCCTAGTTCTCATGATATAATTTAGCTCCGAGAGACATTGAGACATCGTCTGAGGTATCTACACTTCAATTGGCTTCTGTTAACAAACATTCAGTGGTTTCTAAAGGTGACATGGAGACGCCCGCAGAGAATATGGTTACGCTTGTTTTAGATTCTTTAGATTTACATTTTTTGGAACATCAGCACAATTTAGGAAATGTAGTGCCCTTAGTTTTCCAAGGATTCTTTCCAGTATTCAACAAGTACAGTATCAATGTTAAAAGCTATAGAGGTTACTGTTTAAGTATTAAAATAAGCCATGTATTTTTTTTTTAAATATATACCAGGCATATTTATGTACCGGGGTATATGAGCTTTATTCCAAATCAACTGCCTTAAATTTTATCAGTTATTCCTACTTCCCAGATAAAACCCAGTGCCTTTCCAGGATCAACGCTTTCATCAAAAAATGTTTTAAGATTTTTAAATTAAAATATTTTCTCTGATATCCTGGTATAATCTCAGTAGTAGGGCTAAAATAAACTAAACGGGGGGGGGGGGGGGGGTGTAAACTGTTCTGCTGTAAACTGTTCTGTACTGGTGTATCAAGCTAGCTTAAAGTCCAGGTTAGCTTGTGTGTACTGGGTTGTAATGAACTGTTTTGTTATTGTTTATTGTTTAATAAAGCCTTTGAAACAGATGTTTTTTAACAAAACAACTTATTTTTATACACATAAATAATTATATGGCTCCTTCTGTTTAGGAAGACAATGGTTGCGCCCAGATTTTTTTCATAAGTTTGAGCTGAATTTGCAGTGGCTAAACAAGCTGACTATTGAGCGGCAAGGTTTGCCACAGTTAATGCATGTGAATGCATCTGTTTTATAGATATCTGATAGGGCAGCTTTTTTCCCCCTCATTTTTATTTCTAGAGCCGCTTCATTCCTTTTGCTCTTCGCGAGCTTTGTACCAGAACGTACAGCCCACCTCCATACTGTCCGATATTTTGCGACTACCTTCCACATACTTTCATTGATGCCTCAGATTTCGCTTGCAGAATCTCTATATGTTATTCTTGGGAACCCTCTCTCTGACTATCTCCGCAAGTTCGGCATAGAGGATGTCCTTCGTAATTATTTCATCTGGCAAGCGGGTGACATGTTCGAGCCATCGTAGTCTTTTTTGTGTCAAAAGAGCATAGATATAGTATGTATTAGCCAATTTCAAAACATCCTCTATTAAAGACACGTTCCCTCCAGAAGATACACATTATGCGTCTCAGGCAGCGCAAGTGAAAACTGTTCTATGCTCTTGATGCACGTAGATGACCAGCTCTCACTACCATAAAGAAGAGTGCTCACTATGTAGGAATTGTTGGTTGCCCGTGGACAGTTTGGTATTTTCCCACACACGATTAGAAAGTTTTGTCATTGTTGCAGAAGCTTTTCCATTCTTTTTGTCACCTCAGTGCGCTGACAAACACTGGTCAGGAACAGTGTGAAAACATCTTGTGCTGACTGAGATAACATTGGAGAAAAGTCTTTCAACCTCAGACCAGCAAGTGTACCCCGCTCAAGAAAAATGATCGTGCGCTATAAATGGAGAGATGGGTAGAGCATTATGCAGAACTCTACCAGATCGAAAAGCCGATTTGTCTAGCTTCCCAACATTTCAAGTTTTGAGGAATTAGACTTTATAAATTGTAAAGGAACTTATACAAATAAAGGGGATTGCTTTGATTGCAACAGCTACAAGGGTATTTCATTACTTAGCATTGTCGGGAAAAGGCCTTTGCAAATGAATACTGAAACGGCTACAGATCTTGTCTGAACTTTGTCATCCAGTCACAGTGTGGCTTTAATGCAGGTAGATCTACAGCATTCATGATTTTCTTCCTACGGCAGATAACAAAACAACGCCTCTACATATCTTGTATAGATTTGACCAAGGCTTTCGATCTTATCAGCAGAAGCAGAGAGAAAATTTGCTGTCCAAATAAATTACGGAAACTAGTGTCAGCTTTTAACAAAAGCATGCAGGGCACTGTTCAGTTTGACAACTCCGCCATTAATCAGATGGAAGTCTAACCAAGACTGAAATCCTGGCCTTAGACGTCTCTGAAATAGCCGCGATAATATCGGAAATCACACCCTTTACGGTAGTACAGGAATTTACCTAAATTTAGATCAACCTACATAAATATTTACATATAATTAAAAGATGTTTCAATTACCAAAGACTTTTCTGATTTTCGAACTGTTGTCTTTTTCCTTTTGATCTGTTTTGTAGTTTTTCTTGCAAGCATTTCTTTTCCTGATATAAGAGTACTTGATTCGGGATGATCCTTGTCAACTATCTCATCTTCAGTCTCGGGGATGAATCGAACAGTTAATTGTTTCTTTCTGTCGATATATAAAGATAAATGTTCTATTAAGTAGTTCAACTAATATTTAAAAAAAAAGATATTTGACTTATTTTTAACAATCTGGGAATATCGTATAGACATGTTGTAAGAAATATCCTAGTATAGTAGTGGACAGTTTACATTATAAAGATTTCTGTATCACGATCTCGACACATTTCTAGTGTCTCGTCCTTAATGTGTGTAAGCTTGTTCGATTCCTTATCAGACGTTTAACTAGCGGTGCGAGTTTCCCGAGGAATAGCTTAGCTGTTGAGATGTCCAAAAAGGTTCGAGATAAATCCCTTATATGAACCTTTGACCATGGAAAGGATTTTATCCCGTGGTCATGGTAAAGAATTGGTTCTTCTTCTGTGTGGAGGCCCCCATCAACAAGATGATCATTTAATCACATCCGTTTGTTCATGGGTCACGGTCCCTTGAGCCGATTTAATGGGTTCCCCCAACTCATGCGAGGTCATAGGACGAACCCACGAGAGGATTAACTCCCTAATCCTATAATGTACTACTGCGTTCCGCTGGTGGAGGGGGCGGGGGGGGGGGAAGACATCATCTCCATCAAGGTGAAAGCCGCGTTTTTCTTTAGCTATCCTGATGCTGTCAAGAGCCCCCGACATGGAAGTTTTCTCTTATGCTTTAAAGACACCAGCGAAATATGTGTTCAATACCTCTGCCCCTTGCCGTCTGTTATTATGGGCCCATTCTCAGTTTGTACAGGTGCCGGGACCTCTGGTACCCCACTCTGGTCAGACGATCCGCTAAATCTAGACTCGCACAGGCATTCGCCAACGATTTAACAGGCATTTCCTCTGTAATAAACCTGATGGTATCAAAGCATTCAGACAGTGCACATAAAGACAGTTTTAGGGAATTCAGCCATTCGGTTTAACAGCCCTTTCCAAAAGAGTAAAAGTTTACTCTGAATCATATGATTTAGTATCGGTATTAGACTATAAGAAAGCTGTAACTCATTTGTCTAATGCTGATACTAATGAGACGAGACATGAGCTTGAAATTTTCTTGGCACTGCTCTGACTGACTGCGATGCCTTGCAATCTTTGGAAAGAAGATGATTTTTGAACATCCCGACGATGGCATCGATTGCTAAAATGTTGTTGACTATTCCTGCCACAAGTATTACCAGTGAAAGGGTGTTTTCACTGCGTGCAGTAAGAATTAGAGATTAGATTAGAATTAGAGATATAATAGCTAGGCTTAACACAGAAACTTGAGAAATAATGGCATATATCAAACACTAACCATTATCTGTGTTCAATGTGGAATCATTATCACAATTATTGCTTTGATGTTTAGTGTACTTTGACTGCAGAAATACGTAACTGCTTAATACGTTTGTCATTTTTTGTCTTTATTTTTTTTTTTAATTATGCAAAATTTCAAGTTCAAGTGTTTAACTTATAAATTGAATTGAACATGTACTTAGTTTTGCTGTTAACTTATTTCACAACATCCAACCGAACCCCAACGCGAATATAGTATCTGACCGTATCAGAATCCACTTTAGTAAGAAATCCTGCTGAGATTACTCCCTTAGAGCACATGAAAGAAATCGGGCAGTGAGTCTTAAGGTCGCCTTGTCCCTGTACAAGGAAAGACCCGTTGCCGAACACGGACCAGTTCTTTCTCTCTCATTTCCTTGTCCCTTTCGCCTTTCATGCAAAACGCGTCATTCATAAAGAATGTGGTTTACTGTTTCGTCGTCCTCCATGCAGTGGCGACAGGGTGTCTTGTAATGCTCTGGAAACCACCCGAAGTAAGCACCGATTGAAAGTGACCGATTCGGAATGTTCTATCATGCTATGACTGCCTGTTCCGCACGATTAAGTTGCCACCACGCATTTTTTTTGCCTGGTCTACTCATCCGCCTCCAGAGCTTACGGTCCTTATCCGGAGCGTCTCAGCCATCATACCAACGTGCCAATAATCGGTTGTCGGCTAGGGATCTTATACTACCGTGTGTACGCGGTGCATCATTTACGAGTGCCGTTCGGACCGCGGTTTTCGGGCCAAAATGTCGGGGCGCTCGTGGCCGACCAGACCACAATTGGCGGGCACCCATTGTATACATTTCAATTAGACGTTCCAGAATCGCTAGGAAGATCTTTCCGAGCCCTGCACTCTGCCCTTCGAGGGTCTCTAGGGCGGAGATCGAATCCGTAAATATGACCACGTTCTCAAATGGCGCAGTTCCATCACAGATCCTTTCTTCTACCAATTCCAACGCTTTGTGTATCGCATCCAATGCCGCCTGCTTTTTCTGTAGCAAGGACCCAACAGCTCGCCACTTTCGGAAATGCCAGGGAATCGTGCTAACACACCATTCCAGCCCTCATAGTTCTCTTGAGCATCAGCACTGATCCGTCTGTGTGGATATTAGTCACTCTTGCTAGATACCATGCGATGCTTTCTCTGGCTACTTGGTATAGCCGGGTTGGGTCACTTTGCCTGGTCATCATCGCGTCAAGTTGGCACTTCGGTATCATCGGCATGCCGAGGGCCTTGTTCGGTTGGGGGGGGGGGGGGGGGGGAGAACAGGACGGAAATAGAGCAGTCCGCTCCACCGGGTAGATTCATTTCTCTTACCAGAGCACGAGCCGCATACATGGTCAGTTTTTGAGTCGTCTCTTACTCTCCCAGTTGTCGACCAGACTTCTGAGGGGGCAACTCTCCTCCAGCCGTCTATACCTCTCGTTCTCTGCGCAATTTCAACGGAGGTACATTCGCCATAATTTTGCAGGCGGCAATCGGCGTTGTTCTGAATCTGCCACAAATCAGTCTGATGGCTCGATTCTTAACAGCATCCAAGCACACTACAGACGTTTGCGATGCCCAGACCTGAACATGTAGACTGTAATCCATCTAAGAGCTCACTTCTTCCATCTAGAGCTACACAACACATCGGCTCTCGAACCCCACTTTTTTCTAGCTAGCTTATCTACGATGTTCAACCTCTTAGAGGCTGAATCGCGTACATGCTGGATATGGTCGCACATAATCAGTTTCTGATCGAGAATAATAACTTAACTCTGTCCTATGACAGAATCTTGCCTCCATCCGTAGCTCAACAGGCTGTTTAAGAATATCACGTCCGTGCGTAAACTCCTGTGCTCTGAATCTTTGCATTTAAACTTGTCTACTGATTTCTCAGCTTCAGACCCTGGTTGACAAACTATATGCTGCTTACCAGAAGTTCGGCTTAAATATTAGTCAAAGCAAGACTAAAATAATAATTCACAAGGCCATTGATAACCAGCCAATAGAAATTGTTGACATGTTTTGCTATCCATCATATCCAACGATGTTCTTCTGGATAAAGACATTAACAAAAGGATAGCCAAGGCAATGGGCACAATGTCAAGGTTGCAGAAAAGAGTGTCTGACAATACTTTGCTGACTAACAATACCAAAGCCGTGGTCTACTGGACCTGTGTGAAAAGCACTTTGCTATACGGAAGTGAAACATGGTCAACGTACTCATAGCAGAAAAAAAAGCTCAATATCTTCCACCTCCGATACCTAAGGGGATCTTTAAAATAAAGAGGCAAGATAAAATAACCAAAAATAACCAATGAGGAAGTGCTAAGAAGAACATGGTGCCAAGATATCCGCAGCGTTATCAGCAGCATACAACTTGGCTGGCTTGGCCACATTAATAGAATGCCAGAAGGTCGACTTCCACAAGACATTCTGTACGGTGATCTAACAGAAGGCAGAGAGCCGCTGGTCGTCCACTTTTACGGAATATTGATCCAAATGGACAGCGAGTTTAAAGGAAGGTTCCCGGTTAGCAGGGTGAAGGGTGAAAATGCAACGGCGCCTGGTGATTGCAGATGCCTAACCTGTGACAGCAGCTGTGTATCAAAGATTGGCCTATTTAGTCACACAAAGGGAAAATATTGTCTCTCGAGAAGTAAAATGCCTCAGTTATTTCGTAGTTCTATGAACTTTGTTTATATATAAATATAACTTGTCTACGAGTGAACACTTTAAATACCCGGTATAAAAAAGTGACAAAGAGACTTAATCACCAAGACACTTTTAGAGAAGCCTTTCAACTCTCAATTTATTCTTTTCGTTTGACTGAATGAAATATAAATATCGTGTGGATTATACGAAGGAACTTCATACTCCTTGACAAAGATCATTATTGCCTATCAGTTTACGACAGTCGTTATCACATAATCGGCCGCCACAGTAATAAGCGGCTAACTTCAACTGCACATGGTGGTAACAACTTCTGGAAGTGTGATAGACTCACCGCGGGTTGTTCTTTGTTTACCTCCTTCAGTAGTAGAACGACTATGGGTCATCTAATAGAACACTTTTTCATGTGACTGTAGAGCCCTATTCTCGAGAGATCGGGATCCTTCAGAGGCAGAGGCTGGTTATGATTTTCCTTTTGGCCCTCAGTCTGGAAATATTTAAAAGTTTGCCATCAAATCTGGAGTGGTGGTAGATGCCTTCGGTGGATTAGTCAAACGCGCGGTGGATTAGAAGTGAGAAGAGCATTCAGCTGTATTTGCTTACAATTTCGGATTGGGCACTGTCACGAGTCGAGTCTGTGACCTATTTTGACCAGTTTCTAGAAGCTCGAGGTCAAGCCAGTGCTGTTCAGCGTAAACAAGTTAATTTTAGGTGTCCAATCAAAGAAAGGGGTTAAGGAAAAAAGGCACACGTCAGCTTCTAGAAGGTCAAAGTTACTAAAATAATTATCTGAGAAGTTTCCATAGTTCTAGAACATCCGATTAAAAAAAAATTATAAATTAGGTGAAAGTCAGTTAGACGGGGTCCTCATTTAGAATGGTTTGATGAGTGGTAGGTCCTCGCTTAGTCCTCACTTAGTAATAGTTCGGTAGAGTAATATTAGCGGGTCCATTAATTAAAGTTTTATTAGTTGAAGTAATATTATTAGTTGAAGTTGAATGTTATACTAAATGAAGTTTCATGTATCTTTAAGTTTTATTTATGAAAAATCAAGTCAAGTTGTTATTGAATTGAGAAGTTAATTTTATGTGAAAGTTGAAGAAGTATTATTAAAGAAGTTTGGAAGAAAATACAGAGATGTTTCTTTCTTCACTTCATTGAATTATCAAGTTTGATAAGTGTGTTCGTCACATATATTGGCACCACCGACAAAGAAAGTCATCGAAAAGTATTGGCGTCACATATGTGGGCACCTATAAATAAAGGCACCGACGAAGACAAGCATCACATACTGCATTATCAAAGAATAAAGTCGTCACATTCTAGCAAGTTCTACGAATTTTTTAAAAAGCCTCTAACAAATAATTCATAGCCTCAAATAAAGCCTTATAAGAAAAGCCTCTTTCAGAAAACTTCAACAAGACGTGAATTCATTGCAACGAAAAGTATTTTACTGCCATTTCATGACAACGTATTCTATGTTGAAACTTCCAGCCAACAGATCACATAATATTTGACAGAGAGAACGTCTTGCAAGAAAGATCATCTGTTTCAAAGTCAGTACCTTACATTTTTAATATACTAAGCTGTGAAAGCTACATTTACTAAACTGTGAAAGCTATATATATTAAGCTGTGAAAGCTATAGTTACTAAGCTGTGAAGGCAACGTTACTAAAGCTAGTTGTACACAAGTTTGTTTACAAATACTGACCACTTACATTCCTCAAGAGGAGACACCGATCGATATTTAACTAGGTCAGCCATATTTAACCTCTCACCCGTGGATAGTTGTTGGTCATCGCTAGTGTAGGCAGTACTTATAAATAGAAAAGTTATTTAGTTATTACAGTGGCATTGGTCTCGTACTTGTGGAAAGAATACATCAAAATAGCCGATAGCGTTAACATGCCACAAGAAAGAATGGAGGATATACAAAAACGTAAAAAAGAAAGAGAGGCAGAAGAAAGAAAATTTGAAAGAGGAGAAAAAAGAAGACAAGAAGACAAAGAGGCAGAAGAGAGGAAACGCAAAGAAGAAAGAGAGGAAGAAGAAAGAAAACTTAAAGAAATGAAAGAAGAAGAAAGAAAACTTAAAGAAATAAAAGAAACAGAAAGAAATGAAACTGAAGAGAAAGAGACAAACAGCGACTGAAGGACCCTGTGACATTGTTTATGAGTACAACAAGAATACTACTGAATTTCAACTAGTTAATAAAGAAGAATTTAAAGCTGACCAGAAGAAAGATACAACTTTGACAAGAATGTACAAGAAGGCGCAAACAATTGTAAAGAAGCCAGGACTTAATGTACCTTATTTTAAAGAAGGAATACTTGTGAAGAAAAGTGTTCATTATGATACCTATGAGTTTGTTGAACAAATCATTTTACCACTGAAATATACACAAGAAATCATTGAAAAGAATCACAATTTTCTCCATACCAAACTAGCGAGTGTGACGAGGACAAAGAAAAAAATTCTTGACAAATTTTATTGGCCGAGCATTACAAAGATGTCAAGAAACATGTTAGTCAATGTCAAGTTTGTCAAATGAACAATCCTAAGACAAAAAGTTCAAGAGCAACGCACGAATGTTGAACAAAGTTACGAACCAGTTGCAAATATTAAACCAGACAAATATGACTCAAATGTTAATGAATTAAACAATTCTACATTTAACTCTCAGACAGGAGGTCGTCTGACATTGACGGACAATTTATGCAACAACCGTGATATGACTCAGCAACAAAATAACATAAGTACTTACAAAGAAGGTCAACCAAATTCAGATGCGAACATATTTGTTTCGAATGAATCAATGTCAAAGTTAAAACAAGATAAATCAGAAAAGTAAACATTTCAACAAGGTTTTGATACAAATAGTACAGTCATAAAGCCACATGAAATAACTCAAGAAGCTAAAGTCAATATTCAAAGTGAAAGAGCAATAAATGAATACAGAAAGCTTAGAAATTTTAAACAAAGAGACAAAGTGAAGTTATGGTTACCTGACATGAGAAACAAACTGATTTATGCATGGCAAGGTTCATTTACTATCATCAGAAAGATTTCAAACGTAACTTATGAAATCAACATTAACAAATATGTCAAAGTGTTTCATGTTCATATGCTTGAAAAATACAATGAGGATACAGATAAAGAAAACTTATCGAAAGAACTAGAAGAAAATGTTACATGCTTAGAAACAATTCAAGAGGAAAAAGAAGACAATATAAATGAACTATTACCAACGACATCAAAACAAACTGAATTTATCAAAGACATTGACATGAATTACTTAACACTGAAAAGTAAGAAAGACCTGTTGAATACAAGTGAAGAATATACTGAGATATTTCATGATGTTTCTGTCATATTGAACATGAAATGGCCATTTATAGACAATGTGATTAACTTAAAAACTGACATTTATAGACAATGTGATTAACTTAAAAACTGACAAACTTGCCAACTCCAATATTTATTCTCTACCTTTGCACAATAGAGATTTCCTGCAGAAAAACTTAAATGATTTATTAGGTCAATGCATACATGAACATTCGAACTCAACGTTTTCTACTTCAATCGTTTTACAACGTAAACTGTCACTCCAAGAAAGATTTAGTGTCGATTTCGGACAGTTTGTGTTTGAACAGATTCAAACCAAAGAATCTTATTCAGACAATTGTTCTATGCTGCATAAAGCAATAATAATGAAACATATTCATGAACTGAGAGACATTTTGTGCGAGTTGAAAAAACGTGAATTCTTAGCTAAAACAAGAAAGTTTGTATTGGAATCGAAAGTGACATTTTTCAACGGCAGATTTGAACAAAACTCCCTGATTACACAGGACAATATAGTTAAACGGATTTTGAAGTATAAAGAAGCAAGAAAGAAGTGATGTACAAATAGACAAGAATTGTTTCAAGTACCTGGAAAGAAGAAATTTGCTAATTTAACAAGACTGTACAGCTGTGTCAAGATTTATTTTAATACTTATGTCATGCAATTGTTTATTACTTAATATATTTACATTAGTACTGTTGTTATAATAGTTTTAGAAATGAGTACTTTGGCATTGTACATGTTTAGATATTGAAAAATAAGTTAATATTCAGATATTTTCTATTAGTAAGCAATACGATGAGATGACATGTATTTTCAGTATTGTTAAGTTTTATCACATTGATATTTTTTTTTTTGCGTGTTACAAAAGTTGGAAAAGGTCATTCTTCAATATGATATAGTGGCATGTAATGTATGGAACTAAGGTGTATTTTTTATTTTATATAATATTAATTATATATGCTGGATGGGTACAACATTTCTGAATTTTGTATTACGATAATATTATAATATAATGAAACATTTTTTTATTTTAGTTAGGAGTTTTGTACATTTATTATAGAACAATTTTATCAGTGTTTTACGCATGTCATAATATATTGTTATTTTACGCATTTTATATTGCATAAGCAAGGGAATAATGTCACGAGTCTAGTCTGTGACCTATTTCGACCAGTTTCTAGAAGCTCCAGGTCAAGCCAGTGCTGTCCAGCGTAAACAAGTGAATTTTAGGTATCCAATCAAAGAAAGGGGTTAAGCAAAAAATAGCACACGTCAGCTTCTAGAAGGTCAAAGTTACTAAAATAATTATCTGAGAAGTTTCCATAATTCTAGAACATCCGATTAAAAAATGTATAAATTAGGGGAAAGTCAGTTAGACGGGGTCCTCGCTTAGATAGAGTGGAAGTTCCTCGCTAAGTCCTCACTTAGTAATGGTTTGGTAGTGTAATATTAGCGGGTCCATTAATTAAAGTTTTATTAGTTGAAGTAATATTATTAGTTGAAGTTGAATGTTATACTAAGTCAAGTGTCATGTATCTTTAAGTTTATTTATGAAGTATCAAGTCAAGTTGTTATTGATTTGAGAAATTAATTTTATGTGAAAGTTGAAGAAGTATTATTAAAGAAGTTTGGAAGAAAATACAGAGATGTTTCTTTTTTCACTTCATTGAATTATCAAGTTTGATAATATAAATCCCCGGTAAGTGTGTTCGTCACAGGCACCATTGAAGTGCACACTATCCATTACATTTCGGTGCAAAGAAACTGTTACAGCTTTCTATTTAATATAGTTCTATGGAAACTACCTTAGTTTCTCAATAAGTCTAGGTGACCACGAGTTCAGCTGTAATTTAAAAAAACAACATCTGGTCATTCGCGCATACGTTACAACTGTCATATATAAGTAAAAATATATTATACATACATTCATTCGTGACACGTGGTTATACACACATTCATTCGTGACACGTGCTTATACCTTCGTCCGATGCAACACGTTCCAAATATTTTAAAACCTTTTCGAACAATTCAAATGTGTTGGGGTTGAGCTCATGCCGGCACTTGGAATCCGTTGAAATAGCTCACACAAACGGCTCAAAGGTTCGTCTAATATTTTTCCAAGTAGGATAACGCCATCAAGATTAGTATATATTGCAATTTCTTATAACCTGCTCCATCACTCTCTCCAAAGTGGCCAGCACAAGCCTAATGGTCGTCTTCTCTTTATCTTTGGGATGAATTTTATTGAACAATATCACCTGTTAAGATCTAGAATCGGGAAAATTCGTGATTTAGCGAGTGTATCCAATGTGTCATCAATGCAGGGAAAAAGATAAATGTCCTGAGTGACATGTTCAATGCCCTGTAGTGAACACACAATCGCTAAGTCCCATCTTCCTTTTTAACCAGCACAACTGGTGAGTAATTTGGTTCAATAATATCTTGTTGTTTCATACGCTCTAGCATATCGAGGGCTTCCATCCGTTTCGCCAACGAAGATAGATACAATATCGTCACAGGGCATGGTACTATTTAGACTCTTGGGAGGGTTAATAGTACTCCCGGCATACATTAGTTTCCCCGGTTGCCGTTCTGACCGTTCAAACTCGCGGCCTCGAAACGTCCTGTGACAATTCCTTTGCATGCCCCCTCCCCTCCCACAATGGGATTGGACTATAGCGCTCTGAGTATGCTTTAAGCATGAAAGTAACGCTATATAAAAGCTATAATTATAATTAATTGGCCGGGGGTATTACAAGTCCAGCAACGAATGGTGGCTCTGTTTTGTCTGATAAGTTGGTGGGATTGGCGTGCAGCTGTGATCCTGCTCCTTTACATCTATCGTCCGGATAGAGCAGTGATGCCCAAAATACGGCACGCGGGCCAGATTCGGTCCGCGACGTGGTTCCATCCGGCCCGCCAAAATGTTGGCACAATGTGTAGAAATCCTAATTCAAAAAAAAAAAAGGTTGACAAATGTATCTTTATCTACGTTACGGCCCCAAATTTTTTCTTTAGTTAATTGGTACTATGACCTTTAATAGTTGTATGCTTATTAAATGGGGCTCTGAATGTAGAATCTATCAGAAAAGGTGTACGGATCTTTACTTTTTGTGGAACAAAATAATCAGCTGACATATTTGATTTGTAAAGAAAGTGTGACTGTTTAAAAAAGAAAAACGTATAAACGGCATAAAACAAATATGGCCGAATTCTCGATTTAAGCCGCGAATAAATGATAGTTTAACTATGCTTACAGAGTGTACATCGATAGAAATATTTACTAAAAAGAGACAAGAAAATTAGTCGGTTGTAAAGCTAGCTATAAAATTGCTCATATTTTAAGTACGGTACAGAAATTAGGCGCGTGACGCGTGAAAAAAAATAAGCTTCAAATATACAATTCATTAATGTAAGTACTTAATAAAGATCCAAGGGTTTCTAATCAAATAACTTCAAATTCAAGTCAATTTCCTATATATATGTTTTCGTTGATGTGGCCCGCCACACGAGTGCTGGAGATTAAAATGGCCAGCGGGACAAATGAGGTTGGGCATCACTGGGATAGAGCGAGACCTCCATGACGGCGCCGGATAGAGTGTGTGGCCCTCACCAAACTAGGACAGGGCTTCGCTGACTTTCCGCGGATTCGGATAATTCTTAAATTCCGAATCTTGCAATCCATCTTTGTATGCATCTGTCACAATAACATATAAAAATTTATGCATTTTGTCGTTCGAGGATCTAGTTATAAAAGTTGTATTCTTTTGTAGAGATGCAACTTTTTTGTCTGTTGTGGTTTCTCCTCGTGGGTGTGAACTGGGGTGGACCCGTCTCTTCCCCAATGACGCCACTGGATCGCAATGTTAATACATATGAAATACATATCCTTTTGAATCTTCTTTATTTTCTAGTTAGTTTTTAATAGACTAATGTATAAATTATAAATAGTCTAAATATTCTAATTCAACTTGATACATTTTTTTAATTATTAAAAAACAAAAAGTATTACACTCAGGTAATTTTGCAAATTTGGATTTGTATGTGATATGCTACTGGTTAATTTTTTTTTTCAATAACAAAATTTTATGGCCAATCACAATTTCTTGTTTAGATAGAAAAAATTACCCAGCACAATTGTTGATATTGACAGGTATTGGTTCAGATCAGGACCAGATTTACATATAAGCAACAAAAGCATTATCTTAGGGCCCCCAAGAATTATTTAGCAATGACGTATAATATCTGGATTTATAAAGGGACCCGTATCTTAAATACCTTTTCAAGTCCAAATATGGAACTGCATAGAAAGAAGGCATTCTATTTTCTAGTAAGAATATGTAGACTACATTTTGTATTATTGCTAAAAACACCCTCTCCTCCCCCCCCCCCCCTTTGTACTTGCAATAGATCAGCCCATGTGCATAGCCATGATTATTTTCTCCCCCACCCCGCGCCATTTATATATGTATATTTATAAAATAATATAATATAATTTGTTAGCCTCCTTAAGTCGTAGAACAACTATGGTTCACCTCGCACACTTCCTCATGTGGCTGTGGAGCCCTATTTTGGAGAGACACTCCCGTCCACAAATATCGCAGGTTAAGCTGGCTTTTGCTTCGGTGGTAGAGGAGCTGGCCATTTTTCGTATTGTACGTTTTTCTTCCTGAGCTGAGACCCACGTTCTTTCACTGTCCATAGCTTTCTTGGTCACTGTCTCTCTCTCCATCTGGTGCGGTCTAGAGCTATGCCTTCCCAATGGTCAGTATTGATGTTCACTGATTTGAGGTCCCGTTTTATTACATCTATGTAACGGAGGTGGGGGCGACCAGTTGTTCTTGAGCCAGTCGCGAGTTGTCCGTAGAGGATGACTTTCGGGATGCGATTGTCCTCCATCCGGCGAACATGTCCAAGCCAGTGCAAGCGGCGTTGTCTGAGAGCTGTAAAGATGCTGGAAATACCTGTTCGCGCAAGGATCTCAGTATTGCACACTTTTTCTTTCCATGTGATTTTCAAGATCCTACGGAGACATCGCAAATGGAATGAGTTTAGTTTTCTCTCTTGCTTTGCGTAGGTAGTCCATGATTCACTGCCAAACAGTAGTGTACTCATAACGCATGCCTTGTAGACTTCCATTTTTGGTTTTCCCAAACTCTTGGCCTGAGTCTAGCGAAGGTCGAGGCAGTCTTCAATATACGTTTTTTTGTCGCCTCTTCTAGAGACAGGTCATCTTGAATTGTGGATCCCAGATAGCAGAATTCATTTATGGCGTCCAACTTATTATTGTTTATAAGGATGGAGGGTGGTGCTGTAGCACGTGGTCCCATAACATTTGTTTTCTTCGTGCTAATAGTTAAGCCTTATTCTTTACAGGCCTGAGAGAAGCGTGACATTAGTGACTCTTGTGTGTGTGCCACTATCGCTGCGTTATCCGAGAATAACATATCTCTTACGAGGGTGGTTCTGATTTTAGTTTTGACCCTCAGTCTGGCAATATTTAGGAGTTTGCCATAAAATCTGGAATGGAGATAGATGCCCTCAGTGGATTTGTCAAACGCGTTGTGGATTAGCAGTGAAAATAGTATTCCAAAGAGGGTAGGGGCCAGGACACATACTTGTTTAACTCCGCTGTTTATACTGAAACCCATCATATTTTGGTGGAAAGATACGATTACATTTAATACCTTAAGCCCATCATTACCTATAAAATGCTTCCAATGGCATGGCATGCGTCTCAAATAGCCTCTGACAACCCAGTCTAACTCCTGGCCTTCACGTGTGGTTCAGTTACTGAGCCTGGCGAAACCGTTAAATAAATATATATATGAGTAGTTTAATGGTTCAAAACATAATTAATCTTTATTACATTCTGACCCTTCATTCTTTCGGAAGACGTTTCTTGTACTCTAGAATAGGTTCTTCCTGAAGTTAGTGGGAAAACTGTAGACACCCGCCCTTACCAGCAAGGGGTCTGTGGGAGCACTGTGAGCCCCCCCCCACTCACCCTGGCACTATTTTCGGTATTTAAAACACAAAAGAATGCATATGCTGAGGTATCTAAAGTGCATTATCCTGCTATTAAAAAAATTTAGTTCAAAAACCTAATATTCATACTTACTTAGGACTTAGACTTGGATTCTTCCATGCCGTTCGGCACATTGGAGAGCTGTCTCCACAAAGAAATGACACTGGCAATATCTGACGCTTCTTCCCACCTGGTGTCCATGAAAGTATGGCGCCAAGTTATACTTAGATGTCCCTGTTTGCGTTTTCCTCGTACTGGCCTCCATGTCATCGCAACTTTTGGTATGCGTAATTCATTTTGTCGGAGAACATGTCTCATGCTATGCTCTGTCACTTCACTAAGTTATTCGGCATAGGATTTCCTTGATTGAGACCCGATCTTTATAACTGACTTCTAAAATCCGTCTTAGACATCTTTGTTGAGCCACATTTAGTTTTTTTTCAATTTTTGCAGGTGACTTCCATGCTATTCACTGCACTTTATTAATGGAGCCCAGCGACTGGTAGAAATTTGTAGTGACTGTAGTTTGCTTTAGATTTTATATCGAAAAGGGCAGTTTTATCGGCAAAACCATCTGTTGGAGGGTTTTAAACTAAAAAATCTATGGAGTCTTTTTTTTTTAAACAAACCAAAACCCCCTTAGCCATGCTCATAGAATTAGGTGGCTGTAGTTTCCTTTAGAATAATATTGAAAAGATTGTAATCTCAAAACCAAAACTCTTAAAGCCCTCTTGATACGCTCAAAGAGTCTGGTGACAGCTGTATGCTTTAGTCTAAAATTGAAGAGGGGGTTTTATTGAAAAAAAACAACTCAAAATCCTCCTTGGCGACTCTAATAGAATTTTGAGTATGTAATTTGCTTTTTTTATATAGAAGAGGTGAGTTTTAGCTTCAAACCCACTGGAGAGGGTTTTAAATACCAAACCCCTCTTGGATACGCTCAAAGAGTCTGGTGACTCTTTAGTCTTATATTGAAGAGGGGGTTCAATCGTAAAAAAAATTTTCGAAGGGGGTTTTAAAATCAAATCTCCCTTAGCTATCCTCTTGGAATTTGGGGATTGTTGTTTGATTCATTTTTTTTGTTTTGTTTTATAGATAAACACCAAAACCTTAAGGACATAAATGAGCTTTTCATAGAAACTTTACACAACCTAAGTTTAGATCAAATCATTAAAAAGCCAACTAGATTAAACAACACATTAGATCTCTTCTTAACCAACAGACCTGGATTAGTAGTTGATTATGATATTATCTATCAGACCATGAGATCATAAAAATACACAGTCAGATAAAAGCAGTAGCCTATTCAAAACCCAAAAGAAAAATCTTACTCTGGAATAAATGTAACCTAACACAACTACGCCAAGCTGCATTAAACTTTCAACAAACATTCTTATTAGAAAAAGACATTAACCAACCAGTCGATGACCTCTGGAATTTCATTAAAAACCATCTTAAAAGCATTATAGAAAATCATATACCAACTGAATACGCATCAAACAAAATAAATAAATGCTGGTTTAATATAGACTAAAGAAACTTTGTAAACAGAAGGAAAACCTATATAGAAAATTTAAAGAAACTAAGGCAGAAAGAGTTTACAAAAAGTATATAAAAATTAAACACTTAACCCAAAAAGTAAGCAGATAGCTGCAGAGTGAATACATAAACAATGTAATATCTAAAGATAACAACAAAAACCTATGGTCATACATTAAGTCTAAGAAAATGGAAACAACAGGCATTGCGCCATTAAAAGATGAACATAACATAATACATAATGATAATGAAACTAAAGCAAAAATCCTAAACAAATACTTTGCATCAGTATTCTCAGACCCAGGAGACAAAGACATATTACTGAATTTGAACCAAGTAGACAACATAGAAGATATAGTAGTACAAGAAAATGGAATTCAAAAACTATTAGCCAACACCAAACCAGATAAAGCGTCTGGACCTGATGATATTCCAGCTAGATTACTCATAGAACTTAGCAATGAGCTAGCCCCAGTGTTCAAAATACTCTTTCAGGCATCGCTTAACCAGGGCAGAGTACCAAAGGACTGGAAAGAAGCTAATGTCACTCTCCTATTTAAAAAAGGAGAAAAATCTGACCCAGGAAAATACAGACCAGTATCACTTACCAGCATCACATGTAAAATCCTAGAACACATAATATGTAGCAACATCATAAACCACTTAGACAAACAAAATGTCCTCACACCATACTAACAAGGCTTTAGGAAATATAGATCATGTGAAACACAACTAATAGGACTAATTGATGATTTTTCTAAAGGTTTAGAAAATAGTGAACAAATAGATGCTATCTTACTAGATTTTTCTAAGGCTTTTGACAAAATTCACCACCATAATTTGCTTAAAAAATTAAAATATTTTGGCATTAATGGTCCACTGCATCAGTGGATTAAAGATTTTCTGATAGGGAGAGAACAAACTGTAATAATAAATGACTCTAAATCAACACCGATAACAGTAAACTCAGGTGTACCTCAAGGAACAGTCTTGGGTCCACTACTATTTTTAATTTACATAAATGATTTACCAAATTGCATTACTTCAGGAACAAAAGTCAGATTATTTGCAGACGATTGCATAATATATAGAACAATAACAACAACACAAGACACAGATATTTTACAAAGAGAATTAGATGAATTACAGAAATGGGAATCAAATTGGAGTATGTCTTTCCACCCAGAAAAATGTCAGTTGTTAAGAGTAACAAAAAAACTAAAACAAATTAATTCCAATTATCTTATTCATGGCAAACCAGTAACACAGACTAAAAACGCAAAATACCTAGGTGTTATAATAAATGAAAAACTGTCATGGAATCCACATATTGATGAAACTATAAAGAAATCAAACAAAGCATTAGGATTTATTAAAAGAAATGTCTATAAATCAAATAAGAACATAAAACTAAAATGTTATTTAACCTTGGTTAGGCCAATAATAGAATATGCATCCTCCATTTGGGACCCCTCAACTCAAGAAAACATTAAGAAACTGGAACAGACACAAAATAGAGCAGTGAGATTCATAACAAATGAATATTCACATTTGACTAGAGTAACACCTATAGTAAAATCACTAAATTTAGAAAGCCTTCAGGACAGAAGACTCAAAAGTAAAGTAGCAATTGTACATAAAACACTGAACCATAATCTTCAAATACAAAAACAAATTTTAATAAAATACTCTGAAAGACACAAAGATAAAGGCACATTCCTCGTCCCATATGCTAGAACAAATTTGTACAAATACTCCTTATTCCCTAGTGCTATTAGAGCATGGAATGGGTTGCCTGAGCTAGCCAGGAAAACCAGTGACTTGGCAGAATTTAAGTCATTGGTTAATATGCATGACTAAATGCATGACGTGTAGGACGTAATCATCTTCTTTTTTGAAGTAACGTCTGTATTATATAAGATAAGAAGATAAGGGGAGTTTAACTGCAAAACCTCCTGGTACCGGTATTAAAATCTAACCTAAAATAAACAAAATCAAAGCAGAAATCTGTCACAAAATTCCTCTTACCCTTCCGGGGTGGGGTGGGGGGAATTTTTAACCCCAAGATTCCCCCTCTGGCTACACCCATGGATCAACCCATATTTGAACTCTCCTCCACACATACTTTTGGTCCTCTCTATTATAGCATCTGGGATTTCTAGTATCATTTATCTCATCTGCCTCCCAAATGTTTAATATTAGTTACCGGTACATGTAGACAAAAATAAACTAGTTAATTTATAAAAATGTAAAAAAAATTAATTAATTTTTAATTGGAAAAACAAGATTAAATGTAATAATATTAACTAAGGTACCAGTGGCGTCATGGGGAGGGGGGGAAGGATTGGGCTGCAGCAGGTGACCACCAGTGTGTGACTCCCAAGTGAACAAACAAAGCACTTTTGCAACAGCAGACATTTAAAAAAAATATGTGCAAGTGATTACATATCAGAACATTTTTTTTTCTAAAAAAAATTTGGGGAAATACCTTCAACTATGTACCAGTTGCATGGATATGAAAACTAAATTAATTTAAAGAACTGTTTTCATTGAAGCTATGGAAATGGTGGTTAGTCTCGTAATTTCAGGAGACTAACAATTAGTCAATAATTATCAAATGACTTCAGTCTTCAGACATTAACAATTCTTAAAATCTCAAATGCTTCTAATGAAAATTCCATAAAATGCAAGCATAAAAGAAGAAATTGAGATTTCTACACATAATAATGTAATCGAAAGAAGGCATTTAATTATTAAAGAGATTGACTGTAAAAAGCAGCTTTAGCCTATATAAAGAAAATTAATGTTACAATAACTCATTCCAATGAAATGGGCTAGGGTTAGGTATTTTTTATTTGATGTTTATCAAGGCGCATGCCAGTACACATGATTTACAAATGGAAATCCATCAATAAAATGGTCTGCATTACAATGTTACCCCCAAGCTGACACAATATTGTAGCTATCAAATTCTATAATTCGCTTTTATTTTTGTCTCTTTTATCCTTCAATCCAACAGACCAAAAACCCCTATTATGGAGTGTGCCATTTTAGGCCCATAAGTTACAGCCTTCTTATCTACCTGCATTATAATGCTCCCCCCCCCCCCCCATTATTTTTCATTGAAACACCCCTCACCCAACAATACACTTTTTTGGCCCTTGTATATTCAGTGGTACAGCCAGTATTACAATAATATTGCATAATTATTTGGCATACGCTAATAGAATCCCTAACCTCGAATTTTCAATTTTTGTTTTTCATCCTCTAAATGAAAGGCCCACAAAGCACAGTTTTAAACAATGCAAGAGCCCACTCCCATCCCCCATCTAAAGGAACATCTAAAACGTTGAACATTTTACAAACATTTATTTTTAAGTAAAAGGAATTATAATTTATTTTGAATTTGAGATGTTAGCTTTCAAAGATATAGTTGTTAGAAATCGTGAATGAAAAATCATTTTTGGTAAACTGAACCACTGTGGTTTTGATCTTGAAAACAGCTTTGTTGTCCTTGGCTTAGTTAAGTAAGAGAATGCTAAATTTTCATATTTTAAGTCCACAGCAAGTGAGAGAATTAGTGATTGTGAGTTAATGAGTGGTCAGGACTAAGAATTTTATATTGTAGATTCTGAGACTAGATAACTCTACTAGAAATCATCTCTAGAATCTAGAATTAGAACAAGACTCTTGACCATTGATGTTAGATTGAAACTATATAGTAAATTATAGTAGAATAATTAGTAGTCTTCCACCTCCGATGCCTAAGGCCGATCTTTAAAATAAGGTGGCAAGATGAGATAACCAATGAGGAAGTGCTACAAAGAGCAGGGTGCCAGGACATCTGCTCTGTTATCAGCAGCAGATGCCTTGGCTGGCTTGGCCACATTCGTAGAATGCCAGTAGGTCGACTTCCACAGGACATCCTGTATGGCGATCTAATAGAAGGCTGGTCGTCCACTTTTACGTTATACGGATGAATGCAAACGCAACATGAAGCTCTTCAAAATTGACACTGGCAACTGGGAAGAGGTGGCACAGGACAGATCCACATGGAGAGAGAGCATAAAGGAAGGATCAAAGATTGCAGATGTCAAACACAACAGAAGCAGAAAGAAGGGTGAAAATGCAACGGCGCCTGGTGATTATATATGCCCAACCTGCGATTGCAGCTGTGTATCAAGGATTGGCCTCTTTAGTCACACAAGCAGTTGCAAAGGGAAAAGATCGTCTATCGAGACATAAAATGCCGAAGACAGAATTAGTATTCTAGATCTATTCAATTACTAATAAATTAATTGTTTTTAAAAATTATTCAATTATTCTAGTTTAGAAATTCTATTAAATGTATAGGAGAATCTATATAGATTAGATCTAGACTATTCTATATCGCCAATATTTCTAGAAATCTAGGAAATATAGCTAGAAGTAGAATATAGTAGATCTACTTCTGAATATAACTACTTCACTGTCTTCACTGCTAGAGCTAAATGGCAGCCTGGTTTATGGACTATTGTTTGGTCATCTCAAAGTCAATGGTCCCATTATCATACCCTGCCTACTGCCTTCCCCCATCATGTTGCAGGAGGTAAAATTTGGACTATGAAGTAATAGATTATCTTTATCTTTAAATCTGAAGAAACACCCAAAACATATTTAAATAAAACATTTTAGAAACAAACAAACATTTTACTCTACTTGTCTTTGAAAAAAAATAAAAAATTTTACCTATTATTTTTCATTGCATCTAAATCTAATCTATAGATTCTATCTAGAATAATCCAATCAAGTATAGAGTCTAGACTCTAGTATAGATAATTAGGTAGAATAATAATTGGTTTTAATGATTATAGATCTAACTATTATATATATATAACACAAGAAGTTGCAAAGGGAAAAGATCTTCTCTAGAGACGTAAAATGCCACACACACACACATATATATATATATATATATCTTATCTTATATAATACAGAATGAGCTTGAAATTTTTATCAAAGTAGGGCCTACCTACTAGACTCTGACTCTAGATCTCATCTTCATCATCTAGATCTAGATTATTTGGTAAAACTTCCCATCATTCTAGATCTATCTAGTAAGACTAGTATTCTAGTCAATCTAAACTAGGAATCTAGTCTATTAAGTCTTAAGTAGTGGACTATCCTATACCTATACTTAGTTACTCTACTATAGTTAACTATATACTATATTCTATATCTAGACATCCAAATCCAAATGCCTTAAAAAAAATACTTACCAATCATAATCTTCTCTTGACTAGAATTGAGTAGATCTAGTCTATATAAAAACCAGTACACTCTTGATCACCACTAGAATCTGACTAGAATGACTAGTCACTAGATTAAGTAGAAGTGAAGTCACTAGGACTAGATCTAGATTCTATATTATTAATATATTATATAGCCTAAATATTATTATATTAATGCCATTATTTAAATTATAATTAGTGCCATTATATATAGTATAGCCAGTATTACTGAGTATACTGTATAGCTATAGGCTATTTAATCAGATCTACTAGAATCTAGATTTCTAGATCTAGACTGTAGAGTCTAGAGCTGTTAGAATCAACTTAGATCTAGATCGAAATCTAGAAAATAAGAAATTAAGTAACTAGACTCTTACTCTTAGGACTCTAAGTAAAAAATCTAAATCTAGATAAAGTCCAGATGAAATCTATCTACTAGATCTATATGCCTAGATAAAATCATAAATTATCTAGATTTTTATTGAAGATTCCTAGAACTAGATCAATGATCTATGTGTCTAGATTAAAAGCTCTAGATCTAGTAAGTCTAGATGTAGTTAGTTACTAGATCTAGTAGTACTAAAGTTTAAGTCTAAATAACTTATGTAAATAACTTTTTATGTAATCTAGATCTAGACTCAAATGTATCTAGACTAGACTATGATTCTTTCTATTCACTTAAAGTCATATTATTGGATACCGAATGGTTGGTTTATCACTGACATCAGTACAGTAAGATCTGATAAAATAATAATAATCTTTAATCTTATACAATTTATTGTTGTCGTTGCTAACAGGCTATTAGTAATTAATAGTATGGCTGCCTGGTCGTGCGGTTTGAGGTTTGTCGTAAATCGTCTAAATTCTATATCACTGCACCCCCCCCACACACACACACACACACACCGAAAAGCGATTTCATGACATGGGGGCACTGGGAACCAAAGGGGAGCTAGCTACAAAGGTGGTGCAAATTGGGGGGGGGGGGGGGCGCTGGCTCAAAGGGGCAGGTATAAATGAAAGAAGAAATCGTAGGTACAAACGAGATTAAGTTGCTTCAAAATTTGCGTTGACGAAGTAAAGATAGACATATTTTAATTAGCTTTCTTGGAGTTTCTAGAGGTAGTCATCGATGACATACGAGACCCGGAGCTAAAGAAAGCTGTCAGAATCAGTGGCAAGCGCAAAGCCAGCGAAGCCCTTGTAGAATATTTGTATTACACAAATGACAAACTCGTGTTTAAGAGGGAAGACCATAGCAATAGACATAACATAAATAAATAGGGACTGGACGTAGGAAGTTTTTATTTGGGGAGAGTCAAATATGTTTTATGTACTCTTATCTTTGTAAAAAACAATTGAGCTTTAAATTATAGGACGTACATTTCAGCCTATATATATTATAACTATGATCTTTAGTTTTGAATAGTACAAAACTGCCATATTCCCAATATTTTGCCTTTGTTTCATAAACAAAGACATAGGAAAATATATATATAGGTCTGTGATATGGATCTATTTTTGTTGACATGTCTTCTTTATTACGTAAAGCCCTTATTCCCAGCCTAGAATTTTCAAGAGACCACCACTTAATTAGATTCAATTTATTAGGTCAAACAAAAGACCTAAAGCTGCGCCTCTAGAGGCTCTAATGTGAGAATAAAGTATTTCAATCGTACAATAAATCAGGGGCGTAACTAGGGATTTGGGGTCCCTAGGGGATTGACCTCTTTAGGGGCCCCTTGCATTTTGACATTCGACATATGACATGAGATAATGTACGCAAAAATATATAAGCCCAAAATCAAATTGGTTCAGTATATCAGTAAACTTAACAAAAAATAATCATTAAGACTCTTTTAATGAGTAATACCGTTGTTTATTAGTTAAATAATGCACAAGTGACATCTCAATTGATATCGCTTCACGTCGTGCATTCTATGCGTCAAAGAAATCTATAACATCATCTACATCGATACTTTCTAGTATTTGTGACGTCACTGACATTAAAGCCATGATAAGCCTTTCTTGCGTCATTGTGCTCCTGAGATAGTTTTTGGTGAACTTGAGCTTTGAGAATGATCTCTCACATGAAGTAATGGAAGTGGCCTGAGTTAGTGGTATTCGGATGAGGTTGCAAGGTTTGAGCACACGTAAGTACCATATGAAGCCTGTTTCCCCAATGTCTATTGGTGATTGTATTACTGGTTTGTTGATGAAAAGTGCTCGTGCATCAATGACATCATTGAAAAAGCGATTTGCCATTTATTTCATCATACAAACAGGAAAAGTAGCACAGTCATTAGCGTGTCTTCAGGTGTCTTGGTTCAAGAAGAAACCTTTGGGTTCGTCTGTAGCAACACGTTTGAATTGCAGTTCTATTGACAGTCCTACATTAGAACTCAACTTCCCATCAAGTGTTTTCTTTATTCTGGTTGTTTTGATTACAGGGAATCTATAGTATTCACTACCTTCTTTTGCTTTTTCGATGGATTGGGTTTTTGTCAGTTTCTCATCATGCAGAAAGCATGAAAGAGTACTAATTTCTTCAGCAGCTACCCGTATATGCAGTCCTGACTTTTGTAGTTTTTTCTGAACTATATTAATTGGGCGCAGGAGCTTTCACCAGAATTCCAGATAGGCAAAAAATTCTAAATTTTCCACTGCATGAAGAAGATTCTGTGCTAATATTATATGATATTACGTCATTGTTGGTTGTTTATGTTTTGTGCGAAAGCAAAAGTATTCAAAGCATACAAAAGTGGGAAAGATCCATATCTCGTTATGCTCGAGTATAGAAATACTCCGATAAGCGGAATGCCGTATTCACCATCACAACTGCTGACGAGTAGAAGACTCAGGGAATCATTCCAACTGATCCCTAACTATTGAAACCATCGGTAGTTGAAAATGCAGAGACATTACTCAACAAACTACAGATGAAAAGCAAAGTGAAATACGATGCAAAAGCAAGACTACCTAAAGATTATTCTGTCGGAGAGTTCGTCTAGGACAAACATGGCAGAAAGCAGTTGTTATAAAAAAATATTTATCACACAGATCTTACATCATAAAGACAAACGATGGAACAATATACAGAAGAAATCAACGCTTTTTGAATAAGAGTTTCGATGAAGACATCTCTGGGTATTAGTAGATATCAGTCTTAAGAACTTTAAAGGAAGGATGTGATAATAACTTCAACAGGAAGGATATGCTAATATTATATATTACGTCATTGTTTGTTGTTTATGTTTTGTGCGAAAGCAAAAGGATTAGATGGAAATAAAAAGAGTTTCCATTGGATTGAGGAAAGATGAATAGAGGGGTAATAACTCGAGTGTGAAGTTTAATTCTGAAATTATAGACGCCAAACCCGCTTAATGGACTATTCTAGCATTATTAAGAATAACTTTTGGATCTGTTATACTCGATTCTGTAAATTTTGCTTCAAGGTTAGTTAGTGTAGTAATAAAATACTCGCCATTCAGATCTATTATTAGTAAAGGTAACAAGATACCTGGAATTCGCTGTAAATCATGCAATTTTATTCGAGGCAACAAAGTTTAAAATGTAAAACTAACTTTAAAAAAAACTTTGATCTCTGTGGGGAAAAATATTTGTAAAATGTCAACAAAGTCAACGTACTGATAGACCTAGATTTAGTTTTAGTCTGTTATAAATTTAATCCATAAATGTTGAAAAAAAAAAAAGACACCCGTTGACACTATTTGTCAATCAAATATATTTATTTATGTATTTACAAATAAATTTCGGACACCCATTAGGGCCCCCCCCCCCAGGTGGGGGCCCGGGGGGATTTTAAAATTCCCCCCCTCCCCCCTCTTAGTTACGCCACTGCAATAAATACTCGAAACATTTTCTGAACAAGAATGTTGAACACAAAGATTAAGTGAATGTTATACACGTCTATTAAATAGCATTTCTATTGTTTCTTAATAATTTCCTGTACTCCTTCATGGTTCCAGACATATACGGTTTTGGGCAATTCGACACTATCCCTGAACTCCACATAGATCACATAGATAGATCATATATTCCGTTAATTTTAAGGACTTTTTCGTATATTTTGCAATTTCGGGAGATTTCCAGGAGCTTCTGGTAAATCGACAGGAGGGCGCGGGAAATATGAGTTTGAGTTATAAAATGGTTTAATTTAATAATTTATACACCTTGAATTAACGCAGGTAATATGAAAGTGCGGGGCCTATAAAAGTGCGGGGCCCACTGCGGTCGCATAGGTTGCAGTGGCCTAAGGCCGGCCCTGCAAAATAGCGGTAAATGCTACGCCACCGGTCGACTAGTATATTTATACATATATATATATATTGTTGTAAACCTGTTCCGTAGACCCTATGATAACCATTTTTCCACTTGAGAACTGTTTGAATTTTGTAAATGTAGTGACCTGAGCGAGTGTGTTGATTTGTTTAGGAACTTGAGTTATGATCATTGATTTTTCGACTGAGGATTTTTTTTCTTTAATTTGTTTTTGTGAATCAGGATATGTAAATTTCATTAGTAGTTGGCCTACTGTGAAATTATTTTTTTTTACTACTAGTATTGACTGATCATAGTTGGATTGTGCTTTTGTAATCAGAAAGATACCGGCGAACTGAGAATCGGAGAGTTTACCCGTCATATCCATTGGCGTAGCATCCATGGCGCGAAGGTGTTCAATGAACCCGGGCCCATGACAATTAGGGGCCCATAGCCTGGGATGCAGCAAACATGGCCCAAAGGGGTTCATTGCGCTTGGGCCTATGGCTCATGACCAGTTGGGGCCCACATGAGAACTTGAACAAAAATAATAACACTATTATAAAAACCAATTCAAAATAGAATCGAAAAAGTTCCCTCAAAATGCCCTACAAAATACAATGGCCCTACATTTTCACTCTAAATAATCTTCAAAACGTTAACCCGAGTTTTCAGCTAGACTTAATGTACCAGAGGCTTGGTTGTAAGGATTTTTCTAATGAATAGAACTACTTTGATCAGATAGTGGTGGCTAGGCCTAAACATACGTTTGTGGTGCCAAATGTTGCCAGATCATCCCGTTCTTTTTCTTTCCTGTATGTTAATAAAACCATTGATAGTAGTCCCCTATTACAGGAATATGTGGAGGGGGGGGGAGTGAGAAAGAGATAGAGAGTTTTATTAAGATAATATTGATGTGTAGGACAAAAAAAGTAAGGGGTGACAATTAGATTCTGATAGTCACGAATTAAAATTTCAGACAGCTGCTAATATTTGCACTATATGCCTAAATCTATATCTAGACTTTATGTGAGCTTCCGCTCCCAGAGCTATTTTTATATGTAACTTTAGCTATTTTTGTGTATTCTATTTTTATAGGGTAGTGCCAAATTTATTATTTGTACTTTCCCCCTATTGTTATATAGGTTAGTGCGGATAGTATAAAAAGTAATGTACATGCTGTCTTAAAACAGTTCAGTGTACAGTTGACCAGTGGTCAGTATAGTATGTCTGTGTGACAGCCGAAGATCTTTGTGGTCTGTCATGTAATTATTTTATTATACTGTACCTGGGACGGCCTGCTATTATTACTGCTGATTATATCTGCTGTGTTACTGCTGATTTAGTGATTATAACTGCTGAAATACATGCTGCTATTACTCTGCTGTGCTATAACTGCTATTAGTAGATATAGATTTATTTTGTTTCTGTAGTGTTGCTTTAGTGACGGCTTAGTGGCTTAGACTTTATAGTCTGTTTCTGTTCTTAGTGAATACTAATAGTAAGGTACTAAGGCTAAGGTGTTCTTGTTTTGGACATTTTGGTTTTAGTTATGGGTTGGTCAAAGTAGTAGAATATTGTAGCTCTAGACTAGTTTATTGTAGTGTGTTTGAGTAGATCTAGGTCTAGTGTAGTAGTTGTAGTGATTTAGTTAGATAGTTGGTTTGGTTAGTTTGTTGGTGTTTTTAGTGGCGTAGATTCAGAGGGTTTTAGTTAGTATTAGTTGTTTTCGTTGTAGTGTATATATTTTATTATTGATTTATTTTTTTTGTGTATGTAAATAAAGTTTCGCTTTGTTTATTTATCCTAAACTAAAGTTTCGTTATCTTGCTTTCATTTAGTTTAGGTTAGTATGTCTGGTTGCTTAGGCAACTCTTGCCCCTTGGTCGAAGACTGAGGTGTCACAGATAGAGCCCACCCAGTAGCGCTAACATCTGCCTACTGTAAATAAAATTTAATTTGAGCAAAGAAAAGGTCTCCCACTCGCGCCTGCCTGAACTGCTCACATTTACATTAAATATTAGCAAGCAAAAAAAAATCATGTTCTTCTGCAATCGTTAAAGATGTTGAATTTTTTGTGTTATTGCAATGAATATTGAAACCAATTATAACAAAATCTAGCAAATAGGGAGAGGACTAAATTGATTCATTTTTCTTTTTTTATTGGTGACATCACCAATACGAAAGAAAAATTGGACATGGACCTGATGGTATTCCAGCTAGATTACTCAAAGAACTAAGCAATGAGCTAGCCCCAGTGTTCAAAATACTCTTTCAGGCTTCACTTAACCAGGGCAGAGTACCAAAGGACTGGAAAGAAGCTAATGTCACCCTCCTATTTAAAAAAGGAGAAAAATCTGACCCAGGAAACTACAGACCAGTATCACTTACCAGCATCACATGTAAAATCCTAGAACACATAATATGTAGCAACATCATAAACCACTTAGACAAACAAAATGTCCTCACACCATACCAACATGGCTTTAGGAAATATAGATCATGTAAAACACAACTAATAGGACTAATTGATGATTTTTCTAAAGGTTTAGATAATAGTGAACAAATAGATGCTATCTTACTAGATTTTTCTAAGGCTTTTGACAAAGTTTACCACCATAGTTTGCTTAAAAAATTAAAATATTTTGGCATTAATGGTCCACTGCATCAGTGGATTAAAGATTTTCTGATAGGGAGAGAACAAACTGTATTAATAAATGGCTCTAAATCAACACCGATAACAGTAAACTCAGGTGTACCTCAAGGAACAGTCTTGGGTCCACTACTATTTTTAATTTACATAAATGATTTACCAAATTGCATTACTTCAGGAACAAAAGTCAGAATATTTGCAGACGATTGCATAATATATAGAACAATAAAAACAACACAAGACACAGATATTTTACAAAGAGAATTAGATGAATTACAGAAATGGGAATCAAATTGGAGCACGTCTTTCCACCCAGAAAAATGTCAGTTGTTAAGAGTAACACAAAACTAAAACAAATTAATTCCACTTATCTTATTCATGGCAAACCAGTAACACAGACTGAAAACGCAAAATACCTAGGTGTTATAATAAACGAAAAACTGTCATGGAATCCACATATTGATGAAACTATAAAGAAATCAAACAAAGCATTAGGATCTATTAAAAGAAATGTCTATAAATCAAATAAGAACATAAAACTAAAATGTTATTTAACCTTGGTTAGGCCAATAATAGAATATGCATCCTCCATTTGGGACCCCTCAACTCAAGAAAACATTAAGAAACTGGAACAGACACAAAATAGAGCAGTGAGATTCATAACAAATGAATATTCACATTTGACTAGAGTAACACCTATAGTAAAATCACTTAGAATCATTTAGAAAACCTTCAGGACAGAAGACTCAAAAGTAAAGTAGCAATTATACATAAAACACTGAACCATAATCTCCAAATACAAAAACAAAATTTAATAAAATATTCTGAAAGACACAAAGATAAAGGCACATTCCTCGTCCCATATGCTAGGACAAATTTGTACAAATACTCCTTATTCCCTAGTGCTATTAGAGCATGGAATGGGTTGCCTGAGCTAGCCAGGAAAACCAGTGACTTGGCAGAATTTAAGTCATTGGTTAATATGCATGGCTAAATGCATGACGCGTAGGACGTAATCATCTTCTTTTTTGAAGTAACGTCTGTATTATATAAGATAAGAAGATAATTGATCTAATTAGCAAAATTTGTGATCATCGATGACGAAATTATCAAAGAATTAGAGAACCATATCTAGGTTTTCATATTTTGTAATGAAAAATTCCCAATCACCCTTACATAAACTGCGTAGCTTAGGTTATGATGGTGCCTCTTATATGAGTGGATAGTACAATGTTCATCAAGCATTTCTTTATCAAAAGCAGCCGCTAGCGGCGGCTAGTGCATTATGTTCACGGTGCTAACCACAACGTATATTTAGTCTTCAATGTTTCCGTCAGCTGTGTTAAAGAATTGCAGATTTCTATGACTTGGTATGTGATGTCCTTTTAGCTCACGTGGCGCCTTTTGAATCCATTTGGGAGAGCATTGTACCTAAAATATGGCTTCAAAGAATGAGGTTTAGGTATTTTGATGTATTAATGAAAGATGTTAATACAAATTACTTTGTTTTAATCAAAGAAAAAAGAAAGTCTGGAGGCGGAGACATTTATGGGTTGATTTGAAATATTCAATACTATTGTTCTGCATATTGCCGAGTACAAAATTGGAAAAGCAACCAACGTGATTTTAAAAAATGTTGGAAAGTGAGCAACAAGATCTAAATAAAAGCAGAAATTCAACTGGAGAAGATCTAGAAAGAATGACTTTGATAGTGTAAAAATGAGGCTATAAGTAGATCGATCTTGCATTGTGATCTAGTTTTTTGCTCTACACGGTTGTGGAAAGTTTAAAAGCCAATTTGGTGAGGCTACCACTAACTAGTGTGAAAAATAAATATAACAATGTAGAGAAGACTTGATAGTTCAGCTGGTCATTCTCGAAATTGATCAAAACATAAGAATTTCTATGACACAGGTTGGCTTCACTTGATGTTCTTTTTATTGAACTAGAAGCAGCAACAAATTTAGAAATAGATGCTACTTAGAAGGCAAAAAAAATCTATTTTAGTTAATAAATTTTAGATCTATTTACTGTTAAATAATTGACATAGAACATTTTTTACAATTTTTATATAGAACAATAGTTTACATTTTCGTTTGGAACACCTGACGTGGTTTAATTGTGTCAAGAAGTTTTACGTACAAACATTGACCTTCGAGACTGGTAATGAGTCCTAACTAAATCAAACGTAATGACATTTTTAATTCTAAAAAAAAAAGTACAATCCTTGCATTGGAATGTCTTTTGGTAAATGTACTGTTACATTCAGATCACTTAATTTCTTGTTTGTCACACACTAAATTTGTCTTATTGGAGGGTGTGGGACCCACCAAAATATTCTTGAACCCGGGCCCACGGGTACCTTGCTACGCCACTGGTCATATCTAAACTTCTGTGTAAAAGGGTTTACCCGATTTGTTTACAAGCTTCATTATTTACTAGAGCCACATTGCTGAACATGGCTGTTTGGTGTACGTGGGTAGTTTATTAGTGTGGTAGATGCTAGTTCCAGTGCTTGCCTTTCTGCTCTAGAGAGATCGCCAGTTGCTATTGACTTTCCCAGTCTTTTGTCCATTCAATTAGTATGTCAGCTCCTCCGTTTATGTTGGGTTTTTGAGAGCAGTGTTTCTCAACATTCGGCGAAAACAAATTACGTTGGTGTTCCTCTTCTGCTCCAATGCCAAGCGTTCTCTTGCATTCTTACAAGCACAAGCGCATTCTCCTGACCTATATTTATTATGTCTATTCATCCTATTAAAAAAGGGAGGTCAAATTAAGTGAAACAAAGTAGGTGGGGGCATGGGCCGACACTAAAATGTGAATGACAATTGAAGCACATATGTAAGTATGTCTTTTTTTGTATAGTCCTCGTAAGATTATCTCCACGTTAGGAGAAACCTCTTGCAGTTAGCTTTTATCAGTCCTAAGAAAACGTCAACACAACGAAAGTTTAACTTTCGAAGAAATTTGCGCGCTAAACGGTTAAAACGCGCTAAACGGGTTTTTGAACTTAAAGCTCTTTGGCGGAGGGGGTTTAAGCTCACCCCCCCCCCATGCCTACGCTCATGTTAAAATGTTTAATTTATAAGAACACTAGTGTAACGATAATTTCTATCTTATCTTTCATATCTTATATAACACAGACGTTACTTCAAAAAAGAAGATGATTTCGTCAGGCATCTAGTCATGCATGTCAACCAATTCTGCCAAGTTAAATTCAACCAAACTTAAAGCTCTTTGGAGGATGGGGTTTAAACTCAAACCCCCCATGCCTACGCTCATAGAATTTTGAGTGTGTAGTTTCCTTTTTTTTAATTGAAGAGGTGGTTTGTAGCTTTAAACCCACCCCGCTGGAGGGGAGTTTTAAACTAAAACCCCTCTAGATGGGGTTTTAACCCATTGGCTATGCTCTTGGAATTTGGGGATTGTTTGCATTAATTTTTATTTGTTTTATAGAAGAGGGGGGTTTAAACCAAAAAAAACCCTGGAAGGGGATTTTAAGCTCAACCCCTCTTGGCTAAACTGGGGCAAGAGATGGTTTAATATTAGAATCTCATCTAAAATAGACAAATCAAAGCAAAAAACCGGCGGGGGGATTTCATTTCGGGGTGGTTGCATTTTCCTTATTTTCATGAAACTGACAAGGCCATTTTAAAATTCAGAGTTATTACCTTGCACACAACTGACATTTATAGAATGATACGACTGAGGTATGTTGTTCAACAACTTTATTTGCTTTGCGCTGGTATCATTGAGTTATAGGTGATCAAGTCATTAGTTGAGTTGGATACGTAGAATGATACAGTGTTGTTAAAAGATGATACATTTTTTTCACAATATTTTTTTGCTGTAAGTTATTTTATTTCAACAAATTAAATGTCAATTATTTAGGAAATCGGAAACATGACTTCTCGTAAGTAATTGGCAGGAAAATAAAAACAACATGAGAAGTTTGGTTACATCTCTAAAGAAACTTCAAATAAAGAAATTTTTTTTTTTTTAAGGTTTATGGATCTTAAATAATTAACTTTCTTGTTTTTATCACGGTACCTTTTCTTAAGTATTAATTTCCTATGCACTGATCACTCAACTTCCAAAATTATATCCTGTAAAAGAACTATTTGTGTTTTTGTAATTTTTTTTTAGCCTTGATATGTTCTAGATGTAATTGCATATTCAACACTGCGGCTACAACATTTTCTTTTTTTTTTCAGTTAAAGTATCTTTTTTGTTGCTTTACATATGAAGCGCAAATTTAATGAGTTATTATGCTTTAAGTTTTTTGTTATTTGTTTCTTTACACAGTACAACAGCAATGTTAAGATTATTTAAAGTTATTGGAATTGAGTTGTAATGATCACCACATGAAAAGTGGTCTTTTATCACATTTGCACAAGTATTTTAAGCAGTTCAGTAAAATGGTGAAGTTGCTTATTTCGCTAGGACCTTGTGCTAATTGTTGAATTAAGCATGCTATCGAAGAGGAATCATTAAGTCCAAACATTTGAATGGTTGGTTTATCCGGTGGGCACGCCAGCAATCCATATTTATTCACCATTTCCTGGGCGAATTCTCCGTGAATCTAAAAATTAAAAAAAAACAAAGTTACACGCAGACAAGTTGCAAAGATAGTATTTGTTTTCAAGCAAACCAAGAAGTGGCCCACATTGGATAGCACTGCAAAACTATATACAAACTTCGAAAGTCCTCCATATAACATGTTCATTCACTCTTGTACATTCACTCACATCAATCCGTGAACAATATTGTCGTAAAACTAGGCGGTGGCGCTAACTACGGCCTGGTTGTTGGACTACAGTGGACATAGTCACCTAAAGTTGACAGTTCCCCGCCTTCTAAGTGGCTTCTATGGGACCTCCCCCTTTATGTACCTATCTACCGAAGATGTACACTTCCGCCTCCGTGGATTCGGCAATAGGGCTACCCACTAACAGCACCAATCGTTTTGGTGCGAGCCGTTTAGGCACGAAGAAGCTCTGTCAATAATAAATCTAATTAACTTTTTTTTTGTACTATAGTAGATGTATATTAAGTAAACACATTCCCTCTCCTTTTGGCGCTGCCGTTTTAGTGCGACCGTTTGGCGCAGGCGTTTTGGCGTTGTGGTAGTTTTCCGCACAAAGTGGTTTATTTCATTGTTAACTCCAACTAAACAACAACAACAAAAAAAAGAGAAAACCTTTCTTCAAGGAACAGAACCACGAAAAAAAAGAAGAGGCACACAGGGAAAGCGATGGGAAGACAATATAAAAGAATGGACGGGCCTGCCATTGAAAGAGGTTCTATCTAAGGCAAAAGACAGAGAGAAATAGAGAAAGACGGTCGACAAATCCTGCATGGTGCCCCAACGGTCCAACAGACTAAGGGATAGGCAAAAGGTAAGGTCAAACCTATTTACCTGGTGGATTTTTCATATCCCTCAATAATGTTATGATAAATGAGTTGGGGTGTATGGGGTTCTGTAGGAGAAGTAGAAGTCAGTCGGGTTCTCTGAGCAGCTCATTGACCTTGGTCTCCACTCAGAGCCCAGCTAACACGTGTGGCTCCAAGCAGTTGTCTGCATGCGGCAAAGGCCACACCTCGGCAAACCATCTCGACTGACGGGCCAAACCAGGTGAGGGTTAGCCAAAGCTAGTATCTGGTAAAACTATGGTCTCGGCCCACCATCAGGATTGGAAATCTAGTTGCGGATGCATGGCGCTCAAGTCAAATTGGACTACCAGGACCATCAGGCGTCACCTAGCAAACGCCATGGAACGTTTTGGAGAACTGTGGGACACGTAGAACACACTGGTCATCCACTGGACCCCAAACCAGCTCCAGTTGTCTGGACTTTGTTCTGCCACTGGATTTAGCTGGCAAGGGGCGAGAGAGTGATGCTAATGTAGCGCAAATCTCCCTTACTTTAATAAATTTTCATCGCGCAAGTCACATTCTCATCTCTCATACTCAGCATATCCACAAAACTGAAAGTCTACAGTGCTGTAGTTCTCCCGTCACTCATATGTATTAGAGTCCTGGACCTTATATTCCCGCAACATCAAAACGCTAAACTCCTTCCATTTACACTGTCTAATGAGTATCCATAAGATGCGTTGGTCCGACCACATGCCAGACAATCTTAAAGCTTTCCAACATGAAAAGTATCAATGCGACAGTAAAAAGGTCCCAACTTCGATGAGCGGGAAATGTAGTCCGCATGCCAGGCAATCGCTTTCCTAAACGACTTCTGTACGGCGAGTTGTGTTCAGGAAAGCGCTCCCAGGGAAGGCAATACAAGCGCTATAAAGACACTCTCAAGAGCTCCTTCAAGGAATGCGATATCGACATTCACGGCTGGGAAGCACTAGCTCTCGATCGCTCCTTATGGCGTGAAGCTGTGAGACTCGGAGTCTACAGATTTGAGGCAAAAAAAGTGGCCGAACCAACAAAAAGCTGAGAGAAGAAACAGGCCCATCTGCAACTGACCATACCCATCCATGCCACACGTATGCGGCCGGCTTTTTAAAGCGATGATTGGACTTTACAGTCACCTTCGAGTCCATAGGAAATGAGAAATGTGCTCATCTAGGTTTGTAATTTGTAATGTATTTCGTTAAAATTTTGTATTATGAATGACATGCAGGGGTCTGAATGGTAATACTTATATTTATATTGCTGTGTTTGTGATTTGAATGAAATATTGAAGCTAACCTTTTAAGTTACCTTAATATTGTATCCATACTTTTCCAATGCAGTGAGTAATTTCTTCAATCTAACTGCCAATTCACTTTTGGTAATTACGTCACTTCCACCCTTTGGGCTTTTAGATTCTTTCTCCATCATTGAGAAAATATTACTGACCGTGTAACCATAGAAACGCCGCCGCTTTGAGTCCTCCTAGATATACATTTCTATTCATTACATGCCATTTTTAATATTGAAAGACCTAGGCCAGAGTTTCTCAAACTGTTAGAAGGGTGGCATATCTGTTTCATCTTTGAAATAGGACCCCGTTATAAAAGCATGACTGTTTTCTACAAATGCGTTTGCAACATCGTTATGTTGACGACTTTTGCGGAAAAAATAAAAAAAAGTTCCTTGACAAAAAGTCTTACTTCATTAACAGGAAGAGGATCTGAATACGACCATGTTCATTACAGACGTAGGTGTGCCATGTGCTGGGAATGCTTTCTACGCTCCCATAAACTTCTTGCTGACTGGAGGGAGAGCCAGCTGCCTCTTAATACTATCACCATAATGACTTCTTTTTATTTCCTAGTCCTAATCAACAAAATATTACTAACATTTTTTTTTGAAACACTAAACGGGCTAGCTATAACGAGCATTAATTATGTACAGTTAAAACATAAGAAAATATGCAAAGAAAAACCGGAGAATGTTGTCTTTAAGTTTCTTTTCTTATTCATTACGACCGTCCTGGACCCCACTGTAGGAGCTTATAACGCTCTGAGACCCCAGAAAGCTAATAGGGGGTTGGGCGAACCATTTTTTTAAAATAAGATGCCGATAGTAAAAGTTTGAAAAACACTGACCTAGACTAATAAAAATGAATGAACTTACCAGTCCGATATACTATTGCCAATTTTAAATAAATACGGTAAAATAAAGCAAAAGATTTAACTCCGTTAAAATTTGTGCTGTTTTTAAATAAACACCACCAACAATATATACACGGACAGACAGACAACACAAAACTAATAGCGGCTTTTTACCTTTCGGAGGCCGCTAAAAAATAAATGTGAATAAGTGTTAGGTGTGAAAATTAATTATTAGAAAAAAAATAACACATCTTAATTAATGATTTAACAATGTAGTAGAAGAGTTGAGTGCAATTAGAACATAAATATAAACCTAAAGTTGCTTTTGCTTATAAATAACAGACAGATAATTGCGTCCTACGCGTATCTATGTCATTCTAGCCGTACGTGTTAATTAGAGTCTTAAAATCTGCTAATTCATTGGTAACATTGGCATCCCATTTCATATTTTGTGTTACAAGTGAATAATAACAACTTGTATGAATTAGTCCTATCAAATGGAATAAGAAATGTGCCTTTATCTTTGTGTCTTTCCAATTATTTTCTTAGGTTGTGTGTTTGTATTTGTAAATTATGGTTTAGCGTTTTATGTATTTATGTAACTACAATTCACCGTCTTGTCATGAAGTATCTCTAAATTTAGTGATTTGACTAAGGGTGTTTCATAAACTCAGTCAAATGTGAATATTCATTTCTAAGAACTACCATGACTCTATTTGCGAAAGTTATAGTTTCTTTATGTTTTATTGAGTTGAGGGGTCCTAAACAGCAGGTACATATTGAAATATTGGACTAATCAAGGTTAAATAGCATTTAAACATTTAAGTTTTATGTTCTAGTTTCATTTGTAAAAGTTTCATTTAAATAAACCCTAATGTTTTGTTTGATTTTTAAATAATTTCATAAATATGGGGATTCCATTAGAGTTTTTCATTTATTTTCATTTCATTACACCTAGGTAATTATAGTTTTTAGTGGGTGTCACTGATTTACTATAAATGAGATACGTGCTATTGGTTTGTTTTAGTTGCTCAAAACCATGAGCTAGCACCAGTGTTCAAAATACTTTTCATGCACAGTGTGTTGTTAAATATATTGTACATTGGGCGTAGTGTGTTGTTAACTATATTCTACATTGGGCGTAGTGTGTGTTAAATATTTTGTACATTGGGCGTAGTGTGTTGTTAAATATATTGTACATTGGGCGTAGTGTGTTGTTAAATATATTGTACATTGGGCGTATTGTGTTGTTAAATATATTGTACATTGGGCGTAGTGAGGTCCAGGGACCATCGATAAATCCGAACGACAGTCCAGCACGCAAACTAAACGACCAGGCAGGGTTCATACCCTGCTTGTTGCCATCCTCCATCGTCCAGCGCGAAGTTAATTATTTTAAACTTAGAAGAAACACCCGAAACAAGTAAAACAAAAAAAACAACATTTTTTACAACGGCCAATGAATCTTTGAAACATTATTACTTTTGACCATCAAAATTAAATAACGTCATGAATATTCTTTGCGAATAGGCAGATCCGACAGAATCCGACTTCGACGGGGGCCGCCTCTGAGTTTTTGTAACACAAACTCTCTTTGTAATCTTGTTAATACATTCGTTCGCTGTAGTGATGGGAACTAAACTAATTTTTTTTAGTTAAACTAAAACTAAGTTTGAACTAAAAAAAAAGTAATTAAACTTTTAGTTAATCACAAATTGAAAAAATTAGTTAAACTAAACTAAGAAACTTTAGTTGACTATTTTGACCTTTTTTTAGGACGAAACAGCCAAACATGAAAAATATAAAGCAAAACCATTCTCTTTAGCAAAATGTAATAAACATTTATTTGTGCACATGAAAAAAGATTTAAATGTCTTTATGGGATAGTTGTAGATCTTAATAGAATCACTAGAATGATACTATTATATAAAGAAATTAGAAGTAATTGTCCAAGTTCTTATAAGTTACCTTTAGAAGTAATGATAAAACTGCACGTTGACTCTCTTAACTAACTATAGATTCTAGAATATTCTGGATCTAATATCTTCTACAAACGAAATGATCAGAAATATAATCTGGATCTAGAATTAGATCTAGCTACTAGACCTAGATCAAATAATTCATATTTTAATCTAAAAATAATCTAAGAAATGCTAGTTACTACCCGGTACTACTATATCTAAAATCTAGATAGAGTCTAGTAGATATCTTAGTAACTCTAGATCTAGAGATTTTGGAGTACATCTCGACTAAATCTATGTAATTGTGTATTGAAGTTAAATTATATCCTTATTATATTACTAAGATAGAATTTTGGTCCAGATAGGGCCTACATAGGTGGAAGACGTTTTAATATTGTAATTAACAGGAATAATGAGAAAAAAAGGGGGGTGGGAGCAAAATATCATTGTTAAAAAAAATGTGGAACATTATCAATATAAAAGTGAACTAAATCAACATCTTTGAGTGATCCAACGTTTGTATTTAAAGATTCATCAGTAAATAATGAGTAAATACACACAAACTCTAGACATTATACTAATAAGGCTTGTCTTTGAGACCGAAAATTAATAAGGAATGCAGTATTTCACGCGCATACGCAGTCCCAGCTGTGACCTACATAGTTTGCCAAATCCAGCGCAGACATAGCCCCTATTTGTCGCTGGTTGACATACATTCCCTCTTCGCTGTCTAGGTCTTTCCTCGACATTGGATTTTTCAAAGTGGTTTATGATGTTGTTATACATTGTGTTGTAGTATTTTACTGTATAGAATATGTATAGATCTATATAATCTGTAGTTTCTTGGATTTTAAATAAAAAAGTGACATTAGCTTTTTTCCATTCCGTACTTTCCATTTATTGTATTTACCTTGATAAAGTGATTCTGAGAAAGCACTGAGAACACTTTTTGCTTAGTTCTTTGAGCAATCTAGCTGGAAAACCACCAGGTCCAGAAGCTTTATTAGGTTTCATGCAAGATAATAGTTTTTGGATCTCATTTTCTTTCAAATTGTTGTAACTCTGCTCCTGCGCCGACTCATGCGGCTCGAGATGAACTCCATTTGGGAGCAGAGAAGGAAAGTCTAATCCTCCCGTAGTGTTCTGGCGAGAAACTGTGTCGTACGGCGTAATGCCTCGTAGCCCCCATACAAGTCGATTGACTACTTAGACACGTCTCCCCTTAGCTCCAGGTGCTGGGGTAACTCGTACAAGACGTGCGACACTGTTTCGACGCTCTCTCCACAAGTGAAGACATCCGGAACGGGCAAAGTATGTCCCAATTAGACAGTGTTCTATCATACACTGCGCAATGATTGCTTGGTCTGACCTCTTTAACCGACTCCACGGATCGTCGCGATCTGGGTGACGCATACGCTGCCAGACACCACGGACTCTGTCGGAATCCTCCCAAGTCTTTAACCACTTCTCAGAAATGAGTGCTCGGATTTCAGCCGTATCTTGTAGAAACGTGCTTGGTGCTTCAAGGTGAGTGGCTGCCAAAGCTCCCTTTCTTGCGAGGACGTCTGCCGCCTCCTTGTCCCTCACGCCACAATGTGAGAGCGTCAACTGCATAAAAACGACAGCTCCAATAACTCGGCTGATGTTTTCTCCCGCCCGCCACCGCCACCCATGGCTAAGAGACTGGGGCAAATGTCTGTTACCAACATGGCTGAGGTCGCGGTGCTCTTTTTGGGTCTTTCGAGCTCTAATAGCCTCGAATGCCCTGGCTATACCTGTTAATTCAGCGTCCATGGAACATGCGGCGAAGCCGCTGCCAAATGTTTTAGTATGGCAGGTGTTATGTGCCTCTTAGTGGCTCCTTCCTGCCCTATAAGGATCAGGTTAATTTGTGGGGTGGGCCCACGGAGGGCGAGTCCCTATCCTTTTAATAGCGACCCGATTAGTGGAGAGCCCAGATGTTTTGAACAAATTGGCCACAATGTGTAGGAATGATTGCATTTTGATGCGGTTCGTCTCTTTCCACTGATAACTAGTATTTTGGTGGGTAGCCTCGAATCGCACATTTCGTAGCGCCCTCTACCTCCTTAAATTTTATGGGGTCACATTACATATAATTTCAGCAGCATTAGTCGGGCTTTTCCTAAAGGTGCCGCAAATAATCCTTAGCTTTTGAGCCTGTACTCCGCCAAGTGATTCGAGGGCTGTCTTACTGGCGAATACCTGGATGGTATAGCTGTACACGATTCGTGATCTGACAGCCCCTCTCAGAATATCTATCTTAGATAGGCCTACACCGCACAACTCGGAATATCTATCTCAGATAGGCCTACACCGCACAACTCAGACTATCTCAGGAAAACAACTCTCCTAATCTAACCCAAAACTTCTCTCTCAATAAAAATCAAGTCACACAATCCTCTAACAACTTCAAGAACTCCTACTACCTCATCTCTCCCTCATCTCTCCAACTAAACTTCTTACATCTGACATACCCCCTACCATTCACGTGCCATAGTGATCAGGATCTCACCGCTTGTGATACCCTCTCAATAAATGAGGTCAATTAAACCCCCCAAAATTTAGCCCTCAAAAGAGCTAAATTTACAATCACTGTGTTATCACTATTACACTCATCTCAAAATATAAATACACAATCATGGTTACACATATAAACCAAAAAATAAAAAGGGAATGGTGGTATCATTTGTACATTCTTCACCCTCGATACAAATCTAACTCCCAGAAATAATAAATCCAAACTCCCTCCCTAAATGAAATCGCCCCTCAAAGGGTAAGGAATGAAGTTTTTATAATTGCTTCGGTTCAGTTTTTCTTATTAGAGGTAGATTTTAATGTTAACCCATCACATGCCCCAGCCTTACCAAAGAGTTGAAGTTACCCCCCCCCCCCTTTTTCGATAAAAACTGAATTCCATGAGCGTAGCCCGGGGGGGGCAGTTTGAATAAAAACCCCATCTCGGATATTTAAAGGTAAACGTCACTTAATACCATGAGCGTGCCCGAGGGGGGGGGAGAGGGGTTGGAGATTAAAAATAAAACGAAAATTCAAGCAAAGCAACTTTCGACGAGCCCCATCAGAATGCTTTAAGCCCGTCAATTAGTGAATATGTCAGTGTATATGCTACAATGAAATTGAACGAGCCGGTCTCATTTTCTTTCCTTCTCTCCATATATATATATATATATGGTTACTTCTGCCTCGGAAGAAAATGGATGCGCCCAGATGAGTCACTGGCTTTGGTTACGTCTTGAGATGGGGCAGGATCTGGAGTGGTAACTTCAAAAGATATAGAAGATATATAATTTTATTGCACCAGATAGTACTTTCTGATATCCGGCCGGAGCCGGATATAGCCGGTTAGAAAAATATGATATTCGGTCGCAGCCGTGGCCGGATAACTACATCACCTACATAACTTTTCAATAGCTCGTTTTACTGAAGATTGTGCAACTCTTCAAATAACATACCTTTATTCCTAGTCCTTGTTGTTACATTTATTGACCTCCTTGTTTGAAATTTTATAAAATACTCAGACACAAAGATAAAGGCACATTCCTCGTTCCATATGCAAGGACAAATTTGTACAAACGCTCCTTCTTCCCAATCGCTATTAGGGCAGGGAATGGGTTGCCTGAGCTAGCCAGAAAAACCAGTGACTTGGCAGAATTTAGGTAATTTGTTAATATGCATGACTAAATCACGACGTGTATGACGTAATCATCTTCTTTTTTGAAGTAACGTCCTTTATTATATTAGATAAGATAAGAAGAACTCTGAGTTTGAGTTTTGGCACATCGGTACAATTTAGGCCATGTCGTGCCCGTAATATTTTAGGCCTAGTGTAGTGGGTATAGTTAAAGATGGTGTTACGCATTAGTGTTTGTTGTAGGTTGAGTGGATAGCTGTGTGCTATATGTATTTACCTATTTCATACCATCAACTGGTCATCAGGCTTCTGGTCCTGGCTTCTATAGCTTTATATAGATGGTGGCTGTTTAATTATAGTTGGAATCTGAAGCCTTGTAGGCCAATATTTAGTTGTTTAGATTAGTTCATTTGCGGCAAACGATATTTTATTAACAGCTGGCACTTGCAAGTATACCTATTTATAGCTTCACAACCTTAGATGGTCCGAAATGTATATTAAATTGTAGTCTGTAGGCCTATTATGAAGATCTTGGTCTAGTCCAGTCTAGTCTAGATATAGATCTAAGAACATTCAAAAAAAAATAAAAAAATTGATTCAACCCTCCCTACACAAAAAGTAAATAAACTGTGTGTCGGACTGATTTTAACCACCTGGTCAGATAAACCTACACCTAGATGTGTACTGTGCAAAGTCGACGATGGTGCTACGCAATAGTGTTTGTTGTATGTTGAGTGGTCAGGCAAGAAAATAACATTGGCACTTGTTACAGAGGTCAAATGTTTCTTAAAACTCTCACAGATTTTTTTCTTAGGTTACTAGGTCTAAGTGTAGAGATACGGATCAATTTCTTTTATGAGATTTTTAACTTTACTGTAAGGTTATCCATTTTATAAGTCAATAGAATAAAAAAAATGAAACTAACCTTTTCTTTTGTTAATGTTTTAATTCAATGCAAAAAGATACACCAACACAAGCACATCTTTTATTTTATTTAATTGTGCGACAACGTATGTAAGAAATCCTCCTTATTACTGATTTTATTGTGGATAAATAATAAAACAATTATATCGAATCGTATGCCTACAACCATATAGATTAGCTAGATATAGACAAAACGAACAACACACAGACAAAATTATGAAACGTTCTCAGCTTAATTTTCTTTTTGAGTTTAGTTTAACTATTTTTTGAGTTTAGTTTAACTATTTTTAGAGTTTAGTTTAACTATTTTTGAGTTTAGTTTAACTATTTTTAGAGTTTAGTTTAACTATTTTTGAGTTTAGTTGAACTATTTTTAGCGGCCCCCGTAAGGGGAAAAGCAGCTATTAGGTTTGTGCAAAATGTCAATCTGTCACACTCAGCTCTAGAAAACTAGAAGAGATATGAAAAATATTATTTCACCATAAAATGCGGCTTAAAAAGGTTAGGTACAACAGATACTTTTGGTTTTCTAAAAGCAAACCGTTTAATTTATAAAATTAATTATGCAAGCGATTTTTTCATTAAAATACATACACCAATTCTAAAACAATTATGTAAATGTAAGGGAGGCAATGTTACAATATGCTAACAATGGTGCAAATACAGTATCACTAAATCAAATATATTTATAAAATGTACTAGAAATGTTTACAACTAATATAAATAATAGTTACAGGTGTTTTTTCAGGTCAACTAGCTGCTAAAATTAATAGAAAACATTTCTGTTTGTTTATAAAGGCTAATAATGCACTTTGTATGTAAATATCACGCACGTTTTTTAAAATGGACTTTTTATGCAGCGACTTTCGTGCAGTAGCGTAACGTCGCAACATCAAATAGTACTGGACCAATTCCTTAAACTTTTGAAAAAAATCAGATTTTATGTATTTTTTGTTTAGTGCCCCTCATCCGAATAAAAGAAGCTTATTTTTGTGCGTTTTGTCTGTTGGTCGGTCTGTCCGTCACAATTAGATTAACAAATAACACTAAAGGCAATTGTAAATCTGATGTAACCTTTAATTTTTTAATTCAGGAATATTGCAATAGTTTTAAGTATCTATAATAGATTGTTCCGGATGTTTTGTGAAAAACAAATCAATGTCAGCGAATAATTTTTTGCTCTTTTAACTTATATTAGATTTTATTTCTATGCTTAAACGTTGCAATAAACACATGATCTTTAATACATTAATCCGGTTTTTAAATGTAAATAGCATATAAATGCTAAATAAAAATATCTATACTGATTTATATTTCAATAACTATATAGTTTTTCCGGATATTGTTTTATAAAAAATAAATTATGTCAAATGATTGTTTGAAATCGCATAATTGACTAAAATTACACTTATATTCTTTGACATTACGTCACTGTAGTTTATTTATCAATATCAATTGTTCCGAATTTTTAACTTAAAACAAATATATGTCAAATGACTTTATTTTTTTCAAAAATATAGTTAATAGGTTGTTCAAGATTTTAAAATAAGAAAGTAATTTACTAGAAACGATTATTGAAAATCACTTATAATTTACTAGAAACGATTATTGAAAAACACTTTTTATTATATTTTACAGTTAATTTTCTTGCCGAAACATAATAAAAGTTGTTTAATCGGTAATGAATGTTCCGGATTTTGTTTCGAAAAAGAAATCGACCTATATTACCTTAATTTTCTTACAAATCGTCGCCCAAAATGATCCGTTTTTTTATAAAAATCAAATAACGCTAATAAATGTTTGAAATCCCTCTTCTAATACATAAAGAAATAATTTTCTCATTTGGTTGTTCCGGATTTTTTTTAAAAAATATTTAACTCTATTTATGTAAAATCGCGCTTCTCTATTACACTACATTTAACTTTCTAGCTAAAACGTTAGAAAATCTTATTATCGTTAATATTATGTTCCGATTTTTAAGGAAAACAACTTCCTAACACCAAAGTATGGCTTGAAATTCTCTCCATCTAATTTTCATAACAGACCATCCCACAAAATTAATGGTATCTCGCTATAAATATATAAACATCCGGAACAATCTATTATAGAAACTTAAAACTAATGCAATGTTTCGGAAGGGAAATTAAATTTTAATCAGATTTTCAATAACTTTTAGTCTTTTTTTTTCTCGCTATTAACATGACGGACAGACAGACTGACAGACAAAACAAAAAAGCGTCTTTAATCCTTTTATATATATGTTATATACATATTTAGTCTAATTAGCCCATCAAATGAAATGCTAAAAAAAATCACTCGGTGCACCAATGTCTATGAACACTCGACAAGCTGCGCGTATAGATGACATTTTTTAGTCTAAGCCGTTTGACGTGGATTTTTTTCCTTTGACGTCATATGGAGTTAATTCTTTACATGAAATGCTAAAAGAAATCACTCGGTGCACCAATGTCTATGAACACTCGACAAGCTGCGCGTATAGATGACATTTTTTAGTCTAAGCCGTTTGACGTGGATTTTTTTCTTTTGACGTCATATGGAGTTAATTCTTTACATGAAATGCTAAAAGAAATCACTCGGTGCACCAATGTCTATGAATTCTCAACAAGCTGCTCGTATAGATGACATTTTTTAGTCTAAATAGGCCGTATGACGTAGTGGATTTTTTTCCTCTGACGTCATATTATAATAAATTCTTTAAACGAAATGCTAAAACAACTCGGTATAGTAATGTTTATTAAACAACGTAATGTTACTCGCATTTTAAAAATACAATAGCTAGATTTAGATCTAATCTAGATTTGTTATACTAGATCTAGATTTTTTTAAACACTAGAGCTAGATTTTTTACACTAGATCTAGATTTTTTTTTACACTAGAGCTAGATTTTTTAAAACTAGATTTACATTTAGTTCTAATTAAAATCATTGTAGAATCTAGATCTAGAATTTCTTGGTCTAGTTTAGAATGTTTTTTGTTTTACATGTTTCGGATGTTACTTCAGAGTTGTAGTCCAAACCTCCCTCAGGAAGACGCTGTATGGGAGCGGGTAGGGTTTGAACCTGGAACCATCGATGAATCCAAAGGAAAATCCAGCGCGCAAACCGCACTAACAGGCAGCCATGATTTAGACTAGATCAAGATCTATAATTTTCATTTATAGGCTTAAAGTTTAGATTTTTTTTCTAAAGTCTAGATTGTCAATATGTCAATATTGCAATGTTATAAAATACTAAAACTAGTCTACTATTTTAATATTTCATATTGCAATTAGTCTTTTAATTGATTATCTAGTTTTTTTTATATAAATCTTATCTAAATTACATCTACATTATCCCAAATATATATTTTAGATGTAGATCTAGTAGATATAGATATTGAGAGTGCTAAATTAGTAGTTTAATTTAGGTAGATCTACATCCTCATTCTAGTTCCATTTAGGCCTAAATGAAAACGCTTAATACCAAAAGATTATCTAAAATCGCTCTTCTGACATATTGTACATATCCGGTAGTTGTCATTCCGTAATGTGTAGGTATATTATCAATAGTAGGCTATTAGTTTGTAACCCAGTTTGTCATTAGATTAAGAGTAATGCCTGGTCGTTCGGTTAGCGCGCAGGACTGATTATCTCTACGGTCTCCGTTTCATACCCTGCTCGATGCCATCCTCAGTCGACCAGCGAATATGCGGATCCGACAGGGATCCGTCTCCCACGGGGGCCGCCTCTGAGTTTGTGTGGCAACACAAACTCTCTTTGTAATCTTGTTTTTTTTATTTAGACCTCGTCTAAAAGGAAGTGGAAATTACGTAAGAAATATTTTTTAAAAAGTAGACTTAGGGAAAAAGAAAAGAAATTGATTTGAAAATGTTTCATTATCGAAAAATTAATTTTGGCTAGAATATTTTATGAAAGAAAATTTTCAGAATGACGTCAAAGGAAAAACAAACTTGACACCGCTTACGTCACTCGGCCTACAGCGAGTCAGTGTCTTACAGTAGTAAACTAAAACATGTATTTGCAAACATGAAAAAGCTAACAAGATCCTCGAAATAAAGAATCACCCTTTGTGTCAGGATTTTGTGACTTTACCATCACAAAAGAAATACAAGACACCGATAGCAAAGAAAAGCAGACACAAACACTCTTTTGTTCCCCTGGCAATCAAAATTAAATAAGAACAATCTGGTATAAACTTTGCCACATGTAAATTTTGAGTGAGTCTGGTGTGAATGTACACTTTGGTTTCTTATAGTTATAATGTTTTTTGTTTGGTGTAATGCACAAATTGTAAGATAAATTTCCATACGGATAATAAAGATTATTATTATTATTATTAATGAATCAATAGGCCTTATAAAACATTAAATATCTATTAGCTTTGTCACCAAAGTAAAAGCCACCTACACTACTTTCCGCAATTAAAGTGTAAACAATTTATAAAACACTTAAAACACAATAACTAATTATACATCAGAAAATTAGTTTCCTTTTTTTAGCGGCCCACGAGTTTAAGTTTGAGTTTTGGCACATTGGCACAATTTAGGCCATGTGCCCGTAGTCCTTCAAGGATTACTCTCCCTTCATATCACCAGAGCTATTAGTTTTGTGTGAAATGTCCGTCCGTCCCGTTTAGATCTCGTAAACTAGAAAAGATAGTGAAAATCCGACATCACAATATTTTAGTACATTCAAAGTTCTGATGCAATGGCTACTTTTTCTTTTCTAAAAGCAGAAAATCTAATTTTTTAAATCACTTATGCAAGCAGTTTTTTTCATAAAAATACACCACTTTTACAACTATTCACTATTAATAGTAACAAACACTGAAGACTCTTTAGTAGGTGGGGATTACATATGGCATATTTGTAATATTTCTGCAAACGGTTTTTGATTTTTTGTCAACAAAATTTTTGGTTACATTCGTATTGCTAAGTTATATAAGTTCTGACATACTATATACTACATTTACATGAAAAAAATGTTTACTTTTTTTTTAAAGAGGAAAAATCTATTTAGTATGCATATAAGTTGAACAAAGTTTAAAACAACATTAAATAAGTAGTTTTTCATATTATTACGTGATGGCACGCAACAATAAATAGGCAAACCGCTACGGAGATGTCTTTTTCTTGAGGCTTTGAATAAGAGATTGGCCCTTTACAAAAAAAATAAGATTACAAACTGGTTACAAACTAATAGCCTATTAGTAATAAAGAGATGTATTACACATTACGGCATGGTATCTACCGGATATGTACAATATGTCAGACGAGCGATTCGATAGATAGATAATCTTTCAAAGAACAGATATATCGTGCTTGTACTTCGATGTCGCAGCAGAGTTATCAACAGAGCTAATCTAGAAATTGTTTTTGCGTGTCTAAATGAATAAGATAGACAGTACGTGGGTAAAGAAGAAGATTCGTTGATTCCTATTGCTTTCCATCGTTTGTAAATTCTTGCCCAGTGTTGTATATATCTTCCTAGGACGTTCTTCATTACCAGAATTTATAACTTTTATGTTATAATGGAGATTAAAATAAAACCTATATAAGCGATATTAATCAGGTCGAGAGGATAATAAAAATCGTGCGCCTAAATTCAAGAAAGAACGATTGACAAATAAAACTAAAGTGAAAGATGGCCTTCACGAGATTTATCAGCGGCATGATCATAAGTATTCTAATCATTCTCATCTTTCAAAAGATTTCCACAACTTCCTCCACAACTTGGCCTTTGATCATTTCATCATGCAATATGCGCATGATAATATTGACATCGGAGGCGCGGTGGCTGAGCGGTAAAGCGCTTGGCTTCCGAACCGAGGTCGAATCCTAGTGAAGTCTGGGATTTTTAATTTCGGGATCTTCATGCGCCTCTGAGTTCACCCAGCTCTGACATTAGTTGGGGAAAAGTGAGACGATTGGTGGTTGTGCTGGCCTCTATAACTGTAGGCCACATCATCTGCCCTCTTGTCTGCCCTATAGACCACATGGTCTGAAAGGGGAAGTTTGACTTGAATATTGACATCTCATCTCAAATAGAAACAATAGAACTAAATACAAACCCCTTAGATCTACTTATTTGCATATATTCTTTATTTCTAAACAATATGAAGAGAGGATGGGGAACACTATAAACACTATAATGAGATACCAAAACTATCAAAAAAGCATTCTGAATAAACATATTTATATATTAGATGAAATGGAGGCCTAAATGCAAAGCCATTACAACACAATTACACAATGACTAGGAAAAATATTTAATTGGGGATGAAATATACAGGATGACCGGGGATGAAGTGACCAAAGATGAAATGACCGGGGATGAAATGTCCGGGATGAAATGACCGGTCACCGAATACTTATGGATATTAACAATGTAATAATAATAGCAACATCAGCTTGACCAAACGATTCCATCAAACCGGCACCACTTTATCACCGCCTCTATTGTGTATGGAGAGTGAATGTGTTTCTGCTTACTTCATGCTTTATAACGTCTGACATTAGTGCGGAAAATATCGAAACCTGTATTTGTAACTGCATTTCTGACCAAACAGTTGTTGAGTTTGTTTAAATCACAAACTCTCTTTGTAGTCTTGTTTCTTTCAGCTTCTAAGTTTGATAAGTTACCTTGACCTTACTTTGTAGGTCTTGAATTTAAAAAATCGGTTTATATGATCGATACTCTGATTGTAAATGTCTTTTGATATTTGTACACTAATTAAGACCTTTTTTCAATTTTAAAACAAAAATTTATATTAAGCGTAATTGTATCAATTATCTTGTATCGATCAGGTAATAAATTGTATTAGATCTTGACTGACAATAAAAATACATTTAACAATTGTTTTGGTTTAGCGCAATTTCATGCTTTTATGATGCTTAATGCACTATGATCCAATCACTTCTGTAAGGACGGGATGGAGGTGGGTGAGAGTATCTGAGAAAAAGATTTCCGTGATAACTTTTTGAAATGAAAAATGTTTTTAGATATCTGTTAGTTTCAATTTTCAGACCTAATTCTTTACTAATGGTTATCTCCCATTACTTTCTCTGTAGAACGAAGTTAATTAATTATGATGATTAATGCATAACATAAATTAGTCGATTTGTCGATTGAGTCCTGTTTTGTTTTTAGTGGCATTTAATAATTGTGCAAACTTTCAGCTTGATATGAGAATGGGAAGTGGGGGGAGAATTACAATGTACAAGATTCTATCCAGACAGAAAAACAGAGTGAGTTGAAGTTTGGTAAAATGGGTCTCACCATTCCAAAGACATAGTCCAAAATGCGTCTCTCTAGTTGAAATGCCAATTCTCCTAGTAATTTCAAACTTGGTCGATTTTTACTATTACTTCCACTTTCATCTAAAAAAACAAACAAATATATATATATAAAAGATCTTGATGTAAATTATAAGTAAATACCATTATAAGTATAGCTTAAAGAAAGAGAAACAAAACAGGTAAGGCCAACTTGGAGGACAAGCATAAAGGGAAAATCCTGGATCGCAAACTTACAAAACAAAACAAAAGGCTGAAAACGTTGTACCCTCTGGTGTTTTTAATGCTCATTTTGTGACCATGTCATCGAGGACTGAAGTCATATTAGATGGTTTAATGGGAATAATTGGTTTTCGAAATGTAAAATGCCACGGATAGTTTAAAGTGGATTAGGATGGGTCTGTGGGTCGTGTCAGGTCAAGGTCTTCTTAAAAGCATTCATATTAGGAAGCACCTGGTTATTTGTTGACTTAGTGATGTGTTGACTAATTCACTGGATTCAATTCTATGACCTAGTGATGTGTTGACTAATCCATTGGATTCAATTCTATGACTGTACAAATGTCCGCTTGAAAAGCTCAAACTGTGCCAAAATTATTCCTGTATTAAATTCATTACATGGAAAACAAATATGTTCATGTCCCATTTGGATAGGGGAGAGACCAAATTGCCTTTTCTTCCGGATTCAGAGGAACCTAAATCTAAGCACAAAGAATTCTCTACACTACAGTAGCCACATCGTAACACAAGAAATAGTAGTCAATAAATTCTTTGAGGCTATTTTGCGGCTCAACCGTTTGAGGTAAGTGAGGTTAGTACTTACTATAACCAGTGTCTAGGTGAAAAAAAATTTGAAGTAGATATTTATTTACTAGTAGTACACACCGACTACACCCGTTGATTTGGTCCAAAGCTTTATAATGTTTATTACGGTCAGACCCTCCCCCCTTTTTTTTATTTTAATAAACGGGCTTTATTTTAACTCTAAACCTTACATACTTTTTGAGCCCGTGAATTACTGCATCTCTTACAATGAAATGTCACGGCCCGCTCCCTTCTTCTTCTCTCTCTCTCTCTCTGAAAACCCCATTTCGTTTATTTTTACTTGCGCAACATAATTGTGTCCCCCAAAGACTTAATTATGAAAGAGCCACTTGTCCCTCCCTCCATCCCCGCCAAAAAGTGAGTCCTTAATTCCCATTTCTACATTTCATCTTGGTACTTTGTTCTCTAAATAAAAAGCAATATCAATTTGGTTTTATTAATTGTAATAGTTTATTTGACCCCATTTGATCGTAGCTATATAATAAATTTAAATTTATCTTTTCAATGCTATTAGAAATAGATGTTTTTTTTATATTGCTACAATGTACCATTACTTGCTCTATTTCTCTCTCTCAAAAAAAATTCTATATCTCTAGATCCATCTCATTAATGCTATTAGGGTTGTTTTTTTTTTTTTTTATTTGGACCGCTTCTTTGTGATCAATGAGTCAGTCAGTGGTATTTTACAAATATATAAAATATAGGTTACATCTCTCTAATATTTTAATTGACTAGAAAGTACACTAATTTCTTACTACTTTTCTAGACTCTAGGCGTCCCTCGGGTTTAGCTGAACTGTGACTAGATGGGAGCGAAAGCGGGACACGTGTCGATCATGAGACGTAAATAGGACAGGCTTAGATTTGTTTCGAGCACTAATGCTTTCAACAGATTAGACTTTATTACAATACATCAGAATGTACACACACTATTTACACACACTAATTTAAATAATTGCAGGCTTTCTAAAACGTTTTCCTCGATATTTAAGAACATCTTTAAATGCGATTCCTCTAAAAGCATCAACCTGTCGAAGGGCCACTTCTCTCTCTAAACTACATGGTACATTCCGTACTTCAATAAACAAAACTTCTGCATGGAGTATTGACGTAAAGTTGTATACAAAACGCAGCCACGATTCAGCACACTGTTTTTCAAAGAAGCAATTGATATGGTGGGACACTTCTCTTGTGAAGAGAAATTATTTCAAAGCAGGATATAGTTTCCCCACCGAAGGCTTTAGAACTAACCATAGCTAGAAATTCTGCTATCAACGAATCGAAGAATTCGCTTTTTAAAAAAATTATTTCCCTTAAAGGGTGGCACAAATAAAAAGCATCAGGGAACGCTGTTAAAAACTGGGCATCCCTTACTTGCTTCTTTGCTTTGTTCATTATAAAGCGGGTTTAGCGGCCAAACCTTTAATTACGATTGCTTTACATTTGGTTCTTGCACATGCCATACATGTTGAATTAATTTCAGAGTGTATTCCATTGATTTAAAACTGTTATTATGATCAAAAACCTTAATGGGAGCTTACTAGGAGTTACATCTCTCTAATTTGTTGTTTGCACATGAATGTATGTGCATCTAAAAATCTTTTCAGACAGATAATTGGAGGCTCCAGGCGCGGTAAAAATAAAATAGAAAAAAAAATTAATTAACAGCGAAAAAAATAAATTTATGAAGCTTATTACAACCATAGTGTACTTCATCAATAACAGTGAAGACAAATCTCTCTTTTTCTTCTCTAAAATACAATAACGTAAGGCCTGTGCGGGGCTCTCAACAATTGTAGGTTCTATACAGCTGCATAATTTACCTATGCTTAAGGCCGCCCTGTGCCTATTATATGAAGGTTTACATTACGTACATAATAAAATGATGGGTATTCAATGCAGAGTTGTATAAACTTTCGCGAGATGAGTTTATGATTGGGCTCTTTATTTTATTACAAACCTGTTTTTTCTCTGTCTAAACACGATCTCCACCAGTTGTTACCCTTGTCATCTTGTACAAGCCAACCCAACACTTTCAACACTTCTTCATGGCTTTGAATAAATACTGGCCTGGGCTTGTGCCTTTGACTGAATTTTTCGAAATATTGCCGTTTAAAATAATCTTCGTTTACTTTGAACTTTTTAGAATGACGTTTAGAGACAATGTTTCTTTAGCCTCTCCATTATACGTGATAAGAATCAAAAGTTTCAATAATTTCTAAAGATATTTAGGCTACAATTAATTATTTTTAATATATTTGCATTTGTATATGTGTAATGTGTGTGCACACCTAATTTCTTTAGGTGTCCGCGGGCCGCAGAAGATACTTCGGCGGGCCACATGTGGCCCGCGGGTCGTAATTTGCCCACCCCTGCACTAGTGAGACAGAAAACTTTGATCAACATTTCTAGCATCGTGCTCCAGTGTGCTTGTTGATTTTTCATGTCATCTATAAACCTGAACTCTAAATCTAGATTCTATAAACCCGAATTCATAGAGTTCCTAGATCTAGATTCTATAAACCTGAACTCATAGAGTTCCTAAATCTAGATTCTATAAACCCGAATTCATAGAGTTCCTAGATCTAGATTCTATAAACCTGAACTCATAGAGTTCCTAAATCTAGATTCTATAAACCCGAACTCATAGAGTTCCTAGATCTAGATTCTATAAACCTGAACTCATAGAGTTCCTAAATCTAGATTCTATAAACCCGAACTCATAGAGTTCCTAGATCTAGATTCTATAAACCTGAACTCGAGTTCCTAAATCTAGATTCTATAAACCTAAACTCATAGAGTTCCTAGATCTAGATTCTATAAACCTGAACTCATAGAGTTCCTAGATCTAGATTCTATAAATCTGAACTCGCCTAGATCTAGATTCTATAAACCTGAACTCATAGAGTTCCTAAATCTAGATTCTATAAACCCGAACTCATAGAGTTCCTAGATCTAGATTCTATAAACCTGAACTCATAGAGTTCCTAAATCTAGATTCTATAAACCTGAACTCATAGAGTTCCTAGATCTAGATTCTATAAACCTGAACTCATAGAGTTCCTAGATCTAGATTCTATAAGCCTGAACTCGCCTAGATCTAGATTCTATAAACCTGAACTCCTAGATCTAGATTCTAGGCCGTCCCGAGACATGACGTTAAATGGCATTCCTCTTTCCTTAGTACTTTTGGAACTCAAAAGTGCCCTACTTTTTTTCTATCATTGTGTCTGCCTACTCTTTTCCTCAGTCTGCCTTCATTGATCATCACTCTGTCTTCTTATCTTTAAAATCTCACTACGTCCTAGACCACTACGTTTGCCTTGGACTGCGACGGGTAAGCGGGGATAAAGAGATCCTGGTGTTTGAGTGGTGGCTATTTGAGGATAAACCACCACAACACAATACTTTGGCTCCAAGTTCCCCTAGACCTGAGGCCCAGATGAGCCGCTCTGGGTCAACCGGCTGGTCATGCCGAGCTACCAGCATAGGTCTTTGACCTATGCTGGAGGGCGGTGGCTGCAAGGTCAATCAGGGAGCTGCTGTATCGGACACATGGCCGATGCAGCAGATGATTGAGTATAGCAACTGTGTAGTCCTGGTGGGCTCATTCTGGACATCCGAATGGCCCATCCCCTTGTTGGACTCGATGGCGGGTGGGGAGCACAGGTGCCGAACTAACAAGAATATATATGGATGAAAAACAACCAATAAACTACTTGCCCCAGATTTATGTCTGGGCAAGAGACGCCGTATTGAGGCAAAAAAGAAGGAGGCCACAAAAAGCTGTACAACCTGGCCATCATTTTTGGTGGTCAGGTGCACTGAGGAGGGGAAAAGCCTTACAAAGCTGAGCCCTTTTCTTATCTATAAGGGACTTAAGTCAGTAGTGGGAGAGCCCAAGAGTGTGTCTAAGCTACACAAGTCGATGGAACTTCTTGTAGAAGTAGATAGCAAGAAACACTCTGATGTGCTTTTAAGATGCAGAAGACTCTGTAATATCCAAGTGGAAGTCATGCCACACAAGAGTCTGAACACCAGCAGAGGAGTAATCAGCTCTAGGGACCTACTGGAATGTTCCGAGAAGGAAATAGTGGAGGGCATTGAAGGAGTCACCCATGCCCGTCGCATTACCAGGCGCAGGGATGGTGAGGAGGTCAAAACCGCCACTATTATCCTCACATTCGGAACTAGGACACCGCCAGAGTATGTGAAGGCAGGATACCTACGAGTTCCAGTTAGGCCCTACATACCTAAACCCATGAGGTGCTTCATGTGCCAGGGTTATGGACACGGCGCGGCAGTCTGCAAGAGGAACACTGTGTGTGCCAGATGTGCTGGAGTGGGTCATGAGGACAAGGGCTGCACAGCCCAGTTCAAATGCCCAAACTGTCACGCTGGCCACTCAGCCTAATCCAAGGACTGCCCTGTGTGGAAACACGAGGTTGCCGTGCAGGAGTACAAGGAGAGAAATGGATGTACCTTCAGCCAGGCGAAATCGGCTGTATTGGTCCTACCCAAGGGCAAATTCGGCTTGACAAAGACCTACGCCCAGGCTGTTGCTAAGATAGGAATATCCATAGCCACACAGACAGACACATTGACCCCACCACCCCCTCCTCCTCCTCCAACTCAGAAAAAAACACCTCCAAAGAGACAAGAAAGCCCTGTTGTCATGCTAAAGAACAGGTTCTCTGTGGTCGCTGATGAGAGCATGGAGACTGAGCAGCATGTCAAAACCAACACTCCGGGAGAACCTGGAGACATCATGTCTGACAAAGGTTCTCCTCAGAGAACCCAGCCAGACACCCCAACCTCTAACGAATTAGAGGTTGACCAACTCCCTAAGGGAAGAAATCAAAGTGGAGAAAATGCCCGAAGTGAGAGAGGAGGAAATAACTACCGCTCTAACCAGAGGGATCTCCCCTCTCCAGAGAGAAAGACTTCCCCCAAAAGGGGGTTGTCCTCCTCTCCATCCAAACCCAAGAATAAAAATACCAAGGTCACTGGAAAAAGGGAAACCCCTCCGGGGGCCTCCCAAGACCAAATAGTTCCAAGTAGGTCATTTAGAATAAGCCATGGATTCCAGAATCGTACAGTGGAATTGTAGAGACTTAAGGCCAATTATGGGGAAATGCAGCTACTGATGGACTCTGAGACTCCTGTAGCTGTCTGCTTACTGGAAACATTTCTGAAAGATAGCATCAGGTTCCGAAGCTACAGTGCTTACAGCAAGAATGTTGAGGATGCAGAGAGAGCATCAGGTGGAGTCTGTGTCCTTGTGAAGGACAGCATCCCCCATGAGTGGGTAGAACTACAGACCACACTACAGGCCATAGCAGCTAGGATAACCCTACACAAGGTTATCACTTGCTGCAGCCTGTATCTACCACCAGGCACTCCATTAAAACCAACAGACATGGAGGACCTATTGAAACAACTCCCTCGGCCTTGGAGATTTCAATGCCCATAACACTATGTGGGGATCCAACAACACTGACACAAGAGGTCGTATGCTGGAGGATATCTTCCTTCAACATGATTTATGCATACCTAACCATGAACCCATGAACTTGATCTCTCACATGCATTGACCTCACCGTATTTGTCCCCGGACTTCTGGACGACTTTAAATGGTCAGTTGGCAACGATCTACGGGGAAGTGATCACTTCCCAATCATCATTACTAACAATCTCCCTTCATTGGGACTACCTCAGCGGTGGAAACTGAATAAGGCCGATTGGGAACAATTCTAAAAAAGATGCTTCGAGGATATCACAGAAAATATTCTCGTTGAACAGAACCTAGCTGATATTTTTGCTACCAAGCTACTTGACATTGCCCGGAAAGTTGTCCCCCTAACCTCCGCAAATCCAAAACGGCCTAGCAAACCATGGTTTGATGCAGCTTGCAAAAGTGCTATTGGCGATAGAAAAAAATGACTGGCTGCATTTATAAAGAATCCTTCCCAGGAAAACCTAAAGCTATTCAGGATAGCTAGAGCAAAGGCTAGACAAACCATACGGTCAGCCAAAAGGATTTCCTGGAGAAGTTTTGTCGGCAGTCTGGATGTCAAAACTTCTGCTAGAGCGGTTTGGTAGGCAGTAAGGCGAATCAAAGGAAAAGAATCAAATGCAATAGGGCATTTGAAAAACGAAAGACGAACTATCACGTTCCCTAGAGAAATAGCTGACTGCCTTGCATCATCAATAGCAGAAAAGTCATCCACTGCACACTACACGCCAGAGTTCCAAAAAGTCAAAACCAGGGAGGAAAGACACCCCATTGATTTCAGGTCAGAGAACAAACCGTTCTCGCTTGAGGAACTGAGGGACTCGCTGGACAAGTCACATTACACAGCGCCTGAAGAAGATGTAATCCATGAGCAGTTTCTCAAGCACCTTCCCGAAACCTCATTGGCAGTACTGCTAGGGGTCTATAACTGTGTGTGGCAAACAGCTGGAGGAAAGCCACAGTTATACCGATACCTAAACCGGGAAGAGACGGCTCTGACCCAGCTAACTATCGACCAATAGCACTAACAAGCTGCATCTGCAAAACCATGGAAAGAATGATTAACAGTAGGCTGGTCTGGTACCTGGAGAGGAATAACGTTATCTCCAACTACCAGTGCGGATTCCGGCAGGGACGGACAACAACTGACCACCTGGTAAGGTTGGAAGCTTATATTAGAAATGCATTACTCAGAAGAGAACATCTAGTAGCTGTATTCTTTGATATAGAAAAGGCCTATGACACAACCTGAAAACATGTCATTCTACGTGACCTTGAGCTTATGGGGCTTAAGGGACACCTTCCTCGCTTTGTGGGGGAATTCCTGAAAGATCGAAAATTTCAGGTTCGAGTGGGCGACTCTGCTTCTGACACTCATGACCAGGAAATGGGTGTACCCCAGGGCAGCATTCTGTCAGTCACCCTGTTCAACATTAAAATAAACAGCATCATAAATGCTCTGTCCCCTGGCATAGAGTGCTCTTTGTATGTTGATGACTTTTGTCATTTTTACTTATGGGAAAAACATGAAAGAAACTTACAGTTAATTTTAAACAAAATTCAAAAATGGGCAAACGATAACGGATTAAATTTTCGAACCCCAAAACAGTTAGTATGCATTTTTGTAATTTAAGGGAACTCCACCCAGGCCCTGAACTATTTATACACAAAAAGAAGATCTCTGTCGTGAAAACTAGAAAATTTTTAGGCCTCATCCTAGATTCCAAATTTAATTTTCTCCCCCACATTAAGGAACTTAAGATTTGTGATTTGTGATTTTGGGCACATCGGCACAATTTAGGCCATGTCGTGCCTGCAGTCCCTCAAGGGCCACTCTCCCTCCACACAGCAAAGGCCAAATTCCATACAGTCAAATCATTAAAATTTTCGGACTCCAAAACAGTTAGTTCCCCACATTAAGGAACTTAAGAAGAAATGCCAAAAGTCATTAAATATACTTAGAGTACTCAGCCATACGGACTGGGGAGCTGACAGAGATACCTTGCTGCTGCTGTATCGGAGTCTAATTCGATCCAAGCTGGACTACGGATCCATAATATATGGAGCAGCAAGGAAGTCTTATCTAAAAATACTGGAACCAATACAAAATGCTACCCTGCGTCTCTGTCTCGGCGCGTTTCGTACATCACCTATCCCAAGTCTTCATGTGGAAGCTGGTGAACTCCCCATGGATATAACTTAAAAACACTATTCGACAAGGTTGACCCTGGGAAGGTACTGGGGTTTATCCGGGAAGTGGGGTTGTCTACGAAGATCTGATTTATGAATTTGTGAACATGTACTATTTACATTTTTACCAAATTATTAAATTTTTACTACCTTTACTATTCTAACTGTGAATAGACCTTGATTTTAATGATTTAACTGTATAGAATTTAGTACTTGTTATGTAGAGAGAGAGTAGTCCTTAAAGGACTGCAGGCACGACATGGCCTAAATTGTGCCGATGTGCCTAAAATCAAAATTAAAAAAAAAATCAATCTAGATTCTAGATTCTATAAACCTGAACTCATAGAGTTTCTAGATCTTGATTCGATAAACCTGAACTATATATCTATATAGAGTTCCTAGATCTAGATTCTATAAACCTGAACTCTATATATATAGAGTTCCTAGATCTAGATTCTATAAACCTGAACTTATAGAGTTCCTAGATCTAAGTTTAGATCAAATCATTAAAAAGCCAACTAGATTAAACAACACATTAGATCTCTTCTTAACCAACAGACCTGGATTAGTAGTTGATTATGATATTATCCCTGTTCTATCAGACCATGAGATCATAAAAATACACAGTCAGAAAAAAGCAGTAGCCAATACAAAACCCAAAAGAAAAATCTTACTCTTGAATAAATGTAACCTAACACAACTACACCAAGCTGCATTAAACTTTCAACAAACATTCTTATTAGAAAAAGACATTAACCAACCAGTCGATGACCTCTGGAATTTCATTAAAAACCATCTTAAAAGCATTATAGAAAATCATATACCAACTAAATACAAATCAAACAAAATAAATAAATGCTGGTTTAATAATAGACTAAAGAAACTTTGTAAACAGAAGGAAAACCTATATAGAAAATTTAAAGAAACTAAGGCAGAAAGAGTTCACAAAAAGTATATAAAAATTAAACACTTAACCCAAAAAGTAAGCAGACAGCTGCAGAGTGAATACATAAACAATGTAAACTATTATCCAACACCAAACCAAATAAAGCGTCTGGACCTGATGGTATTCCAGCTAGATTACTCAAAGAACTAAGCAATGAGCTAGCCCCAGTGTTCAAAATACTCTTTCAGGCTTCGCTTAACCAGGGCAGAGTACCAAAGGACTGGAAAGAAGCTAATGTCACTCCCCTATTTAAAAAAAGGAGAAAAATCTGACCCAGGAAACTACAGACCAGTATCACTTACCAGCATTACATGTAAAATCCTAGAACACATAATATGTAGCAACATTACAAACCACTTAGACAAACATAATGTCCCCACGCCATACCAACATGGCTTTAGGAAATATAGATCATGTAAAACACAACTAATAGGACTAATTGATGATTTTTCTAAACGTTTAGATAATAGTGAACAAATAGATGCTATCTTACTAGATTTTTCTAAGGCTTTTGACAAAGTTCACCACCATAGTTTGCTTAAAAAATTAAAATATTTTGGCATTAATGGTCCACTGCATCAGTGGATTAAAGATTTTCTGATAGGGAGAGAACAAACTGTAATAATAAATGGCTCTAAATCAACACCGATAACAGTCTTGGGTCCACTACTATTTTTAATTTACATAAATGATTTACCAAATTGCATTACTTCAGGAACAAAAGTCAGATTATTTGCAGACGATTGCATAATATACAGAACAATAAAAACAACACAAGACACAGATATTTTACAAAGAGAATTAGATGAATTACAGAAATAGGAATCAAATTGGAGCATGTCTTTCCACCCAGAAAAATGTCAGTTGTTAAGAGTAACAAAAAAACTAAAACAAATTAATTCCAATTATCTTATTCATGGCAAACCAGTAACACAGACTAAAAACGCAAAATACCTAGGTGTTATAATAAATGAAAAACTGTCATGGAATCCACATATTGATGAAACTATAAAGAAATCAAATAAAGCATTAGGATTTATTAAAAGAAATTTCTATAAATCAAATAAGAACATAAAACTAAAATGTTATTTAACCTTGGTTAGGCCAATAATAGAATATGCATCCTCCATTTGGGACCCCTCAACTCAAGAAAACATTAAGAAACTGGAACAGACACAAAATAGAGCAGTGAGATTCATAACAAATGAATATTCACATTTGACTAGAGTAACACCATTAGTAAAATCACTAAATTTAGAAAGCCTTCAGGACAGAAGACTCAAAAGTAAAGTAGCAATTATACATAAAACACTGAACCATCTTCAAATACAAAAACAAATTTTAATAAAATACTCTGAAAGACACAAAGATAAAGGCACATTCCTCGTCCCATCTTCTTTTTTGAAGTAACGTCTGTATTATATAAAATTCTATAAACCTGAACTCATAGAGTTCCTAGATCTAGATTCTATAAACCTGTACTCTCTCTATATATATTATATATATAGTTCCTAGATCTAGATTCTATAAACCTGAACTCATAGAGTTCCTAGATCTAGATTCTATAAACCTGAACTATATATATATAGAGAGAGAGTTCCTAGATCTAGATTCTATAAACCTGAACTCATAGAGTTCCTAGATCTAGATTCCAGAATTTCTAGGATTAGATCAAGATCTAGATTTTAGAAAAAGAGGACTAGATATATAAGCTATAAACTGAAAACGACATGAAATAATCTACATAATCATCTAGATAGGCCTATAGAAATATAGATCTACATGGGTACTTTGAAAAAAATTGTTACATTTAAATAATACAAGAAAAAATCACATAGTTCTGTAGAGCTTGATGTAATGAGTACAACGATATCTAGATTATCTTTCTATGTAATATAGGAGAGAAGTCATGACATTTTAATGGGTATGAAATTGTACTATAGAAAATGTCTGAAAAACTGTGACCGAAAATTGAATTCGTATGTCTTTAACTGTTCATAACTTTGTAACCATGGTAGATTGCAGCTTCAAATTTGAAGCATTCATACTTAATTACATGTTTGTTAAATTTAAGTGCTTTACGTTGCAGGCAAAGTAAAGTTTTGGTGGAACAAAATAAGGTAGAGAATTACAACATTAGGTTTTGTGATAAAACGGAATGGAATTCACCAATTATAAAATTAGTTGTGTGATCGAATAGGAAAGTGCGATTAAGGGGAGCTAATAATTAGTGACATTGAAAGAGGAATAGCCTCTATTAGTTTTTTTTGGTCTGTCTGTCCGTCCGTCCCGTTCTGTGTCATTTAGGAGAGGAGTTACGGCGTTATATGTGTTTGAAACTGGACTAAAGAAAATGTCTGAAAAACTGTGTTCGTAAAATTAATTCATAATTTCATTACATCCTTCTTAAATTCATAGCTTTGCATTTCATGCAAAACTAAGCTATAAGTGGAATATAACAGTATAGAGAATTAGAACATTAGGCTTCGTGAAAATACGAAAAAGAATTCACTAATTATAAAGTGAGAAATGTTATCGAATTGGAAAATGCGCTTAATTTGAATCAAGATCGAATATTTCAACTTTCATTCTTGTGCATGCACAGTGCGCTGCACTCCAATATATTCAGTGAAATTGTTGGGGAGATGTACGTATCTGGGAGGTTTCCGTGCTGTTTCAAGGGAGCTTTAGTTCAAATCCTTATTCCAGAAGAGTTAGAAGAGTCTTATTATTGTTGTCCTGTTTGCTTCCAAGTGAAAAATAACGCTAATGATTTTTTTAAAATTCTATTACGTTAAAGATCAAAACAAGACCATGGCTTGAATATTCCTGGTTGTTGGGTGCTTTCGGCAACGGCCTCCTTTGAGTTAGCGTGATAACACAAACTCTCTTTGTGATCTTGTTTATTTCTATATTTAGCGGGAAACTCAATGACTTTAGAACTGATATAAAAAATCATAATGGGGCATATTAACGCAAGTGTAAATATATATGTGAGGCGCAAATTTTTTATTATAATTTTCCATTTTGAAATTACTAAACTCTTCGAAAGTAAATTAAAAGAAATACCGTACATAGATATGTGCTGCTCACAGACCTATATGGAAAGAGGATTGTGTATATTATATATTGCTATGATTACTAGTCTAGATCTAGGTCTTTTGGATCTATATTTATATGATGATACATTCTTTTTATAATAATAGATTTCTGTCTCTATGGATTTAATAAATATTGTTATAACCTTGCCTTGCATACCGCCATTCATATTAGATTTAGATCTAGAATAGATGTAGATTTAGATCTAGACTACATGTAGATTTAGCATGTGTGTGTGTGTGTACATAATCTTTATTACATTCTGACCCTTCATTCTTTCGGAAGACGTTCATTGTGCCCTAGAATAGGTTCTTCCTGGAGTTAGTGGAAAAATTGTAGACTCCCCGCCATTGCCAGCAAGGGCGTCTGGGGAAGCGCTAGGATCACTATTTCCGGTTTTGAAAGGCAACAAAATGCATATTCTGAGGTATCTACAGTGCATTTTCCTGCTATTAAAAAGTTTTATTTCAAAAACCTAATGTGCTTTTCTTACTGACATAGACTCTCCCGTGTCAATCGGCGCATTTTCCGTCAAGCTGTTTCCACAAAAATCTGTCACTGGTAATGTCGGAAGCCTCTTCCCACCTGCTCTGAGGACCTCCATGAATGTGTAGCGCCAAGGATATCATCGCAACTCTTATTATGCGTAATTCATTTTGTCGGAGAACATGTCCCGTAAACCTCATGCGACGCTCTGTCACAATCTTACTAAGGGGTCGACTCACAGTTCGACATAGGATTTCCTTGATTTTGACCCGATCTTTATAACTGACTCCTAAAATCTGTCTTAGCCATCTTTGTTGAGTCAAATTTAGTATTTTTCAATTTCGGCAGATGACTATTCACTGCACTTAATGGAGCCCCGCCACTGGTAGAAATGTGTAACCTCTCTTGAATACGCTATTGGAATTAGGTGACTGTAGTTTCCTTTAGATTTTATATCGAAAAGGGAAGTTTTATCGTCAAAATCATCTGTTGGAGTTTTTAAACTAAAAAATCTCTGGAGTTGTTTTTGTTTTTAAATTCGAAACCCCATTTAGCTAAGTCATAGAATTTGGTAACTGTAGTTTGCTTTAGAATAATGTTGACGATAGATGTCTTCCACCCCTAAACGCTCTGTAGGAGGATTTTAAACTCTAAACCATCTGGAGGGGTTTTAAACTTAAAAAAAAAGCCATCTGTAGGAGAGGGGTTTAAACTGAAAACCCCCAGTTGGCTTGGCAAAGCTCAAATAGTTTGAGCGCGTAATTTGCTTTTTTATATTGAAGAGGTATTTTTTAGTTTCAAACTCCACTGGAGGGGAGTTTAAACTCAAAACCCCTTTGACTACACTAATATAATTTTGAGAGTATAATTTTCTTTGTTTTGAATATTAAAGAGGTATTTTTTACTTCAAACCCTGATGAAGGAGGGTTTAAACTCAAAACTGAGTCAAAACCCAGTTAGCTACGCTCATAACATTTTGAGTGCATAATTTGCTTTCTTTTATATTGAAGAGGTATTTTTTAGCTTCAAACCCTACTGAAGAGGGGGGGGGGTAAATTTTGGAGGGGTTTTAAAATCAAAATCTTCCTTAACTTTGCTCTTGGAATTTGGGGATTGTCGTTTACATTTTTTTTTGTTTAATAGAAGAGAGGAAATTTAACTGGAAAACCCCCTGGTAGGGGGTTTAAACTCAAAACTTCCTTGGCTGTGCTTGGGCAAGTGATGGTTTAGTATTAAAATCTCACCTAAAATAAACAAACAAAATCAAACCAAAGAATCTGTCACTAAATTATGATCCCCCCTGACTACGCCCATGAGATTTAGATCTAGACGTCTCTCTGTATTTCCTACATCTTTAAAAGCCTGTGACAATAGCCACGACTGTTAAATTGCGGGACCCAATTCGAGCAATCGGTCAAATCTCCCTAAAACCGGCCTTGGCCTGACATATAACTATTTGCGTCAATATGCCCCAGTGAACTGAACACAAGCACTAACACATGGATCTTAACAATGACGTCAGTTTGTAGTAAGGAAAGTTTGTAATCATTTTTCTTTATATACGATAAATGCTTTGAAACGTATAGTTTAATATTTCTAGTTGATACATGCAATATAAAGACATTGTAAAGTTACAACTTGTTTAAATTCGATAAACATTTGATCTACTTTTATAGAGTTTGGTGTAAATTGAATAGATATTTCATCAAGAATTGCAATTACAAAGTGCTACGTATTCTCTCGGCGTATACAGCCTTTAATATTCTCTTGGAATAAAATGATATTGACGCATACCTTTAGAACAAGCTAAAGCCGTGCCTATTTCAGAGCTCTCATAGCTAGCAACTAGATAGGTCGTACAATTTCCAGAAATAAAAAAGGGAATTTTAAATTAAGTTTTTCCATTCATTTTGCAAAGTAAAAATAACAATTTCCAACTTTTAATCGAATCTCATATCATCACTAATGTTTAATTATGTGTTCAGACAATTCTCAATGGAACGAGCATATCTACCAGACAATTGAATATCTTACACAAACTGTTTGTTTGATTGCAAGTGCTCCAATATGCTTTAGGTCTGGAACTTTCGTTCTGAAATGTTTTACAGTTCATTCAAATATCCGAATGAACACAAAGCCAAATGTAAGGCAGCGTGACATCATGTTGACTTAAATCAAACTGATGTCATTGATTTCTTGTCAAGCAAACAGAAGAGAACATTTTGCTTGACTGATTTGACTGATGTACTGGGTATCTTTGAGTTTTAACTGTAAATTTAGGAGATGATAATTTTATTTCATAAGTTTCAATATTTACTGGTAATGCTGATTTTGAACCATATGTTTTAATTGTCACAGGTGGTCTCGTAAGGGTTTCATCATCTAGGTCAATAACCACAAGATCTTGTGTTTCAACCATCCCATTCAGTTTTGTACTTTGGGATAACTTTGTGATCCATTGTTCATAGGGTACAGCTTGAGTTCGAGCCTTTTTGGTATTGGATGGGGAGACAACAGCCCTACTGCTTTCAGCTAGTCTCTTTATTATGTTATATTTCTTTGAACAAACACTAGATTCTGGTTTTAAATAGGTCTTGGAATATTTTGTGTGATTACTCACATTCTTAGTAATAGCAAAAGATAGCTGCTTTGATTCCTGAAGTCTTAATTTTGACTCTAAACCTGACAAAACATTCTGACCGTGAAATGTCTTAACTCGAACTCCTCTAGTGCATGGCACAATACAGTCAGGAAGTCCAAGTAATGTAGATTGTGCTTTAAGGGAGGTTTTCATTTTAATTTTGTGTAAAATTCCTGGTGAAGTATGTCTCAAGACTTCTTTACTTGTTTTTGCAAATTTTTTAGCTTGATTCACTACAGGAATTGAGCTACGAGTTTTGTTGAATGCACATTTCTTGGGTAAAGATTTTGTCACATTTTGTTCAATGTTTTCTTCACATTCACGAGTCTTTTCTAAAATAAAACTTTCTTTGTTTGGTTCAAAATGTATATTATGCTTCTCAGTGCTTTCTGTAGCGATATAATCTTTGTGTACATTAATATCACGCCACTTGACGCTACGAACTTTTTGTTTATTGTTTATTTTATATGCTGTAAATGTTATGTCGTGTTTTCTGCTTACATTATCTTGACATTGTTGATTTGTTTTTAAACTTAAAGACTTTCTAGCAAACTGTGTATATGACATATCAGCAGACGGCTCAATAGTTTCAAAATAATATGCACCGTTTGACTGATCCAAATGTATATCTTTATCATCCTTTGTATCACTCATCGGCTCTACATTTGTCACAACTAGTGGATCGTGTGAAAGGTTCAAATTGTTTGCAGTTGGAATGATTTGACTTTGTTTATCTATACTGTTATGAGTAATGCTATCAATTGTTATCTTATTAGTTGGACTGGTTTCATTTTTGATAAAGTCTTTCTCATATTCATTGTTATTATTCTCTTTCCTCTTTGTGCCCTTGATCATAGTCATTTTATCTTTCTTGTTCATTTCATTCCGCTCGTTATCAACTTGGGCATGGCAATATGCAGTAGGAATTTTATTGTTTTCATTACAGGGAACGTTTTCATTAGACCTAATAATGGTGGAAGATGTAGTCCATGTACTAGTGTCATCATCAAACATATCAACTTTACTAGGAGATAAGGATGTTAGCAGCTGTTGATATTTCGTATTCGCAATGACTGGTTTGACATGTGAGAAGGTTTCCAAAAAGTTTAAAGCTCTACCAAGGTCAGGTTTTTCTTTGTTCAATAATTTGTGAGCAACGTGATCAAGACATGTTAAAGCCAGAGGCATTGGATTATCCGAAGAACTCTTCAGTATCATTTTATTATTCAATAAAAAACTGTCATCTTTGCAATCCAATGTTATTGAGTGGATCTCCTCGTCTAATGCACGAGGACCCACACATTTCTTGGAGAAGCCTTTGTACATATCACTGGCATCACTTTCTTGTTCAGATCTGTGTAAAGTAAGGTGCGAAACATTTTCTAGACTTTCAACACTAAGTTTTGATTTCAGAATATTCTTGTAACTATCTTTATCCATGTCTGTAATTGGTGTAGATAGAAGTTTTGCTGAAACTTTTCCCGGGCTGCATCTTTTGTCCAAACAGTTAACATTTGTGTAATTGGCACGTTTTTCTATCTTGGATATTTTCTTAAATTCATTTCCTCTAATTGCAGACAAAACTTTTCGAAGACTATTTTCTGACGTAATTAACTTCGTTTGAATTATTTTTTCATCTCGTTTACTAGAATTAATGTCTTCTGTATAACTCTCAATAGTTTTAGTGTTAGGAGTAAATCGCATACTATTGTCTATGTCGCCAACGTCAAGCTTGTTAGTTTGCTGTGAGAGTACGGTATTATAGCCAATATTTCGAGTACTTTTTCCAGTAACATTGGTCTGATAGAAACGCACTTGAAATTTGCTTTTTTGTAGTTGAATATCGTTGTCGTTTTTATTTTGTAACTGACATTTTCTGTCCTCTGTACCTTGTTGATAGCATTTCCAGTCCATCTTATACTGGCGATTGTCGTCTTTGTTGTCTATATTTCGTATATCACTTTCTCTGTTCCCAGTATAAGCATTAAATACTTTCCTGCCAAGTTGCGGATCAATGTCGTTGTTATCTATATCGTGTACATTACCTTCAGTGTGCTCTGTATCTCGCAAGCTTCTTTTTCCGTCGTCCATATTTCCTATATCACCTTCTCTGTTACCAGTATCTCCTTGATCACATTTTCTGTGGTCAGTGTCAGTATCTAGTAGATTATCTTCTCTGTTACGAGTATCTCCTTGATCACATTTTCTGTGGTCAGTATCTAGTAGATTATCTTCTCTGTTACGAGTATCTCCTTGATCAAATTTTCTATAAGTATCTAGCTTATATTTGCTATTGTTATCTAATTCACTAAAGTTTCTGTTGTACATACTTCCTATATTACATTTTCTGTCCAGTTCATAGTGTTGATTGACGTCCTTACACAAATCTATAGTTCGTAAATTATCTTTTTCTTGTGAAAAGTCACTTTTGTTTGTTGCACTTTGTAGAGTACGATCTCTATACCAGGCATTTCGCAGATTACTTTCCAATTTTCTATTAGTTTGTTTCTCCTTCATGTAAAATGTATAATCTCTCTGTTGCTTCTCTAATAAATCACCCTTCAGGTCTTGTGGAGCAAGTTCACTGTGTTTTAAATAGGGTTTTATATCAAATTTCTCTTCAACTGAAATTTCTTTGGTGGTCTTCGGGAGGTCGTTGTCACGATTACAATAAGTAAAATCTTTTTCATACTTATCGCTCTTTTGAAAACGTTTATTCAACTGTGATATTTTACAGGTCAAAGATGTTGGGCTATCAGCTGTTTCAAATGAATAGGAAAGATTATCTAAGTCAATCATATGTAACGATGAACATTTGTGTTGATCACTAACATTGCATAAAGTATTTCTTGGTGTTAGAATCACTTCATGCAAGTCAAAACTTGACTTTGGCGAACTGTTGAAAGACGAATGGTTGAACGAGATTGTTTCATTTAGGCTAGCTACGTTATTAGAATTAGGACTCAATGTGTTAAAAGTACTCAATGTTTGATCGTCAGTGCTTACGACTTTCAATGGACAAGTGCATCGAGAATTAGAAAACTTGTCGCATTGTTCAATATCATATTTATGTGGGCACGGTCTTGCAGAACTTGCAAAGTTTGAATCTTTTTTTCGAGTTATGCTTTTCTTTGTTACATGTATTGTATTAACGTGAATAGGGTTCCATTCAGACCTAGACTTTGTCAAATACTTGTTCTGATTACTTCTACTGTTTATAATCGACAAAATGTGTGACATTTCACTGGTTGATCTTTCTAGTGGTGGTTCTACAGGAAAACAGCTTTTATGATCAACTAATTCATTACCATTTAACGTTTTATTGGAATGGTGATAACATGATTTGTCTTGTGTGTGTGCTGGAGATGGTAAGGGTGGCAATATTTCATCTTTATATTTATGTGCAAATAACTCGTTTTTAGAAATTGAACTTTTTATGAAGCCACACAAAGGTATATCTTCTAGATCTATCTTTGTTTCACACAAAGGAGTACCTTCTAGATCTATCTGTGTATCAGAATGTAGAGTTTGTCTTGAAGTATTCAAATATCTTGGTCTATATTTGTAACACAAATTTGTTTCATTGATTTCCTTCTGTGGAACTGATCCATTCATTGAGAAAGAACTGTTCTGAAATGCATCATGATTAGACAAATAGGTTAAAGGTTCTTGTCTTTCAGAATTAAAGTAGTTAGATGTTTTGGCCCTTTCTGAATTCTTGTTGGTTTGCGATAAACATTGAGAATCAACAGCTACATTTATTGCTGAATTGGTAGTTTTGGTTGTAAATGGTTTGTTTTCTCTTGTTCTGTGATGATCCCAACAACAAGTATGGGTAGGATCTATATTAAGGCACGATGAATCACAGAAAGTTTTTGTTTTCTCTTGTATAATTGATGCTAAGGATTTCATGAAGGATTTTGATTTTTTCAAATTAAAATCGTTTGTGAGATTTTCTAAAAAATTTACTTGATCTTTTTCAAAATATGTTTTGCAAAACTTACCTTGTCTGAGACAAGAAGTAGGCGAAGATGTAGTGGACAGAGCTGTAAAGGTTTTATCATTCCAGCCAAAAAGATTTCTTTCCGAATCATTTTGTAGAAATTCTAATGAGAAGTTGTTTTTCTTTGTGTCTAACGAAGGACATTTTGATTCGACTTTTTCACGTGAAGTATTAACTTTCAATTGTGTCCATGTCCTTTTTTTGCTCAGACATTTTTTCGATTGTTTTTCTTCTTTGAAACAACTAGAAACATTTTTCTTAGCTCTACGTTTAAGCTTCTGTTGACTTTGTTTGCTATTCTTGTTTAAAATGCGACATTCTTCTACTGTACCTTTCTTTCTAAGGACTTCATCAAGTTCGTCTAAATAATCACTACTCATAGGGTTCATTTTTCTCTTGTCCACATTTTTTAGTTGAATTTCTTTCCCTGTGTAGTTAAAATAACTTCGGCATCGCTTCGTTTCTCGATCTACGAAAGCTTTTGCTTTTTGTATTTCTTCCTTGAGGCAGTCAGAAACCTGTCTTCTGATTTTAGCTTTTGTATAAGGGTCATAATTTGCGACGGTCTCTGGTTCTATAATAAGATGATCCATTTTAGAATCTATACGTGGGGTACGCTGATTTTGTTGATTTTCTAAATACACATGTTTCATTTTATTGTAATGTGATCCTTTGACTTCATAGCTATTACTATCTGAACTTAATATCTTGTTTGCTGATAACATTCCAACAACACAAAGTATGCTATAGACTCTTATAGAGTCTTATCGGACTGGTTGCCAATGTGACCTATTGGATAGTTAAACATGGAGTAGTTTTACTGTTTTTTTTATGTAAAGTAAGATCTCGTTATTTTTACTCACTAGACTTAGCGCTAAGATGACTAAAAAAAATTTATACCATGACTTACTATAGATCTCATTTAATCTAGGCACAAAAGGAAATTACATTTAGCCTTAGGCTACTTCTTTTACTTCCATACACAAATTATTTAAAAAGAAAAACACATTCAGTATTTGTTTTGGATGGTGTATTACAAGATGGTGCAGCTTTAATGGAAAATACTGCGCATTTTTCGAAATATCAAGGATTGCGCGCACTAGCTCAAAAAATGTATTTTCGGAAATGTAACCATGGAACTGTACTAAAGGAACAGTAACTTTAAACTGCGTCTTTGCGCGTCCTTATCTTATCTTATATAATACAGACGTTACTTCAAAAAAAGAAGATGATTACGTCCTATCTGCTCATGCTGCACTGTATTAGATTTTGATTTGATTTTGATTTTAGGCACATCGGCACAATTTAGGCCATGTCGTGCCTGCAGTCCCTTAAGTACTACTCTCTCTCTAAACAACAAGGGCCAAATTCTATACAGTCATATCATTTACATTTACCCTTATTGATTAGAAAATTTTTGTTTGCACTATTCAAGCAGATTTTTAAAAACTTCATCCATTTTCAGACAAGCTGTTTTGGTAAATGTAATATTTTAGAAGTAGTCTTAGTTGCTTTGTAAGACTTGAGCGCTTTCTCTTAAGATGCTTGCGCTCAGCATGGACGCACGGTGGGAAGACCACACTACAGAGATGTCCTTGCGAACTCCGGTATGGACAGCTGGGGCTGCGCAGCCACGGGAAATACTGCATTCCTCACTAATCTTCGAACTGAAGACAAGCCTTATTATTATTAGGTTTAGAAAATAATCTAGAGTCTCTCTCTCTCTCCTTTTCTCTTTCTCTCTCTCTCTCTCTCTAGTTAAACTAGATATTTATTCTCGATCTAGAGTAGTAGATCTAGAATGTAGATCTTTTAGTAAGCATACTACAGGTTACGAGTTACGACTTTGAAGTAAGTTTTACATTTTGTTTGAATTTATCCCTAAGGTAGCCCAAAGGTAGGATTTATTAGATCTAAAATAGATTCCAAAATTCTGTCGGGCTCTATTGATCTATCTCTGTAATTTGTAATGTAGATCTAGATTTTTAACCATTATTGTTAATGTAGTCAAACTGAAAACTCATCATTTAGGTTTAGAATTCAAGCATTAAAGCATAGATGAGACACAATTACAATACTTAAAGATTACGGAATTTTATTTGTTTGTAAACACTGTAGATCTCAGGCAGAACCTGCGTCGCCGCTGACCCCAAACTGTATCGGCACTGCCGTTCCTTTGGATACATCAGCTGCGTGGAGTGGGGGAACTGATGTGTGAGCGACATCGTTCCGACCACAGCTAATGCCCAGGCATTCATCTCATTTCCATGACATTTTCTGTCCTCTGTACCTTGTTGATAGCTTCATGACTGAAGGAGGCCATAGAGAGAGAGATCTATTTCCATTAAGGAAAATACCTACATCTATTTTTAAATATACCCAGATTTGTAGTAGCCTACTTTATAACATGGTTTTAAGTAATATCATATTAGAACTATTCTAGGCTTATAAATACCGTCTGCAATTTAACATAGGCCTACTAGCTATATTAGGCAACCGGTACATTAATTAGGTAGACTTACACGTTTATTAAATTATTTTCATTAAATTCTCGGATTTCTGCCTTTGCCTGTAGAAATGGGCTTGTTGCTTCAAGATACGTAGCTGACAAAGCGCCCTCTCTTGCGAGGACGTCTGCTGGCTCATCCCTCCCTCCCAAATCGCAATGCGAGGACGTCCACTGCATAAAAACGACAGCTCTTAAAAATCGGCGGATGTTTTCGGCGGCGCCAACTGCCTCTTCTATTACAGGTGACCCTACCCCGCCGCCACCTATGGCTTAAAGACTGAAGCGAGAGTCCATTGCCATTTTCCATTATGACAGCAGTCGCTCTGGTTTTTTGTTGGACATTCTAGCCCTAATAGCCTCGAACTCCCTAGTTATCCATGTTAGTTCAGCGTCTATGTAGCATGGATCAGAGAGCTTGTCTGGGTAGACTATTAGGGTCCATTACCCTATATATCGGTGTCTCTCAACACCAACCCATCGTGTAGCAGTAGATGGCATGTGATGGGTAGGATTTTAATGTAATTTATGTCATCTTTTTGAGAATAGCTGGTGTTTAATGCCTCTTGGTGTCTCCATCGTGTCCAATGAGGGTCAGGTTTATTTATGGGGTGGGCAATCTTCTCCACGAAGGGCATGTACTAATTCAGTTAATAGGTAGAGACCGCTGCTTCTTTTTAGAAATTGGCTGCAATGTGTAAAAATACCGCATTTTAATGAGTTTTATTTTCTTCTAGATATAATTTACCCGCGGCCCGCGGGTCTTAATTTGCGTATCACTTTCGATATAGTCACTGAGAGTTCTTTGTAAACAGTTAAACGAAATAATAATTTTTTGTCTCGGCGCGTTTCGTACATCACCAATCCAAGTCTCTAAGAGGAGACTGGAGAACTCCCTATGGAAATCAGAATGAGTTTGAGTTTTTAGTTTTTGGCACATCGGCACAATTTAGGCCATGTCGTGCCCGTAATCCTTCAAAGATTACTCTCCATTACAAGAGCTAAATTCTATACAGTTAAATCATTAAAAACAAGGTCTATTCACAGTTAAAATAGTAAAGGTAGTAAAAATTTAATAATTAGTACAAATCTTATGTAAATATTATAGGGTCACAATTTCACAAATCAGATCTTTGTAGTCAACCCCAACTCCCGGACAAAGCCCAGTATCTTCCCTGGGTCAACATTGTCGAATAGTGTTGAAATGCAGTATATAGTCAAGCTAAAATCCAACGCCAAGAAATCCTACTTCAACCAATGTAGGCTCAACAATTGAAGGCCTAACGTCGTACAACTGTTCGGCCTTCGTATGAGAGAATCTATTCAAAGTTTAACCCCACCCATCGTCCATGTCTCTAAAATAGAAATCTCACAGAACCCACCTTGGTTTGAAGAATAAACAAAAATTAAATGTATCCCTTCTTAGTCTTAAAATAAGATTACAAAGAGGGTTAGTGTTATCACATTCGTCCAATTCATCCATGGACCAGGAATATTCAAGCTTGTTCTGATCGTTTTAAGTAATAAAAATTCAAAAAATCAATTGCCTTTATTTTTCATTTAAAAGCAAATAGGAAAATACATCATCAATAATAAGGCTTTTCTAACTCTTCTGGAATAAGGATTTAAAATAGAGCTCCATGGAAAGCAGAGCTGCGTTAACTGACACCTACAAACAGCACATAGATACGTAATTCTCCCCAAAAATTTCGCTTAAGGGCAGGTTAAACCCCCAAACTGAAATATCAACAAATCTGTCACTATTTAAGTGTCTATATGTTTGGATGGATAATTTAATAGTGAAAAAAATATTTAAAAAAAAAAAAACTTAAAAAAGTGAAATTTTTTCACTAAAATAGGGTAAAATAGTCAAAAAACTAAAAAAAATACATGAACACACATGTCAAGATATTTTAGTATCTATTAAATATTTTCAAATGAAATTTGCACAGTGTCTTCAGCATGTTATTCCAATCACATTTATTTACAATTATTACAATCAGAGAGAACACTTTTTTAAAATGAATTTTTTAGTGTGGGAACCATAAAACTGTCGAAACTGGTTGGGGTAAGTATTGAGACCATAACTTTAAAACTATGGACATAGAATAAAAATTCCAAATTTCAAAGCTCTAGCTAGCATAGTTTTTGTGGAAAGTTGACAAAACCAACCAAAACATTTTGAAAAAGCAGATTTTGAGAAAATCAAGAAAAACCACAATATCTATGAATAATAAAAACAAACACTTACAATTAAAAGCCTCCTGGTAAATATCCTTCATCCCTAGCATCCTCTGCATTTGAATGAATGTTTTTTAACACCTGGATGTAAGCCTTTATACTCCTTTCATCCCATCTTCTTCAAAAACTTTTCCTTTGTTAGAATTCTTTAGGTCCATAAGTCGACGTCCCATTCTTTTCTGTACATGACCGCAGCATTCCAACTTTTCAATCGTCTTACCGGGGTATATTGGTGGATCTGCATCTGCAACAGTTTTATAGCTTTTTGAGTCACCATCTCCCAAATAGCCTGTATAGTTTAAGCCGTACATCTGTGAACGTCGGAAAGTTTGTAGGATCCCTTGTGATTCCATCGCACCAGAAGAGCCTGTGTGATTAGCGTCACAGTCAGCTGCGTGGTTTGCTTTCCAAGCTACAAACTGTTCAGGAGTAAGTTTCTTTTTGCTTTTGCAACATTTATCACAATAGTTACTGCTGGTAAATGTGTCTATTACTTTAGGAGCACTTCCAGGATTAACGGAAAGTACAGTTGCAACTCCATTTTTTGACACGAAACCACGCCTCTGCCATGCTCCATCGCACGACACAGTGACATCCGATGATGGCTAAGAAGCTTTGAATTCTTCCGCAGCTGCTTCTTTGCATTTTGTAGCAACTGTCTTAGTGGCTTCTAATATTTTATTTCCAAAATAATTGCTTCTTGTAATGCTTACCGGTGGTGGCATGTTCATATTTGCTAGAAATTTGTTACCTTGTTCATAATGGCATCCAATGGAAAACATAGACAGTTGAAACCTTGAATTTATATTTTCCTTAGAACTTTGAGGATGAAAACATGTTTGCAATCCAGGCACACAAAGGATATAGTACAGTTAAGTCCAGTGTTTCTTTCAGTAGCTTGAAAACCACAATGCTTTTCACAATTAGAGCAAGGAAATTGATTCACAAAACACAATAAAATTTGAACATCAAACATGCGGTATCCGGTCATATCATCCAAATAAATGTTGTCCTGTTGAACACTATCATTTAATTTAATAAATGTACTACTTTCAGGAACATTTCCAGTGTTAGTAGCATCAGGATTTACTGGATCTAGCTCTAATATGTCCTCAGAAACAGGTTGATTTTCACTGACTTCAGTCTCGCTAGATCTAGACTCAAGTTCAGTATCATGATCATCTAGATCTAGACGAAGCTTTTTAAAAAACCTATTACCATGGAATTTCCTTTTCTTAGGACGATCTTTGCGTGGTCTAGGCATTGTTATATTTAAATAATATTAAATACAATAAACTAAAACACACTTGAATGAATACAAGAGTAATATAATGTAGAGAAATAAACAGTGTCACAGAGCACCGACAAACGTGGGTAAAAATAGTAAACAAAATGGCTGCCAAGAGAGGCTTTGTAAGAAAGGTTCTGATTAATTGGATAGAGAGATAATATAAAAATCTATTTAATTTCAACCAATGAAATTAAAGCTTTTAACTAAAATAAGGCTTAAAAAATGTATCTTGTTTAAAAAAAAGAAATGTAACAGTGAAAAAAAATTTAAAATCGGATAATTAGAAAAAAAGTTATAGTATTTTGAAAATTAGACACTGTCTATGCATATTTAATGAGGCAAAAGCAAACATTAGTCATGTTTTTATTTTAAATATTTAAAATATTTATTAATATTTTTTCTAAAAACAAATTACAGATTATTATTCAGAATTGGATACAGTTTCTAATTATCGTAAAAGCTCAATTGACATAATTTTGAAAAAAAAAAAAAATTGTATTTTCCATAGTTTAATCTGCCCTTAATATATTGGAGTAGTCTCAGCGCACTGAGAAATGCATAAGAATGAAAGTTGCGCTATACAAATAGATTTTTAAAAATAGTTGATCTTCATTAAAGCTAAACGCACTTTCAAATTTGATCACACTTTATTATTGTTGTTTTCGTATTTTCACAAAACCTTATGTTTTATTTCTCTACATTGTTTTTATTCCCACCAAATCTTATATAATACAGACGTTACTTCAAAAAAGAAGATGATTACGTCCTACGCGTCATGCATGTCATGCATATTAACCAATGACTTAAATTCTGCCAAGTCACTGGTTTTTCTGGCTAGCTCAGGCAACCCATTCCATGCTCTAATAGCACTAGGGAAGAAGGAGTATTTGTACAAATTTGTCCTAGCATAAGGGACGAGGAATGTGTCTTTATTTTTGTGTCTCTCAGAGTATTTTATTAAATTTTGTCTTTGTATTTGAAGATTATGGTTCAGTGTTTTATGTATAATTGCTACTTTACTTTTGAGTCTTCTGTCCTGAAGGCTTTCTAAATTTAGTGATTTTACTAATAGTGTTACTCTAGTCAAATGTGAATATTCGTTTGTTATGAATCTCACTGCTCTATTTTGTGTTTGTTCCAGTTTCTTTATGTTTTCTTGAGTTGAGGGGTCCCAAACGGTGGATGCATATTCTATTCTTGGCCTAACCAAGGTTAAATAACATTTTAGTTTTATGTTCTTATTTGATTTATAGAAATTTCTTTTAATAAACCCTAATGCTTTGTTTGATTTTTTTTGATAGTTTCATCAATATGTGGATTCCATGACAGTTTTTCATTTATTATAACACCTAGGTATTTTGCGTTTTTAGTCTGTGTTACTGGTTTGCCATGGATAAGATAAGTGGAATTAATTTGTTTTAGTTTTTTTGTTACTCTTAACAACTGACATTTTTCTGGGTGGAAAGACATGCTCCGATTTGATTCCCATTTCTGTAATTCATCTAATTCTCTTTGTAAAATATGTGTCTTGAGTTGTTTTTATTGTTCTATATATTATGCAATCGTCTGCAAATAATCTGACTTTTGTTCCTGAACTAATGCAATTTGGTAAATCATTTATGTAAATTAAAAATAGTAGTGGACCCAAGACTGTTCCTTGAGGTACACCTGAGTTAACTGTTATTGGTGTTGATTTAGAGCCATTTATTATTACAGTTTGTTCTCTCCCTATCAGAAAATCTTTAATCCACTGATGCAGTGGACCATTAATGCCAAAATATTTTAATTTTTTAAGCAAACTATGGTGGTGAACTTTGTCAAAAGCCTTGGAAAAATCTAGTAAGATAGCATCTATTTGTTCACTATTATCTAAACCTACCTAAGTGGTTTATGATGTTGCTACATATAATGTGTTCTAGGATTTTACATGTGATGCTGGTAAGTGATACTGGTATGTAGTTTCCTGGATCAGATTTTTCTCCTTTTCTAAATAGGGGGGTTACATTAGCTTCTTTCCAGTCCTTTGGTACTCTGCCCTGGTTAAGCGATGCCTGAAAGAGTATTTTGAACACTGGGGCTAGCTCATTGCTTAGTTCTTTGAGTAATCTAGCTGGAATACCATCAGGTCCAGACGCTTTATTTGGTTTGCTGTTGACTAATAGTTTTTGAATTCCATTTTCTTGTACTACTATATCTTCTATGTTGTCTACTTGGTTCAAATTAAGAAATATGTCTTTGTCTCCTGGGGCTGAGAATGCTGATGCAAAGTATTTGTTTAGGTTGTTTGCTTTAGTTTCATTATCATTATGTATTATGTTATGTTCATCTTTTAATGGCGCTATGCCTGTTGTTTCCATTTTCTTAGACTCAATGTATGACCATAGGTTTTTGTTGTTATCTTTAGATATTACATTGTTTATGTATTCACTCTGCAGCTGTCTGCTTACTTTTTGGGTTAGGTGTTTAATTTTTATATACCTTTTGTAAACTCTTTCTGCCTTAGTTTCTTTAAATTTTCTATATAGGTTTTCCTTCTGTTTACAAAGCTTCTTTAGTCTATTATTAAGCCAGCATTTATTTATTTTGTTTGATGTGTATTTAGTTAAATGTTTAGTTTGCATGCAAAGCAATGAATTTAAGAAGCAAGTATAATTGTTTCAAATTTCAAGCTGTTATCTATCATTTTTTGAAGCAAAGTTTTTCAGAAATTTTCTTTAGTCCAGTTATAAAGTCAAACATTACATCAAGTTCTACATAACAAGATAATATTTGTTGATATATACTAATTTAGAAAAGTGTGCCACAGTATCTAACGAAATCTACATTTCTAGACCTATATGTAGATCTAGAAGATTTTGTGAATTATTTATGTCGTTTTCAGTTTATATTATTAGATTTAGCCCTATTTTTCAACATAGACCAATATCTAAATCTAATAGAGATGTTTAGATCTAAAAATAAATTTAGATATGTATTTACAAGTAGATCTATATCAACTAGGTTTGTCCCATATCAAGTTTAGAGGCAGCAATGCTATTAGTGTCAAACACTGCCCTCATATCGAAATCTATATCTAGATGTAACTGGTAACATATAAATAGCTTCTTGCGTCTCTAATGTTTTTTTATTTAAATTATTCAATTTTTGTTGTTTACATATTTTGTAAAGTGCGAAGTTCGAAATTATTAAGCCGCAGGCAGCAATTTTCACGTTTGGATTTTTATAGCACCGTAACGGTTTGACCTATGAAAAAACTGAAGGTATCTCTGAATTTCTCGTCCTTTTTTCTATAAAAATAGATCAAATTTAATGTATCACTAGGCTTGATTAAAATTAAATATGAGTTTAAAGAGATGTAGGGTAGGTATCGCCAAGCGTACTTTACCTCGAGCGGATTTTTCCCCAGTTAGTAAGCTCGAATGGGTTGATGTAAGGTTCGAACAGATCAAAGTAAATATATCTAAATACATGTTTTAATATTTAATTTTCACTATAAAGTCATTTTCTTTTTACTCCAGCGCAAGAACACCATCCATTGCAGAGGATTGCACCATTTCCCAACCTCCACAACTTCAAATAGTCTCTTTAAGCTGATGAGCAATCAGACTTAAAAATAGCCTTAAGCCCATTACCCATTTCCTTCACTACCGGGTAGTAAAAAAGAATAATTCCACACCTCCTGAGTTTGACCTCACCACGAACTTAGCCTTTACAAGGAAAAGGAAATAGTATGTGTCGAAAGTAAAGAAAAAAGGTGCATGCGCAGTAGAAATATAACAGTAATTTGGTAAACATTCAAATAAAAAAGTTGTAGCAATAAAAAGTGAACTGTTCGAACCTCCTCACAAATCGGGGCTGCTCGAACTTCGCACTTTACTCTAGATCTATTTATAAAGTCAAACTATTCCAAATTTCAAGCTGCTATCTATCAAGGTTAAAGAATTATGACGAAGTAGTGACATTCATATATTTTTCGGTCTCAGTTTCTCTGATACTTTCTATCAACAAATTGTATACACATAAAATGCATTAACTTGTTTCCCATATGACTTTAAAAAAATAATCTTGGTATCGCTGTAATTCCGAAATCAAGCTCTACACAGATCATTTTTGTTGTATAATATTAATTTAAAAAATGTGGTCAAAGTAGCTTTGTATTGGAGATGAAAAGCTGATTAGTGTTAACAGCTTTAAATACCTCGGAGCTATTGTCTCAGATGAAGGAACAAAACCTGAACTACTGGCCCAAATAGCACAGTCCACAGCAGCCCTTTCAAAACTTAAAATAATTTGGAAAGACAAGGGCTTGGCACCAAAATCAGACTGATGCGCTCCATGGTCATGGCCACATTTTTATATGCTTGCGAGTCTTGGACGCTGACTGCAGAGCTAGAGAGGAGGATCCTAGCAATGGAATTGAGATGCTACAGAAAGATCCTGGGCTTCACTTTCAAAGACCGCATCACAAACCAAGAGATTTCTGCTGCGATCGGACCCCATGACAGTACCAGGAAAAAGAAGAGGTAGACAGAGAAAGCGATGGGAGGACAACATAAAAGAATGGACGGGCCTACCATTTATAGAGGTTTTAGACAAGGCAAAAGAGGAAGGCAGGGAGGAATGGAGAAAGACGTCAACAAATCTTGCTTGGTGCCCCAACGGTCCAATCGACTAAGGTATAGGTAAAGGTAAAGGTCAAAGTAGGGGCTAACCAAACTATAATGATAATGTAGATTATTTAATGTCGTTTTCAGCTTATAGCTTTAGTCCTATTTTTCTACATATAGATCTAGGTTAATCTAACCTACAGTATAGTTCCCCTTTCAGACTGTCGTGTATTTGTTTGTTCGATTGTCCCCCCTAGTGTTTGTTAACATTTGTTAGACTGTGTACTGACCATATTTCGTGTCGTGATCTTTACTATGTGTGTAGTTGTTTGGCATTCAGTGTAATAAAGCTTTAGATGTAACATGGTTTTTCTTATGTTAAAGTAAGACAATTTATTACACTGAATCTATGAGGTCAGGGGCGGACTGGCTATATGGGCAAATGCCCGATGGGCCGGTACCAAATGGGCCGGTCTGGTCGCGACCAAAGAAAAAAAAATTAATGTAGACGACATAAGAAAAAATGACAGCAGCAAGACACAAAGGCCCGAACACGTTTTCTTTAAAATTCTTATTACAATTAATTTTGTTTGAAATTCAACAAGAATATAAAAAAAAACAACCCTATACACTGTACGGATTATAATTTGCAAAACGTTAGACCGTACTTTCTGCTATGCACGAGCGGCATGGACTGCTTTGATGTCTTCGAGGTTGTGCTTGGCCTAATCATTTTTCTGGTCGGCATGGGCCTTTGATGGCACTCCCATTTTTTTTGCTCTTTCCCTCCCCCGTCTTTTAATGGTTCCAATTAAATTAAACCAAAAAGAGGGATGAGAGAGGTTAAGTTAGAAAACATTGATATAACGCAGCAACAAAAAAATTTAAAAAATAGGCGCGACAATTAGCTCTTTAACAATGCTTAATAGAAATTCATTTGAACACATACACACAGCCTCGAAAAAGCAAACCACCCAACTTATTCACAGCTCAATATGGGTATAAAGTACTATAAAGCTCTACTTTCTGCGATTTGAAAGGAAAAAGTAAGTTTCTTTTTGTTTATTTTTAATAACATAGATCTAAAATACTACACTTAAGGCTTACAAAAAAAATATTTAATAAAAAAATAAATCTAGATCTAAATCAATGTTTATACTATTATAATTAATGGCAAACTTATGCTTAGTAAGCTAGTATGAAGTCATTAATGATGAAAATTATTACAATAATTTTAAAAAATTATATTGCGCTGTCATGGTATTTTCATATACAAATCGCGTTTTTTTAAAATGTACTATGAGGAAGCAAGAGCTTTTCACATTACGTAAGTGCCTCTCTAACCGTTCTGCTATCATAAAGTGTTTTAGAGACAGCCTTTGGTCTAGTTTTACACCAAGATATGTTGGATTTTCTTCTTTATTCATTGGCTGTGAGTCAATTTTTAGGATGTAGTTTCTTTTTGCTGTTTTGTTGCTGTGGGTAAAGATTGAATAAACTGACTTTTCTTTGTTTATTTCCATTTTCCATAATTTTGAGGAGATAGTTGTGAGGGCTATTTAGTTTGGATCTAGTCAGCACTGGATATTTCTCTGTAGTCGAAATTAAAAGGTCGTCTGCATAAAGTGCCTTATTGACCGAAATGATTTGATTAGAAAGAGAGTGCAGCTAAAGGGTTGAACCTTGTGGTAGTCCTTCTTCCAAACTTTTTTTTTACTAGAAATAGCACCTTCGAATCGGGTTTGGATGGTTCTGTTTTTTTAGAATGCCCTGATCCAGCTGTACATTTTTCCATGGATGCCCATTTTTTTCATCTTCAAAAATAGACCTCTTCTCCACACTTTATCATAGGCTTGCTGCAAATCTATAAATACTGCTGTATTGTGCTTGTTTTAATGAAACCCTTCTATTGTGTCCTGGATAAAACGAAAGAGGTGGTATTCTGTTCTGCTTGCTTTCCTGAAGCCAGTTTGTGCATTGTGGAGTGAGCAAGTACTTTCTAGCCACCAATAAAGTCGGTTATTGATCATTTTTTCTGCCATTTTTGCCAATGTTGGATGTTAGAGATATTTGTCTATAACTTTTTGGGTCTCCAGGGGGTTTATTTTTCTTTAAAATGGGTATTATTATTGCGGTTCTCCATTCCTGTGGTATGTCTCCAGTTTTCTATGTATGGTTGATAAAGTTAAGTATACAGTTTTGGGCCTGTGGTCCTAGTCCCTGGATCATTTCATTTGTTATTTTATCGGGTCCAGGGGATTTTCTTGACTTGAGGCTTTTTAGGGCAGTATTGAGCTCATGTGGAGTGAAGGGAGTGTCAAAGATCTGACAGTTGACTGTTGGAGTTTTTTCTTCTTTCTTTAAGATATTACTAAAGGCCTGGTCCAGTTGTTTTCTTGGCTTTGACTTGTTCATGCTGGCAAAATATTTATTGAAGGTTTCAGCCTTTTTAGGGTTTTCTGTTATTGTGTCGTGAGTGCCTTTTATAGGTCGGGGGTTTGGCATTTGTTTCTTTCCTGCTAGCCGTTGCAGAAGGGTCCAGGCCTTTCGACCATCCTTGTTTAGATCTAGTTGTTCGCATGTTGTGGTCCACTTTTTCTTTTTTTTTTCTGTTTAAATTTTGTATCTTATAAGACCTGTCAATTTGTTGTACGTTGTTTTGTTCTCTCTAGTAGAGTTTTTTTTCTATAGTCTTCCTGGCCATGTTTCTTTCTTTTACTAATTTATCTAATTCTGGTGTCCAAAAAGATTTGTATTTCTTAACTTGGCCTCGAGGGATGTGTTTTTTTTGCTGCTTGTAGGATGTTGGAGACTATAGTTGTGTAGGTTGAGTTGACGTCTGTCTCCATTATGCTTGATAGTCTTGTGTCTGTTTCTTGTGAAAAAGCTGCCCAGTTAGCTTTTTTATAGTTCCATCTAGTTGTTTTGCTGAATTGGTATCTACCTGGCGTTCCAATATTGAGGAGTATAGGCCTGTGTCACTATCTATGTCTTCAAGTACTGTTATTTTAGAAGAGTCGGTAATGTCTGTAGAGATAAAAGTTAGGTCAGGTCTGCTAGTTGTGTTGTGTGCTCTGTGGAGGAATGTTGGAGGTGAAGTTTTGTTTTGCAGAAGTTGTAGGTTAGAGGCATTTGTTACATCCTCTATTTCTTTGCCACTCTTGTAGTAAGGGTAGCCTAGGGAAGGTGTGTGTGTGCATTAAAGTCGCCAGCTATTATTGTCCTTGTGTAGTGTGGTAGTTGTATGTCTATTTCTGCTGCTGATGATGGTGGGCAATAGTAGTTTTTCATGGTGTACTTAGTTCTTCCTCTCCAAAGAAGTATTTCCTGCGTGTCGATGTCTGTATTGTTCTGTATTTCTTTTACTGTGGCTTGTGTGTCGTTTCTTATGAGGGTCATAATTCCCTGGCGTTTGGTGCAAAGGCATCTGTACTGTGTGTAGCCTGTGATGTTTATTTTTTTCTTGAGCAGTAGTGTTTCTAGCAATAGCGCTATGTGTATATCATGCTTCTTGAGTATGTGTTGGAGTTCTGTTGTATTGTTTTGTAGGCCTAAGATGTTGAGTTGCAAATGGTTTAGGTGTTTGCTGCTAGTCTGTTTTTTATTTCCAAAAGCTGACTTATCACAGGCAGTCCTGGAGAAACTGCCATTTTACGAGGCGACTTCTGAGCTCGTATGGATTTTTCATTAAATTCCTTGGCATTTAGTGTAGGCTGAGTGTTTCCTCAGGCTTTTTTAAAATATATAGTCCCCGCATCATTGGTCATTTCCAAGCCCCGATACCCACACGGGGGAGTATCGCCATAGAGTAGAGGTTTGGAGTCAGAGTTTTCCTTCTCCTAGATGGGTTGCGTTATTTAGGCTGACGTGCCCAATCAACACGAAGCTAAACTGGTTTTGAGGCGCCAGTGTTCCGCCTTTCATCCCTTTTCCTGTCAGTTTGTAAGAAAACCACACGTGAAGGCCAGGAGCTGGATTTGACTGTCAGAGGCATTTAGAGACGCAAGCCATGGGAGCATTTCTTGGAAAGTGGGTGCTTATCCCCACTTTCGTCCCCGGCATTGATTGTCCTTTGGAACATAATAAAACACCTAGTAGGAACATCCTGGGGAGCTGAAAAGAAAACCTTAAGACAGTTATACACTGGATAAGTCAGATCTGTAATGGATAACTGTCTCTCCATACAAGTAGCTGCCAACAAAACCTATCAATCATCATTAGACACAATCCAAAACCAAGCCTTGCGGCTAATTAGTGGAGGTATGAGAACTACTCCCACAGCAGCATGTGAAATAGACTCCAATATTGAACCTCCTAAGTTCAGGCGCATTAGAGCAGCATTAGAAGCTATTGAGAGATACAGAAGGTTGGAGGACGATCATCCAAATAAATTACTAACACAGAGAAATAGGAAAAACAACCAAAAAAAGCAAAGGACTCTGATCCAACTTACTGACGAACTAGCCCTAAAACACCACCTACCCAATAACAGAGAAAAAATTACCAGATTTTCAAACATTACACCCGGACTAAACTACAAACAACCAACCATCAAAACACATTTACTAAATAACACCTTAACAAAAGAATCAAATCCACTGGAGCTCAAAGTAGGCACAATTGAAACAATTGAAAGCTATCAAAAAACCGCTATCCATAATTATACAGACGGATCGCCTTTCAAAGCCACCATCAATGCTGGTCTTGGTGCCTTCCTGGTCTTCGCTAAAAATAAACACTTTGAGATAAGCGCACCCTGTGGCGATTACTGCTCAAACTTCCAAGCCGAAATTGAGGCAATTACCATAGCACTACAGACAGTGGAAAACAAATTATATGAAGGAGTGCAACCACCATCAGATATTGTTGTCTTTACAGACTCCCAATATAATCTGCAAGCACTTAACAGCAGCACCTCAAACAGCCCAAGAGAGTTGACTACACTTATTGCGATAATCCATCAGATTATATCAAAATTAAATATCACACTACAGTGGATCCCTGGACACATTGGCATCATGGAAAATGAAAAGGCAGATAAGCTATCAAAGGCAGGTTCATCTATGGAACAACCAGATAGACCTCACCCTAAGGTAAATGTTAGTCAACAATCACAAAGAGGAGTGGCTCAACCAATGGGCATTAGGAAACACGGGCAGAGTTATGTACAAGAAATGACTACGCCAAACAGGAACTGGACAGTATTAACTTCCTCCCCCGCAAAGAACAATCTACAATTTGGCAACTAAGAACAGGACACACACCACTATTAAATTACCACCTGAACAAAATAAACTCCACACAACTCCCCCTTTGCAGACACTGCGCCCACGCTTTGAAACCGTAAACCATATCCTCTTTGAATGCCCCTCCCTAATCCACCTTAGCAATAAAGCAGGCTAGAGGAAGAAGAAGTCACAGATCAACATGCATGACTAGATTGACACATGAATACGTAAGACGTAACAATCTTATTTTTTGAAGAAACGTCTGTAATCTAAAAGTTGGTTATACCAAAAAGCTTCTAACTCATTAGTCTGCTATTGTATTGTTTATAGTTTTCAGACTGCATACATGTATAAATAGAATACATTATGTCATCCTACGAATGCATACATCCAGTTTTCGATGCGTTATCAAAGGTTATATACTTTGTAGAGAATTAGGCTTACACCTATAATATAACACATGGGCGTAGCCGGGAGGGGAGGGTCTTCAAACCATTACTTGCCTCAGACTTCATTATCGTCACTTACTACCCCAGTGCAGCCAACTAAAGCAAACTACAGTAACCAAATTTCATGAGCGTAGCCAAAAGAGGTTGTGTGGTTTTCTTCCCCTCCAATACAAAAACTAAAGCATTTTACATTTTCTACCAGTCGCTGGACTCCATTGAATAGCAGATTTGGTTTTTGAATTTTTTTTAGCGAAGAGTAGCAGGCTAATTGCACTGCAGATACCTCAAAATATGCTTTTTTAAAGTTCTAAATAGCGGAAATAAGGACCCCACTGGGGAAAGATCACAGCGCTCCCCCGAACTCCCTAGCTGCACTTTGGCGGTGTGTACTGTCTTTCCACTAATTATAGGAAGAGAGTATTCTAGGGTAGAAAAAACGTTTGAAAGAATGAAAGATCAGAATATAATGAAGATTAATTACATATACGCACACACTTATATATATATATAAATTGCGGAGTGGGGTAAAAATTACCCCCCCCCCATATATGTATGCCATTTGTGGGCCGGTTTATATCATAATGCCCTGGCCGATTTTGATACCCAGTCCGTCCCTGTATGAGGTGTGTTATTGATTCTAAACATGGATAGATTGCTTCGACCGGAAAGGTTTGATGTTGAACCTACTGCACCACAAGCATCAGAAACATACACTGGTATGAGACCTTTAAAAACATTTTTATCTGTTGTTACCATAGAAAACATTGATAACAAGAAGCTATTTATAAACTACATTTCGTCATCGGTGTACCAGATGATAAGTGACAAAGAAACGTATGAAGATGCAATTCAGTCACTAAATAACATCTACATTCAGCCTAAGAATGAAGTATTCGCAAGGCACAAGTTAGTCACGTGTAGACAGGAACAGGGTCAAGGTATTGACGACTTTCTTCAAAAACTCCACAGTCTATCCAAGCACTGCAACTTCAAAGCCGTTACAGATGAGCAACATCGTGACGAGTCCTTAGGTGATGCATTCATCACAGGAATTACCTCCAATATAATTAGAAAACGTCTCCTAGAGAAAACAAATTTAAAGTTGAAGGATGCATTTGAAGAAGCTAGAGTACTTGAACACGCCTATCAACATTGTACGAGTCACAGCCAGAAACCACTTGTGGGGCTACTAGAAATACTGTAAGAGAACACTGTGCTGATTCTGTCGCTCCCCAGTTGCCTGATCTACGAGGCTCAGTTACTTCGGCTCAAGCAAGTCTTACTACTGCGGCAGAGGAAGAGTTTGAGTGCCCCGCACGTGAAGCAACATGTAATCTGTGTGGCAAGAAGGGACATTTTCAAAGATCCTGCAAGTCAAGAAAATCTATAGCATTGGCCCTCGCTACGTTGCACTCTGTAGGACTAGAAAATCAACCTCCTTGATTCTTCTCAATGGGGTGCCACTTAAAGCCCTGATAGACACTGGAAGTTGTGAAAGTTTTGTATCATCACGAGTTGCCAGATAAAAACCTCCGTGGACAGAATATTTATGGCATCTACTCACTTGTCTCGAGTTACTGAAGGCCATATCTGTGCTACCATTCGACTCAAGGATGAAACATGAAAATATTAAACTGTCACGTTTAGATGGATTATGTTCAGATGTAATTCTAGGCTTAGATTTCATAAGCCTACACGAGAATCTACAGATTCCCTTTAGTGGAAAGAGGCCAACTCTATGTGTAAGTACTCTTAGACCAGCTAAAGTAGAGGCGCCTAGTCGTTTTGGTAACTTATCTCCAAACTGCACTCCAGTGGCAACTAAGTCGGGCAGACACTCATTACAGGACACTAAGTTTATTAGTGCTGAGATTCAGAGACTACTAAAAGAAATTATAGAACCTTCAAAATCCCCCTGACGGGCGCAGATTCTAATAACAGCCAATGAGAGGCACAAAAGACGATCAACAGATTTACGCTGTTAGACGCCTATACCATCCCAAGAGAGGATGAATTAGCATAAAAGATAGCACAATTTCTGTCTTCAGCATTCTGGACCTCAAGAATGCCCATCATCAGAAGAAGAAGAAAGGCCTTTTACAACTTTCTTGCCTGGGGGTAGACTTTACCAGTCTCGAAGAATCCCATTTGGAGTTACAAATGGAGTGACTTGTTTCCAACGAACTGTAGATAAAATAATCGAAGACGAGCAACTAGAAAATACATTCGCTTATGTGGACAATGTGACCATCTGTGGACATGATGCCGAATCTTATGATAGAAACCTGCAGAGATTCTTCAAAGTAGCTCAGAAGTATGGCATTACCTTCAACGAGGCTAAAATTGAGATAGGAGCACCCAGTGTCAGACTGCTGGGATATGAAATATCTAAAGGTCAGCTCAAGCCTGACCCAGAAAGATTCAGAGCCTTGCGGGAATTAAATGCTTCGTTGAACCTGCGAGAACAGAAACAAATTGTTGGCCTGCTGGCCTATTATTCTCTATAGATTCCTAGTTTCTCAGACAAAAATCAGCTTGTTAACTAGAAATAAACGATTTCCTGTCCCAGAGGAAGTCAAACAAGCATTCCTAGACCTAAAGGACGAACTCGAGAAATCCGCTGTTTACACCATAGATTACACTCGCCCGCTAACAGATGCTTCTGACATAGCTATAGCAGCTACACTAAACCAAGATGGCCGGCCTGTGGTTTTCTTTTTCCGGACACTATCGAAAAGCGAAAGGAGACACTCATCAGTGGAAAAAGAAGCGTATGCAATAGTGGAGTCTTTGAGAAAGTGGAAACACTTTCTTATCGGAAGACCCTTTACCCTTGTCACAGACCAGCGACCCGTATCCTTTATGTATTGTAGACAAAATAAAGGCAAGATCAAGAATGAGAAGATCCAAAGTTGGAGGTTAGAGCTATCCTGCTTTCATTTTGACGCCGTTTACAGATCAGGTACACAGAACTCAGCTGCCGACACTTTCAGCAGAAATCGCTACTTATCGGCAATGTCTCGTAACGACTTAAAGTTACTCCACAATAGTTTGTATCACCCTGGTGTAACTCGGATGCTACATTTCGTGAGATCAAAAAATTTACATTTTTCTTGCGATGACGTCAGAACTGTGATCGACCAGTGCCAGACATGTGCTGAACTTAAACCTTCAGGCAACAAACAGGACAATTAATCAAAGCCACTCAGCCATTCGAAAAAATAAGCATGGACTTTAAAGCCTCTTTAACAGAAGAAGTAGAGCTTGTGAACAGCAACCCTCATTACGCTCTTATCAGAACACCTACGGGCCTAGAAGAAACAGTTTCTTTAAGATTGTTGGCGCCCAAAGAAAAAGACTGTTTCACAGAAAACGTGGGTCCCTTGTATTTAGAGACGGTTCTTCCGGGAATGCGACACCCTCGCTTCAAAGTGAAACAGAAAACAACGCAGAGAACTCTACTCTGAATCCTCCTGCTAACCAATCAAACGAGTCAATCTTATCGGGGGAAGTGAACTTGGTTGAAGCCCCGACCATCGAGTCGCCAAGTAACTTTGTTGGTACTATCAGTTCAACCTGCCGATACAACCTAAGAGAAAGGAAATCAAAACCCAACTACAGAGTTTAACTGACTAATGTGTTTGATAAACAGTTTGCTATCAACCAGTATTGCTGATGTGTTTAGATGTGTATGTTTTATTCATCATTGTAATTTGCTTTGACTATCAGCTGTTGTGTTGTATGTATAAAATTTAAACGTTAGACTGTGTACTGGCCATATTTCGTGTCGTGATCTTTACTATGTGTGTAGTTGTTTGTCATTCAGTGTAATAAAGCTTTAGTTGTAAGATGGTTTTTGTTATGTTAAAGTACGGCACAGACCTTGTCGTCTATAGGGCAGATTATGTTAAGGTCATCTGTTTTTGTGGCCTACTGTTAACAAGGGTGTCACGTGGCCAAGACAAAGACCAACCGCCTTTACTTTTCTCCTCAGAGGTGCGCAAAGATACCGAAATTAAAAAATCCCAGGATTCGAACCCGAGACCGCCGGTTTGGAAGATAAGCGCTTTACCGCACAGCCACCGCGTCTAATAATCTATACTTTATCTAGATATAAATCTTAATGTAAATAGAGAATGTAGATCTAGATTCATATCTACATCTATAATCTATGCTCATTGACTATAATTAAGTTTAGGCCTAGATCTAGACTTAGAGGCAGCAATATTATCTGTATTCATCAATTCATCATCTACTGCTAGATCTTTTAGACTTACACTATATCTAGAATTCTAGATTTAGATTTACTTTATAGATCTAGACAATATCTAGATCTAGACTAAAACACATTAAGATGCGTATCGGACGCGAACAGCATAATGTACCTTAGTACCGGTAACCGGTGGCACTTGACTTGATTGATCTAGAAATCCTGATCATGTTTGTCTAGTAATTTTAAGATAGAACGTATAAAGATATTTAGATCTAGACAAGAATACGTATACGCTTTCTACTTCTGAGTATGCATCTGCAATCCATGCTTGCTATCCATTGCCTCTTTTTTCCTTCTGTTAGTTCGATTTTGAAGAACTTCATGCATACATCAGTCGTCATCAGTATACCTCAAAATTAGACACCAGCGGCTCTCCTACCTTCTAATAGATCACAATAAAGAATGTCTTTTGGGAGTCGACCTTGTGGCATACTGTGAGCATTATCAAGTCAGATGCTAATGCTGATAACAGCGCGGATGTCCATGCACCCTGCTCTTTACAGCACTTCCTCATTGGTTATTTTATCTTGCCACCTTATTTCAAATATCCACTTTAAGCATCGGATGTGGGAGACATTCAGATTTTTTCTTCTGCCAAGAGTAGGTTGATCATGTTTCACTACCGTATAGCAGAGTGCTCATCACATAAGTCAAATAGACTAGGGCTTTGGTATCATTATGGAGAAATACAACTTTGTTGATGTTGTTATAAGGAAGCAGGCAGGAAAAGAAATGCCAAACAGAGTAGATGCGAGCACACATCCCTGCTTGACACTGCGTTGACCTCAAAAGGAGCTGATTGGGCTCCATTAAATTTCACTGTACATTTTGCATGAAAACACTATGAATTGTAATAGCAGATGGGAGGGGATCCTATTTTTTGAAAAGGCCACTTTTGCGTACCATGTCAAAGGCTTTCGTCAGATCAACAAATACTATGTACAGGGGGTCTGTCTCTTTTAATTTCTAGTGCAGTATTCAGCCTGGATAGTGCCACTATAACACATTTTTGCCAACTATGCTGAGGAAAGAGATACTTGATGCAATCACCCCGATCTCCTTTGTGCTTTTATAATGTGACTATATTTGCGTGACACGTGCCCTGTGGGACGTGACCCCATTTCAAGCAGCGGTAGAGGAGATCATAAAAAAGAAAACCCTGCCTCCTATTCTGTTTGACTGATCCAGTCTTGATCATCGCCGTCACGACAGGTCTAAGAAACCAAAACTTCTCGACCTGTATGGGGACTTATATGCACTATGCAAAGAAGCAAGGTTTCTTTCCAGGATCTAGATCTAGTTTTAGAAATCTATATAATGAAAGTACCAATAAATAATTGCTCAAGTATACAATGAACCCCCCCCCCGGCTCAATGGGTAGCAGTGTTCGTACAAGTAGCTGACGGTGTCAAAATCGCGAGTTTGTAACCCGGTTTGTGCTAAAAAAAAATTTTTAATTTTATTTTCACTTTTATAATGGACTTTGTGGTTTTATTTAATGTAATTTTTTAAAATGTTTTTCTTGTTTTTCATTTCTTCCGGGTATAGAGGGACTTTGACTTTGTTAGTCATTCTCCCATCTTTGGCGAATATGTCTGCTTTTTTCATTGCTTTCTAATTCAATGTGGTCTGTGATCCGTTGGTGAAATGTTACCTTGCTGTTGTAATTGAGATTTACAAGAGTTGTCCTGGCGTCAGTCAGGAAGACAATCTGGCTGTTTGACGTGGGTGGTTTATTAACGTGGTAGGTGCTAGCTCCAGTGCTCCTCTTTATGCTCTGTGGCTGTACAAGGGATCACCAGTTGCAATTGCCGAATACAAATTAATGCAGAAGCAGCGTATTGAAATGTCCACAAACGAGGAACTAATGTGTACAACATTGATAAACATTCTGGTTACAAAATATATCCCCTTTTTTACCTTACAGTACGGGTGATTACAAAGAACTTGTTACAGCCTCCCCGTCTTCTTATTTGGCACAATGGAGATTAATTGCCACAATGAAACTCACCACAAATAAAAGAAACTGACTCGAAATTTGTGATCATTCAACAGGGCATAAACATACACTCATAAAATCTAATCAATGTCATCTAAGTCATTGATTATTCTTAAATTTTATTTTAAACAAAAAGGTATAATCTCAATAAACTCTACTTTTAACAAGATAGTTTTTTTTACATTTTGTTACATATATTATATGCATTTATGTGGCTTTTTTTTTTTTACTTAGGGCTCCGTGGCAAGTGTGGACTATATAAGGGTGCCTGGGTTAAACAACTCTGAGAACTTCTGAATCACTAGATCTGCGTTCCTTCACGATAATATATATATATATATATTACAAATAAATTTGCTATTTCCTATTTTCGGAACCTACAATATCTGTATGAACGCGAGCAAATATCTGAATATATTTGTGTGGGTGTGATGTCTGTAGCATTAGAAGCACTATTTTATTACGGCTAGATCTATATCGATGTGTATTCTGGTTCTAAAACTAAAAACTCAATTCACAAAGTGAACCTGAGGATCTATTGTACGTTTTTTATTTTAACTTTTTTTTTTTGATAAAATCGTTCGTGGCAGGGGGTTATTTAAAATTTTATGGGCTATAATTAACAATGAAAAATAAGTTTCGGTGTATAAGATGTGTCTTTATTTGAAACTAGCCGTATATTACCCGCGGGTCTCAATATGCGGGTCACTGATTTAGTGCATTAGAACAGTTTGTGGGAAGCGTGGTCGAGAGGCTAAGTACGCTTGAACTTGGCTACCTATGAAGGGGACTCGAGGCTCGACTCCCGACTTGAGTAGAACTGTGTTTACTGAGCACCTAAAGGCAGCACGGAAACAAATGTGATTGGACCATAGCGCTCTGAGCATGGTATAAGCATGAAAGTAGCGCTATATAAAAGCTGTAATAATAATTACAAACAGCTTAATAAAAAAAATGTTATATGTAAATCGAATGCGTGAATGTAAAAATAGTAAGAATAGTGCTATTAAAATAGCTAATCGACCTAAATCCATTTTTGTTACAAAAAGATTTGCTTGCATATATACATTGAGATCTAGATCTAGTTATTCTAGTTAGTCTAGAATAGTTTTTGACCTAGATTAAACTTAGGTTCATGTGTTTAAATTAAGTAAAATACTTCTACTTTCACTAAACATTCTTGATCTATCAGTTTAAGATTGAATTTAAGGTTCAATAAGCTTATTAATTTTTTAAAGTTAGTATATTTAATATCACCCATATAGAGCCTCATTTGCCTGTCCAATCTCAGTGTTTTCAATGCGCATGTAAGGCGTGCGCGACACATGAATGGAACTATTAAAATGTATGTCAACACGGCTTCGCAGCTATAGCAAACGAATGTATGTTGAAATGCTTCAGAAAAACCAAATTCGGAAGTTAATTTTATTAAAATATGAAATGAATGGACAATATTTATTATGTTCATGTGTTAAAGTATAAAACTATCTTTACGAATAGAGTTCTATCATCACAGAGTTGAATTAGACCTAGGAATAGAGTTGATTAGAGAGATGTGTAACATTTCAGTCTTGTCTAATGAAAGAATGTACGTTAGGACTTCTAACTTGCAGATATAAGGAACGAGTTTATGCAAAAATGCTTTTAAAAGACAAATTTGAACTTAATTTTATTAAATAATGAAATCAGTAGACTATATTTTGTAATTTTCATCTGTCAAAGTAAAAAACTATCTGTGAAAAATGTAGTTCTTTAAAATTAGATCTAGATCCTTTCGATTTATACATGGTAAACATGACCTAGATCAATGAAATTATAATACTTTCATAGAGTTGATCAACTTTTTTTTGAGGGTCTTATGATTGTTTTAGGGCTACAATACATACCCTATGGCCCCAGTTAGTACCCAAGGAACATTTATGCCAAATTTTATCAAGATTGGTCAAAAGGTTTTGTTTTCTATTGGTAACATACATACTTACGCCATACTTTCTACTTTATAGTATAGAAATGGATGGAAATTCTAGATACATAACTTCCGAAAAAACAAGATTACAAAGAGAGTTTGTGTTGCCACACAAACTCAGAGGCGCCCCCGTGAAAGAATGATTTCTCTCGGATCCGCATATTCGCTGGTCGACTGAGGATGGCATCGAGCAGGGTATGAAACCGAGACCTTAGAGATAATCAGCCCTGCGCACTAACCGCACGACCAGGCATTGCTCTTAACCTAATGACAAACTGGTTACAAACTAATAGCCCATTATTGATAATATACCTACACATTACGGAATGACAACTACCGCATATGTACAATATGTCAGAAGAGCGATTTTAGATAATCTTTTGGTATTGAGCATTTTCATTTAAATGGAACTAGAATGAGGATGTAGATCTACCTAAATTAAACTACTAATTTAGCACTCTCAATATCTATATCTACTAGATATAGATCTAAAATATATATTTGGGATAATATAGATGTAATTTTGATAAGATTTATATTAAAAAAACACTGGATAATCAATTAATAGACTAATTGCAATATGAAATATTAAAATAGTAGATTAGTTTCAGTATTATATAACATTGCAATATAATTGACATATTGACAATCTAGACTTTAGAAATAAAAATCTAAACTTTAAGTCTAGAAATTAAAATTATAAATCTTGATCTAGTCTAAATCATGGCTGTCTGGTAGTGCGGTTTGCGCGCTGGATTGTCGTTTGGATTCATCGATGGTCCCAGGTTCAAGCCCTTCCCGCTCCCATCCCCCGTCGTCCTGCGGGAGGTTTGGACTACAGCTCTGAAGGAACACCCGAAACATGTAAAACAACAAACATTCTAAACAAGACCAAGAAATTCTAGATCTAGATTCTATAATGATTTTAATTACAACTTAAATGTAAATCTAGTTTTAAAAATCTAACTCTAGTGTAAAAAAAAATAAATCTAGATCTAGAGTAAAAAATCTAGATTAGATCTTAATTTAGCTATTATGCCTTTTTAAAATGCGAGTCACATTATGAGGTTCAATAAACATTACTATACCGAGTTGTTTTAGCATTTCATTTAAAGAATTTATTCCATATGACGTCAAAGGAAAAAAATCCACTACGTCACACGGCCTAGTTAGACTAAAAAATGTCATCTATTCGAGCAGCTTGTCGAGTGTTCATAGACATTGGTGCACCGAGTGAGATCTTTTAGCATTTCATTTAAAGAATCAACTCCTTAAGACGTCAAAGGAAAAAAATTCTATTACGTCACACGTCCTAGTTAGACTAAAAAATGTCTTCTATACGAGCAGCTTCTCTAGGGATCATAGATATTGGTGCACCGAGTGAGTTGTGGAAACACAAACTTAAAATCGGCCCCCTAAGTGGTCCTCCCAGGCAGGCTTTCAATATTTTCAGAAAGAACATCCGAATGAAATTATATCAAAGGCAAATGAGAGATAAGAATAGAGAAAGAAGGTTGACAGGTCTAGTGCCTCAACGATGCAGCAGATCAAAGGATAAGTGCAAGTGAATGCAAAGCTAGATGTGAACCTGGCCTAACTAGTTCCCCTTTCAGACCTTGTGGTCTATAGGGCAGATGATGTAAAGTTCATCTGTTTTTGTGGCCTACGGTTAACGAGGGTGTTTTCCACAACTAATGTCAGGTACCCATTAGAGCTGGGTAGACTCAAGGCTTCCGAAGTTGAATATCCTAGTCTTCACCAGGATTCGAACCCGGGACCCTCGGTTCTGAAGTGTTTTACCACTCAGCTACCGCGCCTCTCCAAACCTAACTGAAGTCTTATAAATAATTTAATTGTTTTGAAAAGGCTCAATCTCTTATTTGAATCCTCAAAAAAAAAAAAAAAAAAAATTCCGCAAAAAAATGTTTAAGAAAATAAAGTTTATAAGATTATTATTCGTTTTAAGTTAGGTCTAACTTATAATGCATACTAATTACCTTTTTCTCTTAAAAAAACTGCTTGCATAACTAATTTTAAAAATTAGATTTTTCGCTTTCAGGAAAAAAAAAGTAGCCGTTGGTTGCATCAGAACTTTGAATGGTCTAAAATATTGTGATGTCGGATTTTCAATATCTTTTCTAGTTTACGAGATCTAAACGGGATAGACGGACAGACGTTTCACACAAAACTAATAGCGTCTTTTCCCCTTTCGGGGGCCGCTAAAAATCCTAATAGCATTAAATTAAAAAGATAAATCTAGATCTCACTAATGTCATTAATGTCACTATATTCAAAAGGGGTCAATCACAATAAAACCAAATACTGCATTCCTCGTTAATCTTTGAACTCGAAGACAAGCCTTGTTGAATAAAATACCAAAATAAATGGAGAAAGGGGAGAACGGAAATGTGTCATTTAATTGGGACCTTTGGAAAGTGCACTTTTTGTCTCTAGACCTGAAACTGATAGTATGAAGAAATGTATTCGGTGTTTTGAAGCGGGTCTTTCCAAATCTAGTCAAAAGTCTATGTCGGAGAAATTACGATACACAGGTTTAAAAAAAAATGAAGGGTTCCAGAGAGCGAAATAGAGAGAGAGAAAGAAGGAAAGAGAGAGCCGACTGTGAAATTTCATTGTAACAGATACACTAATTTATGTAATTTTCTAAAATAACAATGTTAGATTGATCGTTAAAATGTAGCCCGTATATTAAAATTAAAAAATGTGGGTGTTCCGGTTATAATAAACAATTTATGACTGGGACCAAATAAACGGATGTAGCTGGAGTGTACAGCTAGTAGGAGTAAGTATATAACTTGTCTATGGGTGAACACTCTAGACTTTGTCACCAATAATCATCTAGAGAATTTTGTTATTGTCTTTTTGATGGACAGAATATAGATACTGTGAGATTTATAAGAAGGCACTTCACACTCGTTGACACCTACTTTTGACTGTCAGTTTAAGGACAAATAGTCATCACCTAAGTTGCCGCTACAGAAGATATTTCCCGGGATAGGCAGTAACACCTGTAAGCTAGCCGTCAGATTTGAGCTCACATAAACAGGCGGTTGTTTGTCAAATAAAGGGGGGGGGGGATATCAGCCAGAATAAATATGCCCTGGGAAAAAAATCAAAGGACGAAGCCAGCGTTTAATGCTAGTGTTATAGATACAGAAAACTATCTAGTTATTAAATCGTGAATCTTACCTTGTGGCGAGGTTTGGGAATTACAAAAATCTGTACAAATGTTTGCTCGGCATTTCGCTCTTCTTCTGACAAGTGAACATCTACAGTCTCTGCATGTACAAGATGGCAAACAACATCCACACGGTGGATCGTCACACATCAATTTGGCTTTGGTCATAAGTTTGTTCCATCCTGATGGCGTGTAACCTCCACAACCTCCTGTACTGCAACCAGCTCCAAGTCTACTAGGACCAATGGAACAAGGATCTAAACAAAAGAAAGAATTAAAAGTTCAAATCTAATTCAAGTAACAAGCAATGAAACGTCCAGGTGGCTAACTGGACCACGAGAAATCGACTTTCACTAGATCATTCTTTGATGGTCCTCCATTAACTAGTTGATAATTTAATTGCACCCATTTTGCAGAATCACCATGTCTTGGGCCAGCCCGATTTCCTCAATCGCGACGAAGAAGTCCTTCATATTATCACAAAAACGTGAGAAGGCCGACCTTTGTGAGGACAACGCGGCCTATGAGATTTCTACCTTACCGCGTGCTGTGAAGGTTCATTGGAAATAATATGTTTATTTCAAGTTCTCTTATCGATCTTCATCCTTTAATTGAAACAATTTTTATGAAGCAAACATGCGCTACAAAAGAAAAGGTAAATAAAAACTAACTATTAGAAGAATACAATAACATCGATTTGCATAGTCCCATCACCCTAATAAAAGTTGTTTTTCTATACATTTATTCTCGACATTAATGCAAGCTTCGAGAACCGGAAAAAAAAAATCATTGTTATTGTTCTTCATTTCGATACATGAATTGTATTGTGTGTGTTAAATTATTATACGACTTAAGTTAGTGATTTTAAAATATTGAATTATCTGAAGTAGTTTCGATTTTATTGAATACTAATTAACGAATCTTCGGTTACGATTGGGTGCTGTGTGACTAGATTTAAGTATGTTAACACTGCTTAGTCCCACAACTTGAGATAGTATAGGTTTTAAAGGGCCCTTTACTAAAGTTGCAATATGGTAGGCCTGAAGTCATGGGCGTAGCCGGGGGGGGGGGGTAGTGTTCATCCCCCCTCCGAAATCAAAACCCCCCACAGAGGGGATGGAATTTTATGACAGATATTTTACTTTGACATTGTTTATTTTAGGTGAGATTTTAATATTAAACCATCACTTGCCCCAGTGCAACGAAGGGTTTTTTGAGTTTAAAATCCCATTCCAGGGAATTTTGCGTTTACCCCCTATCTGCTATAAAACAAAACAATGCAACCATCAATCCTCAAATTTAAGATAATACCCCCTCTTCAATATAAGACTAAAGCATACATCAGTCACCATTCTATGAGCGTAGCCAAGAGAGGTTTTGAGTTTAACCCCACCCCCACACACACACCAAGCGGAGTTTAAAGCTAAAAGCGACCTCTTCAATATAAAAAAATATACACACTCAAAATTCTATGAGCGTAGCCAAAGGGCGTTTTGAGTTTAAACCTCCCTTATCCAGAGAGCTTTAAGTTCAAAACCCCTCCAGATGGTTTTGAGTTTAAAACCCCCCTCCAGTGGGGTTTGAAGGTAAAAACCACCTCTTTAGTATAAAAAAAAGCTAAAAGGGCAATGTTGGACTAATGCGTTTCGTTTCTTCGATTTAAAAGTAGAATCACAAATTGGGCCTAAAGTGCCTTTTTCCTCATATATCTTTGCATTTTTCAGTTCTATTTTTAAATTAAACTGACATTATTATGCTATAGCTGGGATAAAACCCGATAGAGGCTATGAAAATAAAAGACCTGAAACTAGGACGTGAAACTACGCATTTACAGTACCTTATTTAATGAGTCTGTTACCCAAAATCTGTGTATTCTTTTTAGGACTAGCTTACTTCAAGTACCCGGCATTTTCCGATACACAATTTCACAAACAAAAATAATTTTAAAAACAAAAATTGTGATTTTAAAACTTTTAATGATTTTTTAAAAGGTGTTTTAAAAAAGTGTTACTGTAATCAATTGTGAATATTCGTTTCTTATGCATCTCACTGTCTATTTTGTGTCTGTTTTAATTTCTTAATGTTTTCTTGAGCTACGGGGTCGTGTTTTCTCCTGACGTTTATACCTGATTTCTCTTATCAGTCGTAGTGAGACATTGGTCCTAAATAATATTAAGCTTATAATAATAATAATAATAATAATAAGGCTTATCTTCGAGTCCGAAGATTAGTGAGGAATACAGTATTTCCCGTGGCTGCGCAGCCCCAACTGTGACCTACATATTTTGCCACATCCAGGGCAAGCTTATAAGCTTTAAATATAAAAAAAAATCGCATGTGAATATATGAATGAAATTGTTTTAGATTATAGTTGCTTTTGAAAAATAGATCTCAAACATGCCATAGGCCTTGTCATAATAGTCATAGATCTATCAAATCTAGTTATAATGTGTAATCTATATAATCATAAATATTCACGTTGAATTCCAATTGTAACTATAGAATCAGTAAAGATCTACTTCTAGAATATGTATCTAGGATATAAATATAGTAGAAACAGAATCTAAGATCATCAGAATTTACAGATACTCTAGGCAGTCTTGATCTAGAGTCTTAGACAGTCCTTATTTTAGACTAGATTTAAGTCTAGTACACTATATACCCCAATATATACGCTGCCTTCGTGGACCTTACCAAGGCTTTCGACACGGTCAATGGTTATATGAGGATTTTGGCCAAGCTCAAATGCCCAACTACGCTCCTATCCATTCGCAAGCAGTTTTATGTGGGACAAAAAGGCAAGCTTAGACACAATGGTGACGTCGATCATTTCCCAATAGAAAATTACGTGAAGCAAGCTGTGCTCCTACTCTATTCGCTATCTTCTTTGGCGTAATGCTGGGTCAAATGAGGCAGCGATTGCAAGAAAGCATCGACATCACGTTTCGTTCGGACGGCGATCTTCAAAAGAAATGGTCATAACAGAGCTTCTCTATGCTGATGATTGCCCCTGCTAGAACATGATCTCCAGATGGCGGTAAACGAATTCGCATACGATCCCGCTTCTTTCTGTTTACCTATAAATCTTGGGAAAGCAGAAGTCATGTTCCAGAAGTGACACAATAAAATCTACTCAGCCCTATAGATCACCGTAAATGGACGTTCCCTTAACGTGGTAGACCACTTCAGATATTTAGGAAGCATAGTATGATACTTGGTGTTTAATAGTAAAACAGCACCTACCTAAATACATTGTAAATAGAAAGCAAATACCTATATTTATTGTAATATATATAGGTCTGTGGTTTTATATTATATAACCTTCATAACTTCTTCTATAGAGAAATGACTTTTATAATTTCTATTACTGAAAAATTGGGCTATTCGCGTCTGACACATATATAATTTGTATGTGCAGCAACAAAGCCCATTATACACTCAAAACTCTATGAGTTTCAACCCCCTCCTCCAGAGGGCTTTTAGCTTAAAACCTCTCCAGATGGTTTTGAGTTTAAAATTCCCCTACAGATAGTTTTGAAGTTGAAAATCCCCTTTTCAATATTATTGTAAAGAAAACTACAATCACCAAATTATATATATATAATAATAATAAAGCTAGTCTTTGAGTCCCAACATTAGTGAGGAATGCAGTATTTCCCGTAGATGCGCAGTCCCAGCTGTGACCTACATATTTCGCCACATCCAGCGCAAGCATAACCATTGTCCGCAGTGGCTGAACATCGTAAAGAAGTTAGCTGGAACGAAGTGGGGAGCGAAGGCGGATGTGCTGAGATCGCTGTACATGGGTGCAGTTCGGTCTCATATGGACTACAGTCTACCTTTTCAGGTCTGGGCATCGCAAACGTCTCTAGCGAAACTAGACGCTGTTCAGAATCGAGCTATTTGACTCATATGTGGCACGTTTCGCACAACGCCAATAGCCGCCGGCAAAATTAGGGCCAGTGTGCCGCCGTTGAATTTGAGAGCGAGACGTCCTAATAGCTCACGAGAGATACGGACGGCTGGAGGAGGGATGCCCACTCAGAAGTCTGGTCGACAACTGGAAGGGCAAGTGACGTCTCAAAAACCGTGCACCCAATATGATGAACCGTGCACTCACACAAGTGTACGATCCCTACCCGACACCCGTTTGTTGGAACATTGGTACGACGGTTGGGACGCTTTCGAGAAGGGCCGAGAGCTACACAGGCAGATGAGTAGACCAGACCGAAGGGACGCGTGGTGGGAGCTCTGCCGTGCGGAACAGGCAGTCCTAGCCCAGTTCCGAGTCGGACACTGTCCAATAGGCACGTACTTTGGACGATGGAAGGAGAACTACGACACACGGTGCCGCCACTGCGTTGAGGACGACGAGACAATAGAGCACATTTTTTATGAATGCCGAGCTCTGCATGAGGGACGATCGGGACAAGGAATTGAGAGAGAGTACTGGTCCATGTGCGGCAAGAGGTCTGTCCTTGTACGGGGATAAGGCGACCTTACAACTCACTGCCCGCTTCCTCTTCCGTGATCTATGGGAGTAATCTCAGCATGGTTCGTTACTAATGGGGTTTCTGATTCGGTCTTTGAAGCGTTTCCATGGGGCGCCTCTGTTACGTCGACCACCTTTTAGCTCACCAAAAAAGATTGCATTTGGCATACATTCGTCTCCCATACGGGATACGTGACCTACCCAACGTAACTTTCGGACCAAAAAAAGTCCCTCTATACTGTCCATACCAGCATTCGCAAGGACATCGCTGTTTGTAGTGCGGTCTTGCCATCGTATGTCCATAATGGAGCGCAAGCATCTTTGGTGGAAGCGCTAAAGAAGTTTTAGATGTTTCCTGTATAGTGTCCATGTCTCAGAGCCATACAGAAGGGTTGAGAGAACCACCGCCTAGTAGACACTTTTTGTAGGAGGCGGATCGATCTCTTCAGGCAAACTCTCGCCTGAAGGCGTAGAAAAGCGCTACTGACCCTGGCCAGACGGTTATCAACTTACCTTGAAAGTAAGGCATCATTTGACACTATACTACCTAGATAAGTGAAGTAGTCTACCACATTAAGGGGCTGTCCATATACGGTGATCCATGGGGCTGAGTATGTTTTATTGGGTGACTTCTGGAACATGCCTTCTGTTTTCCCGAGGTTTATAGATAGACCGAAAGAGGCGGCAGCTATGCAAATTTGTTTACCCCAACCCCCCGAAAAAAAAATTCTGGAGTTATAGTTAATCCATGGTAATAAAAACAATTTTACAAAGATAGTTTGTATGGAAACTCAGTCCACTCAGGCAGGTAAAAAGCAGTTTTGAATATTTTGTTATTTAATTTATATAGATATTTTTAGTCCATCATTTTTAGCCAACATCTCAAAAACTAGAAAAAAATCAGAGATCTTTCACAATACGTTGTTGATTGTAAAGTTTAGGTGCAACGGCTACTTTCAGTTTTCCAAAATCAAACTGTTTTGTTTTTATAATTAATTATGCAATCGATTTTTTTCATGTATGTAAAGGAGATTATGTTAACAATATGGTAACAAAGAAAGAAAATGTGTGTGTATTTTTAGTATCACTTATTCATATATATCTTAAAATGTTCAAGAAATGTTTGTCAACAAATGTAAATATTAATAAACTGTTAAATTAAAATATCATATATATATATATATATATCAGGATAAAAGCCGCATTTTTTTGTGCGTTTTATCTGTCAGTCTATCTGTCCGTCATGTTAATATCGAAAAAAAAAGAGATTAAAATCTATAGAAAATCTGATTAACCTTTAATTCACTTTCCAAAACATCGCAATAGTTATAAGTATCTATAATAGATTGTTCGGTGTTTATATATATATATATATATATATATATATAAGGGGTATAAATATGGGCGTAGCAAAGATTTTATTTCGGTGGGGGGGGGGGGGGGGGGTTGTTTTGTTGTTCCCCCTCCCCTTGACCCCCCCCCCCCCGATAGAAAAAAAAATATGTATGTGTGTGTGTGTGTACATGATCTTTATTACATTCTGACCCTTCATTCTTTCGAAAGATGTTTACTGCGCCCTACAATGTTTCTTCCTGGAGTAAGTGGAAAAATTGTAGACTCCCCGCCATTAACAGCAATGGGATCTGGGCGAGCGCTGGGAGCTCCACCAGCGCCGGACGAAACCCCGCCGCCAAGCACTATTTTTGGTTATTGAAAGCCAACAAAATGAATATTCTGAGGTATCTACAGTAAATTTTCGTGCTATTAAAAAGTTTTATTTCAAAAACCTCAAATGCTATTCTCACTGCCTTACTGGTGCCAAGTTCTACTAGGATGTCATCGCAATAGCCTATTATTGATACCTACACATTACGGAATGACAACTACCGGAAATGTCATCTATACGAGCAGCTTGTCGAGTGTTCATAGACATTGGTGCACCAAGTGAGATCTTTAAGCATTTCATTTAAAGAATTAACTCCATATGACGTCAAAGGATAAAAATTCCATTACGTCACACGTCCTAGTTAGACTAAAAATGTCTTCTATACGAGCAGCTTCTCGAGGGTTCATAGACATTGGTGCACCGAGTGAGTTCTTTTACATTTCATTTGATGGGCTAGTTAGACTAAATATATATATAAAAGGTTTAAAGACGCTTTTTTTTTGCTTTAGACTGTCAGTCTGTCTGTCCGTCATGTTAATCGCGAGAAAAAAAAAGACTAAAAGCTATTGAAAATCTGATCAAAATTTAATTTCCCTTCCGAAACATCGCATTAGTTTTAAGTTTCTATAATAGATTGTTCCATATGTTTATATATTTATAGTGAGAGAAAACAAGAATTCCAGATTAATCAAATACCGTTAATTAATTAATTAATTTTGTGGGATGGTCTGTTATGAAAATTAGATTGCCATAGCCTTCTGGAGAAATTTTCAAACCATACTTTGGTGTTAGGAAGTTGTTTTCCTTAAAAATCGGAACATAATATTAATAATATAATAACATAACATAATAACATAATATTTTAGCTAGAAAGATAAATGTAGTGTAAGAGAGAAGTACGACTTTACATAAATAGAGTTAAAATATTTCTCATAAAAAATCCGGAACAACCAATTTTCGTAAATGAGAAAATTATTTGTTTTATTTATTAGAAGAGAGATTCAAACATTTATTAGCGTTATTAGATTTTTTATATAAAATTCGGATAATTTTTGGCGACGATTTGTAAGAAAATTAAGGTAATGTAGCTCGATTTCTTTTTCGAAACAAAATTCGGAACATTCTTTACTGATTAAACAACTGTTCTTATGTTTCGGCATGAAAATTAACTGTAAAATAAGTCAAAATAATCGTTTCTAGTAAATTACTTTCTTATTTTAAAATCCAGAACAACTTTTGTCGATATTTTTGAGAAAAATAAAGTAATTTGACATAAATGTGTTTTAAGTTAAAAATTCGGAACAATTGATATTTGATAAATAAACTATAGTGACGTAGTGTTAAAGAATATAAGTGTAATATTAGTCAATTATGCGATTTCAAACAATCATTTGACATTATTTATTTTTTATAAAACAATATCCGGAACACCTTTGTAGTTAATTAAATATAAATCAGTATAGATATTTTTATTTAGCATTTATATGTTATTTACATGAAAAAAACGGAACAATGTATTAAAGATCATGTGTATATTGCAACGTTTTATCATGGAAATAAAATCTAATATAAGTTAGAAGAGCACACAAATATTCGTAGACATTGATTTGTTTTTCACAAAACATCCGGAACAATCTATCATAGATACTTAAAACTATTGCAATATTCCTGAATGAAAAATTAAAGGTCAAATCAGATTTACAATAGCCTTTAGTGTTATTTGTTAATCTAATCGTGACGGACAGACTGAATAACAGACAAAACGCACAAAAATAAGCTTCTTTTATTCGGATAGGGGCACAAACAAAAAAAAAATAAAATCTGATTTTTTTAAAAAGTTTAAGGAATTGGTTCAGCACCATTGCATGTTGCGACGTTACGCTACTGCGCGAAAGTCGCTGCATTAAAAGTTTATTTAAAAAAGTGTGCGGGATATTTTCATACAAAGTGCATTATTAGCCTTTATAAACAAACAGAATTGTTTTCTTTTAATTTTAGCAGCTAGTTGACCAGAAAATGTAAACATTTCTTGTACATTTTATAAATATAATTGACTTAGTGATAATGAAAATATACAAAGGTTGTTGATCTTTGTTAGCATATTGTATCTTTGCCTCCCTTACATTTACGTAATTGTTTTAGAATTGGTGTATTTTTATGAAAAAATCGCTTGCATAATTATATTTATAATTAAACGGTTTGCTTTTAGAAAACCAAAAGTAGCCGTTGCACCTAAACTTTTCAAGCCGGATTTAATGGTGAAATAATATTTTTCATATCTCTTCTAGTTTTCGAGAACTAAGTGTGACAGACGGACATTTTACACAAATCTAATAGCGGCTTTTTTCCCTTACGGGGGCCGCTAAAAATTGTTTGAGTTTTGAGTTTAGGTACATCGGCACAATTTACGCCATGTCGTGCCAGTAATCCTTTAAGGAACACTCTCCCTTTACATAATAAGGGCTAACTTCTATACAGTTAAGTCATTAAAAACAAGGTCTATTCACAGTTAAAATAGTAAAGGTAGTAAAAATATAATAAGTTGGTAAAAATCTTATGTAAATATTATATGTTCACATTTCAAAATTCAGATCTTCACAAAACCGTTTGCATAAACGTGTTAAAACTATGAACAATCTCACCTACTAAAAAGACTCCAGTGTTTGTTACTATTAATAGTGAATAGTTGTAAAAGTGGTGTATTTCTGAACGGAAAAATTGCTTGTATAAGTGATTTAAAAATTAGATTTTTCGCTTTAAGAGAAGAAAAAAGTAACCATAACATCAGAACTTTGAATGAACTAAGATATTATGATATCGGATTTTCACTATCTTTTCTAGTTTACGAGATCTAAACGGTACGGACGGATAGACATTTCACAAAAAACTAATAGCGTCTTTTCCTCTTTCGGGGGCCGCTAAAAAACCGGAACAACCGATTTTCGTAAACGAGTTTTTGCGATGTGTTACCAAGAAAATTATGTGTTTTTTTTTATTAGAAGATATTTCAAACAGTTTTTTTTTTTTTTTTTTGGTGTTATAGTTTTCATTAAAAAATTCGGAACAATTTTGGCGACGATTGTAAGAGAATTAAAGTAATGTAGGTCGATTTCTATTTCAAAATAAAATCCGTAAATCCTTTACCAATAAAAAAAAGTATTTTGTGATGTTTCAGAAAGAAAATTAAATGTAAAATAATTCTAAAAAGTAATTTTCAATAATCATATGTAGTAAATTACTTTCTTGTTTTAAAATCTTGAACAATATAATGTCGATATCTTTTTTAAAACGTTATTTGACATAGATTTGTTTTAATTTGATATCCATAATTAGACAATAGTGACGTATTGTCCAGAATATAAGTGTAATAGTAGAAAATTAAGCGATTTCAAACAATCGTTTGACGTAATTTATTTTTATAAACAATATCCGGAACAACTTTACAGTTAATGAAATATTTGTCAGTATATAGTTTTTCATTTAGTATTTACATACTATTTATTATTTTTAAAAAAACTGAAACAACATATTATGGATCTTGAGTTTTTGCACCGTTTATGCACGAAATTAAATGTATTATTAGTTAGAAGAGCATACAAACATTCGTTGACATTGATTTGTTTTTCATAAAAACATCCGGAACAATCTATTATAGATACTTAAAACTATTGCGATGATTCGGAATGAACATGAAGGATTAAATCAGATTATTAAATTTTTTTTAAGGAATTAGTTTAGCACCATATCATGTCGCGGCGTTACGCTACTGCACGAAAGTCGTTGCATAAAAAGTCCATTTTAAAAAATGTGCATGACATTTACATACAAAGTGCATTCTTAGCCTTTATAAACAAACATAAATGCTTTCTTTTAATTTTAGCAGCTAGTTGACCAGAAAAAAACGTAGTTAACTAATATTTATATTTGTTGTGAACATTTCTTGTACATTTTATAAGTATATTTGACTTTGTTTTACTGAAAATACAAAAAAAAAAAATATCTTTCTTTGTTATTATATTGTGACATTATCTCCCTAAAATTTATGCATTGTTTTATAATTGGTGTATTTTAATGAAAAAATCGCGTGCATAATTCATTTTATAAACTAAACGGTTTGCTTTTAGCAAAACAAAAAGTAGCCGTTGCACCTAAACTTTGCAAGCCACAAAGAAGGTAGATTATAGAATCGCGTTGGTGAAGAGGCATTAAAATGTTTACTTTAAAAGAATGTTTGAAATCAATCGTGTTTCTTAGTTAGAAGATGAAGCGACGTCCTTTAAAATAATAATTAAATTTCTTAAAATTTGGCAATAATTTGCAAATACAACCGATTTTGTTATTTTCAAAGAAATACCATATTTTGATCTCCTTGTATACACGTACATTAACAAACAAAGAAAAATACAAATAAAATATACAGATTTAAAGCGATACAGTAAATGTGCTTAGGCATGTTTGAGGAAATAACTCGATTTGTTTTTCATGTCTCCTTTTCCAAGCTATTATTTTTCCCGCTTGGGTGTCACCCCAATATGGGTGTCACTCAGTGCGGACCAAACCCCTAGTGACGCCACTACGTACTCGCGTATTTTCGTGTCCATCAGCGTACAAAATATGCAAGATGCGTACTTGTAGGCAATTCTCCATATACGCATTAAAAATATCTTATTTGACATATTTAGCCTACATTTGATATTTTTGTCAAAAGGTAGAAAAAAAATTATATCGATAATTCCTTCTTTTCTTCTGTTTTTTTTTTCCCATAAAAATCATCTAGATGATTGATGAGTGTTGAAAATAGTTGTTTTTTTTTACATGTTTACATTTAATTTTCTTGCTAAGACTTCTGTGACAAATTTAAATCCGCTCAAATAATAGTCAACAGCATTTTTTAATTAATACTAGTCGACCGGCGGCGTAGCATACGCCGATATCTTGTAGGGCCAACCTTAGGCCACTGCAACCTATGCGACCGCAGTGGGCCCAGCACTTTTATAGGACCCGCGCTAATTTTAGGTGTATAAATTATAAATTAAACCATTTGATAACTTATAACAGATTTCCCGCGGCCTCCTGTCCATTTAACAGGAAATCTCCTGAAATTGTAAAATATACGAAAAAGTCCTGAAAATATCCGGAAATTATTAAAATCTTTTGAAAACTCATACCAATTTACTGAAATATACAGACGTAACTTGTCTTTTTTTCACTCTTAAATTACCTAGGATAACTCCCTTCGTCCGAGTTGCAAAAATAAAAGAGTGATCTTTCTATTGTGTCCAAACTCTTGAGCGTGCTCTGTCGCTTCGATAGTTACTACAGAATATATTACTCCCCCCTCCCTTTTTTTTTACGTGAGGTAGAAATAAAAAAAAAAGAGTGATATTGCAACGGTCATGCTCTGATATTTTGTGACTACGTGTTCTCCCCCCCCCCCCCCCTTGTTTTCTTGTGGACTATCCGCAGAGTGATCTTTCCTTTATTCCTTCCTACTCGTTTAAATCGTTGAGGGAAGAAGAGAATTATATATAATTTTTTTTTCACCCTTTTTAATAGGAGAGGGTTTTCTAAAAACTTTAAATTAAGCCAAAATTAACCCAAACTCCTTGCCTAACATTATCTCCCCCTAACTCCAGACACACATTGAGACTTGCCCTCCCTCTTTTTACTCCTCTCACTCATCACAATGAGAAAATTGTACTCCTTCATATTACCTCCCTCCCCTACAGGTACACTAGTTCCACCACGACGCTCAGTGTCCACTACTACCTACTGCATATGCCCAGCGATCAGAGCCACTGCCCATTAACCACTGCCCAGTACTAAGAGCCTGACAACCACTAACGAGCAACTGCAGTCATCCAAAAGCTAGAGACCCAGCTGAAATAAGTAAACAGTTAATAGGGACAATCTCAAATAGCACTTCCAATCGATGATGATAAATACGCGAATATAGCAGTTCATGTACAGCTGCCCATGTTAAACTACCACCCTATTTTCATTTCACTTTTAATTTCAATAAACCATTGAAAATAGCTACAATCGCATTGTTAGTTGCCTGCATAGAAATATTCTTATTGTTAGTTGCCTGCAAAGTAATATTCTCATTGTTAGTTGCCTGCATAGAAATATTCTCATTGTTAGTTGCCTGCATAGCAATATTCTCATTGTTAGTTGCCTGCATAGAAGAAATATTCTCATTGTTAGTTGCCTGCATAGAAATATTCTCATTGTTAGTTGCCTGCATAGAAATATTCTCATTTTTAGTTGCCTGCATTGCAATATTCTCTTGTGACGTAGAGGAGTTGTGTGTGTGTGACTTTCGTCATATTTATCGGCTGCTACACTCTCTCCATTTTTGTACGTTGAGTAAGACGTGTCTTAAGAGCTCTTGAATTTCTCCTTGTCTTATGTTATATATATATATATATATATATATATATATATATTGATATTCATGCTATTATTATCATTCATCATATATCAGTTCATTTGTAAATATGTCATTAGGTTTAATTCATTATATTATTAAATCATCATACACCTCGTCTATTAATTTATGTATAACTGAGTGTGTATGGTGTGACTGTCGGGCTGAACTTGGGCCTAAAATATTACAAGTTATAAAATAATACAAAGTACACAATTGTAATTTACAAAATTACTGTAATACATCTACACATTAATATTTAATAATAATGCAGTAATATTATTCTAAAAAGACCTGACAATTACTATCATTGATCTGACTAAAGTCTTTGTACATTACTATCATTGATCTGACTAAAGTCTTTGTACATTACTATCATTGATCTGACTAAAGCCTTTGTACATTACTGATTCTGACTAAAACCTTTGTACATTACTATCATTGATCTGACTAAAGCCTTTATACATTACTTTGATCTGACTAAAGTCTTTGCACATTACTTTGATCTGACTAAAGCCTTTGTACATTACTTTCATAGCTCTGGCTAACGCCTTTAATTCAGAGTTGCCTACATGACAAAAGGGAAATGTGTATTCCCAGACCTGGAAATGTGTATTTTGAGGGACAAATGTGTATTTTCCTAAATCTAAAAAAATATACTCATTAATGCACGTAATATACACGAAGTGTAGCAATCCTAACACAGCATAAAGTTATGAAGGGTGAGTAATCCTTAAAGGATTACGGGCATGACATGGCCTAAATTGTGCCGATGTGCCAAAAACTCAAACTCACATAATAAAGTTATATAAGACATTTTGTACATTTGTCAAAATATTTACACTGTTAATCTTTGTAGACTATGTTAGAATGATGCCGTTCTTGTCACTTGGGAATGATTGTATGATTATAATGCCTCTAATGTATTCCACATTCCATAATAAGCGCAACAGAAAATTCATTCAGAAGAATGTAAGTTTTTGTAACAAGTGAAATTACAATAAAGCCAGATCTAATGGCTGGTTTAGCTGGATCAGTGACTGGCACAAGTCAAAAGCTTGCTGACAGAGTCGCTCAATTTTATCACAGCATTAATTATTATTTATTTATTTCAATTAATTATTATTATTTATTTATTTTAATTTAATTATTTCTTACTTTTAGCCCATATTTTATCCCCGAACCCCACCTTTTTCTCGTCTCGCTAGACTGAGCCGACCACCTTGGCGACCACTAGGCCACGACTTTTCACTTATCTCCCCTTGACCTGGGTAAAAGATAAACACACAGTCACTTACGTGCCGGATGTCTGATGATCACAGTTGACACACCTGGGATTTCTTCCACCTCTTACCCACGTCTCTCTTTGATCAAAGAGATTATTCGTGTCAACAGCCTCTCGACACTCCAAGGTGCGACTTCCGTCTCTGACGATCACAGTTGACACACCTGGGATTTCTTCCACCTCTTACCCACGTCTCTCTTTGATCAAAGAGATTATTCGTGTCAACAGCCTCTCGACACTCCAAGGTGCGACTTCCGTCTCGAGCCAGACCTTACCCACGTGAGAGATAATCCTTAGTCTATCGCCTTTCCTGCTTCCGCCCATCTCTTCCGGACCTTTATAAGGTAGACTAGGTCGAAATAGACACACTCTATTTCTCATTCTCGCCGACATCGAGTCTGGACTAATCATTTCTTCTCACTTCTAGAGGAATACCTGGTGGTAAGCCGAACTTAATCACAGTTCCATCTTAATTACTTAGTTTTTATTTCTGCGTGATGTTATCATGTGTATTTTACATATTTCCTTTATGCTTAATGTGTGCATTGCGTATTTCTCACTGGCGTAAGTAAGAAACATAACCATTGCATATGTACATATTTCTATATTGCATTAACGTATGTCCACAATATTATTACTACGTTGCTCAATTGATCATTGACGCAATCTTGTACATATTTTTACACCTTATTTTATTGCCTTAATTTCGGCTGACCGCCTTGATAATTTTACTAACACATTAACACTGCACTTAGAAAAGAGTCATGAGTTATTTCCCCTGTTCCCACATTACTTTGACGAGAGTTGCGCCCCTTGAACGGACGCTCTCCCCATTCAAGCTTGCTCCATTGTTTATGGCCGACGGCCGTGTGTAAGCAATGGCGTCATGGTCGCTGACAATCGTCCATTCCCCCCTCTCTTCCAACTTATGATGTTTCATTGAGATTATTATTTTCCTTACTATGTACATTTTATATTGCTATAAATGTTATATAAATGCTATTTTCCCAAGCCCTTTTGTCATCATCTCCCATTGTACTCAAAAGCAATTTTACCAATCTGACGAATGCACCTCCGTCGAGAGCATCGATAAGATGCATGAGAGACATGTCCTAAATTGTCTTTATTTATCCGAAGCCTCCCTCAGGTGTCTGCCTATTTGCTATTCAGTGTAACCTGCCTACTTGACACTACTCAACTGCCTATTTGGACATACCTTTCTAGTATCACTTGCCTATTTATTTGGTACTGTTCGACTACCTACCAGTCAACCTATCTGGATTGGCCTGCTAGGTGCTATTCAGCACTACAGATCACCACTTGTCGACCTAATTGGCACTATCGGCTCTACTTGCCGGCCTATTCGACACTTGTCAACCTATTAGGCACGACGTTCCTATAGACCACGTGTCTGTGCGAGACGTCATAGTTTCGCCAAATCATCGCAACTCACTGGACATACCCTGCTAACGACGCTCCCCACGGCAGATCAGCTCTGCCCGTAGCACACTTGTGCCCACGGTAGCCGGCCACCCGCCCTACAGTGCCCACTGCAGATATCAGAACTTTGGATTGAGACTCCACAAGAACTCTATCACCGGCGACCCTCTACCAGCTAGAGCGCCACCTCCATCTGCAAGACCTCCAGCCAGGAACACAGCCAGCTGCGACATCAGTAGGACAACCAGCTAAGTTCAGGGGACAAAAGTGACATACTCACTAATTAAGGGCTTAGTACGATGACACAATATTGCTAACGAGATAGATGCAAATCCCCTCCCTTATTTTATTCTACCTCGTACATTTATGTAAATAAATATTCTTTAATTTTTTGTATCTTTCTCCATTGTTTGTCTCGTTGCGTGCCTGCTCCCGATTTATCTCTAATGTACCAGTGTGTGGCAATTCAAAAATAATCATCCCCTAGACATTAAACGAGCCATTCACACGCCATCCACGAGGTCCGTCACAGTGACATCAACGTCTTTAAAAAAAATTACATATAAACAAAACGACTTTTAAAGTTATTCAGACACTAAAAATATTTTAGCACATTTTAACACAAAATTTAGATTTTCTTCTTTTAGACAATTCCTTCAAGAGTTTGCAATGAAAGCTTTGGCATCCTCTACAATCACTAACAAAAAATATGTTAAATTCTTAAGGCTGCTTTTTTTTCTATGTGCTTTTTTTTCTGTTTTACTATGTTTTCTTTTTCAGGAAGGTCATCCTAATTAGTAATTAAATTTGTTTCTAATATAAAAGCTGAGCTATTGAGTCAGCTGAATAGCTGTTGTAAGATAAAGATATTCTGGTTTCTGATGTTTGAGGGTGTTTTATAAAACAAACAGATGTATTGAAGGAGGGCGCAAGGAATAAAGTTTATAATAATTTTGTTAGCATAATTAAAGCTTTTCTTTTGCAAACACACTTGAATGCCCCTGATTTCATTCTTTTAATTTAGGCCTTCAGAAGTAATGAAACCTAGGTAGTCGCTAGTGACTATAACAGTAGCTTTGATGTGCCACAGAAAAATACGTTCTGCAAGTCAGGGAAAATCAGTTTGATTCCCTTTACCATGCTAAGAGAGGGGGAGTGATTAAGCTCAACCAATATTTCTTCTATATTAAAACCTCTGCCCTTCCCACTTTCATCTCAAAAGAACTCTCTTCTGAATTTGGTGGTTTAAAAAAAATCGAAGCTAGATCTAGAATAGCTCTGTCGTGAAACAGTGGTCTAGATCTAGACCTACACAAAGTTAGAACAGCCAATTTTGCCCCTTTTTTATTTTAGATTCTATAAATGATAGGAGATCAATAAATCTCTTTATAAGATGGCAGAAATTGATGCTTTTAAGTCGATCTAGTTATAGATATCCAGAGCCGTGAGCTACTTGACCAATATCTAGTTCATTTAGATTCATTCTAAATCTAAGTAAAGTAAACACATGGTCACATCTAGTCTAGATTCTAGATCTAGAATCTAGACTAGAAATAGATTTGGATCGGAGATCTTAATTCTAAATCTAGATTTACGTAACTTCTATTTGAGGTGCCTGACATCGTCAAATATCTCTAGATCTAAATTCTAGATACAGTCAAGATGAATAAGAACTAATCAATTAATTCCCAATCAGTTTAAAGACTTTATATAAACTGACACGTCGAAAGAAACTCCGCTTTATTTAGACCAGTAAGATCTAGATCTAGTAAATAGGGAAATGCGTATTTCAGACGATAAACCGTACTCGCGTATTTTCGTGTCCATTTGCGTACAAAATACGCAAGATGCGTACTAGCAGGCAACTCAACTTTAATCTATTCTGCCCACCACATGTTTTTGATTTTTTTCCATGGCAACATGATTGGAACCTTACTATTGAACGATGGGTGCTATTAAGGTTCAAAATTCACTACTACTCAGCGAACTAAAACAATGGTGTGTCCTTGCTACAAAACTCTCTGGCATACTTTATTAAATGTTCATCTATCATGCATTTAACCAATCAACGGAAGTCTATTACCTTCACTTTTAAATAAATAAAAAGATATTTGACCTCATGTAACACTTTTATTTCGAACAAAAGATGAATGTTAAAAGAAAAAAATATATATTTAGGAAAGCAGAGATCTTTAAGCATAATGTTGGTAAAATAATTGAAAAAAAAAAGGTAACTTTCAGTAATTTAAATCAGATGGACAATAGAATTGAACCTACCAGGAGTGCTAGATGTATGCCACCCGTGTCGATGAAGTTACAATCAGTTTTTCAAAGCTTATGTTAACTCACTTTATTTGTTTGTCTGTCTGGCTTGGAATCTTGTGCATGTTATTTCTTCCATTTCCCAGTCTCGGATCAAGTTGAAACTTTGCGCCATTATTCATGGTCCAGGACAAGAAATGAATCCACACAAAATTAACCAGTTGCATCAAGTAGTTGTAATGAAATAATTTTGTTTTATATAGAAAATGTACTAAGGAGAAATAAGCTTTGTGTAGATATTTAGGTCTTTCGCTAAAAATTTTAAACTATTGATTTTTTTAGTTTATAATCTATATATATATAATTCTCTTCTTCCCTCAACAGTTTAAACGAGTAGTAAGGAGTAAAGGAAAGATCACTCTCTTATTTCTGCGTATAGTCCACGAGAAAACAAGAGTAGTGTTCACACTACGGATGACTGGCTGCGCGATGGACTGTCGTTTAAATATATCAAACTCTGCCCGCCCCCTTCCCCTTTGTCCAGCGGGAGGTTTGAACTAGGAACTAATCTAAGTAATCTACTATATTATATATATATATATATATATATATATATATATTTATGTATATATATGTAAATAGCAGGGCCGGACTTACCCATTGTGGGGCCCTTTGCGAAACGGATTTCGCGGGGCCAAGTTTGAGTAAGGAAGCGGATAATAAGTGAAATTTAAGAGTATTTATTAGAAAAATAAATTCGTCTATGCATTTTATTCATTCTTTACTACGTACAGAAATACTTTACGAGCCTTGCGTGTAGCGAAGTCATACAATGTATCATAATAATTCTGTTTCCTACATAGATCACGCTAAATAGCAAGAATTACCAAATGTTTCAATCTATCTTTGAGAATTGTTGACCTCAAGTAATTCATTAGTTTGAGGCGCGGAAAGCTTCTTTCACCTGATTACACAATTACGTCTGATGCATAATGTCGCGCGTAAGATTGACGTTTTCCATATTGAATGACACCGAAAATGACAATTTTCGTGTATATATATTTCCGTATATTTTAAGAACTTTTTCGTATATTTTGCGATTTCGGGAGATTTCCAGGAGCTCCTAGTAAATCACCAGGAGGGCGCGGGAAATCTGTTTTAAGTTATAAAATGGTTTAATTAATTAATTTATGCACCTTGAATTAGCGCGGGTCTTATGAAAGTGCGGGTCCTATGAAAGTGCTCCTGATAAATCGACAGGAGGGCTCGGGAAATCTCTTTTAAGTTATAAAATGATTTAATTTAATAATTTCTACACCTTGAATTAGAGCGGGCCCTATGAAAGTGCGGGGCCCACTGCGGTCGCATAGGTTGCAGAAGCCTAAGGCCGGCCCTGCAAAATAGCGGCGTATGCTACGCCGCCGGTCGACTAGCACCTTCTATTTTTATAAGTACTTGTATAACAGTGGATTATTAATCGGCCATCCTCATGGAGGCTCGAGACATCGAGTTCAAATTTCTCCCAGAAAGCGGCTTTACCCTCGCCTTCCACTGGTCCAGAAAAGTGATTGAAACAACGCATTAAGCACGCTATAAGCTGCGCTCAACAAAAACTATTAATAAAATATTTCCAATCGCACAAATTATTATTGTTAGTCTAGATCTATTAAAAGTTAATTGCATGATGGATTCAAAATAATTGATGCAATTTCACTCAATATAAGCTTTTATTTTTTTTTATAGTATAGTATAAATAGTACTATTCAAAATAACATCTAATAATATATTGTTATAAATAGTACTATTCAAAATAACAACAATTTCAACAAAACAGATAGATCTAAATCTATTGTTTAAACATGCACATAAAGAATTACAATGAATTTGTAAAACATACCTTTCTTGCACGGAGAACAACAGAAGGTTTTCACTCTGGGGCAACACACAGGTGAGCAGCTTCTTGACCTCACAAAGCACTTAGGTGGTGAGCAAGGTGAGCATAAAGGTTTGAGAGGCTTACAACAGAGTGATTTACAACAGTAGTTGGGTAGCTTTCGGACTGTCGAGTAACAGCAAGGGTCAACACATTTCTGACAATAACATTTGATTGGTGGTGAACATACTTTGGGTGGACAGCAACTGACACATGTGCACAGCGCTGGACAAGAGGTGTAGCAGCAGGGAGATTTAGGCACAGGAGAACAAAATGAATATCGACTAGGTGATATGGAGCGACGTGCAGGTGGGCATGACGAGTATCGACATGAGTTTGAGGTACACACAGGGAGACAGGGATCACAACATCTGACACAACTGCTTTCGCAGCATTTCTTTTTACACAATGATGATACAGATTCTAAAAGATTATCACAGCTCTGATAAGGATTATCCATTAGGTTTTTCAATGTTAATTTTAGAAGATGATTGGCGTTTCGAATTCGACAATTACGTTTTCGAATGCAGTCTATTTCATTTTTTTTTATGGTGCACAACATAATAGCAGTGCGAATTAGTCGTGCTTTAAGTCACAGTACAAGAAATTATATCAAATGGAGAATCTAGATCTAGAATGTATTTATTTTGCAATGGTAGAAGTAGATCTAGATTTATATAGATTCTAGATCTGAACTAGATTTAGATCTATATTTAGATCTAGACTCTAATCGATCTAGACTAGATCTTTAGCTTTATAAAAGCTAACTTTTCTTTTAATTTTCAACGGCTAAATGTTACCAGTGACGGTGCAGTTGCCTGACTATATTACAGATCTTCTCATTTTTTTAATATTATTATTGTAGATGGAAATAAAGATCAAAACAATACATGTTAAACGATGGAACTTCCTTTTTGAAAACACTACGTCATAATATGTATATCAATTGTGCGTTAAGGTGCAAACATGAAACTATTATTTCACACAAAAATGTGTAGTTAATCATATCACTTTGTGCTGGGACAAACCATCCCGGCTGAACTTCGCGATCCCATCATCTTATCCCTGATTGCTCCAATTACGGTGGGTTTAGTAGCGGGAAAATACTCCTTGACTGACTGAGCAACTCTACAGTATGCTGTGGCGTTACTAGGAGCTGTGTCACCCGGTGCGGTAAGCCCCCCCCCCTCCAGGAAAAAATTTTTTCCGCCTGATAAAAAAAACGAATTGATTGATGACACCCAAAAATGGTTTTGGATTCTATTTTAAAATGTCGTTGTTTTAACATTTTATTACATAAATTTAAATTGTACAATTATTAAATTGAGAAACGTTGAGTTAAACATTTTTATTAGAGATTATTTAAGAGCTCCTTACGGAAAAGGTTTTAAATTATACTAATATTTCTCATCTTCCGAAAAGGCAAATCAAGCACTGAACAGGTTTACGTCCTGCGAAACATCATCGAACAAAGCCTGGAATACCTACAAAAGATTTATTATTAAAATCCTCCTGCTCAATACAATCCTTGTTCCAACGGCCACCTACGCTTCGAGACGTGGTAGGTTGAAAAGAGGCTGAGCAGTGATGCCGGAGAAGGATCTTACCTTATCTTATATAATACAGACGTTACTTCAAAAAAGAAGATGATTACGTCCTACGCGTCATGCATTTAGTCATGCATATTAACCAATGACTTAAATTCTGCCAAGTCACTGGTTTTCCTACGAATAACATACCTAGATAATGTTAACCAATAAAGAAAGCTTTTCCCGCACAGGCACTCGCCGTCTAAGGAAAGTGGCGACTGATCGTCGATTGATATTTGTGAGACTTTTCATTAGACAAGAAGAAACATGTTTACCAAAGTCAGCCTTAACATGAAAGCCGAAAAGAGCAACACAAAAACAAGACCGTCTACATTTTAGAAATCCTGAATTTCGTGGGGCACCAGCTGCAAAGTGGCTGTGAAAGTCACCTTTGATTTCTTGCAACCATATGCGTCGAATGGAGCGCAAGGGGCTTACGTCTATGTGTTTCTCAACATTTTACAATAAAAAATGGTACGTTCGCCACTCAACTGGGTGCTCCTTAGAAGATATCTAAAACTCATTGAATGCTTCATTTTATGGTACCTTCGATCTATAATGAGTCGGTGTCGACAGTACAGAGGCTTTACTTACCATTTAACAGCAGCGCTTGGCGGAAACTTATCCCACATTGGGAACCACTGCTTACCAAAGGCAATATTTTTTTGGCAAGCTTAAAGGAGGACGGCGTAGAAGATTTGCCCCCGTAAGCGCTCTAAAGATAAGCCTTTAAGAAGACAAGCGCAGAAGACTTAAAAAAAAGATCCCGACCGTTTTATTCAGCAAGTTTCTCGCCAAGGTGAGCACAATATTTTAGTTGTTCTAGATCTAAGGCAAGTAAAAACAGGTTAAATGTTCTTAATTTTTATCCTCAACTAGAGGGAAAAGGATGCGTGGTGGCTGAGCGGTTAAGCGCTTCGCTTCCGAACTGGGGCCCGGGTTCGAATCCTTGTGAAGACTGAGATTTTAAATTTCGGGATCTTGGGGCGCCTCTGAGTCCACCCAGCTCTAATGGGTATCTGACATTATTTGCGGTTTGTCGTGCTGGCCACATAACACCCTCGTAAACCGTTTGCCACAGAAACAGATGACCTTTACATCATCTGCACTATAGATCACAAGGTCTGAAAGGGGAACTTTACTTTTTTTTTTGTACACGAGGGAGAGTGATAAGTGAGGGAATATACTAGATGATACCCGTGCTTTGCTACAACTAAAATACTTGGTGTATGTTTATTTTGCCTAAAATATTTTCTCACCATTCACTACAACGGCCTGTATAAAAACGCTGCCCCCATCCCAACACAATCTCCTGGTCGTCTTATTCTATGTCTCATTCATCTTGATTCGAACAACTCGCAATCCCCTTTTATAGTTTGTGCACAAGCACTTCTTAGGGTCATCAGTTATGACATTTTAACGCCCCCCCCCCCCCCCCCACAAAAAAAAATATATACGACAGAGCATTTTTAAAAAAAATGAAACGCCGATCACTCAACAACAGACTTTTCAGCCCATGTATTTTGAACTCCGATCACTCAACAACAGACTTTTCAGCCCATGTATTTTGAACTCCGATCACTCAACAACAGACTTTTCAGCCCATGTATTTTGAACTCCGATCACTCAACAACAGACTTTTCAGCCCATGTCTTTTGAACGCCGATCACTCAACAACAAACTTTTCAGCCCATGTCTTTTGAACGCCAATCACTCAACAACAGACTTTTTAGCCCATGTATTTTGAACACCGATCACTCAACAACAGACTTTACAACCCATGTATTTTGAACGCCGATCACTCAACAACAGACTTTACAGCCCATGTATTTTGAACGCCGATCACTCAATGCAACGGCTGAATCTGGACAAATTGGTGCTCATATGCTCTTGCTATTTTCCAGAGTGATTTTTTATCTACAAAACTGATCAACATCCTTTGTTGGTATTTCAGGCTTTGCTCGACGATGTTTCGTAGGATGTAAACCTGTTCAGGCTAGAATAGCTTTCTCGAAAGTATTGAGAAATACTAGTATAATTAAAAGCCTTTTCCATAAAAAGTTCTGAAAATAATCTTTTAAAAAAATATGTTCAACTAAATGTTTCTCACTTTTGATAAAATGTAAAAAAAAAAAGACATTTTAAAATAGAATCAAAAACCATTTTCGGGTGTAACCAATCTATTAATTGGCTAACAGTTTTATTATTTAACATAAAGAAACAAAACAAAACAAAAATAGTCGTTTTTTTAGGGGAAGATTTTTTTTTCTTTGGCAGGGGGGTGTGACATCCTGAGCTTGACGTACCGGGTGACACAAACCCTAGTGACGCCACTGCTACCGTCTGCCTACTATTTGTTATAAAATTATAGTTATATATATGGTGTTATAAACCTAGTGGTGACACAGATGGGGGTAGTGCTCTGTGTGTTTTTGGCCGACGCAAATCGCCCCAGGTCAGCGCAAGAGGAGCGGTCAACCGTGAGGAGTGACAGTGCACGCCAGTTTGAGATGGACCTGTGTTGTAAATAGTACGCTCGCAAGTCACGTCGAATGTAGTTATGTTATCAACTAGAATGGTCAAGTGAAGTTCCATCCGGTTCTAGAAGGCCTATAGAAACCCTATAAGAGCGAATGTGTCAGAGTAAAGGCACTTCACGTTACCTCGCAATGTCACCAGAAATAGGCGAAGTCAAAACCAGCACGGTGTGAAGTCGGTCCGGAACAGAGGCAAGTTTTTTTTTTACATTCAGTGCTATGTTGTTAATAATTTTGCAGTATTGGCTGTGATGTATTTAACATTAAACTGTTACGTTACTTTGGAGCTTTAAGTTTTCAACTTCTTTGAGTTGTTTGTGTCGTGTGGTGCAGTATGCAGAGAGCCCGGATAGTGAGAAACGTTACAGCTGGTGTCAGAAGTGGGATCGGATCTACTATGGCTCGTCTGAAACTGCTGTACGAACTTGAATTGAAAGAACTGAGGCACTTTGTGAGCGAGGGCTGAAGGCAAGCGGAATCAAGGAAACCTTACAAACACGCCTACAAGAAGACCTAACTGAAGAACCTAAGATCCGGACACCTACCTGTTTGAGTTAGAACCCCATGTAGAAGAGCAATTGTTTACCTTTCAAGAACAGATGTTGACTGACTTTTAGAATGTGATGAAGGGTGACTTACAGAAAGAGACCTGTGCCAGATTACAACTGATGTACACCTCAGTGAAAGAAAGCCCGTGCTGAAAACTTTGATCGCGGTGTATGATCAAAGCTACTGGAGAGGTTTGGAACCTACAGATGTCTGTCTAGATGCCCAAGATCAGCGAGATATGCCCTGATGATGATTATAAATACCCGCCGAAACATGATGATGCAGTTGATGGACCCTTGCAAGTATAAAGTCGTCGACAATGTCTCAACCCAACAGATGATTGGTCCGCTGCTGAAAATAGAGGGAGAAGCCCTGATGACGGTCAAGGAACTCAACTGGAGCCAGATGCCGAAGATGAGGGCCTTTGCATAGGGAGTGTTACCAACCTGCCCGCAAATATGTCCTCCAGACAAAGCTGAAGATGATGACGTTACCACTATTTCCCATCCTGTAGACCTGAAACCTATCCACAAAGCCCTTCTCTTGAAATGCCTAAGAAAATGTTCACGTTCTTTGAGTTGGTTGTGTCGTGCCGAGCAGTTTGCAAAAAGCCTGGATAGTAAGAAACGTTATTTAATACTAGCCGAATATTACCCGTGGCTTGCGGATCTTAGTTTGTGTATTACTAATCTAGTGGATTGGTTCTATATCTATGTCAAACGTAGCTAATGTTCCTTTCAAGCTTTTCAATTTCGTCACGAAAATAAAAGTATTTTTCTAAAAATGGGTTTACATCCATACAGGGGCGGACTGGCTATATGGGCAAACTGGCAAATGCCCGGTGGGCCGGTACCTAATGGGCCGGTCTGGTCGCGACCAAAGAAAAAAAATTTCAATGAAGACAACTTTAAAAAAAAATTGACAGCAGCAAGATACAAATGCCCGAAAACGTTTTCTTGTTGTTTTTTTAAATTCTTATTACAATTAATTTTGTTTGAAATTAAACAAGAATATTTTTAAAAAGACACTATACACTGTACGTATTATCATTTGCAAAACGTTGGACCGTACTTTCTGCTATGCATGAGCGGCATGGACTGCATTGATGTCTTCGAGGCTGTATTTGGCCTAATAATTTTGCTGGTCGGCATGGGCCTTTGGTGGCACTCCCATTTTTTTTGCTCCTTCCCTCCCCCGTCTTTTAATGGTTCCAATGAAATTTAACCAAAAAGAGGTATTGAGAGAGGTTAAGTTAGAAAACATTGATATAACGCAGAAAAAAAAAGATAGGCGCGACAATTAGCTCTTTAACAATACTTAATAGAAATTAACTTTAACACATACACACAACCACGAAATTGCAAACCACTCAATATATTCCCAGCTCAATATGGGTATAAAGCTTTACTTTCTGCGATTTGAAAAGAAAAAGTAAGTTTCTTTTTGTTTATTTTTAATAACGTAGATCTAAAAATACTACACTTAGGGCTTACAAAAAAAAATATTTAATTAAAAAATAAATCTAGATCTCAATCAATTTTTATCCTATTATTATTAATGGCAAACTTATGCTTAGTATGAAGTCATTAATGATGAAAATTATTACGATAATTTATATAGCGCTGTATCATCCGATATTTAATGAAAGGAGATTTATATTTTAAATAATAGGTCACGGTATATTTATATATAAATCGCGTTTTTGAGAATGTACTAGGAGGAAGCAAGAGCTTTTCACATAAAATAAGTGCCTCTCTAACCGTTCTTCTTTCTCTTATCTTTTAATGCCTGAGTCAGCCAGGAAAACAAATGATTTAGCATATTTTAAGTCACAGATCAATAAGCATAACTAGATTGACACATGAAATGCGTAAGACGTAACAATTTTATTTTTTGAACAAACGTTTGTAATCTATAAGTAATACCAAAAAGCTTCAAACTCATTAGCGGCTATTGTATTGTTTATAGTTTTCAGACTACATACATGTATAAATAGAATACATTATGTAATCCTACGAATGCATACATTCAGTTTTCGATGCGTTATCAAACTTTATATATTTTGTAGAGAATTAGGCTTACACCTATAATATAACACATGGGCATAGCCGGGAGGGGAGGGTCTTCAAACCATCACTTGCCTCAGACCTCATTGTCTGAAAGGGAAACTACTTACTGCCCCAGTGCAGCCAACGTAAGAAAACTACAGCTTCCAAATTTCATGAGCTTAGCCAAGAGGTTTTCTGGTTTCCCTTCCTCCTCCAATACAAAAACTAAAGCATTTTTACCATTTCCTACCAGTCGATGGACTCCATTGAATAATAGTTTTGGTTTTTGAATTTTTTTAGCGGAAGAGTAGCAGGCTAATTGCACTGTAGATACCTCAGAATATCCATTTTTTAAAGCTTAAAATAACGGAAATAATGCTTCGCCCGAACCCTACTGGGGTGAACTCACAGCGCTCCCCCGGACTAACTAGCTGTCCTTTGAATGTGTACTGTCTTTCCACTAATTATAGGAAGAAAGTATTGTAGGGTAGAAAAACCTTTGAAAGAATGAAAGATCAGAATGTAATGAAGATTAATTACATATAGAACATACACACACACTAATATATATATAGATATATCTATCTATATAAATTGTGGAGTGGGGTGAAAATCCCCCCACACCGAATGTATATGACATGCCATTTGTGGGCCGGTTTATATGGTAATGCCCGGGCCGATTTAGATACCCAGTCCGCCCCTGCATCCATATCATATATAATATACAATGGAAACGGAATAACCCGATTTGTTAAAAGCGAATAGAGATAAATTTAGAAAATTAAAATAAAAGAAGCGCGAGATGAATTTGATATAAAGTACAATAAAAACGGGTTTACCCGATTTGTTAATTGAATGGGATTATAAAGTACAGGACGTCTTAATTCGCAGATATAAGGAACAAATTTATGTAAAAATGCTTTTGAAACACAAATTAATTCGAAGGTAAATTTTATTAAATAATGAAATCAGTACACTAATGCTTTGTATTTTTTTTTTGTGTCAAAGTAAAAAACTATCTTTGCGAAGTGTAGCTCTAACAATTAGATCTAGATCCTTTTGATCTTCTTGTATCTGTAAACATGGCCTAGATCCATGAAATAGAAATACTTTCATAGAGTTGGGCAACTTTTTTTTTGAGGGTCTTAAGCTTGTGTTATGACTACGTCAAGGTTCCAGTTAGTACCCAATGAACATTTATGCCAAGTTTTATCAAGATTGGTCAAGCGGTTGTGATTTTTATGCGGGACATACACCCATACATATATACATATATACGCCCAACTTTCAAAATTATGTTGAATAGTGCATTCTGAAAGAAAACACATCAATATTAACCTTTTTTTAAAATTCTCTCTTCTTACTAAGAGAAAAAGGTTAGAATACTCTTAACGCAAGTCCCGCCCGGAGTTGAACCCCTTGCCGACTTAGGCGAAAACCTGCCTCATCTTCAATTCTATCTCCATTAAGAAATTTTTACGCTTACAATTTATGTAGGCAACATTATTTTGGAAAAAGTATTGCCCATAGGCCTATTATATGTTGCAAAGTATTTGTTTTATTTGTTTTTTGTAAAAATTCAATTGAAAGTGTTTTACAACTTAATTTTGCTATTACATAATTTCATAACACCGAACCGAATCCGAACTATACTCGTCATCGGACCGAACCGAACTCGAACTTAAATCTGACCGAACCGAACCCGAATATGAATATATATTATGGGCGTAGCCGGGGGGGGGGCCTTGGGGTTCAAAGGAAAGGGGGAAATTTTGTGACTGATTTTGCTTCGATTTTGTTAATTTTAGGTGAGATTTTAATATTTAAATCATCACTTGCCCCAGCACAGCCAATGGGGTTTTGAGTTTAAAATCCCTTTCGAGGGGGTTTGTGATTAAACCCCGCTCTTATATAAAACAAAAAAATAAGGCAAACGAAAATCCCTAAATTTCAAGAGCAAACAAGGGGGATTTTGATTTAAAAAAAACCCTCCAAAACTTTTCTTACAATAAAACCCCCTCTTCAGTATAAGACTAAAGCACACATCAGTTACCAGATTCTATGAGCGTAGCCAAGAGGGGTTTTGTATTTAAAACCCCCTCCAAAGTTTTAAACCCCAACTCCAGCGGAACCTAAAAACCAACTCTTCAATATAAAAAATAAGCAAATTACTCACACAGAATTCTTTGAGCGTAAAGGGGGGGGGTGGAGTTTAATTCCCTCCTCCAGTGGGCTTTCAGTTTAAAACCCCTTCAGATCGTTTTGAGTTTAAAATCCCCCTACAGATAGTTCTGAGGTTAAACCCCTTCTTCAATATTATTCTAAAGCAAACTACAGCCACCTAATTCTACGAGCGTAGCTACGGGGTTTTTGATTTTGTTTACAAAAAAAAACTCCAGAGATTTTTTAGTTAAAAACCACCAACAAATGGTTTCGATGATAAAACTTCCCCATTTGATATAAAATCTAAAGCAAACTACAATCACCAAATTCCAAGAGCGTAGCCAAGATAGGTTACACATTTCTACCAGTCGCTGGGCTCCATTAATAAAGTGCAGTGAATAGCGTAGATGTCAGCTGCTGAAATTGAAAAAGACTAAATGTCGATAAACAAAGATGGCTAAGATGGATTTCAGGAGTCAGTTATAGAGATCGAGTCTCAATCAAGGAAATAGTATGCCTAACTGGGAGTCGACCACTTAGTAAGGTTGTGACAGAGCGTCGCTTGAGGTTTGTGGGACATGTTCTCTGACAAAATAAATTACGCATACCAAGAGTTGCGATGACATAGAGACTATTTCGAGGAAAGCGGAAACAGGGAAATCATAGTATAACTTGGCGCCACACTTTCATGGAGAACCTCAGAGCAGTGAACACCAGGTGTGAAGAGGTTTCACACATTGCCAGAGACAGATTTTAAGGAGACAGCTTGACGTCCAATGCCTCGAACGGCGCGGGAAATATCTAAGTCCTAAGTAAGTAAAAATAGCAGATTAGGTTTTTGAACTAAATTTTTTTTTATAGCAAGATAACGCACTGCAGATACCTCAGAATATGCTTTTTTTGTTTTGTTTTAAATAACGGAAATAGTTCATGGCGACGGGGCTGCGCTGTTGAAGCTCACAGCGTTCCCACAGACCCCATTGCTGGCAAGCACCGGGTGTTTACAGTTTATTCCACTCACTCCAAGAATAACCTATTTTAGGTTACAATGAACGTCGTCTGAAAAAATGAAGGGTCATAATGTAATAAAGATTAACTATGCACGCGCGCACACACAATGAATATAGCCGTGGAAGTGCACAAAGAAAGCGAGTAGATTTCCATTTCAATAAACAATGTTAAGTGTGTGAAAGAACAACGGACGTAACATTTTTTGGTTAATGGTAGTTCTTAATAGTTACCACATGATTGACACCAACAGCTGCTTTTCGTGTGCTCTTCACAATACCTAATGATGGCTTGTAATATTTTATTACATTCACACAGAGATTTGTGCTTTTGCTGGCGAATTTCCTTTCTGTTAGGAATAAAAAGCCAAGAGTATAAAAAATATATTTTTTTGTGTTAAGGATAATTTTTTTTTACAAAAAATGCACACGTTTTCAATGAAATTTAGCTTTTTCCCTGGTAATGTTTAGCTTAGGCTTACGTATACTTAGATTTTTCCATGCTTTGCAACGCAGTGGGCGGTATGCTGTTTCCTTAGAAATCATTCTCCAACAAACGGAGTATTAAGCCGACCGAGCGTTCAACCACTTAGTAAGGTTGTTACCGAGCGTCGCATGAGGTTTGCGGGAACTTGTAGAGCATTAAGTAGGAGGTCATAGCAAGGCAAACACGGACGTCTCTCATGGAGGATCTCATTACAATGGACACTGAGAATTTTATCAGAGAAATAGAGACTGAATGTTTAACAAATGCATAAATACCGTTACTTTTAAATATATATTTCATAATATTATCTGAATAAAATAGTCAGTCATCTTTATTTCTAACTAACCCTTTCGTTTACCTTTTTTTGTTTTTCACCACTATTTGTTGTCTTCTATGTTATTTCTAGAAAATTATCGATGACTAAGTATATTGATGACTAAGTATATTGATGACTAAGTATATTGATGACTACGTATATTGATGACTACGTATATTGATGACTACGTATATCGATGACTAAGTATATCGATGACTACGTATATTGATGACTACGTATATTGATGACTACGTATATAAATGACTAAGTATATAAATGATTAAGTATATTGATGACTAAGTATATTGATGACTACGTATATTGATGACTACGTATATTGATGACTACGTATATTGATGACTACGTATATCGATGACTAAGTATATCGATGACTACGTATATTGATGACTACGTATATTGATGACTACGTATATAAATGACTAAGTATATAAATGACTAAGTATATTGATGACTACGTATATTGATGACTACGTATATTGATGACTAAGTATATTGACGACTACGTATATTGACGACTACGTATATTGATGACTAAGTATATTGATGACTAAGTATATTGATGACTACGTATATTGATGACTACGTATATTGATGACTAAGAATATTGATGTCTACGTATATTGCTACGTCTCTCTATTAGGCTCTAAATGACTGGATACTTGAATGAATGGGATCGATAACAGTCAAATTATGTTCGATTGGCACCACTAAACATATAACTGTAACCATTCCAGTGGCGTCGGTGTCACCCGGTGCATTTAGCTCAGGGTGTTCACACCCCCTCCCATCATCGTTCTCCAAACATTTCCCTTTTAAAATCGAATTCGAGTCTGTGTATAATGGTTGTGTTTGTCACGTACTATATGTGTAGCGGTTGAAGCTCAGACACACGAACCCAGCAGTAGTGAGATCACAACACACAGTCACCAGACCATTTTACCATAACCGAAAAAATGTTTGTCTGGAGATAGTATTAGAGAGGCATCAGATTCCAAATTGTTAATTAACTATTGTTAATTAATTATTTTGTTTGATATCTCAAACAAGGGAAAGAAATTGTACTTAGACTGATAAAGTGGTATAAGTTGAATTAGTCCCCTTTTATATAAGCACTTCCCTGGCATAGTAGTTTGGTTTCAACTCAGGTCATTCACCTTTTTATAATAAATGCATTTAAAGAGTGATCACCATAATATCCCCTGCTTTCTTTCCCAACCCCTTTCCAAATGGTCCGGACAAATGATAGGATCAGAGCATATTGAGAAAGCTAAAAGCATGAAATTGCACTAAGCAAACGTAATTGATAAAAATATTTGTAATCGCAGATATTTATTAACATTAGTCTAGATTTATTACAAATATAATTACACTAGTCAACCGGTGGCGTAGCATACGCCGCTATTTTACAGGGCCTTCCTTAGGCCACTACAACCTATGCGACCGCAGTGGCACTGTAGCGACCGTAGCACTTTCATAGTACCCGCGCTAAATCTAGGTGTATAAATTATTAAATAGATTCCTCGCGGCCTTCTGTCGATTTACCAGCAACTCCTGGAAATCTACTGAATTGCAAAATATACGAAAAAGTCCTGGAAATCTCCGGAAATTATTAAAATCTTTAGAAAACTCATACAAATCTCCTGAAATATATAATCTAAAATTGTCATTTTGGGGTGTCATTCAATATGGAAAACGCCAATCCTACGCGCGATAAAAAAACGACATTATGCAATACCCATAATTGTATAATCTGGTAAGAGAAGCTTCTCCCGCCTCAAACTAATGAAGAATTACTTGAGGTCAACAATTAGATTGAAACATTTGGTAATTCTTGCTATTGAGCGTGATCTATATAGAAAATAGAATTTTTATGATAAACTGTATGACTTCGCTACACGCAAGGCTAGTGTAGTAATTCTGTGCGTAGTAAAGAATGAATAAAATGCAAAGACGAATTTATTTTCTAATACAAACTCTTAAATTTCACTTACTATCCGTATCCGGACCCAAACTTGGCCACGCGAAATCCGTTTTGCATAGGGCCCCACAACGGTTGAGTCCGGCGCTGCCATTTAGTGATGGATGAATACAGAGTAGATTATTTGTTCTCCCCCCCCCCCCCTTTTTCTATTCGCCGCTAAAGTTACGTGGGGTAGAAAGAAATAAAAAGTGATCTTTCCATGAAAATAGTTTTAAGTCCGGCCCTGATATTAATGACGGGTGAATACTACTTGTTCACCCTCCCCCCCCCCTCTTTTTTTTCTTGGGGTAACTCTAGTCCGACTTGCAGAAGTAAAAGAGTGATCTTTCCTTTACTTCTTGGTGTCCAAACTGTTAAGCCATGAAGAGAATTATATATAATATATATATATATATATATATATATATATTGCTAACAGAAATCCTCCATGATTATCTGCCCTATCCTACCTAAAAATTTCATAATCTTTGTTAACATTTTTTAGTTATAAATTTCAGCATTTAACTATGTTTATTTTCCTGCAATTACGTCTGGTTTTTTTTTTCTAATAAAATTTCTAAGTCTGTTGATTTATTCTTAATGCTTTTGAAGTTTATTACTAGGGTTTTAAGTTGCTTTGGTATTGCCTCTTTTTAGATTAAATAGGAGTGGATCTACCTACCTGTTGGTGAGCTTCATTTAAGAAGGTGTATAATATGTTGTTTGGGTTTGATTCTACATCTCCTGCTATTAACACAGAAAGTTTTAAGTGTTGTTTTTTTACTATCCATAATATTCAAAGAGTACACGAAACCGCTACGATCCACATAGACGAAAAGGAAAGTCCCCAAAGCTCCAAAAAGAATGGGAAAGACCTTAACGCGTCATAAAAAGAATCAATGATGTTGTGTATCGAATACAGAAGAGCCCGAGGTCCAAAATGTAGGTCGTCCACATCGATAGACTCTGCAAGTACCATGGTGAAGTTGTATTTGCCCGGAACGGACAGATTTAAGGAGGGGGCAGTGTAATAAACCTAGTGGTGACGCAGATGGGGGTAGTGGTGTGTGTGTGTAGTCAGCTAACACAAATCGCCCCAGGCCAGCGCGAGACGAGCGGTCAACCGTGACGAGTTACGACGGTCAGCCGAGACGAGTGTCAACATGACGGTTCGGGAAGGATCGGTATCATGAATACTGGTGATTTTGTGATTTTGGGCACATCGGCACAATTTAGGCCATGTCGTGCCTGCAGTCCCTCAAGGGCCACTCTCCCTCCACACAACAAGGGCCAAATTCCATACAGTCAAATCATTAAAATCAAGGTCTATTCACAGTTAAAATAGTAGAGGTAGTAAAAATTTAATAATTTGGTAAAAATTTAATAATAGTACATGTTTACAAATTCATAAATCAGATCTTCGTAGACAACCCCACTTCGCGGATAAAGCCAGTACCTTCCCAAGGTCGACATTATTGAATAGTGTTTTTAAATTAGTGGCTCTAAAATATTTTTCCCTGACATCCTGGTATCTGGGGCAGTCGATGTGGATATGTTCCACGGTGAGGCGAGAGTCACAATACTCACAAAGTGTGGGGCTCTTCTTTCTTCAGCACAAAAGAGTGCGTGATGTAGGTGTGGCCAATCCTAAGTCTGGACATGGTCGTGCTACCACGCCTTGTCAGACCCTTAAATGTGGACCGCCACCTGACATCCGCCACAATCTGCGTGAGTTTATTGTGAGTCTCAGCCTCCCATCGGTCCTGCCACTCCTGGTAGGTGGCAGAGGCAATATTTTGTCTCAGGTCCGAGCAGGGAATTTGGGTTCCTGACACCGCATGATTTAGGGCTCTCTTTGCTTCTCTGTCTGCGGCTTCGTTTCCCTCAATGCCCACATGGGAGGGGACCCAGATGAAGGTGACATCCCTATGGTCGGCTGTTATTTGGTCCAACAGCTTCAGGCTCTTATGTACCAATGGAATGTCAGTCTTCATCCGCCCCAAAGCTTGCAATGCAGATTTGGAGTCGGAGCAGATTATAAATTTCCTCCTTTCTGATGCTTTGACGGCCATAAGTGCAAGCGATATTGCATGCAATTCGGCCGTAAAGATGGAGCAGCCATCGGGGAGTCTACGGGAGATTGTTTTGTTCCGAAAGGAGCAGGCACACGCGACCTTTCCATCCATTCTGGATCCGTCTGTGTAGATGGTGCCACAATCCCCGTAGCTCTCTTGCAGTTCCCTAAAGTGGACTTGTAGTATGCTTGGGTCTGTATTTTCTTTTTTGAAATTAAGGAGGGATAAATTTAATTTGGGTTTATTCATTAGCCAAGGAGGATTCTGAGGGGTTTCTATTTTAGAGATTTGGTCAATGGGTGGAATTAAATTTTGGATGGGTTCTCTCATTCGAAGGCCTAACGGCTGTATGACGTTAGGCCTTCAATTGTATAATTCTACTTCTGTGGGGTTAAATATGGAATCGAAAGCAGGGTTCGTGGGGTTGGATTTTAGCTTGACTATATACTGCATTGCAAGCTTTTTCATTCTTATATCCATGGGGAGTTCTCCAGCCTCCACATGAAGGCTTGGGATAGGTGATGTACGAAACGCGCCGAGACAGAGACGCAGGGCAGCATTTTGTATTGGTTCCAGTATTTTTAGGTACGACTTCCTTGCTGCTCCATATATTATGGATCCGTAGTCTAGCTTGGATCGAATTAGACTCCGATATAGCAGCAGCAAGGTATCTCTGTCGGCTCCCCAGTCCGTATGGCTGAGCACTCTAAGTATGTTTAATGACTTTTGGCATTTCCTCCTAAATTCCTTAATGTGGGGGAGAAAATTAAATTTGGAATCTAGAGTGAGGCCTAAAAATTTTGTAGTTTTCACGACAGGGATCTTCTTTTTGTGTATAAATAGTTCAGGGTCTGGGTGGATTCCCCTTAAATTATAAAAATGCATACTAACTGTTTTGGAGTCCGAAAATTTAAAACAATTATCGTTTGCCCAATTTTGAATTTTGTTTAAACATAACTGTAATTTTCTTTCTAAGGTGTTCATGTTTTTCCCATAAGTAAAAATGACAAAAGTCATCAACATACAAAGAGCACTCTATGCCAGGGGACAGAGCATTTATGATGCTATTTATTTTAATGTTGAACAGGGTGACTGACAGAATGCTGCCCTGGGGTACACCCATTTCCTGGTCATGAGTGTCAGAAGCGGAGTTGCCCACTCGAACCTGAAATTTTCGGTCTTTCAGGAATTCCCCCACAAAACGGGGAAGATGTCCCTTAAGCCCCATAAGCTCCAGGTCACGTAGAATGCCATGTTTCCAGGTTGTGTCATAGGCCTTTTCTATATCGAAGAATACAGCTATTAGATGTTCTCTTCTGAGTAATGCATTTCTAATAGAAGCTCCCAGCCTTACCAGGTGGTCAGTTGTTGTCCGCCCTTGCCGGAATCCGCACTGGTAGTTAGAGATCACTTTATTCCTCTCCAGGTACCAGACCAGCCTACTGTTAATCATTCTTTCTATGGTTTTGCAGATGCAGCTTGTTAGTGCTATTGGTCGATAGTTAGCTGGGTCAGAGCCGTCTCTTCCCGGTTTAGGTATCGGTATAACTGTGGCTTTCCTCCAGCTGTTTGGGAAAGCGCCTGTTTGCCACACACAGTTATAGACCCCTAGCAGGACTGCCAATGAGGGTTCGGGAAGGTGCTTGAGGAACTGGTAATGGATTTCATCTTCTCCAGGTGCTGTGTCATGTGACTTGTCTAGCGATTCCCTCAGTTCCTCAAGTGAGAACGGTTTGTTGTAGTCTTCATTGTTCTCTGACCTGAAATCAATGGAGTGTCTTTCCTCCCTGGTTTTGACTTTTTGGAACTCTGGCGTGAAATGTGCAGTGAATGACTTTTCTGCTATAGAGGATGCAAGGCAGTCAGCTATTTCTCTGGGGGACGTGACAGTTCGTCCTTGGTTTTTTAAATGCCCTATTGATTCTTTCCCTTTGATTCGCCTTACTGCCTTCCAGACCGCTTTAGCAGAAGTTTTGGAATCCAGACTGCCGACAAAACGTCTCCAGGAATTCCTTTTGGTTTGTCTAGCCTTTGCTCTAGCTATTCTGAATAGCTTTAGGTTTTCCTTGGAAGGATTCTTTATAAATGCAGCCAGTCGTTTTATTCTATCGCCAATGGCACTTTTGCAAGCTGTATCAAACCATGGTTTGCTAGGCCGTTTTGGATTTGCGGAGGTTAGGGGGACAACTTTCCTGGCTATACTAAGTAGCTTGCTAGCAAAGGTATCAGCTGGGTTCTGTTCATCGAGGATATTTTCTGTGATATCCTCGGAGCATCTTTTTTGGAATTGTTCCCAATCGGCCTTATTCAGTTTCCACCTCTGAGGTCGTCCCAATGAGGGGGGATTGTTAGTAATGATGATTGGGAAGTAATCACTTCCCCGTAGATCATTGCTAACTGACCATTTAAAGTCGTCCAGTAGTCCAGGGACGCATACAGTGAGGTCAATGCATGTGAGAGATCCAGTTCCTGGGTGCAAGTAGGTCGGTGATGCCTCATTAAGAATGCATCAATCATGTTGGAGGAAGATATCCTCCAGCATACGGCCTCTTGTGTCGGTATTGTTGGATCGCCACATGGTGTTATGGGCATTGAAATCCCCAAGGATTATGTAAGGCCGGGAGAGTTGTTTCAGTAGGTCCTCCATGTCTGTTTGGTTTAATGGAGCGCCTGGTAGTAGATACAGGCTGCAGCACGTGATAACCTTGTGAAGCGTTATCCTAGCTGCTACGGCCTGTTGTGTGGTCTGTAGTTCTACCCTCTCATGGGGGATGCTTTCCTTCACAAGGATACAGACTCCACCTGATGCTCTCTCTGCATCCTCAACATTCTTGCTGTACGCACTGTAGCTTCGGAAGCTGTTGCTATCTTTCAGAAATGTTTCCTGTAGGCAGACAGCTACAGGAGTCTCAGAGTCCATCAGTAGCTGCATTTCCTCATAATTGGCCTTGAGGCCTCTGCAATTCCACTGTACAATTCTGGAATCCATGGCTTATTCTAGATGACCTACTTGGAGCTATTTGGCCTTGGGAGGCCCCCGGAGGGGTTTCCCTTAATTCCAGTGACCTTGGTATTTTTATTCTTGGGTTTGGATGGAGAGGAGGACAACCCCCTTTTGGGGGAAGTCTGTCTCTCTGGAGAGGGGAGATCCCTCTGGTTAGAGCGGAGGTTATTTCCTCCTCGCTCACCTTGGGCATCCTTTCCACTTTGATTTCTCCCCTTAGGGAGTTTGTCAACCTCTAATTCGGTAGAGGTTGGGGTGTCTGACTGGTTTCTCTGAGGAGAACCTGTGTCAGACATGATGTCTCCGGGTTCTCCCGGAGTATTGGTTTTGACTAGCTGCTCAGTCTCCATGCTCTCATCAGCGAGCACAGAGAACCTGTTCTTTAGCATTACAACAGGGCTTTCTTGTTTCTTCAGAGGTGTGTTCTTTGGCGGTGTTTTCTTCTGAGTTGGAGGAGGAGGAGGGGGTGGTGGTGTCAATATGTCCGTCTGTGTGGCTATGGATCTTCCTATCTTAGCAACAGCCTGGGCATAGGTCTTTGTCAAGCCGAATTGGCCAATACAGCCGATTTCGCCTGGCTGAAGGTACATCCATTTCTTGCCTTGTACTCCTGCACGGCAACCTCCTGTTTCCACACAGGGCAGTCCTTGGAGTAGGCTGAGTGGCCAGCGTGACAGTTTGGGCATTTGAACTGGGCTGTGCAGCCCTTGTCCTCATGACCTTCTCCAGCACATCTGGCACACGCAGTGTTCCTCTTGCAGACTGCCTCGCCGTGTCCATAACCCTGGCACTTGAAGCACCTCATGGGGTTAGGTATGTAGGGCCTAACTGGAACTCGTAGGTATCCTGCCTTCACATACTCTGGCGGTGTCCTAGTTCCAAATGTAAGGATAATAGTGGCGGTTTTGACCTCCTACTATCCCTGCGTCTGGTAATGCGGCGGGCATGGGGGACTCCTTCAATGCCCTCCACTACTTCCTTCTCGGAACATTCCAGTAGGTCCCTAGAGCTGATTACACCTCTGCTGGTGTTCAGACTCTTGTGTGGCATGACTTCCACTTGGAGATCACAGAGTCTTCTGCATCTTAAAAGCCCATCAGAGTGTATCTTGCTATCAACTTCTACTAGAAGTTCCATCGACTTGTGTAGCTTAGACACACTCTTGGGTTCTCCCACTACTGACTTAAGTCCCTTGTAGATGACAAAAGAGCTCATCTTTGTCAGACTTTTCCCCTCCTCTGTGCACCTAACCACCAGAAATGATGGCCAGGTAGCACAGCTTTTTGTGGCCTCCTCCTTTCTATCCTCCATACGGCGTCTCTTGCCCAGACATAGGTCTGGGGCAAGTAGTTTTTTGGTGTTTTTTTATCCATAGGTGTTCTTATTAGTTCGGCACCTGTGCTCCCCACTCGCCATCGAGTCCAACAAGGGGACGGGCCATTCAGAAGTCCAGAATGAGCCCGCCAGGGCTACATATGTGCTATACTCAGTCAGCTATTGTATCGGACATACAGCAGCTCCCTGATTGGCCTTCCAGCCACCGTCTTCGACCTATGCTGGTAGCTCGGCATGACCAGCCGGTTGACCCAGAGCGGGCCATCTGGGCCTCAGGTCTAGGGGAACTTGGAGCCAAAGTATTGTGTTGTGGTGATTTATCCTCAGATAGCCACCACTCAAACACCAGGATCTCTTTATCCCCCCTTACCCGTCGCAGTCCACGGCAAACGGACTGGTCTAGGACGTAGTGAGATTTTAAAAATAAGGAGACAGTGTGATGATCAATGAAGGCAGACTGAGGAAAAGAGGAGGCAGATACAATGATAGAAAAGAAGTAGGGCACTTTTAAGCTCTAAAAGGGCTAAGGAAAGAGGAGCGCAGTTTAACGTCATGTCTCGGGACGCATCATGAATACTACTCAGGCCAATCACGTCAAAGATAGTCGGGTGACCACCCAGAAGGTTCGAGCGGTGTCGATCCGGTTCTAGAGGGCTATTGGGCACCCTATATAAGGAGTCACAACTTACCGACCGGGGATGGAGTACGACTGCTCAGTACAAGTCTTAGGCGAAGCAGAGAGTACAGTGCAAGAGTTGAGACGGCGATACGGTGTTATCGGAAAGATATTTGTACAGTATACGTGTTGCCAATTGTACAGTGTTGACTGTTATTTATTGAGCATTAAACCATTACGTTATTTTGAGCCCTGAGTTGTCAAGTTCTTCAAGTTGGTGGTGTGTGGTGTCGTTTTGCAGAGAGCCTGGATAGGGATATTCATTAAAATATATATATATATATATATATATATATATATATATATATATATATATATATATAAACCTTGTAGTGGCACACAGAGGGGTAGTGGTGTGAGTGTAGTCAGCCGACGCAAATCGCCCCAGGCCAGCGCTAGACGAGCGGTCAACCGTGACGAGTTACGACGGTCAGCCGAGACGAGTGTCAACCTGACGGTTCGGTAAGGATCGGCGTCGTGAACAGAGCTCAGGAGCGTCACGAGGGATGTAGTCATGTGACGAAGCTAGAAACGTCGAGCGATGTTCCGTCCGGTTCTAGAAGGCCAGTAGGGACCCTATATAAAGAGCGGAGGTGTCACAGTCAAGACGGTTCACGCAGAGGGTTCACGACCAAGGTCCACTACAGCCCGGTTCAATACAGTTCGGTCGACTACAGCACAGTTCAGCGGTGTGGTTCTGTACGGAGCATTAAGACGGTTCAGTGCGGAGTACTGTCAAGTACAGTTGAGACGAACGGCGTCTTGATCTTGGTCTGCGATCGAGTCCGACACAACGAGCCTAGTGTGTGAAGTCAGTCCTGAACTGTTGAGCACAGTGCAAGCCCGGAACGAGACAGAGAGGCCAGTGCAAAGTTGATACGGCGGTACGGTGTTATCGGAGAGATATTTGTTCAGTGTACGTGTTGCCGATTGTACAGTATCGGCTTTTTTATTTATTCAACTATTAAAGTGCTACGTTACTTTGGAGCCCCCAGTTGTCAAGTTCTTTAAGTTGGTGGTGTATGGTGCAGTTTGCAGAGAGCCTGGATAGTGAGATTCGTAACAATATATATAAAGATAAAGTGCCCAGTTTACCAAAGGCCAAATTATCGGTCCCCATTCACAGGTGGTTAAATTTGCAGACACCAGATGAACAGCATCTGAGTTTAAACGCAAAATCTCTTGTAATCTTCTTTTTGTTGTTTTTTTTTTATTATTGAAGGAATTAACTCTTAGAGCGTCAGCTATTTTAACTAGAATAATTTTGAAAGCATAATAGTCGAAATAACCAAGCAGACAAATAATTCGTATAAAAAGCTGTTACTTTTTTTAACAATTAGCTAGAAAACCTATAATAAAAGCTTCGTTTTAATGAATATTCTATGTTATGAAACGTTAAAAGAAAGGTTTGTTTTAAATTTATCAAAAGAAGAAATATAAGTAATGTAGATTAAATAAGTAACCATTATTTAATAAAAAGGAGAAATGTAAGGAAGTCGATTATTTACCTGAGCATGTGATTCTCTGTACAAAGAGAAATATTTTCCTCCATTACACGCTTGAATTCATCTCTTAAAATTCTTAGTGTTGGAACGCAAATAATTCTGTGATTGTTATGGTCAAGGTTTGATACATCATTGATTTTGTTATAATCAATGCAGAAAGATTGATCACTTTTGTATTGTGAACATTTTGGTTCTGTTGCATTACCCACTTTGAGATACTTTTCTAGCAAGCACGCAAGGAAAAGATAGATAGAAGAATGCAAATCTTTAGCATCTTTTCCCCGTTTTATATCTTGTAAAAAATTGGCAATGTGTTCTCCCAGTTCATTTTGCACTTGATTGTCAGAACTATTTATTCTGAGATTATTTTCGACTCCTTCTCTATAAAGAAATCTTAAAAAATGAAGAAGTTCTGGATTTGTTCGATTGATTTCAGTAGATTCCAAAAAATCTTGACAGTAGCTCATAAATAGAAAGTTGCAAAGACCATTAGTGTAGTTGATATCTTTGTTTGTCTCAGTGCCTTGTAGTATATTTCTGTGTCCGATTTTGTAATCAGTACTTTGTTCACAGGGAAATATTTGAGCGCAATCCATCATTGGCTCATTTTTTAACACTACTTTAATCATCTAAAAGGATATGATGCATATATTTAAAGGCTGACATGCACGTATTTATACTTTCTGTTTTTAAGACCAGAACAAGGTTTTTATAGATCTAGAATCTATATATTAGGTCAAAGAAAAAACAACTAGATCTAGATCTAGTAAATATCTCAGCTGAAATATTCTATATAGTTTTAGACTACCGTAAAAAGTTACTTAGATATCCAGACCAATCTAAAAGGTTTACGTTTATTTTACTGATTTAACACAGACCTTACCTTTGAAAATACCTTGATATCTAATTCTATCTACCACATTTCTAGCTTTTCCTATTAGCAGCTCTCTAGAACTAGAAACATGTTTTCAAAATCTATTCAGTTTTCAATGACGTGTTTCATTCTAGCCATAGACATTATTAATTCGATTTCCGCCCCAATTCGATTGAAATCTAGTCTATTGAACATACGCAGAGTGTACTTTTGTTATTTTTTAACAAGAACGAATAATGAATAATAGAAAAAAAATGGAACTATTTCCCCGTCACTATCCCCTCCTGGAAAATATTCTGGTTAAACTTTCTAACAGGCTTATAGATTCAGATTATAGACATATTTTTGTGACGTTACGCACCGGTACGGCGTACCCGCACCTTTTTGAAAACATTATTACTTTTCTTGTATTTTAACGAATATTATTAATTTTTACAAAAAAAAAAAGCAATGTAAAGCCTATATATACATACTGTATATATATATATATATATATAGCCTTGCAACTATACACAATCATGGGAAAGGCTTCGGGAGTCAACCCTTAGGAAAAATCACGAGCTGGCGACCCTAAGGCAGTTTGCAGCACCCAGTGCTACACTCTGGCAGAACCTGCGACCTGCCGTTCCTTTGGATACATCAGCTGCGTGGAGAGGGGGGAACTGATGTGTGGGCGACATCGTTCCGACCACAGCTAATGCCCAGGCATTCATCTCACCGAGGCCATAGATATATATCTACTTTATAAAGTAGAAAGTAAGGCGTATATATGTATGTATGTTTGTATGTATGTATGTATGTTAAGAATAGAAATCAAAACCGTCTGACCAATCTTGATAAAACTTGGCAGAAATGTTCCTTGGGTGCTAACTTAAACCGTAGTGTATGTATTGTAGCCCTAAAACAAACTTAAGACCCTCAAAAAAAAAGTTGACCAACTCTATGAAAGCATTTATAACTTCATCGATCCAGGCCATGTTTACTATGTTGACATGAGAAAAGATCGAAAGAATTTAGATCTAGATCTAATTTTAAGAACTACACTTTGCGCAGATAGCTGTTTTACTTTGACACACGAAAATACAAAAGAAGGTCCATTGATTTCATTATATAATAAAATTAACCTTCAAATTTGTGTTTTAAATGCAATTTTACATAAATTCGTTTCTAATATCAGCGAATTTTGAATTCCCGAAGAACATTCTTTCATTAGACATTAAGCGAAGTGTTACGCACATAGACATAAATAAATATAGACTGGCCGGTAGTAGAGTTTTATGAAACGAAAATTTGTGACTTGCATTTCTGTGTATCTATTTTATCAGATAGTCAGAAAATGGATTAAGTTTTTACAGATCTAATAAAATATAGTGTTTGGAAGTTTTACTTTCAATGAAGGTCAATCCAAGTGGCTCTCGGAGTAAATTTCTTCTTTGGCATCCTCATCGATTTTTCAAATGGTACGGTGCGTGAAAAAAGATGCGCGACGGCACTCTGATCATAAAATCTCGAAGCTGGTGTTCCATTAGTATAGTTCCATGATTTAACTTAAAGATGATAGAACTTCTCTTCGCAAAGATAGTTTTATAATTAAACATATGAACATACTAATTATAGTCCATTCATTTTATATATTAATCAAATTTGTTTTCGTAAAGCATTTTTCACACATTCGTTCGCTAGCTTCGAAGCCGTGTTGAGATATATTCTAATAGTTTTATTCATGAATCTAATTTAAAAAGGTCACGCATGTGCAGAGCGAAGCCTTCACGCGCAAAATAAAATTAGATCTACGTCTAACTCAAGATCTAGATCTACTTTATACTTTAACACATGAACATTCAAAATTAAGTCTATTCATTTCAAATTTTAATCAAATATATGTAGGCCTACAAGCAAGTGTTTTTATTTGAAAAAAATGGATTTAAGTTCATTAGCTATTTAGATAGCTCCATTCATACTATTTTTACATTCAAGCATTCCCTTTACTTACACATTTATTATTTCGTTTAATTGTTTACAAAGCACTCTCGGTGACTATATCGAAAGTGATACGCAAATTACATATAGTTTTTTACTTTGACACATGAAAATACAATATATAGTCTATTGATTTCATTATTTAATAAAATTAACCTTGAAATTTGTGTTTCAAAAGCATTTTTACATAAATTCGGAAGAGATTTTGCCTTCACTCTTGACTTTCACTGCTGGAAGGAATTCTCTCTCATCTCATCTGTCCCTTGACATTTGATCCCTCCACTTTTCCCGATCAGCAGCTGTTAGGAATATCAAGAGAGAGGCCGGTCCATTCCTTTATTTTATCCAGCCAGCTTTTCTTAGGACGACACTTCTTCGTGTTTCCTTTACTGAACCTCGAGGGCTTCAGTAAAAACACGCCATTCTCCACAGTCTCTTGCTAGTTTTTTAATGGCTTACCAGCTCTTTTCTGTCCTTTCGGATTCATCTGCGCAGAGATGCCTACATGCCAAAATAGAAATGTGTATTACCAGACCTGGAAATGTGTATTTTGAGGGGCAAATGTGTATTTTCCTAAATATAAAGAAATAAACTCGGAAGAGACTAAATATTATTCAAGCACGTAATATACTCGAAATGCAGCAATCCTAAAGTTAACACAGCATAAAATTATGTAAGACATTTTGTATAATTATCAAAATATTTACACTTATAATCTTTGTCACAGACTTTTCTAGAATATACTAAAATAATACCTCTAGTGATCTAAGGTTGGCCATTTTTTCTTTGTAAGCCATCATCTTTTGGTAACAATAATAATAATAATAATCTTTATTGTCCGTATGGAAATTTGTCTTGCAATTTGTGCATTACACCAAACAAAAAACATCATAACTATAAGAAACCAAAGTGTACATTCACATCAGACTTACTCATAATTTACATGTGACAAAGTTTATACCAGATTGTTCTTATTTAATGATTTGAGGGGAATAAAAGAGTGTTTATGTCTGTTTGTCTTTGCTATCGGTGTCTTGTATCTTTTTTGTGATGGTAAAATCACAAAGTCCTGACACAAAGGGTGATTCTTTATTTCGAGGATCTTGTTAGCTTTTTTATAGATGTTTGTCTCAAACAACTGCCTAAATGGGGTTTGTTTTTGCCAATGATTTTACCAGCAGCATTTAGGATTCTATAAAGTTTATTCTTATTTTTAATGCTCAGATTGCCATACCAGGCAGTGATATTGAAATTAAAATATTGCAGGTATGAGCGTGATAAAACATACCAAGGCCTTTTCGCTAACATTAAACGAGGACAGTTTTCTTAGTAATCGTAATCTTTGCTGCCCTTTTTTGCTGATATAATCAGTATTTGCAGTAAAATTTAGTTTATTGTATAGGATAGTACCAAGGTATTTAAAGGTTTGCACAATTTCAATTGTCTCTCCGGCTACAGAAACAATATCATGTTCCTTCTTTTCCCTACGAAAATCGATTATCATTTCTTTGGTTTTTTTTTACATTTAATAATAAAAAATTATCTTTACAGTATTTTTCAATGTGTTCTATTTCTTTGAAATACTCATTTACGTCTGAGCTCTCTGAGAGCAGGGCAAGAAGAGCATCATCATCAGCGAATTTTGTGAAGGAGCAAAAAGGACTATCGGATTGAAAATCATTGGTGTACAAAATGAACCACAATGGCGATGTCACAGCCCCCTGTGTTAACTATGCGTGCATTTGATATAACATTGTTTACCCTAACCCTCTGAGATCTCTGGGTAAAAAATTCATTAGCCCATGTATGGACTAATATCCAACTCTTTCATCTTTTCAATGAGTAAATGAAGTTGTATAGTGCTATAAGCTGATGTGAAATCAATAAAAAAAATCTTACATAAGTGTTCGGTAAGTCCAGATGTTTGTAGACACAATTTAAAATATTTAGGATGGCATCGTCTAGACCTTTAACCTTTTGGTAAGCAAATTGTAAAGGGTCTAACTTATTACAAAGATCATTCAGAAGAAACATTTTGACCAATTTTTCTAAACATTTAGACACTGTAATGAAATGATAACGACTAGTCTACCAATACCATGGCTTTATTCGACAAAATTAGACCACAGTAAACAGTGAATGAAACCAGCACGTCTCGCATAACACTGATGCAGTCTATACACACACACACACACACTGGACATGAAACACACACTGGGCATGACCTTCTGACACGCTGGACGCAAGCAGAAAATCAATTCAGTTACACTACAGACACAATGGAAGTAAGTGAAACAGGTCTATAGTCATTCATTTCCTTCGGTTTGGAAACCTTTGGCACAGGTACAATTATAGATGACCTCCACACAGGTGGTATCTCATGGTTTAGTAATGAAGTAGAAAAAATATCTTGGAAAGGTTCAGCTAGTTGTTCAGCGCATTCTTTTAAGATTCGCCCTTTTATTCCATCAGGCCCACCAGCTTTAATTGTGTTGACATTTTTGAAAATGTTACAAACTTGCTCTTTAGTAATCGCTAATTCTAAACAGTTGTTAACATTGACATCCTCAAGGGCTTTGAGTCTTAGATAATTAAAATTTTTCGTGTCGAAGCGACAATAGAAATCATTTAACTCGTTGGCTAATGTTTTTTCGTCTCTTGTAGCAAGATTATTTTTAATTTTGACTTGTGATCCTGCCATTTTGTTCATGATGCCCCACGCCTGTTTCATGTCACTTGTCTTAATTGAGTCTTCCAGCTTGGTGCGATAGTTTTTCCTCCCATCCTCAAAAACGACGTTGAGATTTCGTTGAGCTATTTTCCTTGTCTGTCCATCGCCACTCATATATGCTCTTTTCTTTTTGATTATTTCCCGTTTTATTTTTGCAGTGACTCATGGTTTATTGTTGGAGTATATCTTGATGCTCTTAGTACTGACACACGTTTTCACAGAATTTGATGTAATTTGTCACTGCGTCGATCCATTCTTCCAGATTTGAAGTGGTCTCTTTTAAACAAATTCCAGTCACTGCAGTCTAGACATCCCTGTAGTTTGAGAATATTGTCTTGAGTCCATTTTTGTACGTTTTTTTTAAAATGATTTTTCCTAATTAAGTTTCGTGCGGTAAGTAGGCAGCAGTTCTACTGTTTTGTGGTCCGATGATCCTAGTGGTGGCTTTTCACGAGATGTGAATGCTCCTTTGATGTTACAGTAACATAAGTCCAGAGTTCTGTTCCCTCTTGTCGGACATGAGATGTGTTGATAGAAGGTGGGTAGGTCAACCTTCAAGGTGCATTTATAAAAATCACCCAGTATAACTACTGGTGCGTCCGGTGACCTTGTCTGAAACTCATGCACTACGTCAGGGATGGTTGCAGCTGCAACTTCCGTTTTGGCTGTAGGCGGAACATAAACCAGGACTATGTAAATAACACCAAAGTCTCGTGGCAAATAAAAAGGTCTCCCTGAGAACGCCAGTAGTTCTAGATCCGGACAGCACATTCTCTTTTTAACTGTGTAGTTGGTACAGTATTTGAGGTTGATGTACACACACAACCCCCCACCTTTCTCCTTCTTAGACTCAGCCGTTCTGTCAGATCTCACGCAAGAGAAACCATCAATAGCAATCAGGTTGTCGTTGTCATCCTCCTCTAACGATGTCTTAGTAAAAGCCAATAGACAACTTTCCCTAAAAACGTGGTCGTAGCGTACATGGGCACATATCTCATCCACTTTGTTTCTAATTGAGCGGACGTTAGCTAGAATAATCGTAGGAAGTGGTGGACGAAAACCTCTTCTTCTCAGCCTTTGCCGTAGTCTTCCTGTTCCCCCTCTTTTCCTTGCACTAACAGAGGAAGGGTAGAGACAATTTATATGTGCATAACATGGTGGAAGAGGCTTCCTTTTGAACGAAGTCCGAGGAGTTGATCTTTACTATAATGAATAGGTCTAGTACTAGATCGGCCGCCATCTTGGGTCGCCATTTTTCTTCTTTTATTTCTAACCAAATAAACAAAGTTGAACAAATCTAGATCTAGATCTAGTAAAACGTGGAATGTAAATACTCATTGTAGAGCCCACCTTGAAAACAGAAGTCTTCATCTGCATAACTTATTGCAAAAGAACATTCAATATACATCCAGCAAAGAAATAATAATGAATAATGAAAGCATAAATTGCATGTCGCCACAGTGCAGCGCCATTTTGAAAAAAAAAATAAAATCGGAAAGCATCTATTTATATGTGAGCTTGCGCTCCCAGAGCTATTTTTATAGGTAAGGACTATTTTTAGATATTTTTTATAGGCTAGTGCTAGAATTAGTAATTGTAATTCCGCCTATTGGTATATACGTTAGGGCGGGCTAATATATATAGGTATGTCCATGCTGTTTCTTGGATAGGTTGATTAGTGTACGGTCGGTACAACATCTCTGTCTGTGTGACAAGAGATCTTTGTGATCTTAAATGCTAGTAATTGTTTTCAATATTTTTATTCTATACCTGGGACGGCCTGTAAGTTTTAGAAATATTTAATTTTTTGTTTTACAAGGTGTAAATATATTTTATATTTAAATGTAGTTATTTATTTTTTCCACTTAGAATATTTGTCAAAATAGTTTGGCAGTTTGTTTTCCAACGTTGTATAAAAGATGGCGGCGCCCAACTCGGGAACGCCATGTTAGATGTTTATGATTTTAGTTTTTGTGTTTATAGTTTTATTATATTTATATTGTTATAACTCTGCCATGCGCAGAAGGTGCGCACTTCTAGAAACCAGACTAGGAAGGATGTTTACATTAGAAAGAAGAACGATTTCCGACCATGTCTAGAGCCGATATGAAGATGCTGTGCTCATTGCAATGTCCTATGTGTTTTTCATGTCTTCATGTAAATAAACATCTATGACTCGTTGAGTCGTCTCCCTTAAGACATTACATTGGTCTCAGAAGTGGGATTATAGGCGACTCAACGAGAGAAGGTAGGATTCGATCACAATGGCATCTTTGAAACAACTAGACCAACTCTTAGTTATCGTTACCGATATCTGTAGCTTGGTGGTACCAAGGAGGTGCTTACAGCTCGTCTCCGGCAAGCCCTGATCGATGAAGACGAAGATCCGGATACCTATCTATTTGAAATTAAACCGGAGATTTATGAGCTCATTGGCAAGATACATGAAGCTATTGATGGAATGTGTGATCAAATTAACAGTATAAGGAACAAGGTAGATAGAATGGTGTCTCAAGCGAAAGACTGTTGGTGAGGAAGCAGTTGCCTGTAGACTCGTTGATTAAGAAGTTGCATGGTCAGGACTGTGGCGGCACAAACAGTGGTGACGGAGACGCTGGAGATTGGAGCGCCGTCTGTGGCTGTGTTGTGGGCAAGTCTTGTGGGCGTGACTTTCAAGACGAGAAACTTGACGACGATTGCTGCGACGATCTCAACGGGATGTTTCGAATCGAAACGAAAGAAAAAAATGAAGAAACTAGGGAAGTCTGCTATGTGTCTGAAGATTTTGTTTCTAATGTATATGCAACAAGTACCTCAATGAGCCGAACAAATGAAAACAACGTTGGGTCTTCGTCGTAGCTTGCTGCTGTGGACTTTAAAGACCTCTGTTTATCTGTCAGTACCTTTGATGAGAACTCAAACCAGCGTCTGAGAACAACAATCCTGGCCTGGAATCTACAGTGATCGCCACAACCTCCATTTGTGTTAAGTGGCTGGCAACCCTGACCTCCACTAACTCTCCCATTGTCAGCTGGCTGGCATCAGCAACTATCGTCATGAGGTCGAAGCAGCGATCCCGATATCGTCTCAAGCGTAGCCAACTGGAAAAAGAGAAAGAGACGGCCGCGGAAAAATGTGCAGATGGTTTGGTGGGCCACAGAGCCTGTTGCACCCTACTGTCTTGTGGTTCCCACCGATCGACCTCCACCTGAACTGTCAAACCTCCACTGCACTGTTTCTTTTCGAGACGAATAGCTCTAAGAAGGGGGCAATTTTATAACTCTGCCATGCGCACCGCCATCCAGGTTAGTGCAGAAGGTGGCACTGTAAGAAACCAGACTAGGAAGGATGTTTACATTAGAAAGACGAACGATTTCCTCCCGTCTAGAACCGATATGAAGATGCTGTGCTAAAGGCAGATGTCCTATGTGTTTGTCATGTCTTCATGTAAATAAACACCTATGTCTCGTTGAGTTGTCTCCCTTAAGTTATTACAATATGTTGTAGGTTATTGTTAATGCTGTATTTATTATTGCTGCTGTAACTGCTGCTGTAGATCTAGTACTATTTTGTTACTGCTGCCTTCGTTCTTAGTGAATAGCAAGGCGTGTTTTAGATTTAGTGTTGCGGGTTTCGTTGTAGGATATTGTAGATCTAGACCAGTTATGGTTGGGATGTTTGTAATATAGATTATAGATCTAGATGGGAGTAAGAAGGAGTAATTTAGTTGATTGTTGGTTTGCTTAGTTTGTTTGTGTTATAGTAGGATAGTTCGATTAGGGTTTAGTTAGTGGAATTGTCAGGTTCATTCAGTAGTGTACATATTGTTAGTAATACAGGCACTCGACGAAAGGCAGGTCGGCAACAGTAAACGATGTATTTATTTATTATAAGCAACAACAAATAGTAATAGTTACTAGTTAGACTTGGACTTCTGCTAGAAAGTCACGTGGAGTAAGATGTCTTCTAAGAGTCCTACTTCATACCAGAACACAGAACAGACCACCGACACACTTCCCAGTGTCGCTCCAGGTCTCCCAAACAGTTTCCTAGTATCAAACAGGACAGTACCCAGCACCAGACTGTTCAGACTCCCATGACTCCACAACAGTCCTTCTTCCTGTCTAAACATGTCTTCTTCTACTTGTGTTGAATGGCGCTCTGATGCGAACCATCGGTGTGGTTCGGGAGCGGAGTTACAATATATATTATATTTTAGTATTGATTTATTTTTCCATGATGTTAATAAAGTATCGTTTTGTTTTATTTATTCTAAATTAAAGTTTCGTTCTTGCTTTCTTTTAGTTAGTTAGTTTAGTCTGGTCCGACAACTACTCTGGTTTAGGGTTTAGGCGTGAAGATCAGAAGATGTATTTGCCCTACCCACCGGTTAAAATATCAATAACAATCTTTTATCATATAGATATTTAATTGATTCTGTTAACAAGCTGTGGTTTCTACAAATAAATTGAACCGCCCCACCTCGAAATAGTACAAAAATAGGTTGAAATACAAATAATTAGTATATATTATTAACATAACTAATAAATTCGTATAAAAATTGTGTGATTTCTTTACTAAAATTCGTCCTCGCCCCTACCTCCCCACCCCCTTCCTGGATGCGCCAGAGCCAAAGACAAGCTTTTTTTAAGTGAAAGTTAGAAGAAGAAAAGCTTAAGGCAGAACCAGACGAACTGTCACATATGTTGTTTTTTTTTAAATCAGCAGCATTTGAGAGACATTCTCAAGCTTGTAGGTCAAAGCAAGTTTGTTACTTGGATGTTAATAATTTCGAAATAAAAGAGTCATTCATTGGTTACTTTGAAATTTTGAAACCTAATGAACAACATTATGATGAACTTGTTCTGAAAACTCTTAAAGACATTGGATTGAACTTTGATCTGTGCAGAGGGCAAATCTATGATAACGCAGCCACAATGAGTGGCCGTCTGTCTGGCCTGCAGAAACGTCTCTTAGACATGAATACAAAGGCAACATTTCTGAACTGTGATAATAGCTCTCTCATTCTGCCGAGATAGATCCAGCAAACTGGAAAAAGCTGGAGCCTGGAGTTTAAAAAAGGAGAGCAATACAAGGTGGTTCGCAAGAAAAGAAGCTACGTCATCAGTTTCCTTGCATCTCAACAAAATCAAGCTGTTGGAGAAACTTTCTGAATCAACAACTGAAAGAATTGACACTAGAAGCAGTGCACAGAATCTTCTTCGTGCAGTGGAAAATTATGAATTTTTACATATCTGGAATACCGTACTTGTCAAATCTCTTGCGTCCAATAAATATAGTTGAGAGTTATGAGTTAAAAACCTGAACTGCACATACGGGAAACTGCTCAAAAAATTAAAACCCTTTCATGCTTTCATCAAAATGATGAGAAACGGACGAAATTAATCACTTAATCTATCGAAAAAGCAAGAGAAGGTAGTGAATGCTATGGATTCCCTGTAATCAAAATAACAAGAAGAACCAGAAGAGAGAAAAGACTTGATGGGGAGTTAAGTTCTATTCAAACGTGTTGCGTCAGAAGTGATTGATAGATTTCATATGGAGATGGAAGACAGATACCAAAGGCTGAAAAGCCACGTGGACACCTTTGGGTTTCTTCTTGGCCAGGACACTTCTTCGAGTCTATGGATGATGACACGCTTATGAAAAACTGTGATACTTTTTCCTGTTTGCATGTGGAAATACAGGCAAATCGCTTGTTCAATTAAGTCATTGATGCATGAGCACTTTTCATTAACAACCCAGTACCACAATCACCAACTGACATATTGAGGAAGCTGGCTTCATTTGGCAATGATGTGTAGTCAAATCTTGCAAACTTCATCCGAATAATGTTAACTCAGGCCACCTCCATTGCGTTATGTGAGAGATCATTATAAAATCTCAAATTAATCAAAAACTATCTCAGGAGCACGATGACGCAAGAAAGGCTTAGCATTGCTTTAATGTCAAGAAAGTCACAAATACTAGACATTATCTGTTTGTTTGTTTGTAAAATGTTTTACATGTTTCGGATGTTCCTTCATAGTTGAAGATAGTTTACTTCCTAGTCCAAACCTCCCGCAGGACGACGGGGGATGGGTGCGGGCAGGGTTTGAACCCGGGACCATCGATAAATCCGAGCGACAGTCCAGCGTGCAAACCGCACGACCAGGCAGCCAGTCTAATGTCATGATGTCGAATGTCAAAATGCAAGGAGGTCAATCCTCTGGGACCCCAAATCCCTAGCTACGCCCCTGGTAGATCTAATAAAAAAAATAGTTAATTTTCAGTCAGCACGCAAAAAAAAGCGATACTATCTCAAGGTAGATCTAAACAGAATAGTTTTTAAGAATCTGTTTATAAAAAGCTAAAAAACATTTTCTAATCAACACGAGTAATTCGCGCACGTTCGAGGCGTAAAATCCTTCTTTGCCATAGAACTGTACTAAAGGAACAACGACTTCGAAACAGGTCTTTGTGCATCCTGCACTATATTTTTTAAAAATTACAGAGACAAATAACAATTTTACGCTTTGATAGCGCGCGATTTACCCCTGTTAATTAGAAAATGTCTTAAAAACTTCATTCATTTACAGACAAGCTGGTAGATATAATTTTTTAGAGTAAGAGATCATCACAAAATTATTTTATTTTTGATCATCCTACTCTCAAAAATTATATGTTTTCAGGGATTCCAACTTTGGGTTTTTTCTACTAGATCTGGTGCAGTTTTATGTGCTACTTACAGATGAGCCAACTGTTCCGCATTAAGCGGAACCGTCCCGCTAGAAAAAATAAAACTCCCATGTTACGCCGTTCCTCATTGGCACTTTTATTTTGTTTCGAGAAGTCCGGATTCCGACAAAATAAATCGTCATTTTTTATTTTTATTAATATCAAAAGAAAAATTTAATACAAAATTCATTTATGATTACATTTCGTCCTATTTGTGACGATACGTAAACGCTTGCATATAAAAGTTTCATTTGTGCTTAAACGTTCGAGAGAAAAGTTGGATCCAATTGACATAATAAACTCAACACCAGAGTAATAGTTACAACATGTAGTGTCTCGCTTTATTAATATAGAATAGTATGGTGAAAACAGGACGAGGCGGGAGGCCAGTCCGAAAATTTCCCCCAGGTCACCTACCCTTGGTGTGGGCTGAGTCACCTGGTCGCGTGATAATGGAAGGGATAAAAACTTTCCACCATGACTAATACCACGATGGCGGGTTAAGGGTCAGTAGGTCAACATTCCTCGACCATTGGCCCGGCACCTCTGGCTATGCTAATGAGTTCGAGTCCCAATCTATATAAGAGGGGACGCGGGTTCTAACCTACGCTCACACCCGCCAGACAGATTTCTATATTTAATAGGCAAGGTTGGAACTTAGTTTTTCTCATAAAGCCGCCTATAATTTAAACCACCGTGCCTGGTTGTTATTGATAGTGCAATATCACGCACACTAGACTTGCAGTCTTTTCACCACTAGATCTGCACTGTCTACACCTGTTAGATCATCAGCTTCGACTGGATCGGCAGCGTCACCAAACCTGAGCCTACAACGTCTGAACTCACCCCCTCTTTCTGTCAGCGACAAGGAATCTCAGTAGTGCCCACTACAAACGGCCCTGAAGCCCAGTGCCCACTACCAAATTGCCTATGGTCCGGTGCCCAGCGCCTACTGCCCAGTCCAGACTCCAGCTGTCCGCTGCCCAATATCCACTACCTACGGTCCTGAGAATACCCTTCCCACCTTTCGCTACAGACGTACTCCTTTTCGACTCAAGCCTCATCCCTCTACAAGAAGATTCAGCTCCGAGTCCTTCTTGCATCTACCAGACGAGTCCAGCGGCCAACCGACCAGCAAAGAAAGATAAGAACTAAAATAGAAACACTTATCCACTCCTTCATATGCAATCAATGATGAAATTAATCCACCTGAATCATTGTTGACTCACTACACAAGCTAGTAGTGTTATTGTTGTTGTTAAATAAATTTGTATTTTTTTTATTCAACATATAGTCAGTTCATTTGTTCTAATTGTTGCTCGTAGCGTGCCTTTTCAAAATTTGCTTATGTGAGCGGGGAAACTCAAAATTACTTCCCCTAGAGTAACGAACCAAAAATCATTTTAAAATATTAAAAACCTCGCCACACTATTGTGGCCTACATTTGGTTAAGCGCTAATGTAATGTTTCGTTTATTCAATGACAAGGGTCATTTATAATCATGCCAAAACATTTTTCCGATATGTATCTAACACACTGATTTCTAAGAACAGAATAGAATTTAATAAGGAGAAGGATTCTAGAATTTGTCTAATTTTCTAGTACGGACTTGCTTGAAAACTTTGTCTTGAATGTAGATCCAAATCTACTGCCTATTTGATCTTCTATGTCTAGATCTAGATTCAAGTTGTAGTCTTGACTTAAATATTGATCTAGATCTATCTACGTGATGGGAACAGACTTTGTACAAATTTTAGGCAATTTTGCACACCCCCGTTTTTGAACTGGCCTGTGGCCGCGACTTTAAAAAAAGATGTTGCTGAATTTTTTTAAATTATGTAGAATCATTTTATTTAAGATTTTGTTTAAATAATAATTACACTGCACAAGCTTTACTGCAAACATACACACAAAATGCATGCAAGGCACTATTGTTTCTATATAGCCTATAGATGAGAGGAGAAAGCTTTTTGCAGATGCTTTATATCTGGGTCCAGGCAGTCTGAACATTCTATAATAGATAACTGCTTTACTGGTATTGTAACAACTTCTCTCTCAAACAACTATAAACAGTTTAAAAATCAAAATATGCTTGAGTTTTAAAAATACTTCAAAAGTATTGTTGTAACCCTGCTTTGCACCAGTGTTTGAGGTGCGCACTATCGCACTAGTGAACGTAAACAGGAAGACACTAGAATGGAGAGAAGAACAGTGCATCAGGGATTGTGAAGAGTCGACTGTTTGGGAAACTAAGAAGCCAGCTTTTGTGCTGCCTGAAGGTTGTAGAAGGGACCTGGAGCGAAGCGGGGAAGGCTGTCGTTGGTCCACATTCGGGTTAAGTAGCAAAGGACTGGTATACTTAGTAGTAAGACTCTGAGGAAGCTGAAGGATGTTATGAGTTTACCCTAGTGAATAAACACATATATTTATTTTCTGTTAAACTGTGTTGAGTTGCATGCCTTTACGTTGAGTGCCTACCCAAGAGTTACAACAATTGGTGTCAGAAGTGGGATTTAGGTAGCTGAACGAAAGGAAAGAATGACAACGCTGAGGAAGCTAGAGGAACTGAGCTACAAACAGTTAAAGGAGGAGCTCTGAGCCAGAGAGCTAAAGATCGTTGGGGCCAAAGAAAAGATAAGAGCAAGTCTTCGACAGGACTTGGTTGATGAAGGTGAGGATCCCGAGACCTTCCTGTTTGAGGTAGAACCAGATATTGGTGAGGTGCTGAACACCATGCAGAACTGGTTACGCGAACTTTGTACCTTCCAGGATTCGATGAATCATTCTATGGACAAACTGATGCGTAACGTGCAAGGCCAGATCAATCCTGTAAGAGAGAGGAGTCCAACATCATTCAACAACAATGAACCGTTACTCATTCAAGACTGTGGCTGTACTGATAGTTACGAAGAATGCGTCAATCTTAACAAGAAGCACACAGATGAACAGAAAGAGACAGTCGAAGTAATAGAAGAAGTCTGCTACGCGACTGAAACGTTTGCTGTACCAGCTTTGTGTGTCACAACGACCCGGACCAGAGCAGGACAACTTTGAGCCTGCGTTAGAGCCTGTCACTTTGGACCTTAAGGACCCCATTCGATCTGCCAGTGCCTACGAGGGGAACTTGAATTTTGATTGTTGTTCCGGCGGTAAGCAACAACTGTACATGCGGTGCTTCACGAAGGGAATGCAAATGTCAAGAAACCTATCAACAGGGTCTGAAAACAGTGGACTTCGATACTTCTGTTTTCACCAGCGAGAGAGGCCCTGAAGGTGGTCAGAAGAACCCTGCAGCTGATGAACTTTTGCACCTGAAACGTTGTAAAGGTGCCTTACAAACTATTCTCCCAGAGACGGCTAAGGCTGACAGTTTGTTAAACAGCGTGGCTTCATGTGGATCTACAGCTCTTTCACGAGTCATCCTTAGAAAGGGCCTGATAAAGCGCAGTTCTGAATCAACTGCATTAACAACAACAAGAGCTATCACTACCACTCTATGTGTCAGGTGCCTGACGCCAGCGACAACCGTCAGGATGGAGAGGCCACGTTTGCGACATCGTGTCGAGAGAAATTTGGTCAACTGGAGAAGGAGAAAGCGGCACATGCAGAGAGCAGTGTGGATGGCTTTGTGGGGAGCACGCTCCATGCAATCTGTGACTCCCACTGACCGACCTCCACCTGCACTGATCAACCGTGAACATGTTTCTTTTCGGGACGAAAAGACTAAGGTGGAGGCAGTGTTGTAACCCTGCCTTGCACCAGTGTTTGAGGTGCGCACTAGTGAACGTAAACAGGAAGACACTAGAATAGAGAGAAGAACAGTGCATCAGGGATTGTGAAGAGTCGACTGTTTGGGAAACTAAGAAGCCAGCTTTTGTGCTGCCTGAAGGTTGTAGAAGGGACCTGGAACGAAGCGGGGAAGGCTGTCGTTGGTCCACATTCGGGTTAAGTAGCAAAGGACTGGTATACTTAGTAGTAAGACTCCGAGGAAGCTGAAGGATGTTATGTTTTTACCCTAGTGAATAAACACATATATTTATTTCCTGTTAAACTGTATTGAGTTGCATGCCTTTACGTTGAGTGCCTACCCAAGAGTTACAACAGTATGATCTACACTTCTGTTATTTTCACTGATTATTCAATTTTGTACAGAAGAATTTTTGTTATTAAAGGGAAACTCCGATGGTTTTGACAATTTTTGATATAATATGTGTTTTGATTTACAGATAATGAATATATAATTCTTTTTTTTTTCTTTGCAATAATAACTTAGTAATTAATACTTTTCCGACGTAATTTTCCTGCGCATCCAAAACAGTCAGACTTTCACCGGGTTTCTATGTGACGAAGAATGCTTTGAAAAGCAATTGAAAGAAAGCTGTTGAATCTCTGAGTTCGTAAGCAAGATAAGGAAGAACAACCAGAGGAGGAGCAATGCTTAAAGGAAGAGAATGTTAAGCAATAAAACTGCATATTGAGGCTTTCTAATGTAACTCTTTTTCATGCTAATACAAGTTGTGTGAATCTTAACTACACTGGGCTTTTAAAGCATTAGTAATGATTAGTTATTAGTTAGATATAGAAAAAAACTTTTAGTACGGTATATATTTCTCAGTATAGATCTAGATCTACTTAAATCTAAAAACTTGGATCTAGATCTCTAGTGACTCTAGATCCAATATATTACTAGATCTATTATAATTTTTTATATTCCATCAGACTTATACTACTCAATAACTCACTATAATCATCATTAATCATGTAAAGTAGGCCTACATCTATAAAGATGACCGGTGGGCCTTATTCTAGATCTTATAATAGATCTAGATGTCTAAATCTAATCTCATTTGAACTCTAGGAAGTCAGCAGGCAATACGATACGATTTTCTAAAAATAGAACCTTAACTGTATCAAAAGACCGGATGCGCGCATGTTCAATATAAATTAAAATCTTATTTCGCATTCTTCCGAAAATGGAAAAATAATAAAAATCGGATTTTTTTTCATATAAAAAAATTCGGATTTTTTTTTTTTTCAAAAAAATTCGGATTTTTTTTTTTTCAAAAAAATGTCGGGGAACATTTTGGATTTTTTTTGTTAGATAATCGGATCAGATGAAATTTTAGGAAAATTCCCTCACTGTATCTATAAATTTTTAATATATTCTAGATCAGATTTGCATCTAAATCTACAAGAAATCAAGTAACTAGTAGATTTAGGCTGAATCTAGATATTAGTCTATTATCAAGATCTATACTATATTTACAAAATAATCTAGAGTAGAGATAGTCCTAAAGTGTCACTTTTCTCTTTCTCTATCTCTCTGATAGATAATATATATATACATATTTATTCTATATCTAGATCAGTGATACCCAAAATACGGCCCGCGACGTCGTTCCATCCGGCCCGCCGAAACGTCAGCACAAAGCGTAGAAAATCTTCCCCTTTCCAAAAAAAAAAAAGGGGATGAAAATGTATCTTTCCCTATGTTTGGGCAGTAACGCTTTCATATATAGATTGGTACCATGACCTTTTAAACTTAAATTTGAAATCTTCCAGGAAAAGTGAACGACATTTACTTCTAACATGATAGTTAGTCAACATATTTGTTTGATAAGATAATGTGGATGTTTTTAAAAGCAAAAAAATAATATGAAACAGGCATATCTTGAACCTCTTAACTCTTGGTATTTATGGTATTAACAGCAATTTTGAAATAATAGAGAAGTTAATAGCTATGAGAAGGATGCATGGGACCATCACGCAAAGACCTGCTCAAAAAGGTTTCAACCATCATGAAGGATATTTTTCTTGGGAGAAATTTATGGGAGTGACTACTGATGGCGCCAGAAGTATGGATGGATTCCACTGTGGACTGGAAGCAAGAGTTATTAGAAAGGTTGTCGAGTCAGAAGGAGCCGGGTGTCTGCACCTTCATTGCTTTATTCACCAACTAGCACCTCAGTGGCAAGTTTTTGAATCTGGACCATATGATGAGGTACTAAATCATGTTGTTGTTTTTTTGAAAAATGAAATGTCAATATTTAAGACAGAGCATTCAAAGCAAGTATCTCAACTGAACTACCCCTCAAGGTTGTGGGATTTGGCTATTTTATGAGACATCACGTCACATCTGAATGAAGTCAATATCAAATTAGATGTGGATTTCTCTTAGCATGTCTTATGCTGACATAAGCGCTTTCGAACGACATTGTAGCTCTTCGTTTAGCATGGGAAGGGGTGCACCTTGTCACATTCTAGTCCGTACCACTCTACAAAAATACAAACAGCTTATTGTGTCTATCCCAAAAAAAAAACGATCTTATTTCTGAGGCTAATGAAGGATTATTCACTGAAAGATTTATGGATTTTCAAATTTTTTGAAAAAGCATTAGTGGCCGATGTGTCAATAGCCCTGACATACATCTAACTGGAACTGATTGACTTACAAAGCCAGACATCCCTTCTTGATAAATTTCTAACCATGCAGACAATTGATTTCTACTCCGTGTTGCCTGCAGAAACTTGTCTAAATCCCCCGAAACAAGAGTTAAGGATGGTCACCTTGTTTACAAGCACAATTTTTTTTCAGTGATGAAACAGGCGAAACCAATATTAAATCCTCGTATCACGGACGAGAGTCTGGATTCAGTGCTCTGACTTGGTAGCTATGCAGCCGTATATTCAGAAGTATGTTTTCGAATAAAATGCTAACATCTATTTAATGTGTGAATAATTACATAAAAATGATTTCAAGTCATTTTTAAAAATCATTTTGGTGGTGTGGCCCACGACACGAGTGTTCAAAATTAAAATGGCCCGCGAATCGAATTAGGTTGGGCATCACTGATCTAAAGTATTAGATGTTGTAGTACTACAGGCTAAGTTAAGACAGTTAATAAGGTCTAAAATCTATTTGAATTAGAATATTTAGGCCTACTAAGAGGTTAAAGCTTAAATTTTACATCTAAAATATATTTTAAATTATTATACGTATTGATTGAAATTGTAGATCTATTTCTGAATAGCATGGAAGTCATCTGCCGAAACTGACAAAAAAAAAAAGACTAAATGTGGCTCAACAAAGATGGCTAAGATGGATTTTAGGATCCAGTTATAGAGATCGGGTCTCAATCAAGGAAATCCTATGCCGAACTATAACAGTCGATCACTTAGTAAGGTTGTGACAGAGCGTCACGTGAGGTTTGCGTGACATGTTCTCCGACAAAATAAATTACGTATACCAAGAGTTGCGATGACATAGAGGTCATTACGAGTAAAGCGCAAACAGGACATCCTAGCATAATTTGGCGCCACGCTTTCATGAAGGACCTCAGAGCGGTGGACACCAGGTGGGAAGAGGCGTCAGACATTGCCAGTGGCAGATTTTTGTGGAGACAACTAGCCGCCCAATGCGTCGAACGGTGTGGGCGGATCTAAGTCCTAAATAAGTAAGAATAGCAGATTAGGTTTTTGAACTAAAATTTGTAACAGCAGGATAATGCACTGTAGATACCTCAGAATATGAGTTTGTTTTTTTTAAATGTCGGGAAAGTGTCTTACGGCGGGGCTCCGCTCCGAACCCCGCTGGGGGAGCTACGCCCATGCTATTTACTTGGTCTATGTCTCCAATTTGTTTGTTGTTTACTTTAAGTACCGTTACTTTTGGTTTTTCGGTGTTTTATTTTGAGGCCTTCTCTTTCTCCTACTTCACTTAAAGCTGTGACCTTTTCTTACATATTCTGTAGTCTGTGTGATAATAAGTCTATGCCATCAGCGAATTCCAGCTCTTGGGTGAAAGTTCATTGGATTCCTTTCCCTGAATTAGAGTAGGCTTCTTTTGTGACTCAATCCAATACTAGAATGAACACGAGTGGTGAAAGAACACATCCCTGTTTGACTCCAGTTGTGACTGGAAATTCCTCTGAAAGTTTGCCACAGTGGCCTACTTGACAGGTGATACCATCATAAAGGTTTTTGATTATTGTTATTACTTTATTTGTGATCCAGTAATGTCTCATTACTGTCCAGATAGATTCCCTGTGGATACTATCAAAGGCCTTTTTCAAAGTCGACAAATATTGCATAAAGTGGAGATTGCCATTCAACACATTGTTCTACAATTATTCTGAGTGTTACTATTTGGTCAGCACAAGATCTCCCTTTTCTGAATCCGGCCTGTTCTTCCCTTTCCACTCATCGGAGTGTTTCAGTTAACCAAACTTTGTGAATACTGAACACAAAAATCATTATTTTGGTTTTTCCTTAAGAATGTTTGGGCAACGCCGCATATTTCAACTAAGAAGATACACAGAGAAAAAAGATAAAAATGTGTGCTTTACAGCATACATGAGGTAATGCTAATCCAAAAAGTCGACTAGGATCCACAATGCGAATTTTCCTTTAATTACTATTTTAGGTTTAAAAACTGATAAATTAAATGCTTTTTTAAAAATGACTTATAGATTTTCAGTAAAATTTGAATTAGCTTGCTTTTATTGAATTAATTCGCTGATAATTCTTAAAAAACATGTTGCAGACCAACATTTTATATACCGTAAAATTTTGCAAGAAACAACTTCCCTTACCCTCTTTTCTAAACCTATTTTGTTTTACAAACATTCAGACAGAAAAAAAAAGTCTAAACAAGTGAAAATCTATTTAAAAGTGTTATCATTCTAAAATGTTTCTTTGAAGATTTGTTAGTTTGTCAAATAAACTGGTAGTGCCGGTCTGTTGCTCTCATCTTTCTGTAAGAAAAAAAAAAAGGATAATAAACGAGATTAGGGTTATACAGATTTAATAAAATAAAAATGAATTTGTGATGTCATTTTTGCAGCTTGTCAACCAGATGCCCAAGTATTAAAGCGCATGAGTTACGGGAATAGATGTACATACGAGTCGGGAATAACAAAAACCGAAGACAGCATGAGATCACTGCGAGATACAATGTTGAGACAAGCAGAAAATCCACTGCCGAGAACAGACAGCAAAAAGAGAATCCATATCGACCAGCGGTGGACAATAGTTATGTTTGCGTAATGATGCTATGAAACGCTGTAAAACTATTTAAACTGGAGACTTTATAAATGAAATGTCCCCAGAGTATCAGCAGCATACTGTGTTTATTCATCGTCAACATTTAGTTGTTAAAAATCTGAACAGTATATTGCATGCACCTCAGCACTTTGGTATTAACGCAATTAAAGAAATCTGAAGCAACGTAATGAATACGCGATTATTTGCTCAGTTTATGAAGATGATGACAAGAACTTTTATTAAATTGCTCCTTCACACTGATGTATGATGGTTGTCAAAAGTCATTTCTAAGATTTGTTTCTTTTTTTTTTTTTGACACTTTCGAAGTTCTTGGAATTCTTGGATATAATTTTAAAACACAATTTTCTCTTTTCACCATTCGGAAATTGGACATTGCTATTGAATGAACTAATTTCATAAATTAAATGAAATAACTTGCAGTTACAAATTGATAAAACTAAATTTGAAAAACAAAAACAACAACAAAGACCATAATGTCAGAATTTCTTACGAAAATTGAATAAATGAATCAGAATTTTCACTATTTCCGAATTTAAAACAGTCAAACTGTCAGAAGGATGATATTTTGACTTATGTTGAACATTTAAATGTTCTTTATTCTGATTTTCAAACGACGTTTGATGATATTCTAAAATAAGGGTATTATCTCAATGGATGATAAATCCAATGATAATGATATACAAGACAAGAATTTAGCATTACAATAATAACAGAGTTTGAACCTAAATTAAAGCTCTACATTGACTTTTATTATTAAAGCATCAGGACCATAGCGTTCACTTTTAAGATTTTTTTTTTTTTTTTTTAGGGATTTCATGTAATATATTTTAACATCAATTTTGCTTAGTTTTAATTTGAATCTCGTTAATAAATGTAGCAATCTAAAACATGTTGCTTTTAAATTACCTTTTCACTCTTCAACCCACTGCACTTAGAACTCGGTTTAAAAAAAAAAGTGATAAAATAGTGATAAATAAATTTGCCAAAAAAAAAAAGCAATATTACTTAATCAGGGGGTCTACTGAAAACTGGAAAACGTTGCAAAGGGTCTATGAGACCTACAACTATCACGCTACACAAGGACAATAATAGCTGGTGACTTTAATGCACACGCACCCTACCCATACTACAACAAGCGTGGCAAAGAAATAGAGGATGTAACAAAAGCCTCTAACATACAGCTTCTACAAAACAAAGCCTCACCTCCAACATTCCTCCATAGAGCGCACAACAGTACTAGCAGACCTGACCTAACTTTTATCTCTACAGACATTACAGACTCTTCTAAAATAACTGTACTTAAAGACATAGGTAGTGACCACAGGCCTATACTCCTAAATATTTGAACACCAGGCAGATACCAACCCAGAAAAACAACTAGATGGAACTATAAAAAAAGCTATGTGGGCAGCTTTTTCTCAAGAAACAGACACAAGACTATCAAGCATAATGGAGACAGATGTCAACTCAACCTACGCAACTATAGTCTCCAACATCTTACAAATAGCGAAAAAACACATCCCTCGAGGTCAAGTTAGGAGATACAAACCTTTTTGGACACCAGAATTAGATAAATTAGTAAAAGAAAGAAACATGGCCAGGAAGACTAGAAAAAAAACTCTACTAGAGAGAACAAGACAACGTACAAAAAATCGACAGGTCTTATAAGATACAAAATTAAAACAGAAAAAAAAAAGAAAAAGTGGACGACAACATGCGAACTACTAGATCTAAACAAGGTTGGTCGAAAGGCCTGGAACCCTCTGCACCGGCTAGCAGGAAAGAAACAAATAACAAACCACCAACCTATAAAAGGCACTGATGACCTAATAACAGAAAACCTTAAAAAGGCCGAAACATTCAATAAATACTTTGCCAGAATCAACAAGACAAAACCAAGAAAACAACTGGACCAGGCCTTTAGTAATATCCTAAAGAAAGAAGAAAAAGCTCCAACAGTCAACTGCCAGATCTTTGACACTCCCTTCACTCTATATGAGCTTATGACTGACCTAAAAAATCTCAAGTCAAGAAAATCCCCTGGACCCGATAAAATAAGAAATGAAATGATCCGGGGACTAGGACCACAGGCCCAAAACTGTATACTTAACTTTATCAACCTTACATGGAGAACTGACTTAACAACATAACTATTGGAAAAGTAAAAAAAAAAAATCTTACGAAGTTTTTTAAAGTAAGACAACAACCATAACAGGTTGCATGGGCTAACTCTTGCTGCTTGGTACTGAAAATTTAAAAAAAGTTTATAGTTTATATATATAATAGTATAATAAAATAGTAAAGGTAGTAAAAATTTAATAATTCAGTAAAAATCTTTTGTTAATATTTTATGTTCACAATTTCACAAATCAAATCTTCGTAGACGACCCCACAACCCGGACAAAGCCCAGTACCTTCCCAGGGTCGACACTATCGAACAGTGTTTTTAAGTTGTGCGCTCTAAAAACTTTTCCCCTAATATCCTGATATCTGGGGCAATCAATGAGGATATGTTCCACAGTGAGACGAGAGTCACAGTACTCACAAAGTGGGGGCTCCTCTCTCTTCAGCACAAAGGAGTGCGTAATGTAGGTGTGGCCAATCCTAAGTCTGGACATGGTCGTGCTACCACACCTTGTCAGACCCATAGATGTGGGCCACCACCGGACAACCGCCACAACCAGTCTGAGTTTGTTGTAGGTCTCAGCCTCCCATCAATCCTGCAACTCTCGATAGGTCCGAGCAGGGAATTTGGGTTCCTGACACCGCTTGATTTAGAGCTCTCTTAGCTTCTCTGTCTGCGGTTTCGTCAGTGTAAATGGTGCCACAATCTCCGTACCTCTTCTGCAGTTCCCTAAAGTGGACGTAGTATGCTTGGGTCTGTATTTTCTTTTTTGAAAATAAGGAGGGATAAATTTAATTTGGGTTTATTCATCAACCAAGGAGGGTTCTTGGGATTTCTATTTTAGAGATTTGGTCGATGGGTGGGATTAAATTTTGAATGGGTTCTCTCATTCGAAGGCCCAACGGCTGTATGACGTTAGGCTTTCGATTGTATAGTTCTACATCTGTAGAGTTAAATATGGAGTCAAAAGCAGGGTTCATGGGGTTGGATTTTAGCTTGACTATATACTGCATTGCAAGGTTTTTCATTGTAATGTCCATGGGGAGTTCTCCAGCCTCCACGTGGAGACTTGGGATTGGTGATGTACGAAACGCGCCGAGCCAGAGACGCAGGGCACCATTTTGTATTGGTTCCAGTATTTTTAGATAGGATTTCCTAGCTGCTCCATATATTATGGATCCGTGATAAAGCAGCAGAAAAGTATCCCTGTCAGCTCCCCAGTCCGTATGGCTGAGTACTCTAAGTATGTTTAATGACTTTCTGATCTAGAATGGCATTAACCTGAAACTTTCGTCTCCGGCTTTTATAGGTTCCCTGCGGTATGTTAGAGTAGTGACGATCCAATGACCATCGAGTCTTTGGAATTTAAAATTGTTAAATTGGACCAATCGTTTCCTTTGGGCCTTACTCAACTGACTTCTATAACCCGTGACGTGGGGGGGGGGGGGGCAAGGGAGGATGAAAGCGGAACCATGTAACAATAATCAGGCTGGACCATCGCTCGATGGTACAGCGGACGGGAGTGATTTGAATAGCCGTGGGCGTTTGGGGCGTAACTTGGAATGTGTGTTTATGACCTATAATTTGGTGGTTGGATCTAACCTTGGTGTAATAGGATATTTGTGTTCTACACTGGTCAGTTAGTGTTGAGAGGGGGCTATACGGTGCTAAAATAGTGGTTAAGAAGGGAAGGGTTCTGCACTGATCAGTTCTATATTGCTGAGAGACTCGTTTCGTCACAGTAAGACCCATCTCTTCCAGGTTTGGGTATCGGTATAACTGTGGCTTTCCTCCAGCTATTTGGAAAGTGCCTGTTTGCCATACACAGTTAAAGATTTTTAGCAGGATTGCCAATGAGGGTTCAGGAAGATGCTTGAGGAACTGATAATCTATGTCATCTTCTCCTGGCTCTGTGTCATGTGATTTGTCCAGTGAGTCCCTCAGTTCTTCAAGCGAAAACGGTTTAATGTAGTCTTCATTGTTCTCTGATCTGAAATCAATGGGGAGTCTTCTCTCCCTGATTTTGACTTTTTGGAACTCTGGCGTGTAATGTGCAGTGCTATTGCTTTTCTGCTATTGAGGATGCAAGGCAGTCAGCTATTTTCTCTGGGGAATGTGACAGTTTGTCCTTCGTTTTTCAAATGCCCTATTGCATTTGATTCTCTCCCTTTGATTTGCCTGCCTTCGAAACTGGTAATGGATTTCATCTTCTCCAGGTGCTGTGTCATGTGACTTGTCTAGCGATTCCCTCAGTTCCTCAAGCGAGAACGGTTTGTTGTAGTCTTCATTGTTCTCTGACCTAAAATCAATGGAGTGTCTTTCCTCCCTGGTTTTGACTTTTTGGAACTCTGGCGTGAAATGTGCAGTGAATGACTTTTCTGCTATAGAGGATGCAAGGCAGTCAGCTATTTCTCTGGGGGACGTGACAGTTCGACCTTGGTTTTTTAAATGCCCTATTGCATTTGATTCTTTCCCTTTGATTCGCCTTACTGCCTTCCAGACCGCTTTAGCAGAAGTTTTGGCATCCAGACTGCCGACAAAACGTCTCCAGGAATTCCTTTTGGCTGACTGTATGGTTTGTCTAGCCTTTGCTCTAGCTATCCTGAATAGATTTAGGTTTTCCTTGGAAGGATTCTTTATAAATGCAGCCAGTCGTTTTATTCTATCGCCAATGGCACTTTTGCAAGCTGTATCAAACCATGGTTTGCTAGGCCGTTTTGGATTTGCGGAGGTTAGGGGGACAACTTTCCTGGCTATACTAAGTAGCTTGCTAGCAAAGGTATCAGCTGGGTTCTGTTCATCGAGGATATTTTCTGTGATATCCTCGGAGCATCTTTTTTGGAATTGTTCCCAATCGGCCTTATTCAGTTTCCACCGCTGAGGTCGTCCCAATGAGGGGAGATTGTTAGTAATGATGATTGGGAAGTGACTTCCCCGTAGATCATTGCTAACTGACCATTTAAAGTCGTCCAGAAGTCCGGGGACGCATACGGTGAGGTCAATGCATGTGAGAGATCCAGTTCCTGGGTGCAAGTAGGTCGGTGATGCATCATTAAGTATGCATAAATCATGTTGGAGGAAGATATCCTCCAGCATACGGCCTCTTGTGTCAGTATTGTTGGATCCCCAGGTGGTGTTATGGTCATTGAAATCCCCAAGGATTATATAAGGCCGGGAGAGTTGTTGCAATAGGTCCTCCATGTCTGTTTAGTTTAATGAAGCGCCTGGTGGTGGATACAGGCTGCAGCAAGTGATAACCTTGTGTAGGGTTATCCTAGCCGCTACAGCCTGCCGTGTGGTCTGTAGTTCTACCCTCTCATGGGGGAGCTGTCCTTCACAAGGATACAGACTCCACCTGATGCTCTCTCTGCATCCTCAACATTCCTGTTGTAAGCACTGATGTTATCTTTCAGAAATGTTTCCTGTAAGCAGACAGCTACAGGAGTCTCAGAGTCCATCAGTAGCTGCATTTCTTCATAATTGGACTTGAGGCCTCTACAGTTCCACTGTAAATTCTGGAATCCATGGCTTATCTTAAATGACATACTAGGATCTATTAGGCCTTGGGAGGCCCCCGGAGGGGTTGCCCTTTATTCCAGTGACCTTAGTATTTTTCGACTTTGGTTTGGGTGGAGAGGAGGACACCCCCCCTTTTGGAGAGGGGAGATCCCTCCGGTAAGAGCGGAGGCTTTTTCCTCCTACCTCACCTCGGGCATCCTCTTCGCTTTAATTTCTCCCCTTGGGGATTTGGCCAACCTCTAATTCTGTAGAGGTTGGGGTGTCTGACTGAGTTCTCTGAGAAGAACCTGTGTCAGACATGATGTCTCCGGGTTCTCCCGGAGTGTTGGTTTTGACATGCTGCTCAGTCTCCATGCTCTCATCAGCGAGCACAGAGAACCTGTTCTTTCGCATGACAACAGGGCTTTCTTGTCTCTTCGGAGGTGTGTTCTTTGGCGGTGTTTTCTTCTGAGTTGGAGGGGGTGGTGGGGTCAATGTGTCCGTCTGTGTGGCTATGGATCTTCCTATCTTAGCCACAGCCTGGGCGTAGGTCTTTGTCAAACCGAATTGGCATTGGGTAGAGCCAATACAGTGGATTTCGCCTGGCTGAAGGTACATCTATTTCTTGTCCTGTACTCCTGCACGACAACCTCCTGTTTCCACACAGGGCAGTCCTTGAAGTAGGCCGAGTGGCCAGCGTGACAGTTTGGGCATTGGAACTGGGCTGTGCAGTCCTTGTCCTCATGACCCTCTCCAGCAACTATGGCATACACATTGTTCCTCTTGCAGACTGCCGCGTCGTGTCCATAACCCTGGCACTTGAAGCACCTCATGGGGTTAGGTATGTAGGGCCTCACTGGAACTCGAAGGTATCCTGCCTTCACATACTCTGGCGGTGTCCTACTTCCGAATGTGAGGATAATAGTGGCGGTTTTGACCTCCTCACCATCCCTGCGCCTGGTAATGCGCCGGGCATGGGTGACTCCTTCAATGCCCTCCACTATTTCCTTCTCGGAACATTCCAGCAGGTCTCTAGAGCTGATTACACCTCTGCTAGTGTTTAGACTCTTGTGTGGCATGACTTCCACATGGAGATCACAGATTCTTCTGCATATTACAAGCCCTTCAGAGTGTAGTATCTTACTATCGACTTCTACAAGAAGTTCTGATGACATATGCAGCTTTGATACACTCTTGGGCTCTCCCACTACTGACTTAAGTCTCTTGTAAATGAGAAAAGGGCTCATCTTTGTCAGGCTTTTCCCCTCCTCTGTGCAATTGACCACCAGAAATGATGGCCAGGTAGCATACCTTTTTGTGGCCTCCTCCTTTTTATCGTCTTTGCGGCGTCTCTTTTTTTTTATCCATGGACATTAGTACTGATTCGACACCTGTGCTACCCCTCCGCCATCGAGTCCAACAAGGGGACGGGCCATTTGGATGTCCAGAATGAGCCCACCAGGGCTATACATGTGCTATACTCAGTCAGTTGTTGCATCGGACATGTGTCCGATACAGCAGCTCCCTGATTGACACTCCAGCATATGTCGGAGAGCTACGCTGGTAGCTCAGCGTGACCAGCCGGTCGACAGAGCGGGTCATCTGGGCCTCAGGTCTAGAGGGACTTGGAGCCAAAGTATTGTATTGTGGTAGTTTATCCTCGGATAGACACATATTCAAATACAATGATCTCTTTATCCCCCCTCCACGGCAAACGAACTGGTCTAAGACATAGAGAGATTTTAAAGATAAGGAGACAGAGTGATGGATAATGAAGGCAGACTGAGAAAGAGGAGGCAGTTACAATTATAGAAAAGAAATAGGGCACTTTTGAGCTCCAAAAGTGCTAAGAAAAGAGGAGCGCAGTTTAACGTCATGTCTCGGGACGCTTGATCTAGAGTCTAGATACTATAATAGATGTAGTTCTATTATTATAAGAGTGATTCAATAAGCTTATTAATTATTGTATGTTAGAATATTTAATATCCCTCATCTAGCTTGTCTAATCATAGTGTATTTACTATTTACACAGCGCATGTTAGATGTGCGCGACACATAATGATGATTAGAACAATTAAAATGTATGTCAACACGGCTGAAGTAGTAGCTATAACGAACGAGTTAATGTAAAAATGTGTTTGAAACACAAATTTTAAGGTTAATTTTATTAACTAATGAAATGAATAGACAATATTTTCTATGTTCATGTTTTAAAGTAAAAACTATCTTTGCGAAGAGTAGATCTAGCCTTTGCGAGAGGTTCTACGTGACCTTTTGTAGTGTCTAATGTAGCCTAAGAAGCGTGCGATATCATGAATGGCTATTAAATCTACGTCAAGATGGATAAAGTCACAGCATTAGGTAACGAATTTATGTAAAATGTTTTTGAAACACATGTATGAAGGTTAATTTGATAAAATAATTAAATGAATGGGCTATATTTTGTATGTTCATGTGTTAAAGTAAAAAACTAACAAAGAGACGGCGTGTCTTGATTAGGGAACTGCCGCACTGATATCTCATTCACAAGAAGGATTGCAGAGATTTGTGAATGCTCTGGCAAACTGCTTGTCTAGAGTTTAGCCTTACAATAAGCCTCTCCAAAACCGAAATCCCGGCACAAGATGTCGCAGAAATACCATACTGGAAATCACAAACTTAAGGTGGTGCAGGAATACACATATTTGGGAACAACAATAGCCAGCAATCTACATTTAGACACTTTGGTGACAAAAAAGAATAGGAAAGGCTTCTGCAGCAAAGGCAAAACTCTCCAAGCCGCGTGTGGGAAAATACCAAATTGACTACGGCTACAAAAATTGGTCTACAATGCCTGCGTTCTGAGCACACTTCTTTTTGGCAGTGAGAGATGGGCAACTTACATGCGTCAAGAACACATATTAAATAGCTTTCACCTACGCTGCCTGCGACGCATAATGTGCATCTCCTAGAGGGATCATGTCACCAACCAGGAAGTTTTGAAACGGTTCAATATTCACAGCATCTATGCTCTCCTTCAACGGAGAAGACTACGATGGCTCGGTCATGTCACTCGCATGCCAGATGGAAGAATCCCTAAAGACATCCTATATCACGAGATTGCAGAGGCATTCAGACCCAAGGGCCGCTCAAGACTAACTTACTTACGAACCGCCCACTTTAAAACGCTTTTCCAAACACTTTCACTTATGGCCTGTTAACTCTATATCACTATTCCCCAAGCTTTTCGCACTGCCCGTAGAAAACTTGAATTTAGTATCTGTTACGTCTAATTGAGATCTAATTTAGAGTAACTCATCTCAACAAACAGTATTATAAATTCCCCCCCCCCCCCCCAACTTGTATTAGAGCCTTATATTTATTGTGTTAAATTTTAATTTTTGATTTATAATATAGGCCTACTTGTAGATCTAGATCTATAGTCATTCTAAATTTTTCTACGCATTATCATTAGCTACGACCATTCTTTACATTTCAAACTGTAGTAATTTTAACGACACACACACACGCTCTCATACCGATGTTTCGTGTTCTTTGTAAAAACACATTTGATAATCACACTGATCTAAGGATAATCCTTCACATTCACATCTTAGTCATCTAAATCTAAAGAAGAATAACATTTGAGATGAAGATGTAGATCAGTGTAAAAAGAAATGAAAACAAGATTACAAAGAAAGTTTGTAAGCGGCGACCCCTGTCGAATTCACCCATGAACCAGGAATATTCAAGCTTGCTTTGATAGTTCAAAGTAATATCATTTCAAACAAGTTTACAAAGACAGTTTGTGTGGAAACACAAACTCAAAATCGGCCCCCGAAGTGGTCTACCCAGGCAGGCTTCAATATTTTCAGAAAGAACCTCCGAATGAAATTATATCAAAGACAAATGACAGAAGAATGCAGAAAGAAGGTTGACATCTTGTGTAGTGCCCCAGCGGTCAGCAGATCAAATGATAGGTGAAATTGAATGTAAAGTTAGATGTGAACTTGGCCTAAATGATGTCTTATAATTGATCTAATTGTTTTGTAAAGGATCAATCTCTTATTCGAATTCTGGAGAATATTGGCCTTTGGTTCATTATGGTTGATATAATAACATAATAAAATGCAGTTTACAAAATTAATAATTGTTTTAAATTATGTCTAACTTATAATGCATATTAAATAGTTTTTTTTCTCTTTAAAAATATAGTAAACATTTGTTCGTGTGTAAATGTAAATGTAAATCACAGAACTTACATAACTTAACAATTCAAATATAAAAACAAAAATTTTTGACAAAAAATCTACAACCGTTTGCATAAATGTGTTAAAAATATGGTATGTGGTTGTCTTCCCTGATAAAGAGCCTCAAGTGTTTGAATGTTTAATAGTTAATAGTTGTAAAAGTGGTGTATTTTTATGAAAAAAAACTGCATGCGTAAGTGATTTAAAAAATGTGATTTTTCGATTTCAGAAAAGAAAAAAGTAGCCGTTGCATCAGAACTTTGAATGATCTAAAATATCATGATGTCCGATTTTCATTTTCTCTTCTAGTTTACGGGACGGACGGACAGACAGACAGGCCACACAAAACTAATAGCGTCTTTTCCCCTTTCGGGGGCCGCTAAAAATCATTTGGCGTTATTTGACTCTTAAAAGCAAACAATACAATATGTGATATGTGATTTGTGATTTTGGGCACATCGGCACAATTTAGGCCATGTCGTGCCTGCAGTCCCTCAAGGGCCACTCTCCATCCACACAACAAGGGCCAAATTCCATACAGTCAAATCATTAAAATCAAGGTCTATTCACAGTTAAAATAGTAGAGGTAGTAAAAATTTAATAATTTGGTAAAAATTTAATGTAAATAGTACATGTTTACAAATTCATAAATCAGATCTTCGTAGACAACCCCACTTCCCAAGGTCGACATTATTGAATAGTGTTTTAAAATTAGTGGCTCTAAAATATTTTTCCCTGACATCCTGGTATCTGGGGCAGTCGATGTGGATATGTTCCACGGTGAGGCGAGAGTCACAATACTCACAAAGTGTGGGGCTCTTCTTTCTTAAGCACAAAAGAGTGCGTGATGTAGGTGTGGCCAATCCTAAGTCTGGACATGGTCGTGCTACCACGCCTTGTCAGACCCTTAGATGTGGACCGCCACCTGACATCCGCCACAATCTGCGTGAGTTTATTGTGAGTCTCAGCCTCTCATCGGTCCTGCCACTCCTGGTAGGTGGCAGAGGCAATACTTTGTCTCAAGTCCGAGCAGGGAATTTGGGTTCCTGACACCGCATGATTTAGGGCTCTCTTTGCTTCTCTGTCTGCGGCTTCGTTTCCCTCAATGCCCACATGGGAGGGGACCCAGATGAAGGTGACATCCCTATGGTCGGCTGTTATTTGGTCCAACAGCTTCAGGCTCTTATGTACCAATGGAATGTCAGTCTTCATCCGCCCCAAAGCTTGCAATGCAGATTTGGAGTCGGAGCAGATTATAAATTTCCTCCTTTCTGATGCTTTGACGGCCATAAGTGCAAGCGATATTGCATGCAATTCGGCCGTAAAGATGGAGCAGCCATCGGGGAGTCTACGGGAGATTGTTTTGTTCCGAAAGGAGCAGGCACACGCGACCTTTCCATCCATTCTGGATCCGTCTGTGTAGATGGTGCCACAATCCCCGTAGCTCTCTTGCAGTTCCCTAAAGTGGACTTGTAATATGCTTGGGTCTGTATTTTCTTTTTTGAAATTAAGGAGGGATAAATTTAATTTGGGTTTATTCATTAGCCAAGGAGGATTCTGAGGGGTTTCTATTTTAGAGATTTGGTCAATGGGTGGAATTAAATTTTGGATGGGTTCTCTCATTCGAAGGCCTAACGGCTGTATGACGTTAGGCCTTCAATTGTATAATTCTACTTCTGTGGGGTTAAATATGGAATCGAAAGCAGGGTTCGTGGGGTTGGATTTTAGCTTGACTATATACTGCATTGCAAGCTTTTTCATTCTTATATCCATGGGGAGTTCTCCAGCCTCCACATGAAGGCTTGGGATAGGTGATGTACGAAACGCGCCGAGACAGAGACGCAGGGCAGCATTTTGTATTGGTTCCAGTATTTTTAGGTACGACTTCCTTGCTGCTCCATATATTATGGATCCGTAGTCTAGCTTGGATCGAATTAGACTCCGATATAGCAGCAGCAAGGTATCTCTGTCGGCTCCCCAGTCCGTATGGCTGAGCACTCTAAGTATGTTTAATGACTTTTGGCATTTCCTCCTAAATTCCTTAATGTGGGGGAGAAAATTAAATTTGGAATCTAGAGTGAGGCCTAAAAATTTTGTAGTTTTCACGACAGGGATCTTCTTTTTGTGTATAAATAGTTCAGGGTCTGGGTGGATTCCCCTTAAATTATAAAAATGCATACTTACTGTTTTGGAGTCCGAAAATTTAAAACAATTATCGTTTGCCCAATTTTGAATTTTGTTTAAACATAACTGTAATTTTCTTTCTAAGGTGTTCATGTTTTTCCCATAAGTAAAAATGACAAAGTCATCAACATACAAAGAGCACTCTATGCCAGGGGACAGAGCATTTATGATGCTATTTATTTTAATGTTGAACAGGGTGACTGACAGAATGCTGCCCTGGGGTACACCCATTTACTGGTCATGAGTGTCAGAAGCGGAGTTGCCCACTCGAACCTGAAATTTTCGGTCTTTCAGGAATTCCCCCACAAAACGGGGAAGATGTCCCTTAAGCCCCATAAGCTCCAGGTCACGTAGAATGCCATGTTTCCAGGTTGTGTCATAGGCCTTTTCTATATCGAAGAATACAGCTACTAGATGTTCTCTTCTGAGTAATGCATTTCTAATAGAAGCTCCCAGCCTTACCAGGTGGTCAGTTGTTGTCCGCCCTTGCCGGAATCCGCACTGGTAGTTAGACACCACTTTATTCCTCTCCAGGTACCAGACCAGCCTACTGTTAATCATTCTTTCCATGGTTTTGCAGATGCAGCTTGTTAGTGCTATTGGTCGATAGTTAGCTGGGTCAGAGCCGTCTCTTCCCGGTTTAGGTATCGGTATAACTGTGGCTTTCCTCCAGCTGTTTGGGAAAGCGCCTGTTTGCCACACACAGTTATAGACCCCTAGCAGGACTGCCAATGAGGGTTCGGGAAGGTGCTTGAGGAACTGGTAATGGATTTCATCTTCTCCAGGTGCTGTGTCATGTGACTTGTCTAGCGATTCCCTCAGTTCCTCAAGCGAGAACGGCTTGTTGTTGTCTTCATTGTTCTCTGACCTGAAATCAATGGAGTGTCTTTCCTCCCTGGTTTTGACTTTTTGGAACTCTGGCGTGTAATGTGCAGTGAATGACTTTTCTGCTATAGAGGATGCAAGGCAGTCAGCTATTTCTCTGGGGGACGTGACAGTTCGACCTTGGTTTTTTAAATGCCCTATTGCATTTGATTCTTTCCCTTTGATTCGCCTTACTGCCTTCCAGACCGCTTTAGCAGAAGTTTTGGCATCCAGACTGCCGACAAAACGTCTCCAGGAATTCCTTTTGGCTGACTGTATGGTTTGTCTAGCCTTTGCTCTAGCTATCCTGAATAGATTTAGGTTTTCCTTCGAAGGATTCTTTATAAATGCAGCCAGTCGTTTTATTCTATCGCCAATGGCACTTTTGCAAGCTGTATCAAACCATGGTTTGCTAGGCCGTTTTGGATTTGCGGAGGTTAGGGGGACAACTTTCCTGGCTATACTAAGTAGCTTGCTAGCAAAGGTATCAGCTGGGTTCTGTTCCTCGAGGATATTTTCTGTGATATCCTCGGAGCATCTTTTTTGGAATTGTTCCCAATCGGCCTTATTCAGTTTCCACCGCTGAGGTCGTCCCAATGAGGGGAGATTGTTAGTAATGATGATTGGGAAGTGACTTCCCCGTAGATCATTGCTAACTGACCATTTAAAGTCGTCCAGAAGTCCGGGGACGCATACGGTGAGGTCAATGCATGTGAGAGATCCAGTTCCTGGGTGCAAGTAGGTCGGTGATGCATCATTCAGTATAAATAAATCATGTTGGAGGAAGCTATCCTCCAGCATACGACCTCTTGTGTCAGTATTGTTAGATACCCACGTGGTGTTATGGGCATTGAAATCCCCAAGGATTATATAAGGCCGGGGGAGTTGTTTCAATAGGTCCTCCATGTCTTTTGGGTTTAACGGAGCGCCTGGTGGTAGATACAGGCTGCAGCAAGTGATAGCCTTGTGAAGGGTTATCCTAGCTGCTACGGGCTGTAACGTGTTCTGTAGTTCTACCCTCTCATGGGGGATGCTATCCTTCACAAGGATACAGACTCCACCTGATGCTCTCTCTGCATCCTCAACATTCTTGCAGTAAGCACTTTAGCTTCGGAAGCTGATGCTATCTTTCAGAAATGTTTCCTGTAGGCAGACAGCTACAGAAGTCTCGGAGTCCATCAGTAGCTGCATTTCCTCATAATTGGCCTTGAGGCCTCTGCAATTCCACTGTACAATTCTGGAATCCATGGCTTATTCTAGATGACCTACTTGGAGCTATTTGGCCTTGGGAGGCGCCCGGAGGGGTTTCCCTTAATTCCAGTGACTTTTGTATTTTTATTCTTGGGTTTGGATGGAGAGGAGGACAACCCCCTTTTGGGGGAAGTCTTTTTCTCTGGAGAGGGGAGATCCTTCTGGTTAGAGCGGAGGTTATTTCCTACTCGCTCACCTCGGGCATCCTCTCCGCTTTGATTTCTCCCCTTAGGGAGTTGGTCAACCTCTAATTCGGTAGAGGTTGGGGTGTCTGACTGGTTTCTCTGAGGAGAACCTGTGTCAGACATGATGTCTCCGGGTTTCTTCCGGAGTATTGGTTTTGACTAGCTGCTCAGTCTCCATGCTCTCATCAGCGAGCACAGAGAACCTGTTCAGGGCTTTCTTGTTTCTTCAGAGGTGTGTTCTTTGGCGGTGTTTTCTTCTGAGTTGGAGGAGGAGGAGGGGGTGGTGGGGTCAATGTGTCCCTCTGTGTGGCTATGGATCTTCCTATCTTAGCAATAGCCTGAGCATAGGTCTTTGTCAAGCCGAATTGGCCCTTGGGTAGGGCCAATACAGCCGATTTCGCCTGGCTGAAGGTACATGCATTTCTTGACTTGTACTCCTGCACGGCAACCTCCTGTTTCCACACAGGGCAGTCCTTGGAGTAGGCTGAGTGGCCAGCGTGACAGTTTGGGCATTTGAACTGGGCTGTGCAGCCAGCCACAGTGTTCCTCTTGCAGACTGCCGCGCCGTGTCCATAACCCTGGCACTTGAAGCACCTCATTGGGTCAGGTATGTAGGGCCTCACTGGAACTCGAAGGTATCCTGCCTTCACATACTCTGGCGGTGTCCTAGTTTCAAATGTGAGGATAATAGTGGCGGTTTTGACCTCCTCACCATCCCTGCGCCTGGTAATGCGCCGGGCATGGGTGACTCCTTCAATGCCCTCCACTATTTCCTTCTCGGAACATTCCAGTAGGTCCCTAGAGCTGATTACGCCTCTGCTGGTGTTCAGACTCTTGTGTGGCATGACTTCCACTTGGAGATCACAGAGTCTTCTGCATTTTAAAAGCCCATCAGAGTGTATCTTGCTATTAACTTCTACTAGAAGTTCCAAAGACTTGTGTAGCTTAGACACACTCTTGGGCTCTCCCACTACTGACTTAAGTCCCTTGTAGATGACAAAACGGCTCATCTTTGTCAGACTTTTCCCCTCCTCTGTGCACCTAACCACCAGAAATGATGGCCAGGTAGCACAGCTTTTTGTGGCCTCCTCCTTTCTATCCTCAATACGGCGTCTCTTGCCCAGACATAGGTCTGGGGCAAGTAGTTTTTTTGAAGTTTCTTTTTCCATAGGTGTTTTTATTAGTTCGGCACATGTGCTCCCCACCCGCCATCGAGTCCAACAAGGGGACGGGTCATTCGGAAGTCCAGAATGAGCCCGCCAGGGCTACACATGTGCTATACTCAGTCAGCTACTGCATCGGACATGTGCCCGATACAGCAGCTCCCTGATTGACCCTCCAGCCACCGCCCTCCAGCATAGGTCTTCGGTAGCTCGGCATGACCAGCCGGTTGACCAAGAGCGGGCCATCTGGGCCTCAGGTCTAGGGGAACTTGGAGCCAAAGTATTGTGTTGTGGTGGTTTATCCTCAGATAGCCACCACTCAAACACCAGGATCCCTTTATCCCCCTTACCCGTCGCAGTCCACGACAAACGGACTGATCTAGGACGTAGTGAGATATTTAGAGATAAGGAGACAGAGTGATGATCAATGAAGGCAGACTGAGGAAAAGAGGAGGCAGACACAGTGATAGAAAAGAAGTAGGGCACTTTTGAGCTCAAAAAGTGCTAAGGAAAGAGGAGCGCAGTTTAACGTCATGTCTCGGGACGCACAATACAATATGTCATCAAGAGACTCTTCTAACTCTTTACTGGAATAAGGTTTGAAAAAGAGCTTTGAAAAGAAGAGCTGCGTTAACTGATCACGTAAACTTCCAGATACGTACCTCTCCCCAACAATTTCGCTAAAATTTCGCGCACTGATTATGCATAAGAATGAAATATACGCTATACGAGAAACCTAAGTTCTAATTCTCTACAATGTTTTACTACAACAAAAGTTTTAGTTTGCATGTGTCGCGTATCAATTTAAAATAAACCCAAGTCTAGATTAATTAGTTTAGCATATCCATTGCCTGTAAAGCACGGAATTTCCTATGACGTAAGAGGATATTTATGACACATGACAGGAAATTATTTAGATAGGTTGAAGGAAATTATTTCATTGGTTAAGCCAAGTGTCGAAATTGGAGGTTAGAAAAACGCGCCAAGAGAAGGTCAGTCGTGATGTAAATTTTATAGAATTGGTACAGCATGAAACGCAAAGCAAGTATGGTATTTCCAAATTTCAAGCTGCTATATATCATAGTTACAAAGTTATGAACAGTTAAAGATATTACTTTTTTTCAGACATTTTCTTTAGCCGTATTTTATATGATACAGAAAGATAATTGTAGTGTCTTTGAAAACATTACACCAAGCTCTACATAACAAGATAATTTTTTTTGCTATATATTAAACTACTACGCCCGTTGATTTGGCTTTTTATTGTTTATTATGGCCGGATTGGTTCCTAGGCTTAATATTGTTGGATGGCTGCCTGGTCGTACGGTTTGCGCGTTGGACTGTCGTTCGGACATCCCCGGTCATCCTGTGGGAGGTTTGAACTAGGAAGTAATGTATCTTCAACTCTGAAGGAACATCCGAAACATGGAAAACATTTTACAAAACATTTTAGAGCCATTTATTATTACATTTTGTTCTTTTCCTGACGGAAAATCCTTAATCCACTGATGCTTTGACAGATAGCGTTTTAAATTTGGAATAATTATACATGCTATTTAAATTCATTGTTTTGTGTTTCAACTAAACTTTTGGTGGAATAAAATAAAAAAAAGAATAAGAGAAGTTCCGTGATATTCTTGGGTGATTAGGCGACGCAGCTCTGCTTTCAAGGGAGTTTTATTTCAAATCTTTATGTCAGAATAGTTAGAAGTCTTATTATTGATGATGTGTTGTCCTGTTTTCTTTTTAAGTGAAAAATAACGCCAAAAATATGTTTGTAAAAAATTGTATGACTTTAAACGATAAAAACAATACCATGGCTTGAATTTGGCTGATCCATGATAAAAATTTAAAGGGAGACGCCTCTGAGTTTGTGTGATAACACACACTCTTTTATAATTTTGTTAAAATGGATTTAAGTCGATTAGATATTTTAAAAGTTCCATTTATAATATATTTACTTCACTTATTAGCTTTACTTATAACAGTATTATTTAGTGTGTTTCTACCACACTATATCAGTGATAAGCAAATCAAGACCCGCTGCAGGTAATACCACGCTATAATATAATATAACATAATATAATATATATAATTCTCTTTGTGGCTCAACCATGCGAGACACTAAGATGAAAAAGGCATGGAAAGATAATTCTTTTATTTCTGCAAGTCGGACTAGAGTTACCTCACGTAACTTTTCGCGGTGAGCGAGCGAGGCTCAGAAAAAAAGAGGGGGGTGTATTCTACGCCGCGGGTCGGCTCGTATAATATAAAGCAGAAAGTAAGGCGTATGTAATGTAATGTATGTATGTAACCAATCTTGATCAAACTTGGCATAAATGTTCCTTGTGTAGAAACTGAAAAAGTAACATATGTAAAGTAGCCCTAAAACAAACTTAAAAAATAAGTTGTCCTACTCTATGAAAGTATTACTATTTCATGGATCTAGCTAGGTCATATAGCCATGTTAACATGAGACGAGACCGAAAGGTGACGCATGCGCAGAAAAACTTTTCATTTCATTAATAAAATTATTAACCTTCAAATGTATGTTTCAAAAGCATTTTTGCATAAAATTTTTTCCCTTATGCTGCGACCTGTATGTCTTCGCGTACATTTAATAGCCATTCACGATATCGCGCGCTTCTTACATTAGACACTACCAAAGAGTTACACATGTGCAGGATTCAAAATGATTACATTCACGCATTCGCTCTATGTGCAGAACTATTAATGCGTTTTATTGTTTCTAATACACTATATCAATGATACGCAAATTAAGACCCGCGGGCAATATATGGCTAGTAATATATAAAGCATGTGTGCGTATGTTGCGAATAGAAATCAAAACCGTTTGACCAATCTTGATAAAATTTGGCATGAATGTTCTTTGCATCACGTCGGAGACCGTAGTGTATGTTAAATGTCTTTTCTACAACAAGAAGGCCCTAAAAATAAAATAAAAATCTAAATGTATATTAATTGAAAAAAAAAAAATCGGGTTAACCCGTTTTCACAATTATTTTATATTAGCTATATAAAGGACCATGGCGCTAGATACAAATCTAAGGCCGCGGGTCATATCTGGTTAATATATATATATATATAATGTAGTACCTCTGGGAGTGTGACAAACTATAAGAAAATTCCAGAGCACTTTGAGCTGACGATGATTCCATCTGAATATCTAGTGGCGACTAAAGAAAGAAACAAATATATATATATATATATACATATATACGTATATATATATACATATATACGTATATATATATACGTATATGTATATATATATATATGATTGTTATGACACAAGACTCTTCAAAATAATAAGACACTCTCAGGTTTTATTTAATTTAATATTATAACAAGTTATGTAAACATCAGCATTTCATCTCCCTTCCTGTCTATTTCTCCGCTTCCTCTTTTTAACATCCCTTCCATTCATTACACAAATTCGCACCTTTATTCATGCACACCATGCTGCGCTACGACCGTAACACCCCCTTTGTTTGCCAAGTTGGATGTGCATCGAACGTCCTTTAAATACCAAATAAAATTATAAGCCACTGTTCAATATAATTATATTATCTTCATTAATTCTCATTTGGTTAAACCAGGTATAAAACAAACAACAAGAAAAAAATCCAACTGCAAAATTATATATCACCATTCACTATATTATTATTTTAGGTTCAAAATTACTTACATCCATCCCAATGTATAATGTCCAGACTTCCCCAACGAACCAATCAGAGTAACTCATAATTCACAATTATAACTATAATTAACTATGTAACTGTATTAATATGTTTGAAATGTTTAACAATGGTTTCATCAAATTCTCAATATAACACCATATGTTAATATCTCGACACCTCACACATGTAACAAAGCTTCGTCAATTCATACAGTCTTGGATTACACTAACTTACACCAATATACTTATACGTGTACATTTACAAAATATTCCAATCAGTTGTACATGTCTATTCATTGTTCTCATCAAAATGATTTTACTGAAACAAAATTGACGTGGCATAGCTCCTTTCCTTACTTCTATTTCTTCTCTCTCTTTGGTACATCGTGATAATGTGTCAGCTATCACATTGTCTTTCCCTGGTATTGTCCTGACCTCAAAGTTATAATCCATAAGTTGCAATGCCCACCTGGCTATCCTGTTGTTCGCTAATTTATTTGTATTAATGAAGGCCAAGGGAGCGTGATCCGTCCATAGTTCAAATTTAGCTCCCATTAGATAGAACCCTAATTTTGTTATACACCATACAATGGCTAGTCCTTCCTTTTCAATGGTTTTCAACTCAGCTGCTGTCAGTTTTCTACTCACATATAAAACAGGATGTGGGACACGATTCCATTTTTGCATTAGACAGCCTCCTATGATGTATCTGTTGCCAAAATAAATTCGTTAGTATTGTCTGGTAATATCAAAATCGATGCTCCAGAAAAGAAAGTTTTAATTATGTCCAGTGCTTCTTGACATTCTTCCGTCCACACTATATTGTTATTGTTAGATTTTCCTTTCTTTGTCAGATTTGTTAGTGGTTCAATTATTTCTGAAAAATTTGAGATAAATTTTCTCTAAAAGTTGCATAGACCCAAAAGGCTTCTGATTTGCTTCTTTGTCTTTGGTACCTTAATGTCCAATATTTTTAATACTGTTTCTTCAAGTGGTGTAATGTACTCATTTTTAATCTTATAACCCAAAAATGAAATTTCACTGAGGCCAATTTTCATCTTTGTTGGTTTCAATGTTAAATTGTTTTCTTTGATAATTTTAAAAACCTCTCCAAGGCTCATCCCATTGCTCACTAAAAATGCATATATCACCTGAATAACAAATTGTGTCTCTTCTATGGCTGAATAATTTGGCCATCATCCTGTTAAACGTGGCTGGAGCATTTACCAAGCCAAAGCTCATCACATTCCATTGATATGTGCCCGAAGGTGTCTTAAATGCCGATAATGGTTTAGCTTCTTGTTTTAGAGGTACTTGCCAGTATCCTCTAGACATATCCAACGTGCTAAAAATCTTTTTGCATTTTTTAGCTTAGTAAACATTTCTTCTGCTTGTGGCATTTGGAAATGGATCGAATTCTGTGACTATATTCAACTATCGATAATCCACAAACAATCTTAAGTTACCACATTTTTTTTACAAGCACAACTGGTGCAGCACATGGTGAACTAGATGGTTCTATCACTTCCAGTGTCAGTAGCTCATCAATTCCCTTCTGTAATGTTTCTCTATGGTGTAATGGGATCGTATATTGTGGCAGTTTATTCGGTACTTTGCCAGTTAACTTGATATCATGTTCTATAATACTTGTTTTCCAGGTAAATCAGTAAAAATATTCTCATAATCCTCAATTAGTGTCTTGATTTCTTTGGCTCTATCAAGAGAAACTCCATTCACTGTGACATCCTTCCACGTTTGCCTACTTGCTGTTGCCACTGTCTCTATTGATCTAAACCTTTCCTCTGTCTCCATTTCTTCCGTCAAACAGGCACCTATTGTCATTGACTCATATTTACTCATTTCTTCACTTCTTTGTCTTGGTCTGAACTCTTTTAACAAATCTACATGAAATATTTTGATCTTCGAATCAATGTCTATTTCATAATCCACATCGCTAATTTTCCTTGTTATTTTGTACGGTCCCAGCCATTTTGTGAACAGTACATTATTCTTATCCTTGAGTAAGACCAAAACATCTTGTCCTACCTCTAATTCCGTCATTTTCTATGTTCCTTCACCCTGGAACGTGTTAATTCGTTTTTCTCTACCCGCTTCTTTGCATGCCTTTATAACCTGATTTCTAGTTTCTGTCACAATGTCATAACTGTCATTAGTTCCTACACGTTGATAAGGGACAATCAAATCTTTCATTATTATCATTAGACCTTGCAGATTTCCTCCATAAATCATTTGAAATGGTGAAAACCCTGTTGCTTCATTACGACTTTCTCTGTATGCAAATAGTATTGAAGGAATTGCCATATCCCACTCTTTGGGTTTATCGTCCACTACTTTAGATAATGCTTTCTTTAGTGTACCATTAAAGCGTTCGCAAATACCATTGCTCTGAGGGTGGTAAGGGGCTGTAAACCTTTGCTGAATCCCAAACATGTTCAAGAATGTTGTAGTCAGCTGACAGTTGAATTGAGTGCCCATATCTGATAATATTTCTTTGGGAAATCCAAATCTTGTATATAACGTATATAATGCTTGTAATATGTCTCTGACTTCAATTATTTTGAGTGGAATAGCCTCTGGCCATCTTGAGCATACGTCTATCACAGTTAGAATATAACGGTGACCCCTATTCGAAACTACTGACATTGGACCAATCAAACCAATCGCTATTTTACTAAATGTTCTATCTGGTATATCCACCCTTTGTAATGGTGCTTTTACTTTTCTCGCCCCTTTTATTTGGAATAGTTTGCACGAAGTCACAGTTTTTGATGTCCTTACAAAAAAATCCTTTAATATTCTTTGTTTCGTTTTATATATTCCAATATGTCCTGCGTGCGCTACATCGTGCCCATTGTCCATAACAAGCTACCTAAATTCTCTAGGTACCACAAGCTGGATTATTTTTTTCCCATGCCATTCAATCTCTCTAACAAGAGCTCCTCTTTCTATAAAGAATCTTCCTCCTCTACCTCCTTTCTGAGCCAGCTGGCGTAACTCTGGATCATTTTTTTGTTTTGTGATAAATTTTTCTCTGTTAAATACTATATCTTTGATTTCTATTGTTTCTGTGTTTTCAAGTTGTTTATCTTGCTCTTTTTCCTTAGTTGGTAACTCGAACAATTTTGCCAAATCTCCTTCCTCTACATTTTTACTACAGGATCGAGTAGTGGCCATTCCACAACAATTTTTCCAATCTTCTATCTCATTTTCCGTGCACTTCTTTATGTTTGGTATATTGCCAGTAATCAAATCAATTTGATCATGGTCTATAATACATGCCTCTACGATCCCTGTATAATACGGTGTTTTAATGTTCACTCGGGCCACGGGTAATCGAACTGTTTTACCATCAAACATAATACATGCTTTGCTTTTCCCAGTATATTCATGATCTTCGACCAATTTTCGGTTTATTCCAACAATAGTGCTCCCAGTGTCCCTTATCGTTCTTGTAGCCTTATTTCCTATAAATGTTTGAAAACAATCTAAACTTCCTGAACTCGACAATAACGACAAACTTTGATCTCTTCTATTTCTTCTGCCGTCATATCTTCCCTGTCTGTTTCCTTGATATTGCCCTATATAGCTATTATGCTGGCCTTGCCTACTATCTATTTGGCTCCTTCCTTGTTCTCTAAACCTATTCTGATTGCGGCATTATAGACCAATTTCTTTTATGCGATTTTAACAGTGGTAAAGAGGAGTTTCTTGACACGCTCAGGTTATTACCAATACCGTTATCAAATCAAGACACTTAACGCAGGAATAATATTCATGTTAACGCGTTAGGAAAAGTAATTCAACCGTAATATCTATTTACAGTGTCAGTATGCTGTCTTAGCAAGCTGCACTTGTCAATTCTGGCTTTAAAATGGTCAATGTCTATCAATAAATTGAATGTCAAAGACTAAATAAATAAAATAAGGAGTAGGGGATGTTTAAAGATAGGCCTGGTCGTGTCTTTTACGCTAATATACACACATCTGACCCTTGTACTTTTACCTACAAAATAATTAGTTACTGGTTTACTGGGCTATGAAATAACGCGGTTTGTGTTCTATGTAGCAAAAGGTCTCTTGTTTAGGTTTAGTCCAACTTGCTAAGTAAGCAAACTTGGCATTCGTATAGAGATGTGACCTGTAGTCCAGCCACGTGATTGAGATTTTTCCCCAAATAAGCAAATTCATTGTACAGTTACCCCTGTAGAGGTATGGTTTGAAGTCAAGCCCCCCAAATTAAGATTTACTACCAAGTATACAAACTTAGTTCCCTCGTATGACCTCTAGAGTGTATCTACGTCCATTGTATCTGACTAGTGGTCACCTGTCTATCAATGAACTCAATGTGATGGATTAAACAAATAAAAGTGGGTAGGGGTTGTTCATCTCTACCTCTGGAGATATACCTGTTTACCCGTGTAGGGATGTGGCTCGAAGTCCAGCCCCCTAATAAAGATTTACTACCAAGTAAACAAACTCAGTTCCCTCGTAAGGTGTGACCTCTTGCTAACAATAAACCTACGTCCATATTATTTGACTTGTGGTCCCCTGTACAATGAACTTAATGTGATGGACCAAACAAATAAAAAAGGGGTGGAAGTTATTACTCTCTACCTATGGAGATATGCCCGCACAGTTAGGCAGACGTCTAATCAGCGTGACATTGTCAAGGAATATAACATCTTAACATGTTAACTAACCCACTCAAAGGTCATGACAAAATGAAAAAATATGCCGGCCATTGCTGCTCTGTATTTGAAATTCTTTTTTAATATAAAGTTTTGTTTCTATTTATATTAACTCGTTGTCTTTATAATAAAAGATGTTTGGTGCGTATTCATAAAGGCCTTATTTTTAAGCACATTATTATGTTTTAATATAAAAGTTAATACATTCTACAACAGACATTAATGGAACGAGGTCTACTTTATGCATATTAAATAGGTATTTTTTTACTATTCGGCAAACTATCCTGCAGTGATATTCGACCGGAGCCGAATATAGCCGAATAGTGGAAAAAAGGCCGAATATTCGGCAGGAGCCAGAGCTACTATCCGGTGCACCCCTAGTTAAAATATCAATTAGAGCTTTCTGCTTAAAAATTGGACTGCAGTATATATAATCACCCCTCACCCACAATAGGCCAACATAGCAGAAGGGGAACAACATAATCTATAGAACAGTTAAAATATAAATAAGAAGCTTTTATCATATAGATATGTAAACTAATCCTGTTAACATACTGTGATTTCTATACACACACAATATTGACTGCCCCCCCCCCCCATTCGAAAATTTAGGGTGGGAGGGGGCGGGATCGATACAATCCCACTCCACCTAATCGGTCATCATACTAGAGGGGGAGGCGACATGATTAAAAATGGGATAAAATATAAATAATTAGTACATTGTAATTGTGTGATTTCTTTATTAAAATTAGCCAGCACCTCCCCTTCTGTGTGTGTTGGAAAGGGGGGGGGGGGTTGGTCTAGGGACCAGGGGAGCTTCCCATATATGTAAAATATTGTAAAATGTTCTACTACGTTAAGGGGGTGTCCATTTACGTTGAGCATGTAGGGCGCAATTATCGGCCTAGAGAAGCTCTGTGACGAACATTTCTTTTGCCTTAGTAAGGAGAGTAGGCGTCATCGAAGGTTGAACAAATTGCTATCTTTGAAAAACTTGACGCAGATACCTTCGTGCAATCGCTGCCTCATTTTGATCCAGGAATAAGTTCTTTTTAATGAAAACAAATAAACACGCGACGAGAATATTAACAATATTAACTAAAAGTTACTATTCAGTGAACGATTAGTGGGTGAAAATATTATCAGTGAGACATTTGTCGTGTGAACCAGTTGTCAGTGAATCAGTTGTGAACGATTTTGTCGTGGAACCATGCTATAAGCATTAAAGTAGCGCTATATAAAAGCTTTAATTTAATTTAATAATTATAAAATTGAAGGAAGGAAAAGTCATCTTTTTGCAAGAGCAATTTGGTTGTTACCCGGAGCTGTCCGCACACCTCACAAGGAAGCTACTTAACAAGTATAGGTCCCAGTCTCCGTTATTAAAACAAACTTTTAGGATGGCCAGAAACTGTCATCCAGTGTCAATGAAATATTACTATCATGGGCCCATAGCCGGTCGAATCGATTTCTACATTAACAGAACAAGTTGTTTTTGTGATTTGTGATTTTGGGCACATCGGCACAATTTAGGCCATGTCGTGCCTGCAGTCCCTCAAGGGCCACTCTCCCTCCACACAACAAAGGCCAAATTCCATACAGTCAAATCATTAAAATCAAGGTCTATTCACAGTTAAAATAGTAGAGGTAGTAAAAATTTAATAATTTGGTAAAAATCTAATGTAAGTAGTACATGTCTACAGAATTCATAAATCAGATCTTCGTAGACAACCCCACTTCCCGGATAAAGCCCAGTACCTTCCCAGGGTCGACATTATTGAATAGTGTTTTTAAATTAGTGACTCTAAAATATTTCTCCCTGACATCCTGGTATCTGGGACAGTCGATGAGGATATGTTCCACGGTGAGGCGAGAGTCACAATACTCACAAAGTGGGGGCTCTTCTTTCTTCAGCACAAAAGAGTGCGTGATGTAGGTGTGGCCAATCCTAAGTCTGGACATGAACGTGCTACCACGCCTTGTCAGACCCTAAGATGTGGACCGCCACCTGACATCCGCCACAATCTGCGTGAGTTTATTGTGAGTCTCAGCCTCCCATCGGTCCTGCCACTCCTGGTAGGTGGCAGAGGCAATACTTTGTCTCAGGTCCGAGCAGGGAATTTGGGTTCCTGACACCGCATGATTTAGGGCTCTCTTTGCTTCTCTGTCTGCGGCTTCGTTTCCCTCAATGTCCATATGGGAGGGGACCCAGATGAAGGTGACATCCCTATGGTCGGCTGTTATTTGGTCCAACAGCTTCAGGCTCTTATGTACCAATGGAATGTCAGTCTTCATCCGCACCAAAGATTGCAATGCAGATTTGGAGTCAGAGCAGATTATAAATTTCCTCCTTTCTGATGCTTTAACGGCCATAAGTGCAAGCGATATTGCATGCGATTCGGCCGTAAAGATGGAGCAGCCATCGGGGAGTCTACGGTTTTGTTCCGAAAGGAGCTGGCACACGCGACCTTTCCATCCATTTTGGATCCGTCTGTGTAGATGGTGCCACAATCTCCGTAGCTCTCTTGCAGTTCCCTAAAGTGGACTTGTAGTATGCTTGGGTCTGTATTTTCTTTTTTGAAATTAAGGAGGGATAAATTTAATTTGGGTTTATTCATTAGCCAAGGAGGATTCTGAGGGGTTTCTATTTTAGAGATTTGGTCAATGGGTGGAGTTAAATTTTGGATGGGTTCTCTCTCTACCTCTGTTGGGTTAAATATGGAATCGAAAGCAGGGTTCGTAGGGTTGGATTTTAGCTTGACTATATACTGCATTGCAAGCTTTTTCATTCTTATATCCATGGGGAGTTCTCCAGCCTCCACATGGAGGCTTGGGATAGGTGATGTACGAAACGCGCCGAGACAGAGACGCAGGGCAGCATTTTGTATTGGTTCCAGTATTTTTAGGTACGACTTCCTTGCTGCTCCATATATTATGGATCCGTAGTCTAGCTTGGATCGAATTAGACTCCGATATAGCAGCATCAAAGTATCTCTGTCAGCTCCCCAGTCCGTATGGCTGAGCACTCTAAGTATGTTTAATGACTTTTGGCATTTTCTCTCAAGTTCCTTAATGTGGGGGAGAAAATTAAATTTGGAATCTAGAGTGAGGCCTAAAAATTTTGTAGTTTTCACGACAGGGATCTTCTTTTTGTGTTTAAATAGTTCAGGGTCTGGGTGGTGTCCCCTTAAATTACAAAAATGCATACTAACTGTTTTGGAGTCCGAAAATTTAAAACAATTATCGTTTGCCCAATTTTGAATTTTGTTTAAACATAACTGTAATTTTCTTTCTAGGGTGTTCATGTTTTTCCCATAAGTAAAAATGACAAAGTCATCAACATACAAAGAGCACTCTATGCCAGAGGACAGAGCATTTATGATGCTATTTATTTTAATGTTGAACAGGGTGACTGACAGTATACTGCCCTGGGGTACACCCATTTCCTGGTAATGAATGTCAGAAGCGGAGTTACCCAATCGAACCTGAAATTTTCGGTCTTTCAGGAATTCCCCCACAAAACGGGGAAGATGTCCCTTAAGCCCCATAAGCACCAGATCACGTAGAATGCCATGTTTCCAGGTTGTGTCATAGGCCTTTTCTATATCGAAGAATACAGCTACTAGATGTTCCCTTCTAAGTAATGCATCTCTAATACAAGCTTCCAGCCTTACAGGTGGTCAGTTGTTGTCCGCCCTTGCCGGAATCCGCACTGGTAGTTAGAGATCACTTTATTCCTCTCCAGGTACCAGACCAGCCTACTGTTAATCATTCTTTCCATGGTTTTGCAGATGCAGCTTGTTAGTGCTATTGGTCGATAGTTAGCTGGGTCAGAGCCGTCTCTTCCCGGTTTAGGTATCGGTATAACTGTGGCTTTCCTCCAGCTGTTTGGGAAAGCGCCTGTTTGCCACACACAGTTATAGACCTCTAGCAGGACTGCCAATGAGGGTTCGGGAAGGTGCTTGAGGAACTGGTAATGGATTTCATCTTCTCCAGGCGCTGTGTCATGTGACTTGTCTAGCGATTCCCTCAGTTCCTCAAGCGAGAACGGTTTGTTGTAGTCTTCATTGTTCTCTGACCTGAAATCAATGGAGTGTCTTTCCTCCCTGGTTTTGACTTTTTGGAACTCTGGCGTGTAATGTGCAGTGGATGACTTTTCTGCTATTGAGGATGCAAGGCAGTCAGCTATTTCTCTGGGGGACGTGACAGTTTTTTAAATGCCCTATTGCATTTCTCCAGGAATTCCTTTTGGCTGACCGTATGGTTTGTCTAGCCTTTGCTCTAGCTATTCTGATTAGCTTTAGGTTTTCCTGGAAAGGATTCTTTATAAATGCAGCCAGTCGTTTTTTCCTATCGCCAATAGCACTTTAGCAAGCTTGTTCAAACCATGGTTTGCTAGGCCGTTTTGGATTTGCGGAGGTTAGGGGGACAACTTTCCTGGCAATACTAAGTAGCTTGCTAGCAAAGGTATCAGCTGGGTTCTGTTCATCGAGGATATTTTCTGTGATATCCTCGGAGCATCTTTTTTGGAATTGTTCCCAATCGGCCTTATTCAGTTTCCACCGCTGAGGTCGTCCCAATGAGGGGAGATTGTTAGTAATGATGATTGGGAAGTGACTTCCCCGTAGATCATTGCTAACTGACCATTTAAAGTCGTCCAGAAGTCCTGGGACGCATATAGTGAGGTCAATGCATGTGAGAGATCCAGTTCCTGGGTGCAAGTAGGTCGGTGATGCATCATTCAGTATGCATAAATCATGTTGGAGGAAGCTATCCTCCAGCATACGACCTCTTGTGTCAGTATTGTTAGATACCCACGTGGTGTTATGGGCATTGAAATCCCCAAGGATTATATAAGGCCGGGGGAGTTGTTTCAATAGGTCCTCCATGTCTTTTGGGTTTAATGGAGCGCCTGGTGATAGATACAGGCTGCAGCAAGTGATAACCTTGTGTAGGGTTATCCTAGCTGCTACGGCCTGTTGTGTGGTCTGTAGTTCTACCCTCTCATGGGGGATGCTGTCCTTCATAAGGATACAGACTCCACCTGATGCTCTCTCTGCATCCTCAACATTCTTGCTGTAGGCACAGTTGCTTCGTAACCTGATGCTATCTCTCTGAAATGTTTCCTGTAAGCAGCCAGCTACAGGAGTCTCATTTCCTCATAATTGGCCTTGAGGCCTCTGCAATTCCACTGTACAATTCTGGAATCCATGGCTTATTCTAAATGACCTACTTGGAGAGGGTTTCCTTTCATTCCAGTGACCTTGGTATTTTTATTCTTGGGTTTGGATGGAGAGGAGGACAACACCCATTTGGGGGAATTTTTTCTCTCTGGAGAGGGAAGATCCCTCTGATTAGAGCGGAGGTTATTTCCTCCTCGCTCACCTCGGGCATCCTCTCCGCTTTGATTTCTCCCCTTAGGGAGTTGGTCAACCTCTAATTCGGTAGAGGTTGGGGTGTCTGCCTGGGTTCTCTGAGGAGAACCTGTGTCAGACATGATGTCTCCGGGTTCTTCCGGAGTGTTGGTTTTGACATGCTGCTCAGTCTCCATGCTCTCATCAGCGAGCACATAGAATCTGTTCTTTAGCATGACAACAGGGCTTTCTTGTCTCTTCGGAGGTATGTTCTTTGCCGGTGTTTTCTTCTGAGTTGGAGGAGGAGGAGGGGGTGGTGGGGTCAATGTGTCCGTCTGTGTGGCTATGGAACTTCCTATCTTAGCAACAGCCTGGGCCTAGGTCTTTGTCAAGCCGACTTGGCCCTTGGGTAGGGCCAATACAGCCGATTTCGCCTGGCTGAAGGTACATCCATTTCTTGCCTTGTACTCCTGCACGGCAACCTCCTGTTTCCACACAGGGCAGTCCTTGGAGTAGGCTGAGTGGCCAGCGTGACAACTTTGTACATTTGAACTGGGCTGTGCAGCCCTTGTTCTCATTAACCTCTCCAGCACATCTGGCACACACAGTGTTCCTCTTGCAGACTGCCGCGCCGTGTCCATAAACCTGGCACTTGAAGCACCTTATGGAGTTAGGTATGTAGGGCCTCACTGGAACTCGTAGGTATCCTGCCTTCACATACTCTGGCGGTGTGCTAGTTCCGAATGTGAGGATAATAGTGGCGGTTTTGACCTCCTCACCATCCCTGTGCCTGAAAATGCGCCGGGCATGGGTGACTCCTTCAATGCCCTCCATTTTTTCCTTCTCGGAACATTCCAGTAGGTCCCTAGAGCTGATTACACCTCTGCTGGTGTTCAGACTGTTGTGTGGCATGACTTCCACTTGGAGATCACAGAGTCTTCTGCATCTTAAAAGCCCATCAGAGTGTATCTTGCTATCAACTTCTACTAGAAGTTCCAAAGACTTGTGTAGCTTAGACACACTCTTGGGCTCTCCCACTACTGACTTAAGTCCCTTGTAGATGACAAAACGGCTCATCTTTGTCAGACTTTTCCCCTCCTCTGTGCACCTAACCACCAGAAATGATGGCCAGGTAGCACAGCTTTTTGTGGCCTCCTCCTTTCTATCCTCCATACGGTGTCTCTTGCCCAGACATAGGTCTGGGGCAAGTAGTTTTTTTGAAGTTTTTTTTTCCATAGGTGTTCTTATTAGTTCGGCACATGTGCTCCCCACCCGCCATCGAGTCCAACAAGGGGACGGGCAGTTCGGAAGTCCAGAATGAGCCCGCCAGGGCTACACATGTGCTATACTCAGTCAGCTACTGCATCGGACATGTGCCCGATACAGCAGCTCCCTGATTGACCCTCCAGCCACCGCCCTCCAGCTCGGCATGACCAGCCGGTTGAACCAGAGCGGGCCATCTGGGCCTCAGGTCTAGGGGAACTTGGAGCCAAAGTATTGTGTTGTGGTGGCTTATCCTCAGATAGCCACCACTCAAACACCAGGATCTCTTTATCCCCCCTTACCCGTCGCAGTCCACGGCAAACGGACTGGTCTAGGACGTAGTGAGATATTTAGAGATAAGGAGACAGAGTGATGATCAATGAAGGCAGACTGAGGAAAAGAGGAGGCAGACACAGTGATAGAAAAGAAGTAGGGTACTTTTGAGCTCCAAAAGTGCTAAGGAAAGAGGAGCGCAGTTTAACGTCATGTCTCGGGACGCCAAGTTGTTTTTCATTGGTCGAATGGAGAGAATGGCCAGTATATTTAAAATGTAAATTTTGTATAAAAATAATAAGCATCTCACCTTGCATATGTAACATTTCGGAAGTCTAAGATCAGCTTGCTCCAGTTTTTCTGATGTTCTAAACATGTAAAATATATAAATCAAAGTCCAGAGATTACTTTTAAAAATAATAATCTGTGTTATCCATATGGAAATTTATCGTACAATTTTTGCATTATACCAAACAAAACATGATAACTATAGAAAACCAGAATATACATTCACACCAGACTCACTCATAATTTACAAGCGAAAAATGTATACAGTGATGGGAACAGACTTATAAAAATTTTAAAGAAATTTTGTACACCCCCCAACACACACACACGTTTTTGGCCTGTCACGACGACTTAAAAAAAATGTTGCTGAATTTTTTAAAATTATGTAAAATCATTTTATTTAATATTTTCTTTAAATAATGTATTACATAATAATTACACTCCATAAGCTTTACTGCACACATGCACACAAAATGCAAGCAAGGCACTATTGTTTGTACATATAGATGAGAGGAGAAAGCTTTTTTGCAGATGCTTTATATTCGGGTCCAGGCATCTGAGCATTCTATAACTGCTTTACTGGTATTGTAACAACTTCTCTCTCAAACAATCACAAAGAGTAAATGTGTTTGAAAATCAAAACATGCTTGAGTTTTGGAAATACTTCAAAAGTATGAGCTACACTTCTGTTTATTTCACTGATTATTAAATTTTGTGCAGGAGAAACTGTTTATTAAACTTTGCACATGAAGTCCACCAAAAGCAATTGAGAGAAAGCTGCTGTTTAAAATTCATTGAAGCTTTTTGTAAACTTGGGTATTGTTCTTTAATTTCATTAACTTTGCCATATTCTTCCTTGCCAACTGAATACTTTGAACACAGTTCTTCATAGCATTCGATAAATACTGGCCTGAGTTTGTGTCTTTGACTGAATGTTACGACGTATTGCAAATTCGAATACTCTTCGTTTACTTTCAAATTTTTTTAGAATGCCATATAGAGACAATGTTTCTTTAGCCTCTTTATCATAAGAGTTTGAGTTTTGAGTTTTTGGCACATCGGCACAATTTACGCCATGTCGTGCCCGTAATCCTTCAGGGATTACTCTCCCTTCATATCATAAGAATAAGAAGTTTCAATATTGTATTTGTATGTAGATATTTAAAATTATTTTGTATATATAATCTGAAGGCATGTCTAATATTTGTATGTGTCTTTCCAAGGTTACGGCGTGTTTTTGTAGTGAGTCATATTTTGTTTAAAATATCATTTCATATTATTACTATTAGATTTAAATCTAAGTTGAATCTGTGTACATTGTTAATAAAAGCTATGTTGAGTTCTTGTTCACATAAGACGGTTGTTATTAAAGTTTATTTCACTAAAAAATATAACACGCCTACATCGGTTTAGTTGTACTAGCTGTCACAACATTAAACAACAACCTACAACCAGAACTTTGGAGGGGGAGGGGTATTTTTCCAAACCTTAACCCTATGCATAAACGCGCGTTTGTAGTGTTTCCCCTTCCACTTTACATTCTTGATGACAAATCGTATAATATATTGTAAATCTGGGCCTGTACTTAGCTATAGCGCTTCTATTGAATGTGGGGGATATAATATTATAATATTATCCTGCGCATGACGTAATGATCAAAGGCCAAGGTGTGGTGGAAGTAGTGGAAATCTTTTGACAGATGAGAACGATTAGATAATTATGACCATGCCGCTGATAACATCGTGAAAGGCCAAAGTGGTTGTCACATCAAGGTTTGTGACCTGAATGAGTGGGAATCCCGAAGTATAACTTTTTGTTGTGTTTTACGTGAAAGTGAAATCTAATCAGAATTCTGGAAGTTAACCACATGGTCAAGAAGCAATAGTGGCCATGTTCTCAAGCTGTAAGGATGTCTAACGTAATGGATTCAACAATTTAATATTAATTGTGTACTTAGAATATTTCATTGGATTTTTGAAGCATAATATATATTTATTTATGGCTGGATTTGCCAGTTTTATGTGTATCTTATTTTACGGATAATAAAAGAAATGTCTGCTATTTGGTGACTTGTGTGATCAATATCAATATTTGTTGTACTGAGCTGAATAAAGTAGACATGCGGGGTAAAAAGTAGTACACCAGCTCAAATGAAACAAGACATCTTTGATTACCGTAACATACACAAGTAAATGTCACATAAGAGACCTGACAGTGGTGGAATCATTTATGAGAACGTTTAGAATACTTATGATTATGCAGCTGACAACTCCTTACGACCATCTTTCACTTTATTTTATTTTTCAATCGCTCTTTCTTTCTTTCTTGAAAATGGAAACGTCATTTTTAGCCATGAAATAAGGTTTTAATTTTTTCTAATAAAGGCTGATCTCACCCAAATGTCGCCTATAGTTTTGTTTTTATTTCTTTTAAACATTAATGTTGTAAATTGTGTTATAGGCAAAGAGAATTACAAAACCTTGTTAAGTAATTTGAATCGATGGATCGTCTTCTGTACTTACAATCCATAGCTAATCAATATTATCTTACCTACCTACCTAATGTAGATGAACACAAAAACACCTTTTCTTTTACATGACCTCTATATTTATACATGTTATATTTTTTATATTTTATAATGGCATTTAATTTTATTTTTATCTAATACGTTACACTTTTTGTCATGTAAATAAAAATGATTATATTAAATATTGCTTATTTCATGATTTTTACAATTACTATTTGTTAGATAAAATGACCAGATGATGAAAAGATCGCTGATGAAATGACTGAGAATGAAATGACCGGGAAACATATATATATATATATATATATATATATATAAGTCATGTTGAGGCCTTTCTCTTGACAGCTAGGGGTTCTGGGAGAGCGCTGTAAGTTCCCCCAGTGGCGTTCGGGGCAAAGCCCCGATGTGAAAAGCGTTTTCTTGCATTCTTCACTGCAGAAACGCATTCTCCTGACATCTACAGCTCATTATTCATCATAATAAAAAGGACCTTTGAATGATGTTTTACTTCAACAATTTTCAGGCCATTACTAAATTGCTAATACAACCGATTAGTTCCTTGAAAAGATAAGATACCCCACATATTTGGATTAAGGCTTTGAGGATCGCTGCCGAAAAAAAAATTCGAAAAATATTTTTTTTTATAAAAGCTCATTTGTAAGTGATACATTTTGTTTAATAGGCATGTTTGTAACTTTGTTTTGTTACAGAACTATCATTCAAAGCTCTGAAGAAAAAATTTCGGAAGCGGGAATGGAAAGTGGTGGACCAATTAGATTTTTCTCTACTTTCTTCTTCTTCGTTCTCATTTTTCTGTTGGAGCGTTCAGATATACTGTGAGTTATAGTCACAAATTTATTTGTCCAATAGAAAAATATCAGTATGAGTAAAAATTGGAAAAAGGTGATTAGGAAAATATTTGGGTTCAGAACTCATCTCAATTGTTACTCTTATACTGAATAATTTCTTATGAATTCTAAATTTTTCAAAACAAAGTCTTTCTTAAAATAAGTATGATAAATTCATGTGAAATTACATAAACTCTGTCGGCATATTTGACTATTCTGTTTTAAAACGTCATGTTTTCGTCTGGAAAGGGGAGGGAACGGTAGAGTGAAAACGTTAATCCTTGCTCCTTTTTATAATTTCCGCTAATTGCATTTGGCATTTAAGAAAACGGGGTGGGGCGACTCGATATAAAAATTTAATTTATAGCATATATAAATCATATTGTTGACAGATTATTTTTTATTTAGTAATTTCTTAACTAATATACAAAAAGAAAAAAGCATTGGTTTGTTCGATGGGCGGAGGGCTATTGTATGTATCGCCCTTCCCACCTGGTACAACCCTTTTTCATTTTATCTTTACTAATAATAAAATGTGAGATTAGAGTGTGTGTGCGACTTAATATACAAATGGGTTCAAGTATCAATATGTAGCTAATATTATATAGATATTCAAACTATTTCGTTCACAAACTATGATTTCTCCATAAAAATAGGACCGCCCCTCCACTCAGAGGGCTAGAGTGGGGAGGGCAGTAGAAGCAATCGCCCCCCCCCCCCCCACCTCACCGAATCGGCCAAGATACCATAAGGGTAGCGACATAATATAAAAATTATATAGTGATTCAACTAATTTTGTTCACAAACTATGATTTCTCCATAAAAATAGGCCCGCCCCCCCCCCCTTCCCCGCTCAAAGGATTTAGGTGGGAATGGCAGTAAATGTATTCCCCCCCCCCCCCCCCCCCCCAATCGGCTAACAGGGGAATGACATTATAAGACATAATATATACCAGTCAAGTAAATTTTTTTCCATTGTTCCAGATACCAATAAAATAATGAATTACCAATAGTTATTATTATTAGTTATATTTTTTTAAAATGATTCTTGTGTTGTAAAATAAATAATTGTGCAAAATTTCAGCTTGGTCCGAGATTGGGTTTGATTTGATTTGATTTTAGGCACATCGGCACAATTTGGGCTTAAGGACTACTCTCTCTCTACATAACAAGGGCTAAATTCTATACAGTTAAATCATTAAAATCAAGGTCTATTTACAGTTAAAATAGTAAAGGTAGTAAAAATTTAATAATTAAGTAAAAATCTTTTGTTAATATTTTATGTTTACAATTTCATAAATCAGATCTTCGTAGACAACCCCACTTACCCGGATAAAGCCCAGTACCTTCCCAGGGTCGACATAATCTAATAGTGTTTTTAAGTTAGTGGCTCTAAAATATTTCTCCCTGGCATCCTGGTATCTGGGGCAATCAACAAGGATATGTTCCACGGTGAGGCGAGAGTCACAGTACTCACAAAGTGGGGGCTCGTCTCTCTTCAACACAAAAGAGTGCGTGATGTAGGTGTGGCCAATCCTAAATATGGACATGGTCGTGCTACCACGCCTTCTCAGACCCTTAGATGTGGGCCGCCACCTGACATCCGCCACAATCTGCCTAAGTTTGTTGTGAGTCTCAGCCTTCCATCCTTCCGTCGGCCACTCTCGATATATATATATATAGTTCGTCCATCGTGGTTCGATGATGACCACTTTGTCATCCAGGGGGCTGAGGACTTTGCACTGGGGTTTTATGCCTCCTCATGTGGCTGGTGAGACCTAAATGAGCCCGGAATGTTCGGCCGCACACTGGGCAGGTTATTCCAGCTGGAGCTAGTGTCGTTTGCCATGCTTTTCTTCTCTGGCGTTTTTCTTCTGCCAGCGTTGTTATTTTTTCCTAAGCAACCTGTGCGCCAGTTTTCACAGCGCGACGCCATGATGCTCTGCATTTGCCTCTGTCTCCCAGGTGCCTGGGTCTATGCTGAACGCCTTCAGAGAAACTTTGAAGGTGTCCCTGAAGCGCTTTCTTTGACCACCTTGCAAGCGCTTTCCTTCGCTTAGTTGGCCATACAAGAATCGTTTAGGGATGCGGTGGTCTTCCATTCTGTAGACGTGACGTGCCCACGCTCTTCGAAGGACTTCAGTATCTGGTATTTTGTCTTGCCATTTGACATTTAGTATTTTTCTCAGACATGTCTTGTGGAAGTGGTTCAGTTTCTTTGCATGTTTACTGTACACTGTCCATGTTTCTGAGGCATAGAACAATGTAGGGAGGATGACGGCTCTATAGACCCCTAGCTTTGTGGTGATACCACCTCTGTTCCAGACATTTTTAGACAGTCTGCCATAGGATGCACTGGCCTTGGCGATACGCAGGTCGATTTCACTATCGATTTTTCCGTTTCTGGAGAGTGTGCTGCCAAGATATGTGAATTTGTCCGCTGCGTTTATATCCTGTCCATTTATAGTGATGCTTGGATCCGAGTAGGCTTTCCCAGGAGCAGGTAGATTTAAGACTTCAGTCTTGTTTGTATTTATGGTAAGGCCAAAGTCTGAGCATGCTCTTGAGAAGTCACTGACGATGCTCTGCAGATCATTTTCAGAGCAGGCATTTAGGGCACAGTCGTCAGCAAAAAGCAAGCCTCTGATTACTGCTGCATTTGTTTTTGATTTTGCTTTAAGCCGCCTCGGGTTGAATAGGCCACCATCAAATCTGTATGATATATTTATCCCGTTGTTTTCTCTATTTGTGAATGCATCTGTCATCATAGCGGAGAACATGATACTGAACAGTGTAGGTGCTAGGACACAGCCTTGTTTTATCCCGTTTGATACTTCGAAGGGCTCTGATAGTTCTCCACTTTCTTGGACACGAGCCTTCATGCCATCATGAAATAGTCTCACCATGGTTATGAATTTTCGTGGACAGCCATACTTTGACATAATCTTACAGAGTCCTTCTCTGCCACTCTCGATAGGTGGCAGAGGCGATACTTTGTCTCAGGTCCGAGCAGGGAATTTGGGTTCCTGACACCGCATGATTTAGGGCTCTCTTTGCTTCTATGTCTGCGGCTTCGTTTCCCTCAATGCCAATATGGGAGGGGACCCAGACGAAGGTGACATCCCTATGGTCGGCTGTTATTTGGTCCAACAGCTTCAGGCTCTTATGCACCAATGGGATGTCAGTCTTCATCCGCCCCAAAGCTTACAATGCAGATTTGGAGTCGGAGCAGATTATAAATTTCCTCCTTTCTGATGCTTTAACGGCCATAAGTGCAAGCGATATTGCATGCAATTCGGCCGTAAAGATGGAGCAGCCATCGGGGAGTCTACGGTTTTGTTCCGAAAGGAGCTGGCACACGCGACCTTTCCATCCATTTTGGATCCGTCTGTGTAGATGGTGCCACAATCTCCGTAGCTCTCTTGCAGTTCCCTAAAGTGGACTTGTAGTATGCTTGGGTCCGTATTTTCTTTTTTGAAATTAAGGAGGGATAAATTTAATTTGGGTTTATTCATTAGCCAAGGAGGATTCTGAGGGGTTTCTATTATAGAGATTTGGTCAATGGGTGGGGGTAAATTTTGGATGGGTTCTCAAATTCGAAGGCCCAACGGCTGTATGACGTTAGTTGGAGATCACTTTATTCCTCTCCAGTTACCAGACCAGCCTACTGTTAATCATTCTTTTCATGGTTTTGCAGATGAAGCTTGTTAGTGCTATTGGTCGATAGTTAGCTGGGTCAGAGCCGTCTCTTCCCGGTTTAGGTATCGGTATAACTGTGGCTTTCCTCCAGCTGTTTGGGAAAGCGCCTGTTTGCCACACACAGTTATAGACCCCTAGCAGGACTGCCAATTAGGGTTCGGGAAGGTGATTGAGGAACTGGTAATGGATTTCATCTTCTCCAGGCGCTGTGTCATGTGACTTTGATTCGCCTTACTGTCTACCAAACCGCTCTAGCAGAAGTTTTGACATCCAGACTGCCGACAAAACTTCTCCAGGAATTCCTTTTGGCTGACCGTATGGTTTGTCTAGCCTTTGCTCTAGCTATCCTGAATAGCTGTAGGTTTTCCTGGAAAGGATTCTTTATAAATGCAGCCAGTCGTTTTTTCCTATCGCCAATAGCACTTAAGCAAGCATGTTCAAACCATGGTTTGCTAGGCCGTTTTGGATTTGCGGAGGTTAGGGGGACAACTTTCCTGGCAATACTAAGTAGCTTGCTAGCAAAGGTATCAGCTGGGTTCTGTTCATCGAGGATATTTTCTGTGATATCCTCGGAGCATCTTTTTTGGAATTGTTCCCAATCTGCCTTATTCAGTTTCCACCGCTGAGGTCGTCCCAATGAGGGGAGATTGTTAGTAATGATGATTGGGAAGTGACTTCCCCGTAGATCATTGCTAACTGACCATTTAAAGTCGTCCAGAAGTCCGGGGACGCATACGGTGAGGTCAATGCATGTGAGAGATCCAGTTCCTGGGTGCAAGTAGGTCGGTGATGCATCATTCAGTATGCATAAATCATGTTGGAGGAAGCTATCCTCCAGCATACGACCTCTTGTGTCAGTATTGTTAGATACCCACGTGGTGTTATGGGCATTGAAATCCCCAAGGATTATATAAGGCCGGGGGAGTTGTTTCAATAGGTCCTCCATGTCTTTTGGGTTTAATGGAGCGCCTGGTGGTAGATACAGGCTGCAGCAAGTGATAACCTTGTGTAGGGTTATCCTAGCTGCTACGGCCTGTTGTGTGGTCTGTAGTTCTACCCTCTCATGGGGGATGCTGTCCTTCATAAGGATACAGACTCCACCTGATGCTCTCTCTGCATCCTCAACATTCTTGCTGTAGGCACAGTTGCTTCGTAACCTGATGCTATCTCTCTGAAATGTTTCCTGTAAGCAGCCAGCTACAGGAGTCTCATTTCCTCATAATTGGCCTTGAGGCCTCTGCAATTCCACTGTACAATTCTGGAATCCATGGCTTATTCTAAATGACCTACTTGGAGAGGGTTTCCTTTCATTCCAGTGACCTTGGTATTTTTATTCTTGGGTTTGGATGGAGAGGAGGACAACACCCATTTGGGGGAATTTTTTCTCTCTGGAGAGGGAAGATCCCTCTGATTAGAGCGGAGGTTATTTCCTCCTCGCTCACCTCGGGCATCCTCTCTTCTTTGATTTCTCCCCTTAGGGAGTTGGTCAACCTCTAATTCGGTAGAGGTTGGGGTGTCTGCCTGGGTTCTCTGAGGAGAACCTGTGTCAGACATGATGTCTCCGGGTTCTTCCGGAGTGTTGGTTTTGACATGCTGCTCAGTCTCCATGCTCTCATCAGCGAGCACATAGAATCTGTTCTTTAGCATGACAACAGGGCTTTCTTGTCTCTTCGGAGGTATGTTCTTTGCCGGTGTTTTCTTCTGAGTTGGAGGAGGAGGAGGGGGTGGTGGGGTCAATGTGTCCGTCTGTGTGGCTATGGAACTTCCTATCTTAGCAACAGCCTGGGCCTAGGTCTTTGTCAAGCCGACTTGGCCCTTGGGTAGGGCCAATACAGCCGATTTCGCCTGGCTGAAGGTACATCCATTTCTTGCCTTGTACTCCTGCACGGCAACCTCCTGTTTCCACACAGGGCAGTCCTTGGAGTAGGCTGAGTGGCCAGCGTGACAACTTTGTACATTTGAACTGGGCTGTGCAGCCCTTGTCCTCATGACCCTCTCTAGCACATCTGGCACACACAGTGTTCCTCTTGCAGACTTGGAGCCAAAGTATTGTGTTGTGGTGGTTTATCCTCATATAGCCACCACTCAAACACCAGGATCTCTTTATCCCCCCTTACCCGTCGCAGTCCACGGCAAACGGACTGGTCTAGGACGTAGTGAGATTTTAAAGATAAGAAGACAAAGTGATGATCAATGAAGGCAGACTGAGGAAAAGAGGAGGCAGACACAATGATAGAAAAGAAGTAGGGCACTTTTGAGCTCCAATAGTGCTAAGGAAAGAGGGACGCAGTTTTACGTCATGTCTCGGGACGCCCGAGATTGGGTGTTGGAGAAATAAAATGTACAAACTTTTAACAGACAGACAAACAGAGTGAGTTGATAAAAGCTTTATAAATAATTTGGAAAACCCTGGCTACAAGAATTCCTCTTAAATTATATTTAAAAAAAACACCTGCTTTAGGTTAGTCAGAAAATTCCCGTTCCAACTATTTTGTTAAGACAAAAATATCATATGCTAAGAAACGCTTATAGAAGAAGTGAATCAGCCATGATAAGCCAATGAATTAATACAATTTATACTTCTAAATATATGAACGATTATACAAATAAGCCTAATACGACATCAAGATTGTAATCAAATAATATTGTAAAACAGTTTCATTTCATAAATCCTAAAAATGAGAATGAGTGACTCACCTCTTAATGTTATTAACAGTGGATGGGAAATCTTTGAGCAAGCTTAGAACAAACATTTCTGTCAAATGTTCAATACTCAAAGATGAAGTTTTCTGCGTTATACAAAACAGTTAATTTTGTAAATATAAAACCTTTTGAAAAACAAGTTTCTAGGTAAGTTTAAAATGAACTTATTTAATAATTGACAGCACATAAAAGTAGATGAATGAAAATGCTAGTACCATTATGTGAGGATTGCTTAAATCATTTATTTAATGTAGAATGATTGAAAATGATAAAGAGAAATTGCTCTATACCAAAAAAAAAAAAAAATAGATACATTTCACTTAAGTTCTCTCATGAACTTTCATGACTAGCCTCGTTCCATTATACTTATCTTTAGATTCATTATGCTTGGATAAAAGCCTGCCTAATAAGGCCATTTATCTGACGTATGTGTGACAGTTTGTTGTTGTGGATCTTATGATCTCGATTAGAAATATTTGAAAAATGCTAAAAATAAATTGTTCCTATACCTTTTCAATACTCTGTCTTGAGATAAAAAAAAAAAGAAAAGTCTCTATAAAAATAGAATTTTCCTTTAAAAAAAAAAGTCAGCTTTGCATCTTTGATTCTATTATTGTTCTAAAAATACCTACTTATCAAAAGTAAAGTTATCTTTCCGCAGTTGTCACTGGCTCTTTATTTTGTGTGCTTTTGATATTTATAATTATCCAAAAAAAAAAAAAAATAATAATTATTACTCAGTAGCCTTTGAGCTCATTAGCCTTGGTTAAGAAGGAAAACTAAGTTCATACCATGGCTGCTGTGCAGATTAATTCAACAATGGGAAGGGTTTTATGAGTCAACCAAGAAAAATAATCATGAATCTGTTAACCTTAGGCAGCAGAGAGTGCAACAGTACTTTCTGGTAGAAGTAGGCATAACAAATTCATTTCACAATAATAAAAAAAAGATGTTTTGGGTGAGTGATGACTGAAGTTTAGGTGATTGTTTGACAAAATTCTTTTCCTTTTATTTGCTTAGTTAATTATAGAAGTACTTAAAGAAAAAATACTTTTCATTTGTTCCTCCAACGTCAATACATTTAGGAAATTTCTTTTTGTTGTATACATGACTAAAAGAATATATTAATTTAGAATGCCAAAGCTGAGAATTTTAAAAAATTGGCTTATTTTACAGAATGCTTGAATTTCATGCATTTGCATTTACATAAGTAGGAAAAATATATAAAAAATATTACTAATGTTGCTTATTTACCTTAATGACAATAGGATTAACTGTACTTGGTACATCAAACAATTTATTATATGCTGCAAGGTCTGAAGAGCTCAGGTCCCTAAAAGAAAATAAAGAAATTAAGAAAAAACATTAAGAAAAACTTTTAAAGTTATGATAATGCAAAAATAGATCTACAGACCAGAAAAATAAGTGTTAGAGACAAAGACATTCCAATGAAAACAAATTTAGATGGTTTGATTGGTCTACAATTAAGCGTATCTACAGCATAACAAAAGTTTTCTTTCAAATTAGGAGTTAGAATATCCATACAATTCAAGACAGTGACAATGACTATTCCAGCTGGATGTGTACCTTGCTGCCCTAAGTGAGGTGCATTTGGCAGGACAAGGGTCACTGAAAAAGAGGAGAGATGGATACATGCTCTACTGGTCTGGGAGAGGTTCCTAGGAAAGTAGGCAAATGATAGTAGGCTTTATGGTCATACAAATTACAGTTCACACCAATTGAACCGATTATCTCACTTAAATTAAACTACCACAAATTTTTTACTGTCATTATTGTCTAAGATACCATCTAGTTGATAGAACCAGATGCCAAGGAAAAATTCTATGGTGTCCTAAGCATGTGGACTTCACAGAACTTCACAGAATAGATTGCAGTCTTGGTTGACTTCAATGTTCAAGTGGGAAGTGACTCCGAGGGTTGGGGTGATTGCCCTCCCCCCTCCTCCCCTTTAAATCACTCAATTTGTGTACAAAACAATTAACTTTTAAGAATATTGTATATACTAATTATTTATACTTTAACCAGATTTTAAATTATGTCGCCCCCTCTGGTGAGGTTTGGTGTGTGTGTGGGGGGGATTGCATCTATCGCCCCCACCCCTGACCATATTCCATTGACAGAAATTACAGTGAAAAAAATTAGTCAAATATCTATATAATGCATGCTACTTATTGATATTTTAGTCAGTTTTTTTTTTATTATGTTGTCCCCACTGTCGTATGTTAGCTGATTCTATCAGATGGAATGGGTCATGTAACACTTCCTTGTTTACATTCAACCCCCCCTCCCCTTTTCTGTAGAAATTATGACTTTTAAAGGCAAGAGTTTAATGTAATTTCCCAGGTTCTAACATTTTTATTCTCACATGAATTTCTTGCAATTATTTAAAAAAAGAATTTGTTTTAAAAAAAATTTAATTCATAAGAAACTTGTGTAAGTGGAATAAATGAGATGAATTTTGAGATTAAATCTGTTTTTCCTTGTCGCTTTGTCCTCATTAAATTCAGTGATGATACTGCCATAGTCGGTATTATTTCAGGAGACGAAACTCACTATTGAAGCTTGATAGAAGAGTTTACAAACTGGTGCACCGACAACTCTCTAGAACTGAATGTCACAAAAACTAAAGAACTTATAATAGATTTCAGAAAGAAAAAACAAACTATACATGAACTGCAAATAAACACAACATCTATAGAACAAGTAAAGGCATATAAATATCTAGGCATTATCATTAATAACAAACTTTCATGGGAAGACCACCTTGGAACTCTGACAAAGAAAACAGCCCAGTGACTATTTTTTCTATACAGACTCAATAGCTTTAAACTAAACAAGAAGATCCTAGATTCTTTTTACGGCGGACTATACAAAATCTGCTAACATACGGAATAACTTGTTGGCAAGGCAATGCTTCATCTAAACTGTTGCGACGTCTAGAAACCATCATAAAAAGGGCATCAAAAATTACACTCACAACATTACCACATTTAAAAGAACTTTTTGAACAAAAGTATCTAAGGAAAATGGAAAAAATCTTGGAAGACAACCGCCACCCGCTCCATCAGAACTACGTCAGGTTGTCGCAAAGTGGGTGGCTGCTGTCAATCAAAACAAGAACAGAGCGATACAAAAACTCGTTAGTACCTCACTCTGTCAGACTATATCACCGCCACTCGTTGATCAGGGAACATGAAAAGCATCAAGATGCCTGTGTGTAGTCGCTGAATGAACTCTTTATGTTGTGTCTGTTGTATTTATGTGTATTTTTCTGTTGGGTTGTCTTTATATAAGAAAAGAGTCCTTGTAATTACAACAAATTTCCGTAAGGAACAATAAAGCAGTCTTAGTGTTAGTCTAACCTTTTCTGAATCTTATACTTTTGTATTTAATAAATAGCTTTGGGTCTATAAGTCATATCTATGTCAGAGTAAACTGCTTCAAATACCGAAAATCAATAGTATAGTCTTTTTTTTATATTTGTTCTAGCATTAGCTTTTGCAAGACTAATTATGGTTATGTAACAAAATGAAGCTTCATACAAATTAATTACTGAAATATGAATGTCCTTTTAAAATAATATTTTTTAAGTCAATTTTTTCGGGAGTGACACTTAAATCATAATCAGCTTTTGAATATATACAGATGCATTTCATGTGTCAATCTAGTCTTGCAAGTTAATCAATATGGGGATATCATGATAACTTTTAATTTATTATTATGTATCATTGGCCTCCTTCAGTCATGTAACAACTATGGTTGATCTCGAACACTTTTTCATATGGCTGTAAAGCCCTATTTTGGAGAGACACTGAGTCCACATATATTGCATGTCAAGGTAGCTTTTGCTTTGGTGGTAGAGGAGCTGGCCATTTTCCATGTGGCACGCTTTTCTTCAAGAGTCAAGGCCCATGTTTTCTCGCTGTCTATAGCTTTCTTGGTCACCGTCTCTCTCCAACTCTTGCAGTCTAAGGCTATCTCTTCCCAATAGTCAGTATCAATGTTTATATCCCTTTTTATCACATCAACATAACAGAGGTGGGGGTGACCAGTTTTTCTTGAGCCAGGCTATCAATGGAATACTATTTTCACTGCTAATCCACAACACGTTGACTATTAGCACGAAGAAAACAAATGTTATGGGACCACCTGCTACAGCACCACCCTCCATCCTCATTGACGATAACAAGCTGGACGCCGTAAACGAATTCTGCTATCTGGGATCCACAATTACAGATGACCTGTCTCTAGAAGAGGAGATAAAAAAACGCATAGGGAAGGCTGCCTCAACCTTCGCTAGACTCAGGCCAAGAGTTTGGGAAAACCATAAGCTAACTACGGTGACCAAAATGGAAGTCTACAAGGCATGCGTTATGAGTACACCACTGTATGGCAGTGAATCATGGACCACTTACGCAAAGCAAGAGAGAAAACTGAACTCATTCCATTTGAGATGTCTCCGTAGGATCTTGAATGTCACATGGAAAGAAAAAGTGCGCAATACTGAGATCCTTGCGCGATCAGGTATTCCCAGCATCTTTACAGCCCTCAGACAACGCCGTTTGCGCTGGCTTGGACATTTTTGCCGGATGGAGGACAAGCGCATCCTGAAAGTCATCCTCTATGGTCAACTCGCAACTGGCACAAGAAAAATTGGTCACCCCCACCTCCGTTACATAGATGTAATAAAACGTGACCTCAAATCAGTGAATATCAATACTGACAATTGGGAAGACATAGCTCTAGACCGCAACAGATGGAGAGAGACAGTGACCAAAAAAGCTATGGACAGTGAAAGTACATGGGTCTCAGCTCAGGAAGAAAAACGTACAATCCGAAAAACGGCCTGCTCCTCTACCACCAAAGCAAAAGCCACCTTAACCTGCGCTATCTGTGGACGGGAGTGTCTCTCCAAAACAGGGGTCCACAGCCACATGAGGAAGTGTGCTCTGAGATGAACCATAGTCGTTCTATGACTGAAGGAGGACTGTAAAGATAGCTTTCTTGGTCACCTTCTCTCTCCAACTCTTGCAGTCTAAGGCTATCTCTTCCCAATGGTCAATATCAATGTTTATATCCCTTTTTATCACATCAACATAACAGAGGTGGGATTGACCAGTTTTTCTTGAGCCAGACGCAAGTTGCCCGTACAGAATGATTTTTGGGATGCAATTGTCCTCCATCCGGCGAACATATCCAAGCCAGCACAGGCAGCGTTGCCTGAGGACTGTAAAGATGCTGAAAAGGCCCGTTCTTGCAAGGATCTCAGTATTACACACTCTTTCTTTTCATGTTATTTTTAAGATCCTTTGAAGGCAGCGTAGGTGGAATGAGTTTAGTTTTCTCTCTTGTTTTGTGTAGGTTGTCCATGACTCGCCGTACAGTAGCGTGCTAAGAACGCATGCCTTGTAGACCTCCATTTAGGTTGCTGTGGTGAGCTTCTGGTTTTCTAGCGAAGGTCGATGTGGCCTTCCCTATGCGCTTTTTTGATCTCCTCTTCTAGTGATAGGTCGCCTTGAATTGTAGAACTGAAGTAGCAGAATTCGTTTATGGCATCTAGCTTGTTATTGTCAATGAGGATGGATGGTGATGCTGCAGCAGGTGGTCCCATAACATTAGTTTTCTTTGTGCTAATGGTAAGGCCATACTCTTTGCAAGCCTTAGAGAAGCAATGCTAATCCACCACGCGGTTGACAAATTCACTGAAGGCATATATCTGCATTCCAGATTCGATGGCAAACTTGTAAATATTGCTAGACTGATGGCCAAAACTAAAACCAGAACCACCCCCATAAGAGATATGCTCTTCGCAGACGACGCAGCGGTAGTGGCACACTCACAAGAGGAGCTTCAGTCATTTATTATTACACCTAGATATTTTGAATTTTTAGTCTGTGTGACTGGTTTATCGTGAATAAAGTATTGGTAAGTAATTTTTATTTGCTTTAGTTTTTTTTTGTTACTCTTAATAACTGGCATTTTTCTGGGTGGAAAGACATACTCCAATTTGATTCCCATTTCTGTAATTATTCTCTTTTTAGTGGCCCCCGAAAGGGGAAAAGACGCTATTAGTTTTGAGTGAAATGTTTGTCCGTCTGTCCTGTTTAGATCTTGTAAACTAGAAAAGATAGTGGAAATCTGACATCACAATATTTTAGACCATTCGAAGTTCGGATGCAACAGCTACTTTTTTCTTTTCTGAAAGCGAAAAAATCTAATTTTATAAATCACTTATGCAAGCAGTTTTTTCATAAAAATACACCACTTTTACAATTATAAAAAAAAAGTAACTTCCAATGGAATAGACAAGAAAAGACAGTGCATACTGTTAACGTCCTTAGGCAACCCCTGACATATCATCATTTGAACCCATAAGAAGGTCACGACCCACAGTTTTGAGAACCCCTGGTCTAGATCTATTACAAATTTAATTACATGACTGATCAAAACTAATTGATACAATTACACTTCATATTAGCTTTGTTTTTTTTAAGTTTTGTTTTTCTTGTTATGATTTATTGAATATTTTTTATTTTTGTGTGGCCATTTTCATTTATTTTAAAACTTTGGAAGAGATTTATTATTAAATTTATACATTTACTGCACTATAAATCTCCAGTGAATGTATGTATACTTCTAAAAGTTTCATAAAACTTTCATTTTCTAATTGATCTGAATATTTAATCTTCAATTAATGAAGCAATGTACTAGATTTTGCTTAAAAAAAAGGTAGAAATCGTTTGTAAATAGTTGGTACACAATATTACTTATCAATTTAATTTAATGTTATATGTTATATTTTTTTTTACATTCACATTCCATAATTAAAATAAAATGTTAAAACTTTACAATATGATAAAATATGTAAGTGTAAAGCTTACCTTAAGGGCCGGATAAACATGACATTATTTCTTGAATCTGAAAATCCCTGGGTATAAATATTTATTTATATGAATAAAATGAAATAATTAAACATTTTAAAAGCTTGCACTATTTCAGTGGTCTCTCCAGCTACAGAAACAATATCATTTTCCTTCTTTTCCCTACAAAAATCGATTATCATTTCTTTGTTTTTTTTTATATTTAATTATAAAAAATTATCTTTACAGTATTTTTCAATGTGTTCTATTTCTCTGAAATACTCATTTACATCAGAGCTCTCTGAGAGCAAGACAAGAAGAGCATCATTATCAGCGAATTTTGTGAAGGAGCAAAAAGGACTATCGGATTGAAAATCATTGGTGTACAAAATGAACCACTACTTAACTATGCATGCATTTGATATTACAACGAGTGTTATCAATCAAGAGTGGGATTTCTGACAGTACATATAAACAAGCATAATATATAAAAAATCCTATTTAAAAAAAACAAACTTATATGAAGGGGAAGAACTCTGTCCTTAAAACAATAATTACAATAAATAATTGTTTAAAGTATCAACTTTATCGGAGACTGCATGAGGAAGAAATAGCGTTAACAATTATTTTAGGAAATAAACCCAACAAATTTAGCCATATCTGTGGATACTGAAGTATTAGTTTCCATTGTTGCTATTTAACAAAATAATAAATTACCAGTAATTAATTGTCTAATTGGTTGGTTGGTTTTTAGCCGAAAGGGGAATAGACATTATTAGTTTTTTGTGATCTGTCTGTCTGTCCGTCCATCCCGTTTAGATCTCGTAAACTAGATATTATAGTATATTTTAGACCATTATGAGTTCTGATGGAACGTCTACTTTTTCTTTTCTGAAAGCAAAAAATTTACAACTATTCATGACAATTTACCATATTTTAACACATTTATGCAAAGAATTTTTTTTGCCAAAGATTTTTAAAAAAAAATTGTATTGCTAAGTTAATTAGGTTCTGTCATATTAACTACTACATTTATTTTTAAAAATGTGTACTTTTTTTTAAGAGAAAAAAATCTATTTAGTATGCATACAAGTGGAACATAATTTAAAACAACAATTTATAAGTAGTTTTTCATATTATCGCATGAACTGCAGTGCAGCATGGAAGGCATAAAACATTAAACTATTTTTTTTTTTTAGTGTAAATGTTTTTTTGTTTTTTTTGAGGCTTTCAATAACAGATTGACCCTTTACAAAACAATTAGATCAATTATATAATCATTATATGACATCAGTTAGGCCAGGTTCACCTATTTCTTAATCTGCTGGACCATTGGTGCACCAAAAAAGATATGTCAACCTTCTTTCTCCATTCTTCTCTGTTATTGGCCTTTGATAGAATTTCATTCTGATATTCTTTCTGAAAATATTGAAATCTGTCTTTTTACCTGCCTGGGTGGACCACTTCAGGAACCGATTCTGAGTTTGTTTTAAACACAAACTGCCTTTGTAACCTTGATTTTCTATTTATAAATTTGGTTCAGTGTTTTATGTATTATTTCTATGTTACTTTTTTTTCTTCTATACTAAAGTGACTCTAAATTTAGTGATTTTACCACTGGTATTTCTCAAATCAAATGTGAATATTTGTTTGTTATAAATTTACTGCTCAATTTTATTTCTGTTCTAGTTTCTTAGGTTTTCTTGAGTTGAGGCTGACCTTGTCAAAATATTGGAGAAATTAAGAGGTACTTTTCAGGATGAAAAACTAAACTAAATTCAGGCAATGAAACCAAGATATAAAGCTCAAACAAAAAAAAATGAAAAAGGAACTACTACTGTGAAGTAATGCTAGTAGGTCTTGGTATTAGCTATTTTAGGCAGTGAGATTAGCCATGACAAATTTATCTAAAAGAATATTTTGATCCCTATTTATACTGCCTAGGCTACCATTTTTAGTCTCTAGATATATAGGTACTGATGAATTCAAATAATGTAAATTTTTAAGAAAAATCGCTTTTGTATAGAACATCTTGCCTTGTCTTTTAAAAAAATAATTTACTTGAGAAGTGAATCAAATGTCTCTATTGGGGAATAATATGATCCAATTAGTAAAGGATGAATTAAGGCAAATATAATGCATGAGAATAAAATATGATACAAGGAAAGCTAATCTATCTCTTCTCAATGGGACAGTTTTTTGAGGCAATAAACATTGAGAAACAAAATCTGAAAGAAGGGGTATCTGGGTGAATGTTACCATCTTCGCTTTTTAAATGCATTTGTAAAAAAAAGTTGAATTTAAAAAACGTTGAACGACCTGAATTCAAACTTGTGGGCTAAAGCTTCCTCAAGCCAATGTGCCAGGGAAGTGCTTAAGAAAATAGAAGGTTTTATAGTTATCTACTGTTAAATTCAAACTTTTCTCTCTACAAAGTATAAAGGGGACTAATGCAACTTATACCAACACCTCAGTGAAGTACAATTTCTTTCCTTCATCCAAGATGCCAAACAAAATAATTAATTACAATTAGTTAATTGATTAATTAGTTTTTTTTTGTTTTTTTTTATGGATTCTTCTTTAGTCAGGTACTAAAAATAATTTTGTAAAATTTCAACTTGATTTGAGATTGGGTGTGGAAGAAATAACGTGTACAAAACTTTTACCAGACAGAGTGACTTGATATAAGCTTGTAAGCTTGTAAAAAATTTCATTTCCAAACTTTTATCAAAACTTGTTTAAATACTTTTAGGACAACAGATTACATGTAGCATACATACCCCATAGCATTTTTCCCTAAAAAATACTGATACACTGAAACTGATTAAATGTTCCTATAATCTTTCCTATAAAGTTTTGCAAATCTGCTATCATCCTCCTAAGTCCCAAATGTCATCAAGACATAGTCAAAACGTCAGGCATTGGAGAGTAAGGTCTATGATAAATATGCATATATAAATCATAAAAAAACTTAGAATTTAATTAAGCTTACAGTGCTCTGAGAAATCTGTGATCCCCTGCCCTGAGCCACACAAGACAGAACTTGAATAGCTAGTTTAGTGCAGTTTTCAGCTGTCAGTACTTTAGATATACCTAGTTCAGTAGCAATGGTCACAATCAACTGGAATCTTAAAATAAATAAAATAAAGCATTTTTTTAATTTAAAAAAAATAATATAATACAAAAATACATTGCTACTAAAAATATTTAAATGCCAAAAAAAAAAGGGGGGGGGGGGAAGATAAATTAAAAAAAAATAATTTTCAGACTAACATGACATCTGCAAGTAAGGAATTTTTTTCTTTTGTATAAACACACTGAAGAAACAAATAGTTGAATGTAATTTTTCTTAAGTTTAATGTCTTCAATTTAATAAATCAAGCAATGAACAAATTCACATAAATCACTTGAACAAATTAAATGAATAGTAGAGTAACTTGATTGAGAATGCATATGTTATTGTTAAACAAAGCACAGTGAATACAATTTTGACTATGAAATGCTGATGACCAACAACTCTGATAGCTAGCTTTGTTTTCTTTTTACTGTCTACTAAAAAGACTTCTGGATTGTTACACAATATTTGACTATTTCTATCTTTCTAAGTCTATCTAAATCTGACACTGCTATATATTTCAATATAACCTATTAACTTGGTCATTACACAAACACTACTTGATCCACATTAATGATCCATCTCTACCAGCTGACTTATGCATTTAAGCATGACACTAACTCAAGCCATCTTAAGATGCTTGTACACACTTATTACAAACATGTAGACCTAGACATTATAATTTATCTAACCCACATAATATTTGATTTTGTAACAATGAGACATGTTTTAGTTGCTATGTAAAACCAAAAAAAATGTACCAAAAGTGAACAAAATTAATGTAAGAAACAATACTAATGAAGTGAAAAATGAAATGTATTTTTAAAAAATTGTGTCATCAATGAAACAAAGTTCACATGGAATTATTTAGTAACTCATTGAATACGTGTTAACAATAAGTATGTGTATTTTATATTATTTTTATAGCTGATATCAACAGAAACAAAAAAAATGTAATTGATTGTATGAAGTTACAACTAGTACAAAAATACTATTTTATTTAAGTACCCTACATCTTGAAAGAGTATCTGCTAACACATTCATTTTTCCTAGTATGGTTTTGTCTGTAAATTGATTATTAGTTAACAATAAACTCTAACCAGTTAAGTAACTGTTAGTAATTTTTCTAGTGTTGAGAAATTGTAATAGGAGAAGAATGAATGGTTTACCTAATTAGTTTTCAGTAAAGTGAATAACACTTTCTCAATTCTGGAATTCCTGGTTTCTAGAGTTGACAGTAGAGAATAGAGTTCTGTAAAAAGTTATTAATTATATCTGCAGTCTTTTATAGTTCTGTTGAAAAGGTATCATGCTTACCTAACATTTCTTGATTAGGTTTGTCAATGTTGATGTAAGTGCAGTGTAGTTGGGTATGAACGCTCTGTCACTATCTTCACACTTATTTTTTAGTATGTTTATTATAAATGTTTTTCTGGATGACTCCTATTTACCGTTGCTTTGAATGATTCCTCAATGTTTTGATTTGTGAAATGACCAGTATATAGAAGACAAGTAGCCCTGTAATGTGTATGATGAAGCCATGTTATTCACTTAACTATGGCCTCCTTCAGTCGCGAAGCGACTATGGATCATCTTGGTGAGATGAATGCCTGGGCATTAGCTGTGGTCGGAACGATGTCGCCCACACATCAGTTCCCCCCTCTCCATGCAGCTGATGTATCCAAAGGAATGAAAGTGCCGATACAGTTTGGGGTCAGCGGCATCGCAGGTTCTGCCAGAGTGTAGCACTGGGTGCTGCAAACTGCCTTAGGGTCGCCAGCTCACTTAACTACTGTTTAGTATTATATCAGATGTTGTTGCTGTTGAAAAATCTTTGTCATATATCCACTTTTAGTGAGTAAGTATTTTTTTCTAAAGATCTTGGATTGTTGTAATGGAATCTAGAAATTTAGGCACTGGAAATTTAGGCCCCCAGTAATTTAAACACCTGGAAAATTAGGCACTCTTTAATAGCGACCTTTATTTTGAGCATAATTTTAACATACATTTTACCCTTAATTATGGACTTTTGGCTACATTATCAAAAATGAAACTATTACAATATCTAACTGTATTTTCAAGACAGAAAAACTGACAAAACTGGAAAAATTATTGTAATCATAAGAATGTGGGGAAAAAATGGTTCCTTATTAAGAGTCATTATATAATATTGTTACGAATCTCACTATCCAAGCTCTCTGCAAACTGCACCTTACACCACCAACTTAAAGAACTTGACAACTGGGGGCTCCAAAGTAACGTAACGCTTTAATGGTTGAATAAATAACAGCCAATACTGTACAATTGGCAACACGTACACTGTACAAATATCTTTCCGATAACACCGTACCGCCGTATCAACTCTTGCACTGGCCTCTCCGTCTCGTTCTGGGCTTGCACTGAGTTCAACAGTTCAGGACTGACTTCACACACTAGGCTCGTTGTGTCGGACTCGATCGCAGACCAAAATCAAGACGCCAGTTGTCTCAACTGTACCTGACAGTACTCCGCACTGAACCGTCGTAATGCTCCATACAAAACCACGCCGTTGAACTGTGCTGTAGTCAACCGTGTTCTGAGCCCTGTCGTAGACCTTCTGTCATGAACCGTGCTGTATTGATACCCTTTTCTCAACCGTCTTGACTGCGACACCTCCGCTCTTTATATAGAGTCCCTACTGGCCTTCTAGAACCGGAAGGAACATTGCTCGACGTTTCTAGCTTCATCACATAACTACATCCCTAGTGACGCTCCTGAGCTCTGTTCACGACGGCGATCCTTCCCAAACCGTCCTGTTGACACTCGACTCGGCTGACCGTCGTAACTCGTCACGGTTGACCGCTCGTCTAGTGCTGGCCTGGGGCGATTTGTGTCAGCTGACTACACTCACACCACAACCCCTCTCTGTGCCATCACCAGGTTTATAACAATATAGACATCACTGGATTCAGGGGAGGGATGGTAGAGATGATTACCCGCTCCTCTGAAGTAAAATTCATCAACTTATAAATCCTAAGTAAATGTAAGTTTAAGTTTGAGAGTAGGGTAGCAAATGTCACCAAAACAGTCCTTTTCCTTCAACTCAACATTAAATCAAAATATTATGATTATAGATAACTAGTTGGATCGGGGAGTGTTGACAACAAACTTAACCCTTAAGATGTACTTCTTTTTAAAGGGGGTCTTACTTTTTGAAAGGGGAGAGGTGGGGCAATAAAAATGATGTTCCTTATCTTATCTTATATAATACAGATGTTACTTCAAAAAAGAAGATGATTACGTCCTACGCGCCATGCATTTAGTCATGCATATTAAACAAAGACTTAAATTCTGCCAAGTCACTGGTTTTCTTGGGCAACCCATTCCATGCTCTAATGGCACTAGGGAAGAAGGAGCACTTGTACAAATTTGTCCTAGCATATGGGATGAGGAATGTGCTTTTATCTTTGAGTCTTTCAGAGTATTTTATTAAATTTTGTTTTTGTATTTGAAGATTATGGTTCAGTGTTTTATGTATAATTGCTACTTTACTTTTGAGTCTTCTGTCCTGAAGGCTTTCTAAATTTAGTAATTTTACTAAAGATGTTACTCTAGTCAAATGTGAATATTCCTTTGTTATGAATCTCACTGCTCTATTTTGTGTCTGTTCCAGTTTCTTAATGTTTTCTTGAGTTGAGGGGTCCCAAATGGAGTATGCATATTCTATTATTGGCCTAACCAAGGTTAAATAACATTTTAGTTTTATGTTCTTATTTGATTTATAGAAATTTCTTTTAATAAACCTTTATGCTTTGATTTTTTTATAGTTTCATCAATATGGGGATTCCATGACAGTTTTTTATTTATTATAACACCTAGGTATTTTGTGTTTTTAGTCTGTGTTACTGGTTTATCATGAATAAGATAAGTGGAATTAATTTGTTTTAGTTTTTTTGTTACTCTTAATAACTGACATTTTTCTGGGTGGAAAGACGTGCTCCAATTTAATCCCATTTCTGTAATTCATCTAATTCTCTTTGTAAAATTTCTGTATCTTGTGTTGTTTTTATTGTTCTATATATTATGCAATCGTCAGCGAATAATCTGACTTTTGTTCCTGAACTAATGCAATGTGGTAAATCGCTAATGTAAATTAAAAATAGTAGTGGACCTAAGACTGTTCTTTGAGGTACGCCTGAGTTTACTGTTATTGGTGTTGATTTAGAGCCATTTATTATTACAGTTTGTTCTCTCCCAATCAGAAAATCAAACAAATCAAGTCCGCCTTCTCTATCATTAATCAAATACATTTATTACAATTTAAGTTTTCACGAAGGTATGATTCCCCAATTCCTTGGATTTCAGTAAATTTTTTTTTGTTCTACAGAATGAAACAAAAATTAAAAACTGTTTGAATGAAAAAAAAAAGGTTTCATTCACGCATTATTAAACACACACACATAATAAAAACAACATTTGTCTCCCTAACTTTCCACACTGCCTAGTAGCCAGTGAAATTTGAAGATCTGGATTTCCCCTGTAAATCTACGAGAAAGAGAATTAGGAAAACCATATCTAGAAGAAAAAATTCATTCACCCCCTCCCAACCCAAAAAGTATGTGAAAAAAAATGTGTCCTGATGTATACATGTAGGTCTAGTGTGGTGATGGGCAAAAGTTGACTAAAAAGTTAGAAACTTTTAGTTTAACTAAAAAAAAATAATTAAAGCCATTGTTTAACTAAGAAAAAAAAGTTTAGTTAAAATCGTACTTTAATTAATTTTATTTAGTTACTAACTAAAAAGTTTAATTAAAATCTGAATAACTTTTCAACATGTGGTCAGGGTTGAAACGCACATACCTGTTTTCTGGTCATGTGATATCAATAACTTTGATTATCAAATAAAAATGATGCAGTTAAAAACTATTTAGTCAGTCTGCATTTGAAGAGGGTAAAGTAAGATGCTGGTAGAAGTTATGGGAGTAAATATTTGCAACTGAAAGTAGCAGTAAAAGCAGTATTATAAACGTTAAACAGTTTTTGCCAAAAACTTCTATGCAATATTACGAATGGGGTTGTTCTGACTTTTTTTGTGAGCCATGTGGTGTTCTTTAATTTCTGTTTATAGTGGGAGTCTGATTATTGAGTTAGGTCAATATTATATAAATTTCGTTGTTTTGATCAATTCATTGCGGCAAACAATAATTTTTTAACTGAAGGAACATCAAGTACACCCTTTTTATAGTCTTAAGACATATTATTTAGATCTTAGTCTAAATCAAAAGCTAGGCCTATATAGATCTAAAAGCATTAGGTTAACCAACTATAGAAAAAAAAATCTTAATCCACACCCTCTCTGTCCAACTGATTTTAACAACCTGGTCAGGTAGACATACAGATATAGGCCTAGTGTACTGTGCGTGTGTAGTTGATTATACTACAAAACTATCCTGTATTTTTTTCATTACGCGTTATGCAACAGGACAAGAAAATAACACACTGGCAAGCGTGGCTAGTCAAGCATGTTCATAGATATATCTTAACAATAAAATAATTACACACCCTCCCTTCCCAGAAAGTAAATAGACTGATTTTAACAACCTGGCCAGATAGACAAACACGTGTAGGCCTACATAGTGTACTGAGTTTGCAGTCCATAATGACAAGACCACCCTGTTTTTTTTCCTTGCGAGTTCAACGGTTATGCAATAGTGTTAGTTGTATATTTAGTGGTCAGACAAGAAAATAGCACATTGGCATGGTTAGGCAAGCATATATTTTACACTATAAAACTCCAACGAATTTGTTTCTAAATTTAACTCTTTCTCTCCTAACTGACGATGCCAATGTTGATTTGACTCCCATTTAACTGAATTGGCTTTTGGATTTATAAACTTGAATTTGTGCTGTGCAAAAAGAGCATGCATTCTCCTACTATAATGCAATACCAAATATAACATTTTCTGATAACAAACAAAAAGGTTATTAAAGCTTAATCATAACAGAATAGTGAAATACAAATGAGCTGAACAATACTATCGAAATGAGAAAAATAATTAAGGAGAGAAGTGTTAAAATACTAAATTTATATTATTTAATAAGATTTTAAACTTTACCGGTATAGGTAAGATTTTCCATTATATAATAAGTTCAGTTAATATAATTTAAAAAAAAGAGTACCATTCTTTTCTAAAGGTTTTAATTCAAGGCAAAAGTACAAGCACACATATTTATTTAGACATCTTTTTTTAAATTTTATTGTGCATTAACGTTTATGTAAGAAACATATTCTTCATTACTGATTTTATTATGGATAAATATTTCTACAATGTTAAAAGAATAAGATCGGACTGATTATATCTATATAGGTTTAGTTCAAGCCCCCCCTCCCCCCCCAAAAAAAGAAAAAGTTTGTATAGTTTAATTAATTTTCTTTAGTTTAGTTTAACTATATTTTGAAATTCATGATAAAATTTTAGTTTAATTACTTAATTTTAGTTGAAAACTAGTTTTAGTCTAACTTTTAAAAGTTAGTTTAGTTCCTATCACTAGTCTAGTGTAAAGTGTATAGACGATGATGGTCATGACTATTGTGCATTTTTTTTTTCCTTATGCATACACAAAAGTCATTGTTTTATGTTGAATGTCAGGCAAGAAAATAACACATTGGCATAGTTAGTCAAGCATGTAGATCTATCCTAACCTTACAGTTACAGAGGTCTAAAGTTTCTTAACACTCCAGCCTTTGGTTACAAGATGTAATAGTAAAGTCTTTTTATGACAGTTTTTACTTTACTAGTTTTTCCATTATTTAAAAAGTCAATAGAATTTTAAAATGAAAGTAAACTATTTTTTCTAAGGTTTTAATTCCAAGCAAAAATATACACATCATACTAAAACATATGTAAGAAGCATCTTCCTTATAACTGATTTTACTTTGGAGAAATATTTCTACAATGATAAAAGAATTATATTGAACCATAGGCCTACTACAGCAGGATAGATTAGCTAGGCCTAGATTAAACAAAGCACACAAAAAATGTAAGAAAAGTTCTCAAAGTTTAATTACTTTCTTTAGTTTAACATTTTTTTAAATTGCTGATTAACTTTTAGTTCAATTACTGTATTTTTAGCTTCAACTTTGCTATATTTTAATTTTTTAAATTTAGCTAAGTTACTATAACTAATGAAATATAATTATATACTCGTAGTTTGTGTGGCCAAAGGTCATACTAGTAGGCGTGTATAATGTAGGCCCACTAGCCCCCTAACTGAGATTTATCTCCAAGTAAGCAAACTCAGTTTCCTCCTAGTATGTGATGTCTAGACAGTGTCAACATGTTGTCTTAATGTGGTCATCTGTCTATCTATAGACTCAATGTGATGGACTAAACAAATGCTTTCTTGTTTAGCCTTGAAAAAGTAGGATCATTCTTTTGTTATTCTCAAAATTTTTCATTGTTGAAGTGTGAAGGAATGTTTGTATTGTATCATTTCGTAATGACTTATTTTTTTCGTTAACATTGTCAGCTGGTTTGTTTTAATTTCATTCATCCTGTAGTTTTTCTGCTTCTTCTTTTCTCTTGTCATTGATCTAGTCAAGACTATGTTGCATTTTCAACTAAATTTATGACATTAAACCAGTCTGATAGATCTTGTGAAAAATCTTGTGCCCCTTTTAACTTACAGATTAACAAGTCAACCGGCAAATTTTTTTATACTAAGGTGTTTACATTGTCATTGAAGAAGTGTGTTGTCGTGTTACAATGTTGCCTGTGTTTTGGTAAGGCTTAACAAATGTTTGACTACGACAGATGTGCTTAAAACAGGTACTCATTTGACTTCCAACCAGACATTGGTAAAATTTCAGACCTTTTGTTATATATATATATGTACTTTGCCCAACTCATATTTTAGCTGTCAATTTCACCTCCTGGATAAAGCCCAGTACTTCCCCATGATCAATTTAATCTAACAGCGTTTTGGGGTTGTTTGTTCTAAAATATTTCCCTCTAATATCTGAGGCAATCAAGGATGTCCTCTACAGTGAGGTCAGAGTCACAATAACCACACAGTGGGGCCTCCTCTCCCTTTAACACAAATGAGTGTGTGATGTAGGAGTTGCTTATCTTAAGTCTGTACATGGTCACATTTCCACATAATGTGAGACATCTGCTACAATTTGTTTCAGTTTATTGTGGGCCTCAGTTTCCCATCGATCCTGCCACTCTCGATAGGAGACAGACATTTTATACCAGGCCCAAGCAGGGAATTTTGGTTCCTGTCACGAAAAGAAGTTTGCAAACAAAAGTTCATTTGAGTTTTCCCACCAAATCTGAGAAACATTTATTTTTAAATTAATTATTTTTTTCTTTTCTACCCAGAAACTAATTTTTCTAAGATTAATCTCCCCTCGTAAAGACTAAAGTACTGGCTTTAATGGGACAGAAATCGACTTAAACAATAACTAGCTTCTCTATGGTTAGTTTTAATTTTTTGCCTCTAGGACATAACCAACAACACATTAGAAGCTGCCCTAGCAATAATCACAGCTGCATAATAACTATTCACACACACACCCTCCCCAGGTAAGATACACTCGACCCTAAAATAGAGTCGCACAGGCTGGATAGAGACATATTTGTTTAGGTTTCTATTTATGCGTTAGTAGACGATTGAAAACAATAAATATATCTGACGACTGAAATCTTCAATATTTAGTTACACGTCCTCTTTAACGAGATTTCCTCAGGGACAAACAGGCGGGTGGAATACCTTTACTATATTTATTTTATAGCAATGTGTATGTACACAACCACGTTCCCAGTCATTACATTATTATATTATTACTTCTTTACCCATAAGCATTGTGTTATTTTATATCGATGCAATTTCTTCATACGTTATTTCATCAATGTAACTGCGGCTGTCTGTATTTGAAACCATAGTTATATGTTCCTTTATTATATTATATATATTACATTTTACCCATTTCTGAATTTTAGTAATTAATGTGAATCTGAGTACTATCTAAGAACCTAGTTCACCGTGCTATAAACTCAAAGAGCGCATGTGAGATGAATTACACACCTGACACCCATAGGTCTACTACCATGCCCTATTGTTACTATTACATAAATCAGTAATAATTAAGGAAGATGTTTCTTACATACGTTCTTTGCACAAATAAAACAGATATGCATGTGTGTGGGAGTGTAAATTTTTGCCTTGTATTAAAACCTTTAGAAAGACTAAGACGACTAAGACTGCTTTATTGATCCTTATGGAAATTTGTTGTGATGACAAGGACTCTCTTCTCATATACAGACAACACAACAGAAACATGCACATAACTAGAACAAACACAACATAAAGAGTTCATTCAGCAACTACACACAGGCATCTTGGTCCTTTTTATATTTCCTGATCGAAGAAAACTAATCTCATTAATTCTATTGACTTATTAAAAAGGAAACAGCGATGAGTAATGAAGGCAGACCGAGGTAAAGAGGACGCAGACACAATGAAAAGAAGTAGGGCACTTTTGAGCTCCAAAAATGCTAAGCAAAGAGGAGTGCAGTTTAATGCCATGTCTCAGGACACGCAATTGGGCACATCTGAGCCCCAAAAGTGCCAATCACATTTGAACTCCAAAAGTGCCAAACAAAGAGGACCACAGTTAAACGTTATGTCTCAGACACTGGGTTATGAAGGCAGACTGAAGTAGAGAGGAGGCAGACATGATGACAGAAAAGAAATAGAGCACTTTTGAGATTCTAATGTGCCAAATAAAGAGGAGTGCAGTATTAATTTTTATGATTGCCGCATTTCATATATGTTGCGTGCTCTATTGATTTTAGTTTTTGTGAGTATACTTCTTTATATTTAGGAAAATACACTTTTGCCCCTCAAAATACACATTTTTCTTTTTTATCTTTCTAAATATAGATGTTACTTATAAAAAGAAGATGATTACATCCTACGTGTGTTCCTAGGTGAATCTAGTCATGCATGTTAATCAATGACTTAAATTCTGCCAAGTCATGGTTTTCCTGGCTGCCTCAGGCAACCCATATTTGCTCTGATAGCACTAGGGAAGCATATGGAACAAGAAATGTGCCTTTATCTTTGTGTCTTTCTGAGTATTTTTTGTATTTCAAGATTATGGTTTATTGTTTATGTATAATTGTTACTTTACTATCCTGAAGGGTGATTTTACTAAAGGTGTTGTTTGATTTTTGATAGTTTCATCAATATGGGGATTCCATGATAGTTTTTCATTTATTATAACACCTAAGTATTTCAAGTTTTTAGTCTGTGTTACTGGTGTAAGGGATATATGTGGAAGTTGTGATTAATGTATTTCTGCAGTACCTTGCTAATAATCCTAGATACTTATAGTATATTACATATGCAAGTACGAACAAGAAACATACACCGTCACAAAAGGATCAATGCACAGTAGCTATAGCTAAGTTCACTCATGATGAAATAGAATAATGAACTTTAATACAGAATGGGTCAAAGTCGAGTCAGTAACAAAATTTTATGTTATCCCTTTGAGAGCCTAGTGGTAACTGTCTTAACAGTCTACATCAATAATCTCTAACCCAATACCTATGTCGTAACTAAAATGTCACTTTAAAGTCTGTCTACTATAATGCGTTTCTAAACTAAACTAAGCGTCTAACACTGGTTAACCATGAATAAGATGAAGTGGTTTTTATTTGTTTTAGTGTTTTTGTCACTCTTAATAACTGACATTTTTCTGGGTGGAAAGACGTGCTCATTTCTGTAATTCATCTAATTCTCTTTATAAAATTTCTGTATCTTGTGTTGTTTTAATTGTTCTATATATTATGCAATCATCTGCAAATAATCTGAACTAATGCTATTTGGTAAATCATTTATGTAAATTAAAAATAGTAGTGAACCTAGACTGTTCCTTGAGGCACACTTGAGTTTACTGTTATTGGTATTGATTTAGAGCCATTTATTATATTGTAATTAAAAAATCCTGAATCCTGAATGTTTTAATTTTTTAGGCAAGCTATGGTGGTGAACTTTGTCAAAAGTCTTAGAAAAATCTAATAAAATTGCATCGTTTTGCTCATTATTATCTAAATCTTTTGAAAAATCATCAATTGGTCCTGATAGTTGTGTTTCACATGATCTATATTTCCTAAAACTATGTTGGTATGGAGAAAGGACATTGTTTGTCCAAGTGTTTTATATTATGTGTTCTAGGATTTTACATGTGTTTAGTTTAGAAACGCACTTTAGTAGACAGACTTTGAAAGTGATTTAGGTATCGGGTTAGAGATTATTGATTGCTGATCTGTAGTTTCCTGGCTAATATTTTTCTCCTTTTTACAGTCCCTTGGTACTTTGCCTTGCTTAAGAGATGCCTAAAAAGGATTTTGAACACTGGTGCTACCTTAATTTTTTGAGTAATCTAGCCAAAGTATTACCAGGTCCAGATGCTTTATTCAGTTAAATTTATGCTAATAGTTTTTGGATTCCCTTTACTTATACTTCTAAAACTCCTATGTTATATTTGTTTCAAATTTAGTAATATATGTTTTTGTCTACTTAGGCTGAGAATGCTGAAGCAGTGAGTGATCGTTAAATGAACTTATGTGTTACCCGTGCTTGTAATTGTGCTAGTATTTGTAATCGTGTTCGCATTATCGTAGTCTGTGAATCGTGACCAGTCTGTACTGTGTTATTGTGTATCAGTCGTGTTGTATTGAAATAAAGCCTTGTTTCTAAGGTTATGAATTGATTTAGTATATTACAATTTATTTCAATAAAACCATTCTTGAATGGACAAGTTTTTGCGTCCTAATAGACTGGATGCTGATGCTAGTTCAACTAATGCTTCAGTTACATGGAAACATTGGATTTCTTGTTTTGACAGATTCGCAACGAAGGTAGGGGCTAGTGAAAGCGAACAGTTTGACCTGCTATGCAACTTTGTGTCTCCATCCTTATATCAGTATATTTCTACCTGTTCTAAATACTCAGAAGCAAAATCTATTCTTGAGACTTTATTTGTGAAGGCCCCTAATGAAACATTGGCCAGACATTTGCTTGCAACTTGCAAACAAGAAGTCGATCAAAGTCTTGATCAATTTGTACACAAGCTGAGAGTGATGGCCAGAGATTGTCAGTTCCGAGCTGTTAGTGCTGACAAAAATGAAGAGGACGCCATTCGCGATGCCTTTGTTAGCGGCATGCGTTCGAGTGTAATTAGACAGAGCCTACTTGAGAAAAGATCCCTTGACTTGAAAATGGCTTTAGATATTGCCAAGACACTCGATATGGCCCAAAAAGAATCTAGTTCGTTTAGTATTCCTTCTCAATTGGTAGAGTCATCTCTTTCGTCATCGGCAATCTCAACCGAAGAAATGGTGGACTCAGAAACAATCGCAACAGTAAATACTAAATGTTTCTTTTGCGGAGGTAGTCGGCATCTCAGAGCGAAATGCCCTGCCAAAGACTGCATGTGTCATTCTTGCGGGAAAAATGGACATTTTTCGGAGGTTTGCAGGTCTCGCAACACACCTATAACCAAAACAAAAGTCAAAACATCTCCAAGCCACGAGATTAAAAGACAATCTTGTAAAGATTGTAGCTGCATTAAGGACTCTACACATCTAACATCACTAATTGCTATTCGTCTGTACCTGGTTTAACTAAATCAGCAGTACACATCTCTGTAAATGGCGTGAACCTAGAAGCCCTAATTGATACAGGTAGCGGGGAAAGCTACATTTCTTCAAACATACCAAGAGAGTACAATTGGTCAGTGACACGTTCAAAGCAAAAAATTTCTATGGCGTCATCTCAACTGTCAAGCGTCACAAGAGGCCACATGTTTGCATCGCTAAAATACAAAGGGGAAGTTTACAATCAATTCAAACTTTCGTTACTAGATGAACTTTGCAGTGACGTAGTGCTTGGGTTAGATTTCCTCGCATTACACAAAGAACTGATAATTCAATTCAACGGTGGTCGACCTGCATTTCATGTTTACTCGCTCAATGCTGTTAAGGTAGAGGCACCACAATTGTTTGCAAATTTATCCCCTGATCGCAGATCTATTGCTACTAAATCTCGTCGTTACTCCTTCCAAGACACACAATTTATTAAAGCTGAAGTTGAGAAATTGATACGAAATGGTATCATTGAACCTTCCATATCACCTTGGAGAGCTCAAGTCCTTGTCACGACCAATGAGCGGCACAAAAAGCGAATGGTCGTTGATTATAGCCAAACTATAAATAGATTTACTTACCTGGACACTTACCCCATGCCAAGAGTGGATGAAATGGTGGAGAAAATTTCCAGGTATGAAATCTTTAGCACATTGGATCTGGAGAGTGCTTATCACCAAATACCTATCCAATACACAGCTTTCGAAGCTTGCGGTAAACTCTACCAGTTTTGGGGTCACTAACGGTGTAGCTTGCTTCCAGAAAACCATAGACACTATTATAGAAAAAGAAAAGTTGTCTGACACGTTTGCCTATGTCGACAATGTAACAATATGTGGTACTGATGTAGACTCTCATAACAAAAATCTGTTGCATTTTCAGAAGGTAGCTCTGGAATACGGAATAACTTTCAACGAAAGTAAAAGTGTATTTGCTACTAGAAGGTAAAGCTGCTTGGATATGAAATATCCAAAGGACATTTGAAGCCGGACCCTGATAGATTTCAAGCTCTGTGAGATTTGCCACCTCCAAAAGATCTGAAGTCTCAGAAAGGGATTGTAGGACTTTTGGCATATTATGCTCACTGGATACCAAATTTCTCCAACAAAATGTATCCTATAATGAAAAATCAAATTTTTCCTGTACCTACAGAAGTAAAAACAGCGTTGGAAGACTTGAAAGAAGAATTGCAGAAAGCAGCAATTTTCACCATAAAGTATGACCATCCTCTAATTGTGGAAACTGACGCTTCTGACATCGCAGTAGCAGCCACTTTAAATCAGGATGGAAGACCTATTGCATTCTTCTCTAGAACTCTTTCAACTAGTGAAAGGCATCCATCTGCCATAGAGAAAGAAGCAACTGCAATAATTGAAGCTATAAGCAAATGGAAGCATTATTTGTGTGGCAATCATTTTACCCTTATTACGGACCAGCGGTCTATTTCATACATATTTAAAGACACTCATGACAAGAAAATTAAAAACGATAAGATACAAAGGTGGAAATTGGAACTGGCAGGCTTCAAGTTTGATATACAGTATAGACCTGGGAACGCCAACACAGCAGCAGACACCTTGTCTAGAGGGCACTGTGCAACCATGACGAAACAAAGTAGCCTGAAGACGTACCATGACTACCTGTGTCATCCAGGTGTCACTAGACTTCTACATTATGTCAGGTCAAAGAACTTACCCTTCTCTGTTGAAGAGGTCAGACAGACCATTCAACAATGCAGAACCTGCAATAGAATTAAACCGCAATTCTATAAGGAATTTGCAGGTACGTTCATAAAGGTCACACAGCCGTTTGAAAGAATTAGTGTTGACTTTAAAGGTCCTTTGCCATCAGCTACTCGGAACAAGTATTTATTATCAATGATTGACGAATATTCGCGGTTTCCATTGGCTTTTCCCTGTCCTGATATGACATCTAAGACAGTGATAAAGTGCTTCGACCAGTTATTTTTCCTCTTTGGAACACCCAGTTACACCCACTCTGATAGTGGCACATCATTTATGTCCACAGAAACTACAGAATATCTACATTCTAAGGGCATAGCCACTAGCAGGACAACGCCCTACAATGCAAAAGGAAATGGGCTAATAGAAAAGCTGAATAAAACATTGTGGCAGGCTATTTTATTAGCATTGGACTCAGGGAAGTTGGAACTATCACAGTGGGAATCTGTGTTGCCCCAGGCACTTCATTCAATTCGATCATTACTGTGTACTTCTACAAATGAAACTCCACACGAACGGATCTTCAAATTCAACAGAAGATCGCCAACGGGAACATCCTTGCCTACTTGGCTACAAAACCCAGGGAAGTATTACTAAAATCACCTGTAAGATTTTCAAAATTTGACCCATTGGTACAAGAGGTTGAACTTATTAGCTGCAACCCACAGTACGCCCATATACGATTTCCAAACGGCCGGGAAGAAACAGTGTCGCTTAGGCACCTGGCGCCGAAGGAAAGTTCCATGAACGACTATTTCGAATCAGAGAACGGTATTCTGCCTCAAGAGGTCGGTGACTCATTGGATCTCTCACCAGGGAGTCACTACGTGCCTGAAACTATCAGTAATTCCCAGAGTCCCACCCCAATGATGTACAACCAGCCAGAAGTCATCAGTGACTCACAGGGGAGCCACCCAACGCCAGAGGCCAATATTGACTCGAGTCCTGTACACAACAGTTACGACTTGCTCAGGAGAAAAGTCTACACCAGAGATACCTCCGGATCCTTCCCTTCATACGCATGGTTATAACCTAAGACCCAGAAAGAAATAAAGGAGGGGTGAATGAAGTGATTGTTAAATGAACTTGTGTGTTACCCGTGCTTGTAATCGTGCTAGTATTTGTAATCGTGTTCGCATTATCGTAGTCTGTGAATCGTGACCAGTCTGTACTGTGTTATTGTGTGCATCAGTAGTGTTTTATTGAAATAAAGCCTTGTTTCTAAGGTTATGAATTGATTTAGTATATTACAGTATTTATTTAGGATGTTAGCTTTAGTTTCATTATCATTATGTGTTAAATTATCTTCTTTTAATGATGCTACTCCTGTTTTTCCATTTTGAGACCTGGGAATACATATATCTGTTTCAGAATGTAGACATATATATATATATATATATATATTAAATATTTATTTATGTTTCATTAGGTACAATAAATAATTGACCTGAGAACCTTATATTATTTTTTGTTATGCCCCCCTCAGTCACAAAGCAACTATGGATCATCTCATGGAAATGAGATGAATGCCTTGGCATTAGCTATGGTCAGAAAGATGTTGCCCACAAAGCAGTTTTCCCCCTCTCCACAGAGCTGATGTATCCAAAGGAATGGCAAGTGCCAATATAGTTTGGGGTCAGTGACATCACAGGCTCTGCCAGGGTGTAGCATCAAGCGCTGCAAACTGCCTAAAGGTCGCTGGCTCCTGATCTTTACTTAGGTTTGACTCCCAAAGCAATACCCATGATTGGGTATAGCTGCAAGTTTTCCTTTTTCTAGGTGGGTAGCAATCCACGGCTAATGAGACAATCTTGCCCGAAGCTTACTGGTTAAGGCATCTGAGAATTGGTGTAAGAAATAGCATGAACAAAACCCCACAAATTTAGCCATCACTCTAATTCTAAAGGATTAAGTTTAAGTTTTGAGTTTAGGCCCATCGGCACAATTTAGGCCATGTCGTGCCCGTAATCTTTTGATTACCAGTAATTAATAGACTAATTGATTAATTTTAAAAAATTGATTTATGTTTTGTTAGGTAAAATAAATAACTATGTAAACTTGATCCGAGAATGTGTGGGAAAAATTTGTACCAGACAGACAGACTGACTGAGTTGATATAAGCTTTGTAAAAATTGATTGTATTCCTAATAATTTCAAAATTCTGAAGTTTCTATTTACCTTAACTGTTTAATAAAATCTTCAAGGCTAGTCAAAGAAGAAATTCTGGAAAGAACAGATTTTAATTCACTTGTTTCAACATTTGGAGGAAGTGGTATGTTGGAAGTAATAGCTTTAACAAAGAATGATCCAGCAGTAGTCTCTGATCTCTTCTGATTTAATGCCTGGAGATAAGCAAAAATAAATAAAAGAATTGTAAGGGTTTTATAAAAAAAAAACAGTTAAATAAACTGAGTGTATAAATCATGTGAAACAGAAAATAAAATTCCTTTCTTTACACTACTAAGTTTTGTAAGCTCTAAAAGGAAAAAAAATGTTTTCACAATAATATTAAGCCTATAACATTTTATGAAAGTACAAGAGAAATATTTGGCATGCAAGCATCTGGTCTGTAGAAATAGAAAAACAATATTTATAATATTAAGATGTTATTCATCACAAAAAGCCCACCACATGGTGTTCCATGGAAAAAAAAATTAATTTGAAGGAGCTCAAAATTCTTTTGAGTCTAGTAGAATTTTTAGGATTTTAGATTTTACGCCCTAAAGTGGGCTTGTAGTGTGTTAGGATCTGTATTTTCTTTTTAAAATTAAGGAAGTATAAATTTAATTTTGGTTTATTCATCAACCAAGGTCTTTGAGATTTCATTTTGGAGACTTGGTTAATGGGTGGGGTTTAATTTTAAATGGATTCTCTCATTCGAAGGTCTTTTCACATTAGGTGTTCAATTGTATAGTTCTACATTGGTAGGGTAAAATATGGAGTCGGAAGCATTGTTCGTGGGGTTGGATTTTAATTTTACTGTACACTGCATTGCAAGCTTTTTCATTCTGATGTCCATAGAGAGTTCTCCAGCCTCTCATGGAGACTTGGGATTGGTGATGTACGAAATGCGTCAAGACAGAGCCACAGGGCAGCATCTAGTATGGGCTCTAGTATTTTTAGGTATGATTTCCTAGCTGCTCCATATATTATGGATCCATAGTCGGATAGGATCAGACTCTGATATAGCAGCAGCAAGGTATCTCTGTCAGCTCCACAGAATGTATTGCTGAGTTCTTAAATATGGGAAGAAAATTAAATTTTGAATCTAGGGTAAGGCCTAAAAATTTAGTGGTTTTAACAACAGAGATCTTCTTTTTATCCAAAAATAAGTCAGGGTCTGGATGTTTGGGAAAGCGCAGTTATACACAGTTATAGATTTTTAGCAGGGTTGTCAATGATGGTTCAGGAAGATGCTTGAGGAACTGCTAATAGAATCCCTTTTGGCTGACCGTATGGTTTGTCTAGCCTTCGCTCATGCTATCCTGAATAGCTTTAGATTTTCCTGATAAGGATTCTTCATAAATGCAGACATTTTTTCTTATCGCCAATAGCACTTTTGCAAGCTGTATCAAACCATGGTTTTCTAGGCCATGGATTTGAGGAGGTTAGGGGTACAACTTTCAAGTAGCTTGCTAGCAAAAATATCAGCTGGATTCTGTTCATTAAGGATATTTTCTGTAATATCCTCGGAGCATCTTTTTTGGAATTGTTCCCAATCAACTTTATTCAGCTTCAACCGCTGAGGTCCGCCCAATGAGGGAAGATTGTTAGCAATGATGATTGGGAAGTGATCACTTCCCTGTAGATCATTGCTTACTGACCATTTAAAGTCATCCAGAAGTCTGGGTACGCATACGTGAGAGATCCAGTTCCTGGGTGTAAGTAGGTCGCTGATGCATCATTGAGTATGCATAAATCATGGAGGAAGATATCCTCCAGCATAAGACCTCTTGTGTCAGTATTGTTGGATCCCCACATAGTGTTATGGGCATTGAAATCCCCAAGGATTATATAGGGCTGAAGGAGTTGTTTCAATAGGTCCTTCATGTCTGTTGGGTTTAATGGAGAGCCTGGTGGTAGATACAGGCTGCAGCAGGTGATAACCTAGTGTAGGGTTATCCTAGCTGCTACGGCCTGTAGTGTGGTCTGTAGTTCTACCCTCTCATGGGGGACGCTGTCCTTCACAAGGATACAGACTCCACCTGATGCTCTCTCTGCATCCTCAACATTCTTGCTGAGTCCATCAGTAGCTGCATTTCCTCATAAGTGGCCTTGAGGCCTCTACAGTTCCACTGTACAATTCTGGAATCCATGGCTTATTCTAAATGATCTACTTGGAGCTATTAGGCCTTGGGAGGCCCCCAGAGGAGTTTCCCTTTATTCCAGTGACCTTAGTATTTTTTGACTTTGGTTTGGGTGGAGAGGTGGATAACCCTCTTTTGGAGAGGTCTTTCTCTCTGGAGAGGGGAGATCCCCCTGGTTAGAGGGGAGGTTATTTCCTCCTCCCTCACCTCAGACATTCTCTCTGCTTTTATTTCTCCCCTTAGGAAGTTTGTCAACCTCTAAATCAGTAGAGGTTGGGGTGTCTGGCTGGGTTCTCTGAGCAGAACCTGTGTCAGACATGATGTCTCCGGGTTCTTCAGGAGTGTTGGTTTTGACATGCTGCTCAGTCTCCATGCTCTCATCAGCGAGCACATAGAATCTGTTCTTTAGCATGACAACATGGCTTTCTTGTCTCTTTGGAGGTGTGTTCTTTGGCGGTGTTTTCTTCTGAGTTGGAGGAGGTGGTGGTGGGGTCAATGTGTCCATCTGTGTGGCTATGGATCTTCCTGTCTTAGCCGCAGCCTGTGCGTAGGTATTTGTCAAGCCGAGTTGGCACTTGGGTAGGGCCAATACAGCCGATTTTGCCTGGCTGAAGGTACATGCATTTCTTGACTTGTACTCCTGCACGGCAATCTCCTGTTTCCACACAGGGCAGTCCTTGGAGTAGGCTGAGTGGCCAGCGTGACAGTTTGGGCATTTGAACTGGGCTGTGCAGCCCTTGTCCTCATAACCCTCTCCAGCACGTCTGGCACACACAGTGTTCCTCTTGCAGACTGCCGCGCGTGTCCATAACCCTGGCACTTGAAGCACCTCATGGGGTTAGGTATGTAGGGCCTCACTGGAACTCGTAGGTATCCTGCCTTCACACGCTCTGGCGGTGTCCTAGTTCCGAATGTGAGGATAATGGTAATGGGCCGGGCATGGGTGGCTCCTTTAATGCCAACCACAATTTCCTTCTCGGAATATTCCAGCAGGTCTCTAGAGCTGATTACACCTCTGCTAGTGTTCAGACTCTTGTGTGGCATGACTTCCACATAGAGATCACAGATTCTTCTGCATCGTAGAAGCCCATCAGAGTGTATCTTACTATCGACTTCTACAAGAAGTTCTAATGACTTATGCAGGTTTGATACACTCTTGGGCTCTCCCACTACTGACTTAAATCCCTTGTAGATGAGAAAAGGGGTCATTTTTGTCAGGCTATTCCCCTCCTCTGTGCACCTAACCACCAAAAAAGATGGCAAGGTAGTACAGCTTTTTGTGACTTCCTCCTTTTTAGACTCTGTTCTTCGCCTCTTGCCCAGACACAAATCTGGGGCAAGTAGTTTTGTGTGTTGTTTTTGTCCATGTACGTAAGTAGTAATTCGGCACCTGTGCTCCCCACCCGCCATCGTGTCCAACAAGGGGACGGGCCATTCGGATGTCCAGAATGAACCCGTCAGGGCTACACGGGTGCTATACAAGTGTCCGATACAGCAGCTCCCTGATTGACCCTTCAGCCACTGCCCTCCTCAGGTCTAGGGGAACCTGGAGCCAAAGTATTGTATTGTGGTAGTTTATCCTCGGATAGATACTCACTCAAACACCAGGATCTCTTTATCCCCCAATACCCGTCGCAGTCCACGGCAAACGGACTGGTCTATGACATAGGGAGATTTTAAAGATAATGAGACAGAGTGATGGGTAATGAAGGCAGACTGAGAAAGAGGAGGCAGATACAATGATATAAAAGTAGGGCACTTTTGAGCTCCAAAAGTGCTAAGGAAAGAGGAGCGCAGTTTAACGTCATGTCTCGGGACGCACTACGCCTTATTGAAAAAGACACTACTAGACTTTTACCAATGTAGTGAGGACGATTATAGAAATAAATTCCACGAGCTGAAACCACCGAACGACGGCAACATAAAACAATTAGTCGGCGAGGTGAAAACTACTTTTGAGAAATGGTTTCAGTCCTCAGTCATTGAGGAATCATTTGAGAAGCTGAAACAGTTCATCATTGTAGACAAGATAATTTCGTCGGCTGGAAAAAAATCTGTTCGCATTCCTTCTTTACAGTTAAATAAGGTCTATTCACAGTTAAAATAGTAAAGGTAGTAAAAATTTAATAATTTGGTAAAAATCTTATCCTTCAAGAAAGAAAGCCCAGACACGTGGACGAAGTCTTGAATCTATGCCAAAGATACGTGGCGTCACATCCAGGCGAAAGTTTACAAAAAATTACAGAGGATCAAGTAAGTGCATTTTTTGACACAACGGACTCCAAATTTACAGAATCTACTACAACAGATCTAAGACAGAAAGCAAGAAGCTATACATGTGATAGATTCGAACACGTGGCGAAACAATGTAGAGACGCAGGGAGAAGAATTTATAAGAAAAAGGAAGTAGTGGCTTATGTAGCGGGCTAGATAACAAACTTTCACTATATGTCAGCCCTGCAATCGTGAACGGGCATTACATCCAGGCAGCCCTAAGAGATACTGGGGCCACAAAATGTGTGGTCTTAGCAAAGTTGGTGAAACCTAATCAATATTGTCAGAAACGTTGCAGAGTTCAAGGTTTTGGTGGCCACATTAAAGAGTATCCGGCGGCCAAAGTACATATCAACTCCCCATACTTCAACGAAATGGTGGAAGTAATAGCGGTAGATGAAGGACCATTTGAACTGTTGATAGGAAATGTTCCTAACATCGGTTTCCCAACAGTCTCAAATCATCAAATGGAAAGAAACTTATAGCTGGTGGCCGAGACAAGTAGAGGATACGAAACAACTAAACCAATGTCATGAAAATACAAATATAGTACAAGAAACGATACAACAAGTAGAAACCAGGCAACAAAAACTAATCCGAGAACAAAGAAATAATAAGAAAGATACTGACCGGATAGATGATAAGCCCAAACTTTCAGTTGACTTTTTCTGCAATCCATTTCAAAACGGCATACCATCAATAGCTGACCTTCGTGATAGCCAGATGAATGACATGGAAATCGCCAACATCATCCACAAGCTACAAGGTGATGATACAAAATTAGGCCAACAATATGCCATGCATAGTGACATTCTTGTCAGAAAGTGGACCGAAAAATCATCACCTAATAACAGCACAGACGAACAGTCCCATAAAATTGTCATACCTAATGTGTTCTGGTCTGAAATATTAAAGCTTGGCCATGACATCCCTATGTCCGGACACTTAGGGATTGACAAAACACGGCGACGCATATACAAACATTTCTACTGACCAGGCATTAACAGAGAAATAGCTGAGTATTGCAGGTCATGTCATGCCTGCCGAATCACAGGAAAGCCTAATCAATCGCCTCCAAAAGCGCCTCTTCAAGAGAATCAAACACCAAAAGAACCCTTTTCACACATTCATATGGACTGTGTTGGCCCTTTACCAAGGTCAAAACGAGGAAACCAGTACCTTCTAACCATAATGTGCAAGACTGCGACCTATCCAGAGGCAGTTCCACTGAGAAGCATCATGGCAACAGCCAATGTGAGAGCATTATCAAAATTTATCACCACGTTCGGGTTGCCAAAGGTTATACAGACCGATCAAGGCACCAATTTTATGTCAGACATCTTCCAACAGGCACTTAGCTAGATGGGAATTGAACACTCGGTTTCAACGGCATATCATCCTGAAAGCCAGGGTGCCATCGAACGCTTTCACCAAACTCTTAAAAACATGGTGAGAACATACGCTGAGAACGAGACAAACACTTGGGATGAAAACATTAACTTCTTACTGTTTGCTCTACGCGATGCCCAGCAAGAATAAACAGGGTTCAGTCCATTTTAACTTGTGTTTGGATACACAGTACTAAGTCCATTGAGTGCAATCAAAGAAAACTGGATACCAACTCAGGAGGAAACAAAAGACTTGAGAGTATATGTTAAAAATCTAAGGGACAAACTGTTTAGAATTAATGACTTTGCTTATGGCAATCTTAAAGAAAGCCAAAATAAATCCATATCTATTTATGACTAGAGGTCCAAACAAAGACAGTTTAAAATAGGTGACAAAGTGTTAATGGAAACGGTAAGGGAAGGTGATGCCCTTCAGAAAAGGTATGATGGGCCATACGAGGTAGTGGACAAGGAAAGTGAAGTCAACTACACCGTACATGTCCCAGGGAAGAGAAAAGGAAAAATTCGTTGTCACATAAACAGGTTAAAGAAGTTTCATGAAAGATCCTCAGATCAGGCAACTGTATTAGCTATTATAAAGAGTTCAGTCCCCAAGGGAAAGGAGAACCAGGTATATGCTGATACCATTATTGACAAAAAAATCCCTACCGTTAAGATTAAAAATTCTGAAGCCCTGTGTAAGTTGTCAGAAAAATTAGAACATCTTAGACAACGAGAAAGGGAAGCAATCAGTGATTTAATCCAAGCGTACCCGCAGCTGTTGTCTGATGTGCCAAAGCAGACAAACTTAGTGGTACAGGAAGTTAACGTAGGGGATGCAACTCCTGTGAAGCAACACCCTTACAGACTACCTCTCGCTCAATCTCAATTCTTAACTTCTGAGATAAACTATATGTTAGAAAATAACATTTAAAAGAAAGAAGTGAGAGCCCATGGAGCTCACCATGCGTGCTGGTAACTAAACCTGATGGTACATATAGTTTCTGTACCAACTATAGAAAGGTGAATCTTGTGACCAAAGCAGATACATTTCCAATTCCTCGCATTGATGACTTCATCGATTGAGTTGGACAGGCCATCTAAGTAACAAAAAATCGAACTCTTGTCCGGGTATTGGCAAGTTCCTTTATAGGAGGAGGCAAAACAAGTTTCTGCCTTTTGCACTTCGGATGGCCTGTATCAGTACAAAGTTATGCCTTTGGTATTAAAAACGCTCCAGCTACTTTCCAGAGGTTGATGAACAAAGTTATTGCCGACATTCCAAACTGTTCAGCCTATCTTGATGATTTAGTCATATACCATGATGACTTTGATGCTCATCTGGCTTGTCTAAGGACTTTATTTCAAAACCTTAAGAACTCCAATCTTACTATTTAATCTTAACAAATGCGATTTCTGTAGAGCAGAAATATAATATTTAGACTACATTGTGGGTAACGGGAAAATTAAACTTATTCAGGCTAAAGTGGAAGTCAATCAAGAGTACCCTGTACCTAAATCTTTAAAGGAAGTCAGAATGTTTTTAAGTATGACAGGATAGTATCATAAGCTATGCAGTAATTATTCAGTTATAGCTGTCCAATTAACTGACCTCCTAAAAGGGAAAAAGAAATTTCTGTGGAACACTTCTGCTCAAAGAGCTTTTGACTTAGTACAGCCACAGTTTTAAAAGCAATTGACCACTCTAAACCTCTCATTTTGTATGTTGCTACATGTGACTCTGGGGTAGGTGCGGTCTTGACCCAAACGGATGAAACTGGCAATGAACACCCAATATCATTCTTTTCCCAAATATTTAAGTCGCATCAGATGCATTATAGCGTTGTAGAAAAAGAAGCACTGGGTCTTGTTTCAACAGTTCTTCATTTCAGCTACTACATTAATAGTAATTTGTATCCTGTAACAGTATACACAGATCAAAACCCTCTAACTTTCATTAACCAGATGAGGGGGAAGAATCAAAGGATCCTGAGATGGAGTTTGACTCCCCAACCTTTTGATCTAAATATTGTACATGTAAAAGGGGAAGATAATGTCAAGAGTGTAAATAATATAATACAATAGAAGACAACCAGTCTACTGATACTTTTGTATTGTAAATAATGTAACACAGACTTTTTCCTCTCCTTTGGGTTAGGAGTGTTTTATAGACAAAGGGAGATAATATAAATCTGTTGTAATTTTTGCTATTGAAAAAACTGTTTTCTTTGTAAACAAGTTGAATGCCCTGTGCATCTTATAATTTCCCCATAACAACATTTTTAAGGGGGGAGGTGTGACAAGAGGGACAATAAGGGTAGCTACTTTTATTTTAAATAAGAGTTAGTCCCCTTTAGTGCTTTAAGTCCCTGTTAACTGTTTACAATTGCCACTCTCTATGGAGTCTTTGAGCTGACCAGTGTAGTTTGAACTAAATCTCTATAAAGTGTATCTAATACTTGTGTTGTTGTTGTATTACTGTGTTACTCAAGAGGAGTGTGCCACTGTTATGGGAAGAGTGTTTCAATAATGAGTTAAGCAGACTTTATTTATTTGTTAGTAATAAGTTGGTTTATGTAAATATATGTCTACTTAGTCTCTTATCCTCTCCTGTGTTTTTTTTTGTAAAAGACATCTTTTGTTTTGATACGAGACAGTAGTGTGTCTCATGGATGATGTCATTTCATTGTTAATGCATGTATGATATTATTGTATACCATCTTTTTGGTATTTGACATAAGATGTTATTGTGCCTCTGTGATGGTGGTTCTTTAATTATGTAGACCTGACCCTGTCTTACTACTTTGATTTGTTTCTTTATTCCTTTTCTTTTGTGAGCCTTTATTTCCATTTATACTTTTCATGGTCTTTTTTTTGTTTCTAAATAAACTCTTTTTTTTTTTTTGTTGCAACTGAAATCTCAGAATTATTACTTGTCTGTCTCAGTAGTTTTGTATATCTAGAGGCTATAGTTAATAGCCTAGATAATATAATTTGGGACCACAAAGTACCACTGGACTAACTTGCCAGTACAGCAGAAGCCACTGGTCTTATGACCTATCCTAATATAAGGTCACAGTACCCCAGCTGTCCAACAAACTAAGGAGTGAAGAACTTGAACATTTAAACTGTATAAAAGGATACAATATCTCTCATTTAACCCAAATTTAACTAATATAGCCAATGGTATAACTTATGCTTCACATTGTTAAACACTATTATGATTCAAATAATGTTAAAAATTTGATTTAAAAAAAAAACCTGTTCCAAACTAGAAACATAGACTGGAAAGCCTGCTGCAATTAGAACTTGTAAAATCTCTGCTCTTTTTGCCATTCTGTCCTCCGATGACACTTCTAGAGCACCATATTCTAGGAAAATGAATAATAACTGTTTGGAGATAAAAGTTTACAAGGAAAGCACTTTTTTTTCATAGACAAATATTAAAATAAAAGAATTAAATTCTTTTTCAACCAGCCTTTTCTGCAGGAGATATTTTGATTGTGAGCTTGTTAAGGTGACTTTTTTAAAAGAATTTACTTGAATATAGCCTTTTTTGTTAAGGATCTTTATCAAATAACTTATGTCAATTTAACAGGACCATTTTAGCTACCGGTACTACTTATTTCAGATTAAACTATTTATTTACAAATTACCATCTACAAATCTGAATGATATTTCAGTATATACTTCAGTATATGAGGTGTGGCAGGTAAATTACCAAGGTCTAAAACATATAAATTAATATCTTTAAAATAAATATGTTGAATTTGCTTTAAGAAATGTGTAATTACCATCTACATAAAGAACTTGAGGTATAAATCGTAGCTTTCTGTGAGCACTTTCACTTTTCCCCTGCAAAACAGAATAAACAAAAAAAAAAAAGTCAATATGACTTAGTCATTACATCAGATATGTCCCAGATAAGCTCTATGTCAATGAAAGGGTTTTATATTTAGTTATTCTACTTGTGCTTGTAATTTTTTTAGTTGAAGGGAACAAAAACATTCAAAACTCAAACTATCATATTTCTTATACGTTTTATATAGATGTAGAAAGCATAGGGTAAAGACCTCTGAAAAATAAATCTAGACTTGTATCACAAGACACACAATGTTTATAGTGATGCTAGGCTTGGCAAAGGAATGTTCTCAAGTTCCTTTTGTCTCACTAGACTTTAAAAACCTAAAGCATCATTTGAAAATGGGATAGTCTCAGCAAGCTCAGTATGGATTACCTCATGGATCAATTCTAGGCCCAGTGATGTTTACAATGAAGACCTATTCACTCAGGTGTTTTATAGCTAACTGGTATTTCATACTAGTTCATTGACTACTAACAGTTGTATGATTGTTCATTTTCCTAGGAGGTCTTGTATTTTGTATTGAACAACAAGAAATAACTGGTGGAGTTCTTACAAGTGGAAGTATCTGGATGGTCAACAATAAACTCAAAATAAATATATTTTATCCCAGTTACATTCAATTGTTTCCCTGTGAGTGCTATAATCATTTAAACGTGGCCACAATATTCATCAGTACATTATAATGATAACATGACATTCTATCTTAGTGAAATGATCACTTTATTTGTCACTCACAGATTTTCTTCTAGTTGTGCCTTGCTTATCACTAACAATAAAATATGGTTATACAGCCTTGATGTTTATATTACTTGATATAAATATTATTTTTCTCAAAATATACTATTGATATATATATTATTTTTATCAAAATATACAACAGAAATTTATAAAACCAATAAAAAAATTTTTTATTAAGGATTAGACCTACACATGTAGGTTATGAAATCAAATTTAGGCGCGCAAACTGCATGCTGGACTGTCGTTCGGATTTAACGATGGACCCTGGGTTCAAACCCTGCCCACTCCCATCCCGGCAGGAGGCTTGGACTAGGAAGTAAACTATCTTAAACTCTGAAGGAACATCTGAAACAGGTTAAACATTTTACAAACAAAACAAACATTTTTACATTTTTGGGTAACCTTTCTTCCCAATACAAATTATCCCCATGATAGAAGAAAAAAGGCAATTAAATGAACTTATTTTTTTTTTATTACAGTAAGTCTCCACTTAAGGATGGGGTTAGAGACCAGAAAGTCAGTCGTAAGCATGTTTCATTCATTGTTATGTGTGATCCTAGAATTGGGTAAGGTATTAATTATTTTTTAACTGTAGAGCATGTAGTAACTTTTTTCTTTTGATACAGTATAGTATAAACTTGAAATTACATATCATATTTTTCCCAGGTTACTTATAAGGAATAAAGGAAACACAGCTGACAAAACACTGTATTGACAAAATATCAATTATATATGGCTCCTTCTGACTCGGAAGACAGTGTATACGACCAGATTTTGGTTTTGTCTTGAGACGGGGCAGAATCTGATGTGACTAATCAAGCCAATTCAGGAGCTGTAGAGTTTGCCACAGTTCATGCATGTAAATGCATCTGTTTTAGGGCTAGCCGATAGGGCAGCTTTCTTTTTCTTTATCTGGACTAAGGCAGATTCTTTTCTTTTGCTCTCTGGAAGGCTATTACCTGCAAGCACAGTAAGCCTCCATGCTGTCTTGGGCTATGTCCTCCCATATATTTTCGTTGATGCCTGTGGTTCACATTTCTCACTTCCATGGTCAGAAAAGATGCAACATTTACATCATTTTCTTATGAGCCTCTATGTCTCTCATAGAACTCTACTACATATTTGAAAGTACAGCTTATCAATTTTTTTTCAAAAGGCACTTCAGTAATAGAATAGAAAAGTAAGTAAAAATTTGTCTTATGTGTTTCCATACAGTAATATGGAGCAAACAAAGAACATACATTACTAAATGGTATTCCTGCTAATCAAGATTCATGACTTAATTTAAATGGAGGTGGGCAATAACTTCTCTCTAGGAAACATTTTCCCTAAGCCAGTAGCTTAGAGCAGTGGAACATGCTATTTTTGCAGACTATTTTAAAGAATTATAAAGAATCTAAATAATGAAAAAATCACATTCTGGCTTACTTTATACAGATGTTTTATTTAAACAAAGAAGTGATAAAACAACTAGAGACTATTTGTATATTTTTGAGGTACATACATGTTGTATCAGATGTAATAATGCAGAAGAGTTGTCTCCTCCTGAACATGCAACCAAGACATCTTCACCATTTGTAATTAGCTTTGTCCTCCCAATAGCTGCTCGAAATTTATGAATAACAAAAACTTGGAAGCAATTCCTAAAATAAAAAATAAAATAAAAAATACTAAATCAGAGAACACCTGATTTGTAATAAAATGTGTCAGCTAAAACAACAAAGAAGTGTTGCTAAGAAACAATTGTCCTGTAAAACATTAACGCTGGGGTGGAAATGGTCATTAGTGGAAACAATTAGGCCAATAGAGATGCAAAAAAGAACTCTGGTTGGGTTGAGGTGCCAAAGGACCAAGTCTATTGAACTGGTAGGGATGGAAGAAAGCCCCAAAAAAATATGTCACTATCCACAAACCATTTCTTAAAGAGCCTTTTAATGACGGACACTTGCATGGCTGATGTGGCAGAAAGAAGGAATATGGGGGAGTTTCCTCGGTGTGCTCGGCCATTGGCCTGGCATCTAATCAGAGCATTTTTAGATATGAGCCATCTGTAATAGGGATGTAATAATTTAAATGTGGGGGACCCGGTTGCTGAGGGGTTAAGCGCTCAGCTTTTGAACCTGGGGTCGTGGGTTTGAATCTCTCTGGGATTTGGAATTATGGGATTTTTAGGGCACCCCATGAGTCCACCCAACTCTAATGGGTACCTGACTTTAGTTAGGGAAAGTAAAGGCGGTTGGTCGTTGTTCTGGCCACATGACACCCTGCTTGTTAACCATTGGCCATAAAAAAAGATGACCTTAACATTATTTGCCACATAGATCACAAGGTCTGAAAGGGAAACTGTACTAATTTACATCTGTTTGGATCTTTCCAAGACAAAAATTTGTTCAAACAGGCAGATGGAGGCCAGCTTCCATAGGCCAAGAGTTCTAAGGGTTTTAGCATCAACTTTTATGGCAATTCTGCTGCTTCTCAGATGTTTGGCTTAAATATTTGTCAAAGCAAGACTAAGATACTAGTTCAGAACACAAATACTGCCCCTAACGTAACCATTAATGGCCAATCCCTAGAAATTGTTGACCATTTTTGCTATCTTGGCTCAATCATAGCCAACGATGCTCTTCTGGATAATGACATAACATCAGGATAGCCAAAGCAATGGGCACCATGTCACGGTTGCAGAAAAGATTGTGGGACAACATATTGCTAACAATAGTAAAACCCAAGCCTACCGGACCTTTGTGATGAGCACTTTGCTATACGAAAGTGAAACATGGTCAACCTACTCATAGCAGGGAAAAAAAGCTGAATGTCTTCCACCCCCGATGCCTAAGGCGGACCTTTAAAATAAGGTGGCAAGATAAAATAACCAATGAGGAAGTGCTACGAAGAGCAGGGTGCCAGGACATACGCAGCAGATGCCTTGGCTGGCTTGGCCACTTCCACAAGACATTCTGTATGACGATCTAACAGAAGGCAGGAGAGCCGCTGGTCGCCCACTTTTACGGTATACTGATGTATGCAAACGCGACATGAAGCTCTTCAAAATCGACACTGGGAATAAGTTATACTGGATAGAACCACATGGAGAGAGAGAGCATAAAGGAAGGATCTAGGATTGCAGATGCCATCCACAACAGCAGCAGAAAGAAGGGTGAAAATGCAACGGCGCCTGGTGATTACATATGCCCAATCTGTGACCACAGCTGTGTATCAAGGATTGTCCTCTTTAGTCACACAAGAAGTTGCAAAGGAAAAAGATCTTATCGCGAGACGTAAAATGCCACAGACTTTAATTGTTGGTTGAAGGATGCACAATATGTCAAAGAGTAAAAAACATGCCCAACATTATTGCTGGTTTAATCTTCAGTCATCTTTCCCTGAGTGTCTCTAAATTTAGCAATGGTGTTTCAATTCAATTGTAATAAATAAACCTTTCCTGTTCTTTTTGAGAGGTGTTTTAGTCTTTTTCAAACTTTCACTTGAGTTAAAGATATCCCCCAGCCAAAAACAAAAAAACCCCTAGTGTTGGCCAAATAATATATTTTGTCACGTAGCAGATTAGCTGAGTCTAATTTTCATCTTTCCCCAGCTGTCTCCTAGCAACTAACTCCGCCTACAGGCCAGAATTCGAAGAATAGAGCATGTAATTCCCAATAATTCCCAGAAACTTTAGTACCTGACAACCATAAAATGAAGTGACGCGCAAACAACTGTGACGTCATTGTGACAAAAAAACTTGCTGTCAGAGTCACTCAAATTTATCACAGCATTAATTATTATTTATCATTAATTATTTTATTTTACTTATTTCCCCGTCCTATCCCCAATTTCTTCACCCGCCCCACCTTTCCCTCTTCAGGCTAGACTCGGTCCACCACCTTGGCGGCTTTTCACTTATCTTCCCTTGACAGGGGTAAAGATAAACACACAGTCTCTTTTATCTTACCTGCCGGATGTCTGACAGCCGCAGTTGACACCACCATTGGTGGAATGCAAGTCAATCTTTCTCCTCCCCCCTCTCCCACGTCTATCTTTAATCAAAGAGATTACTCGGGTCAACACGCCTCGTGACACTCCAAGGTGCGACTCTTGTCGGACTTCACCCACGTGTAGATAATTCTTAGCCTAGGACATTTCCTGTTTTCGCCCGTCTCTCCCAGGCCTTTACAAGGTAAATTAAATCAAGCAGCCAGACCCTCTCATTTTCTCATTCGAGCTGAACAGTCGAGTCTGGACTACTTCATTTATTTTTACTCCTAGAGGAATACCTGGTGACTCCCTCAGGTGTCTGCCTATTTGCTATTCAGTGCCTACACGGCACGACTCAACTAGTTATCAGATCACTACGCTATTTGCTGTTGAGTATCTTCTACTCCCTACGTGGATCTACTCAACTCTACTACTTGGCGCTAACGGCTCTACTTGCCCGCCTATTCGACAGCCCACCTGTCAACTTATTAGGTGCGACGTCCCTATAGACCCAGAGTCTGTGCGAGACGTCATAGCTACGCAAAACCTCTGCAACTCACTGGACTTATCCTGTTAACTACGCTGCCCACGGCAGATCAGCTCTGCCCGCAGTACCCTTATGCCCACGGTAGCCGGCCACCCGCCCTACTGTGCCCACTACAGATATCAGAACTTTGGATTGAGACTCCACAAGAACTGAATCACCGGCGTCCCTCTACCCGTTAGAGCGCCACCTCCAGCTGCAGAACCTCAAGCCAGGACACAGCCAGCTGCGACCCAAGCAGGACAACCAGCTAAGTTCAGAAGACAAAGTGACATACTCTCTTATTAAGTGCAAGAGTGATGATTAAATACATTATTAATTATTCTTCTATGTAAATATTTATGTAAATAAATATTCTTCATTTTTAACTTTGTATCTTTCTTTCATTGCTTGTCTCGTTGCGTGCCTGCTCCCGATTTATATGCTGACGGGTTGGTGTGTGATTATATCAAAAATAATAATCCCCTAGACATTAAACGCGCCAAACACACGTCACACTCCTTAACCTGTCACAGTCATAGATGAATAGGCGTGGCTTGTGCGAGAAAAGAGAAGTCTTCGATTGAAACTTGTCAGTTGTAGATGGAAACTTATAGAGACAAGTCGCGTATTTTAGAGTTGTAGACGGGACCTCTTAAAGTAAAGTTGTAGACAGAATATTATTGAAATAAACCGCGAATTGAGTCATAGAATCAGTACCACTGTTAAATTTAGTTTTATTACGCGCCTGGAAGAAGATATTTAACTTGAACTGTTTTATTTGCATATTGTGTATTATATATTAAGTGATTCCTAGTGATTTTAGTGTTCTAACAGACAATAAGTACATATATCTAAGCGACTTTCATCCTGATGGGGGCATTAGGCAGTGAATGAATCCGATTACGTTACGTCATGAAAGTCGATGCATAAAATGCCCATTTTAAAAAATGTGCCTGATATTTACATACAAAGTGCAGTCTTAGCCTTTATAAACAAGCATAAATGTTTTCTTTTCATTTTAGCAACTAGTTGACCAGAAAAAAACATAGTTACTAATATTTATATATTTTATGAATACATTTGACTTAGTCATACTGAAAATACACACACACAAAAATATCTTTCTTTGTTAACATAATGTAACATTATCTCCCTTAAATTTATGTATTGTTGACTTTGGTGTATTTTTATGAAAAAAATCGCTTACATAATTAATTTTATAAACTAAACAATTAAAAGGTTCAAACACTTTAATAATCAATGAAGTAACAAAGTGCTGATATGTTTTTCTTGAGTTTTAATTATTTAAAACTTGAACTTGAAACAATAAATGTATGTACAAAGTTATATATAACAGATACAGGATTCAGTAAAAATGATCAATAAACTGAGTAACTATTTACTTTAAAACTAGCGACTTCAAAGTCTAACTTTCTAGCTCTCTCTCTCGTCTCAAGCTAACACTCCTCCTTTTATATCTTTTCTTAGAATAAAGAACCATGACATCTCAATACCCATCCTTGACCCGTTTACATTTAATTTTCCTTTTAATTGTTTTTGTAATTTAACCAACGTTAATTATGTTTCCCTACTGTAGCCTTGAACTAAGTTTTAATCGGCGTCTTAAGCGTTTAAGCGTGGGTACGCTGACCTGATTTGAGATAGGTACAATGTCCTCATTTTGTGAACTATGGAAGTGACATATTAAAACCGCTACTATAGCAAGCACCTACAAGGTAAAATAAACCAGTGTATGAAATTGTATAGGAATCCATGATCTTTTGATACATCAATCAGTGATATTTGAAAATATATCAATTGAAAATATAAATAAATTAATGTAGAGACTATTACTCCCACCAAAATCTGAAGCTTTAAAACATTTCTTCTTTCAGTATCTAATATGATATCTCAGATTGACCCTATTTCCCATCAGCTGAGCCAAGAACAGTAAAACAAGCTTTTTATTGCACAACAAGTTAGGGACGAGATACAAGAAACTCTTTCTTACAAAACACAATTATAACAAGCGCTTTACCGCTCAGCTACCGCGCCTCTCCTGGCCTAACTATAAAGTAGTATGTGATGTAATTGTTTTGAAATGCAGTTTACAAGATTACTATTCGTTTTCAATTAGGTCTAACTTATAATGCATACTAATTAGCTTTTTCTCTTTAAAAAACTGCTTGCATAAGTGATTTAAAAAATTAGATTTTTCGCTTTCAGAAAAAAAAAAGTAGCCGTTGCATCAGAACTTTTAATGGTCGAAAATATTGTGATGTCGGATTTTCACTATCTTTTCTAGTTTACGAGACGGACGGTCGGACATTTCACATAAAACTAATAGCGTCTTTTCCCCTTACGGGGGCCGCCAAAAACAATAAAATTTTGGGATAATACTGCAACAAGTTAGGGACGAGATGCAAGAAACTTTTTCTTACAAGACATAATTATAAAAACAATAAAATTTTGGGATAATATGGCAATAATTGTCAATAAGTTAACGGACTTGGTAGTAATGAGCAGGACGCACCGCCCGCAGTTCCAAATAACCAAGGATGACAGGCATGAGGATATCCTCAAGTAGTTTTTCGGTCTATTTCTGATCTTTAATGTTGAGAATATCATTGGCGTTCATTGTTTATGAGGCAATTGGTGGATCGGAACTCTTTCGTTAATTTGTATATTCTTGTAATCTTCCCTGGGACGGAGCGCTAGCTTTGTCTGAATTCCTCCTTCATTTTTTTAGTTTGTAGTAGTGGGAGTTCCTTCGAATAACATAATTTCTTGTCGGTGTTGTAAGACTCAGACTTCTTGTAGAGCAGGACCGTAAGCACTTGTAAGTTTGTGCACTAGCGTTGGGGCACTCCTCTAAGTGACTTAGTTGTTCACACAACAGTAACTGGGTTTACCCATCTTTTTTTTTCTTCCCTTTTCTCTTCCTTCCTCCCCCCTTTTTTTTTTCCTTCCCCCTTAGAACAAAAGGGTCTTTAAATGTATAAGGGGATCATTTTCTCCTTGTATACATTTACATATTTTTCTCTGTAATTTTAACATTTTTTTCTTATTATTATTTTTTTTTTACATTTCAATAATTCATTTACTTTAATGTACATTTCACTTTTTTTTAAACATATATTTTATTTAAAGCTTTTCTATCCTACATTGTAAAATCCTTCTGTATATGTGATCTACTTGAATTCTATTTAGGCTTTTGTTGTCGTAAGTAGCTTTTAAATATATGTTCCATAGAAGTATCCTATACTCTGCTAATAAAATCAAGTTCATATCTTTAAGTTTTTTACTTTTTGCTTTGGGTATTTTATTTAAAAATATTGCTAGGCCTATGCTGACCTTGACATGGCTTTTGGCATTTAAAATATTTGACAGAGTTTCTCTCACAATAGTGAAGTTTGGACACTCCCCAAACAAATGTTTTTCTAGTTTGTTATTTTCCACCCCGCATAGTTTACATGTGTGGCCTGCCCTGTCCTTACCCCTCTTCTTTATTGGGGTCATCCCATAAATTAGCCTGTAGGTCACCTCCCGTGCTTTCGGAGTTATGTTTTTATTGTGTAATTGCGTGAATGTGTCTGTGTGTGTATTAAACACTATTCATAATTCCCTCCCCCAGCTCTACATTTTCTGTAAGTTGATCTCTAAGTGTTGTGTAAATGTTTTTAGTTTTGTGGTGTATTAGATTTTCATATTTTGTAGGTGTCTGGTTAGTGATCTGTAAAAAGGGTGGGTGTGGGTGCCGAAAAAGTGAGGTGTGTTGTTTTGGATGGGGAGAATTTTGTTGAGCTTTAAACCGAAATAGTAGAAGGGGAAAGGGTTAAGGGGAAGTTTTCAGGGCACCTAACTACCCTACCGATAAATTTTAAACGAAGTGCTTTAATTTTTGTTTTGATATCTTGTAGGCTTATCCCCCTTTCTTTTTTATCTTGTATTAGTGTGTTGTGTTTGATTCTAGTGTGTGTGTTTCTGAAAATAAATTTTCTAATGATTTTGTATATATTTTTTATGAAGTTAGGAGGTGGTTCTATAGTGTTGGCCAGATACAAAATTTTGGGCACTATCAAGTTGTTTACTATAATGGCCCTTCCAAAAATTGTTGTACCCAAGTATTGAAATATTTTTATTATTTGCTTTATCTTATCTGTTATTTCATCCCATTGTTTTTTAATGTGAATTGCCGGGTTTTCGGTCCACACGATACCGCAGATTTTAATCTCTTTTTCTATCCTAAGCCTAAAAGGGAGAACTGGGGGGGGGGGGGATATCCCACCTACCTAACCCCATTATGGCTGATTTCTGGATATTAATTTTGGACCCGCTCGCCCTCCCGAAAAGTGTAAATTTCTCTATTATTATTTTAACGTCTTTTTCTGAAGATGGGAAGACGGTAGTATCGTCTGCATATGCCTTGATTTTAACTACGGGATTTGGCCCTGGGATCTTAATACCTACGAATTCTTGGTCTAAATTGAGGCTATCTATTAGGGGTTCCAGACAGAGGGTGTATAAAAAAGGGGAAAGGGGACACCCTTGCCTGACCGATCTTTTTAGGGGATACGTTCACTAAGAGATTGGTTGACAATTAACTGACTTGTGGCATCCGTGTACATCAATTTTATGTATTTTGTTAGGGACTTGTCTATGTTTGTCTTGTCTAGTATCCTAAAGAGGTAGTCATGGTCCAATCTGTCAAAGGCTTTTTCCTGGTCTATGGTCATGAGGGCTGCCTTCAAATCTTTGTCTTTGCAGTAGTCAATTACGTCTCGTATAAAGTGGTTAAGTTCGTCAATATTTCTGTCGGGGTCGCTGCAGTCATGTCCTATCAAAAGGGGGATTAGGGGTTTTATTCTAAGGAAAATCATTTTGGTCAGTAGCTTGTAGTCAGTGTTTAACTGGGAGATCGGTCTGAAGTCACTGGGTGTGGTGTTGTCTTCGTTTGTTTTTTTTTTGGTAGTAAAATAATATATGCGAGATTAAAATCTGTGGGCGTCTGTCCTGTTTCAAGCATTGCTTTATAAAGTGTTAGCAGTGGGGACCCTATATGTGGGAAAAAAGTTTTGTAGAATTCGTACGTCAAACCGTCCGGACCTGGGGCTTTATCATTTTGTGTAGTGTCTTGGGCAGTATATTTGACTTTGTGATACTGAATATACATCCCGTTGCTATTTCTTTGTGAGCATATTGTAACATTCCCTCCCTTACATTTACGTAATTGTTTTAGAATTGGTGTAGGTTTATGAAAAAATCGCTTGCATAATTAATTTTATAAATTAAACGGTTTGCTTTTAGAAAACCAAAAGTAGCCGTTGCACCTAAACTTTTCAAGTCGCATCGCATGGTGAAATAATATTTTTCATATATCTTCTAGTTTTCGAGATCTGAGTGTGACAGACGGACATTTTGCAAAAACCTAATAGCGGCTTTTCCCCTTACGGGGGCGCTAAAAAAAAGGATCAAAATTGGCTGTTCTATCTTTGAATAGATCTAGTATTTCACATTTACTATAGAGCCTAGAATTCCGTGGAGATTGATAAATACCTTTAAATTAAAAACCAATCAACTGGTAATGAAGCTGTCTATAGATCTAGATTCTCTATTCTCTATTCAATCCTTTGTAAACCACCAAATTCAGGAGAGAGTTCTTTTGGGATAAAAGTGAGAAGGGCGGAGGTTTTAATACATGAAATATAATACTTAGAAGAGCCTCATCTCTCTATTTTAGCATGATAAAGGGAATGAAACTGTTATGTTCTTTTTTGCAGAACGTATCTTCTGTGGCACATCAAAGCTACTGTTATAGTCACTAGCGACTAGCTAGGTTCCATTACTTATAAAGACCTACATTCAAATGCTGGTTATGTTAAATAAAAGAAATGCTTTAATTATGCTGACAAAAATTATTATATTCTTGATTCCTTGCGCCCTCCTTCAATACATCTGTTTGTTTTATAAAACAACTTCAAGCATCAAAACCAGAATTAATAGCTTTTTTTACAACAGCTATTCAGCAAACTCAATAGCCCAGCTTTTATATTAGAAACAAGTTCAATGACTAATTAGGATTATCTGCCTGAACAAAAAAACTTTTAAATGTTTGTTATTAGTGATTGTAGAGGGATACCAAAGCTTTCATTGCTAATTCTGCAAAGAATGGTCTGAAAGAAGAAAATCTTAATTCTTTTGAAATGTGAAAATATTTCCAGTGTCTGCATACCTCGTAAAGAAATCGCCTATTAACAAAATTACTTTTATAGAATTAGATTTCATTGATCCATCTAAGCAAACCAATTACATCTGATTTCACTTGTAACGAAAACTCCCATTCTTTTGAATGAATTTTCTGTTGCCGCTATTATGGAATGTGGAATACACTATAGGCATTATAATCATAAAATCATTGCCGAGTGAGAAGAATGGAATCATTTTAACATATTCTAGAAGTTATGATCAAGACTAAAAGCTTAAATATTTTGACTAATTTACAAAATATCTTATATAACTTTATGCTGTGTTAACTTTAGAATTGCCGCATTTTGTGTATGTTACATGCTGGAATTATTTTCTTTCTTGAGTATATTTCTTTATATTTAGGAAAATACACATTTGCCTCTCAAAATACACATTTCCAGGTCTGGGAATACACATTTCCTTTTTGGCATGTAGGCATCTGACATAAATACTGTTATATTTATATGGACTTGTGAATTTGAACAGCTTACCTACATAAGATAACCCATATATGACGAAAGTTCCAGTATTACCAACCAGATGAGAGTTATTTATATCCAACTGATCAAGGCCACGGGCTGTGATTTTTCATGTACATAAGCTTTCTGGGGATACACCTTATTGAGTCTACAACCATTAAAAACACAGTTTGATTATGTTGAACCTGGTCTCTATCCGGGAGTTGGGGTTGATTGCTAAAATTTTTGTTGAGATCGGGCAAAGTAATTGTAAATGTGTGTGTAATGGGGGGGGGGGGGGAATTAGTCAATGTAAAATATTTAAATGTATAGTGTACTAGTTAATAAGTTATTAATGTAAATCTTTCAAAAGTAAAGTGTATCTGGGTTGCATATTGGGTGGATGTTTGTGTTCATGAATTTCAGAATTATTGGTCATCATGCTTGTAATTTAAAGGTCAGGGACCGCTTCTGGTTCTGACATCAAGGGCTTAATACTGATAGTAGCTGGAATCTGATGCGTTTTAATTCAATATTTATTGTTTTAGAATAATACATTTGCGGCAAACAATATTTTATTAACAGCGGGAACATGCAAGTACACCTATTTATAGTTTCAACCTTAGATGGTACCGAAGCATAGATTAAATTGTAGTCTGTAGGCCTATTATTGAGATCTATGTTTAGATCTACAGTTACAAAGATTTAAGAGCATTAGGAAGAAAAAAAACTCATCTATTACCTCCTTACCCCAAAAAAATAGACTGTGTCCTACTGATTGTAGAAAACTGGTGAAATAAACCTAGTGTCACTTAGTAAGCCTACACATATAGTCCTAGTGTAGTGTGTATAGTTGATGGTGTTGACCATCACGCATTTTTTTTCCTTGGGCATACGCAATAGTGTTGAGTGGTCAGGTAAAAAGAACACTTTGGCATGGTCAGTTAAGCATGCAAATCTATTATACCCGTACATTATTTACAGTGGTCAAGTGTTTATTAACACTTCAGCATATTATTTTCTTTGTTTGCTAGACCTAAATGAAGTGATTGGGATCAATTTCTTTTATGCGATTTTATACTTCAATAGAATTTAAAAAATGAAAGAAGCTTTCTTTCTAAAGTTTTTGATACAAGACCAAAAATACATAGACACACGCACATCTTTTATTTATTTTATTGTGCAAGAACGTATTATTATGCAAGAACGTATTAATACTGATTTTTTCGTGGTTTCTATGACTGTGACAAAAAGCACGTTAGGAAAAGTAGTTCAACCGTAATATTTATTTACTGTGTCAGTGTGCTGTCTTAAAATGTTGCGTTTATCCATTCTGGCTTAAAAATGGTCAATGTCTATCAATAAATTGAGTCAGGGACTAAATAAATAAAATAAGGAGAAGGGGGTGTTAAGCTCTCCCTTTAAAGATGGCCCTGGTCCTGTCTTTTACGCTAATATACACAAATGCGAGCCTTGTACTTATATCTAGAAAATAATAAGTTACTGGCTTTCTGGGCTATGAAATCTCGCGGTTTGTGTTCTGTATAGCAATACGTCACTCGTTTAGGTGTGTTCTTTAGTCCAGCTTCTTATATGAGATTTTTTTCCAGATAAGCAAACTGGGCACTCGTTTGGCCTTAGCCCAGCGCCATAGTTAAGATTTTTCTACAAATAAGCTCATTGTCTGGTACCCATGTAGAGGTGTGGCTTGAAATCCAGACCCCTAATACAAGTTTACTACAAAGTGTTGTGACACGGTTACTATGTGTGGTCAACCGTGACACACGGTGAAGTGTGGGTTACCTGGGCGTTAAGGGACTTGCGGGAAGTCACGAGTGTGTTGTAAACAAGAAGAAGGATGTCATCTAGTGGAGTTGTTTCCGGTAGAACAAACCTCACTACAGAGACTTGCTTCTACAACCGACGAAATAGAGATTGTAACAACAGACCCAGAGATCGAGCGTTCGCGGCCAAACACGTTAAAAAACTGCTATATACCCAGGCTTCGTGGGAGAACTGATGATCAACGTATTGTACGATACAGGTGCAGTCGCAAAAGAATACGTCAACCCACAAGAATGTCTCCATTTGACGAGAGCCAGAATGAGTGCATTGACTCATATCTACTGAGATTTGAGGATATAGCAACATCATGCAACCTCCCACAGACAGAATGGGCAAGAAGCCTCATGGGGCGCTTAAAAGGTAGAGCCATCAACATCTGTCTTCAAATGAGAGATGAAGAAAGAAAAGAGTACGTGGCCGTGAAGGAGGCGTTGCTGAGACAGTTTGGCTCCACAAGTTACGAATACAGAAGGAGATTGAAAGAGTCGACACCGCTGGCGAACGACGATCCACAAATATTCGTCACCAACATGTTATACTTATATACTTCGATCGATGGGTAGACCTGTCAAAGTGGAGCACAAATATGAAACCCTCAGAGAACACATCATAATGGACGCTGTGATGGAAGCTTACATTAATAATGTGAAAACATACGTCACGGAGCGAGAGCCAAAGACCATCAGCAGCCTGATAGCACAACTAAGGCAGTATAAGGCCGCACACCCAAGGGAAGTGTTAGCTAGAGAGAACCCAACTGCGGCATCAGCTTTTATGGTGAACAACGCTGCAAGAATGCGGACTCCAAGCCCTTTATATAGAAGAGAGAACGCTGACAAGAAACCAATATATAGATCTCGAAGAGAGAAAGATGAAGGAATGAGTCCAACATATAGATCTCGAAGAGAGAAAGATGAAGTAAGGAGCCCAACATATAGATCTCGAAGAGAGAAAGATGAAGTAAGGAGCCCAACATATACTTACAAGAATAGAGAATATCAACGTAATCAGCAAAGAGTTCATTTCCAATGTCAAATTTGTGGTAGAACAAACCACACAACAGAGACTTGCTTCTACAACCGACGCAATAAAGATTGGAACGACAGACCAAGAGATCGAGCATTTGCTGCCAAACACACTAATAAACGGTAGGTATACCCAGGGTTTGTGGGAGAACAAATGACCAAGGTACTGTACGATACAGGTGCAACTGCAATTTTAGTCGCAAAAGAATACGTCAACCCACAAGAGTACACCGGAAGAAAACAAGACTGTGTTGGTTACACTGGTCAAGTAACTACACATCTGGTAGCACATATCAACATACACACACCGTTCATCAGTGGTTGGCATGAGGCTTTAGTACTAGACAATAAGCCTGACAACATTGGCCTTATCATTGGCTGTATCAAAGGCTCTAAACCTTGCACAGTAGAAGAATTGAACAAGTGGAAAGAAAACTATACACAGAAATGTTCCATGGTTACTACAAGAGCTCAGAAGAAAGCAGAAGTGCTAAATACAAACGATAAGATACAAGTTCTTTATAACAATAACAATGAAAATACAGAAAATAGCGATTAGAGAAGCCATAATCAAGTAAACAACCCGAATGAAATCTCCACAGAAAGTCAAGACCCACTACAGATTAAAACAGAACAATTTGTCAGTGAACAAAAAAAAATGATCCAGATCTAATAAAACTCATAGATAGTGAAGCTCCACCAAGACGAGGGTTAATTAAAATATGGTGTGTATGTGAGAGAAATTCATCTGAAAGCAGGCAAGACACAACAATTGCTAATTCCAAAGAAATATAGATCAACAATTTTAAAGCTTCCACATGACACCCCGTTTGTTGGACATATGGGAGTAATAGAACTGAATAGAATCTTGAATGATTTTTTTTTTGGCCTAGAATTATGCAAGAAGTCAAGGCCTATATAAAATCTTTCCATATTTGCCAAATACATGAAGCAAAGGAACATATAAGCAAGCTCCAATACAAACAACAGACTTAAGTGAAATGCCATTTGAGAAGATAGCTGTAGATATTAATGGAGCAATACCAGTAATATCCGAAAGAGGCCATCGCTACATATTGACTGTTGTAGGCATGTGCACACGGTTTCCAGAAGCAATACCATTGAAAAGAATTTCTTCCGAAGATGTGGGAGACGCACTAACAGCAATATTTGCGAGAACAGGTTACCCTCGGATAATACTGCATATGTACACACACACATATATATTTTTGCCCGGGGGGGAGAGAAAAATTCCTCCCCCCCCCCCCCCCCAAGATAAAAAAAAAAATCCTGGCTACGCCCATGGACCTTACTGAGTGTTATGAGAACTGTATATTTTTTGTTAGTCACTGGTCGTGTGTCTTGGGGTGCTCAGGAGAAGTGCCTCAAATGGCAGTATATTTTAACCCTGATGTTTTGCATCCTGGGGTATTCCTAAACGTGTTGTATTTTCTTTGCCTTGTCTGTGATGGATTCAAATTAGTTTTGAACTATCAGATAGGCTTTCCAGAACGAATGACGGGTTACCCCGAAGCTTATAGCTCATCAAGACCTTATTTTGGCTAATAGTAGCTGTGTTGGCCTGAAATATATACACTGATGTGTGATTTCCCGAAAAAGACGATAGATTGCCATACGGCATGTGTATATGGCCAGTTGTTTACACAATTATTTAACTGTTCATGTAAATAAACTATTTGTATACACGTTTACTTGAGCTGTCATGTCTTATGATTTGCATACATTAGTAAAATCATATATCTAGAGGTTATACTTAGTAACCTAGGTAATATAAGTAGGGACCAATATACCACTGGAAGAACATACCAGCACACCTCAACACTGATCGGTTGATCTTAATAACCTAATTCTAGCTATAAGTCTTATGAAAACTCGTTAATAACAATAATGTCATACAGAGACTGTAATTGACGATACATCTCATTGAATCTTTTAAGCTATACCCGATACTAGGTAACATTAATATATAAAATTTGTTATGTAACATGAGATGCTCTTTAGAAGAGTGTTTAGTTATCTTTTGTTTCTATAGTCTCGTCGTATTTCATGTTTGTGTTCACTAAGACTCAGACGACGACATATAAAGGGAACTAATTCAGCTTCCACCACTACTTCAGTCAAATACTATTTCTTTCATTTGACATAAGCTTCGTAAAAATAATATCCAGTGCACCCCTAGTGTTTATTTTTAGCCATTTACAACACCAGCGTTCAGCCTAATTTTCATGTTAAAGGATCTACAACACAGATGATAGATCCCTTAGAAAAATGCAGACTTATGCAAACGTTTTACTTTCAATAAATGAAGTGCTGTAGGAAAAGATGGCAGTGGGTAAAGAATTATATTATTCACTCAGCATGTCTAATACTTTAAATTTAAAAAAAACTGCATTCTAGTTCATTGATGAAATGGGATGAGGTTAAAGTTAAACCTATCTATTAACAAGGTTACAAAGTTTGTGTGGAAAGTGGAAACGCAAACTCAAAATCCGCCCCCGAAGTGGTCCACCCAGGCAGGTAAAGAGGCAGGCTTCAATATTTTCAGAAAGAACATCAGAATGAAATTCTATCAAAGACAAATGACAGAGAAGAATGGAGAAAGAAGGTTGACAGATTTTGTGTGGTGCCACAGCGGTTCAGCAGACCAAAGGATAGGTGAAAGTGAATGTGAATTAGGTGTGACTCTGGGGTAATAGGCGATATTATGCGGACCACGCCTGATCCGGTTCTTTCTGTGGTCTTACCGTAGACAATATTCTCATAAACCTACCCTCCTAAGCTGTACCATCGCAAATTAATATTAAGCGAAAAAAAGTATATTTAGTTTTTAAGGTTTCTTATTGCCTTGTAATGTAATGTGTCACGTATTACAAATTGAATTCTACTTTTAAATGGCTTGCCTAGGGGAACGTGACAATAGAAAAAGGTAGTTGTGTCACTTATCTTAAGTCTGAATTTAATCAGAGACTTACAATGAATAACAAAAAAAAATGACACAAGAAATCGGAAGGTAAAATATCAACTTAAGGTTTAATAAAATATAACTCGAATAGTACTTTTAACTGAATCATATAAAGTAAAAAAAAAAAAAACATTTACTCAATACAAAATGGAAGGGTTGACCAAAACCCTTTTACAAAAATGGCATGTAAAAATATTACAATACAATAGTTTGAAAATATAATTACAAATACAAGCAAGGCCTTGAAAAAGAAAAATCTTAACTTACACGATCAATTGGTATACCACGCACGGGTCACGCAATGTCTCCGCTATTCTGTCTCACGGCTGTCTCCGTATGTCTGTCCGTCAACGTTACACGGGCGGTCTTTATATAATATACCGCGCGTCGATATCAAGACAAATCTAGTAATTTCTAGAACAGAATAAGTCATCAACACCCAGATCTAGAACGCTCTTCAAAGAGACAGAAGAAAAAAAAAACCACCCTCCTTTCAACCAGAGGTACACACATAGGTCAAGGACCGGTCACTGTCTGTGTGGCTTGACTCGCCGCGAAGAATAAAATAAAAAAAACTTATTACACAAAGGGGCAGACAACCTACAGGTCAAGAAAAAAAAATAGTATCTAGGCAATGTTACCTAGATACGTAACACCTCCCTCCTAAAAATAAAAAGTTTACATTTCCACGAAATGGAAATCTTTTTAGAATAATTACAAAAATATTTACATTACAGAATGTATTTATCATGATATATATAAAAAAAATATACATCAAAATACTTTTTACAATCTAGATAAGGCATCGGCGATAACATTTTCGCTGCCTTTTATGTGTTTAAGATCCAGGTTGTACTCTTGTAAAAATAAACTCCACCTGAGAAGTCGTTGATTCTTGCCAGACATTTTGTGGATAAATGTAAGGGGATTGTGGTCAGTAAATACAACCAGTGGCCATCTGGACCCACTGATATAAAAATCAAAGTGTTGTATAGAAAGAATCAACCCAAGACATTCTTTTTCCACAGTAGAATAATTTCTTTGATGTCTATTAAATTTCTTGGAAAAGAAACAAATAGGGTGCTCTACTTGGAAATTATCTTCTTGGTAAAGGACTGACCCAACACCTGTGTCACTGGCGTCAATAGCTAACCTAAAAGGTTTTCCGAAGTCAGGAGCCATCAAAATGGGGGAGCTAGATAATATCTGCTTAATTTGGTTAAAGGCTTTCTGACATTCATCCGTCCAAGTAAATCGGACGTTCTTTCTCAGGAGGTTTGTTAAAGGACTGGCAATGACAGAAAAATTTTCGCAAAACTTTCTATAATATCCAGACATTCCCAAAAATTTTCGGTGTTGTTTCCGATCAGCAGGAATAGGGAAAGCTTGGATAGCTTCTACTTTGGCCATTACAAGTTTCACCTGGCCTTGTCCTACAATATGGCCTAAGTATTGGATGGAAGCCTGGCAAAAATCACTCTTACTCAGGTTTACAGTAATTTTTGCATGTAAAAGTTTAGTAAAAAGACAATGCAGTTGTTTACAATGGCTAGAAAAATCTTGGCTAAAAATTACTACATCGTCTATGTATGCGTGGCAATTCTCCATGTCAGCAAGCAGGGCATTTATCATTCTCTGGAAAGTGGCAGGAGCATTCTTCATGCCAAATGGCATCACTTTGTATTGGTACAGACCATCAGGGGTGACAAAGGCGGAGATTTCCTTTGCCCTATCAGTCAGGGGAACCTGCCAATAACCTGAAAGTAGGTCTATTTTGGTGATGTACTTAGCGTCACCAATACGATCTATGAGATCGTCTATCCTAGGGATAGGAAACGAATCGGTCTTTGTTACAGCATTTACCTTACGGTAGTCTGTACAAAAACGATAAGTCTTGTCCTGTTTAGGTATCAAGACACATGGGGAGCTCCAGCTACTGGAACTTGGTTCAATGAGGTCATTTTCAAGCATATACTTGATTTCTGACCTAAGTATGGCAAGTTTTTCAGGGTTGACCCTGTAAGGATGCTGCTTGACTGGAGTAGCCTCGCCAACATCTACATCATGCATTATAACATTAGTCTGTTTTGGTACATCAGAAAAAATGTCATTAAATTCATTAATGAATTTCATGATAACTGGCCTTTCTGTCGAAGACAGATGAGACAGTTTTACATCCAAATTCTGTAATACAAAAGAATTAGGTATTTTGTATTGTCCAAATTTCTCCTTTACAATATCATCATCAATAGGAGAAACATGGCTATTTGAACAACTTTTGACTGTATTTAAAACACAATTACTCTTCTCTGAGTGATCTGGCCGAGATACATAAGGCTTCAGCATGTTTATGTGACATAGCTGAGTCTTTTTCCTACGGTCAGGGGTTTTGATTGTGTAATTGAGGTCACTAATTTTGGTCTCAATTTCATAGGGACCAAAATATCTGGCTTGCAAGGGTTGACCTGGTATGGGCAAAAATACAAGCACCTTATCCCCGGGAGAAAATTCTCTAACACGGGCCTTTCTATCATACCAGCGTTTCATGCTGGATTGGGTGTTTTGTAAGTTATTTTTGGCCAGAACACAAGCATCATAAAGTCTAGTTTTAAACTTACTTACATAGTCTAAAAGTCCTTCAGTGGCTGTTGGTGACAACAAAGTCTCTTTTATACATTTCAAGGGACCGCGCACCGAATGGCCAAAGACTAAGTCAAAAGGGCTGAATCCCAACGATTCCTGGACGGATTCACGGGTTGCAAACAGCGGCATGTGGATTCCTTCGTCCCAGTCTTTTTCGTGCTCAAAGCAATAGGTTCGGATCATGTTCTTGAGAGTCTGATGGAATCGCTCAAGAGCGCCTTGCGACTCGGCATGATACGCACTCGACATGCAGTGTTTGATGCCCAACTGAGTCATGACTTGCTTGAAAAGATTGGCCGTGAAATTCGTTCCTTGGTCCGATTGGATGGACTTTGGTAGACCAAATAGAGTAAAGAACTTGATTAAGGCCTTTACAATGTTTGATGCTTTTATGTTCCTTAGAGGAATAGCCTCAGGAAAACGAGTTGAAGCACACATAATGGTCAACAGGTATTGGTTGCCAGCTTTTGTCCTTGGGAGAGGACCAACACAGTCAATAAGTACTCTGCTGAAAGGTTCTTCAAAGGCTGGAATCGGCTTCAGAGGAGCAACAGGGATCTTTTGATTTGGCTTGCCAACCATCTGACAGGCATGACAGGATCGGCAGTACTGGATGACATCTTTCTTCAAACGTGGCCAGAAGAAGTGTGACATAATCTTGTGGTATGTCTTGTGGATGCCGAGATGACCTGACATTGGTGTGTCATGAGCCAGATTCATGATGTACGCTCGGTATCTCTCTGGTAACACGATTTGATGGCATATTCTCCATTCTTCTTCGTTGGATGCGTCTGGAGGTTTCCATTTCCTGAAGAGCATATCATCTTGGATGTAGTAGCACGTTGATGCTAGCTCTGCCTCTTGTGATGTCATTGCGGTTTCTCGGAGTTTGGCGAGCTCTGGATCCTTCTTTTGGTCCTCAATCAACTGTTTTCGAGTTGATGCCGGCTTTTCAGAATTTGGCGTTGGTTCTTCTTCAAGAGAAGCAAAGAATGTGGTGCTCAAGTCCACATCATCGTGGTTACTGTTGGCCTTGATGACGTTCTCTTCTTGAGATGCTTTCAACCTCATTGCCCTTGTTACTGCACACGCTGGATATAACTCTAGGTCTTCCTCGGGTGTGGCAGATAAGTCGGGTGTTTGAGTGACGATGGGTTCGGCTATCACCTTTCCACCTGCTAAGTCATTGCCTAACAGCAACGAGATGCCTTCCAATGGTAATGTTGGTCGGACACCTACAACAACCGGTCCAGTAATGAGATTTGACTTTATGTCGATTAGATGTAGAGGCACATCTATACATCCAAGCTCTACGCCTCGTAACAGGATGCTCTTCCCAGTCGATGATGATTTTGACAAGGGCAAGATACCCTCTAAAAGTAGCGATTGTGAGGCACCTGTGTCTCTCAAAATAGTGATAGGTCGTAGACTTGTAGAATCACCGGGTAGTGATACGAATCCTTCCGAAATGAAAGGCTTAAAATCCTCTAATAAAACATCGATTTTGGTTGATGCAGACTGGACTTGGGTCGAACTCTCGCTGGAGTCATTGACATCTCTAGGAGACGCAGTGGAGAAACTCTTTCTTGAGTCAGTAGAACATCTTTTGGATGTATTTGGAGAACTCTTGATGGAGTCATTGGAACATCGGTGTGATGTCTTATGGGAACTCTTGATAGAGTCATGGGAACATCGGGATGATGTATTATGGGAACTCTGGATAGAGTCATTGGAACATCGGGGTGATGTATTATGGGAACTCTGGATAGAGTCATTGGAACATCGGGGTGATGTATTATGGAAACTCTGGATGGAGTCATTGGAACATCGGCTTGATGTACTTGAAAAACTCTTGTTTGAGTCATTGGAACATCGGCTTGATGTATTTGAAAAACTCTTGTTTGAGTCATTGGAACATCGGCTTGATGTATTTGAAAAACTCTTGTTTGAGTCATTGGAACATCGTGGAGACATTTTCGGAGAGTCTTGTACAGTCAATACATTTGAAACAGGTGGTGTCGAGGTATTCTTGATATGACTTGATGATGAGGGAGTAAACCTCGCCGACCACTGTACTGTGCAAGCGCTGACTTTTGAAGGAGCTTTTTCGTTTCTCTTCCTCAATTTCCAGCAATCGTCAATTTTATGGCCTTCTCGTTTGCAGTAGGAACAATTAGCTTTACTTGTAGTAGGTTTTCTGTCATTTGTACTGCTGTTCTTGATGGAGTTGCTAGCAATGGACTCAGGCTGTTTTACTTGTTTTGGCTTGACATCCGTCGTATACTTGGCAAATTGATGTGATATTATATAATCGTCTGCCAACACTGCAGCCTTGTGCACATCTTCCTCGCCACGATCAGCTATATGCGTACGGACGTCCAGCCGCACACAACTCTTGAACTCTTCCATCAGCATTAGGTTCTTGAATTTGGCAAAGTCGGTGCCGATTTCCTTGGAAGTGAGCCATTTCTCAAAGCGTCGCTCCTTTTCCCGCAGGAATTCTACATGGGTTTGGCCATCCGATTTGCGACAATCCCTGAACTGCTTTCGGTAAGCTTCCGGAACAAGTTCATATGCCTTAAGAATTAAGGCCTTAACAACATTATAATCTTTTTGTTGTTCAATGGTCAAAGAACAAAATACCTCTGCAGCTCTACCAGTCAAAACTGTTTGCAGCAAAGTGGGCCACAAAGTTTCAGGTACATTAAAATTTTTCACAGCAAGTTCAAATTGTGGAAAATAATTGTCAATTGTGGCTTCATTAAAGCGTGGAATTATTTTCAAAAATTTTGTTGCTTCAGCAGTATGACTGGCAGGGGAAGAATCTGGTCTTACATTAGCAGCTAACTCTAATTTTTTTAACTCTATTTGTAATTTCATTTCTATTTCTTTCTGCTCTCTAGCCGCTGCAAGCTCTAATTCTTTTTGTGCGGCCTGTTGTTTAATTTCCTTCTCTTTTAAAGCTAACTGGGCTTCTATTTCCATTTGTTTTAATTTTATCTGAAGTTCTAAATCTGATTTACCCTCATCGGGTTTAAGGGTTTCTAAAAGGTCCTCAGAAAACACTTCCTCGTCTACATAATGGATTACAATGTTATCTCTGATTTCTTGTTTAAGGGCATTTGATTTTATTTTTAACCCTAAATGTTTAGAAATAAGGACCAGTTCCTTCCTAGTAAAAGCATCAAGCTCTTCCACAGAGGGATTTGCAAGAAAAACCTGAATATCCATGGCTAACTAACAACTATTACAAGCAAAAAAAAAATGTATACAATGTAAATATACAGTACAAAATCAGTACAACAAAAAACCTTAAGAGAGTTTGGTCAATACTATTGATACTTTACTTCCGACTCTTTGACACCAAAAAATTTTTTTTGTTAAAGTCAACTTCGCCTTTACAAAATTACTCAAGTAAGACGAAAATAGGTTCAGAAAAATATCCGGGACGAAAGCCCTCAAACTTCTTTTGTCACGTATTACAAATTGAATTCTACTTTTAAATGGCTTGCCTAGGGGAACGTGACAATAGAAAAAGGTAGTTGTGTCACTTATCTTAAGTCTGAATTTAATCAGAGACTTACAATGAATAACAAAAAAAAATGACACAAGAAATCGGAAGGTAAAATATCAACTTAAGGTTTAATAAAATATAACTCGAATAGTACTTTTAACTGAATCATATAAAGTAAAAAAAAAAAAAACATTTACTCAATACAAAATGGAAGGGTTGACCAAAACCCTTTTACAAAAATGGCATGTAAAAATATTACAATACAATAGTTTGAAAATATAATTACAAATACAAGCAAGGCCTTGAAAAAGAAAAATCTTAACTTACACGATCAATTGGTATACCACGCACGGGTCACGCAATGTCTCCGCTATTCTGTCTCACGGCTGTCTCCGTATGTCTGTCCGTCAACGTTACACGGGCGGTCTTTATATAATATACCGCGCGTCGATATCAAGACAAATCTAGTAATTTCTAGAACAGAATAAGTCATCAACACCCAGATCTAGAACGCTCTTCAAAGAGACAGAAGAAAAAAAAAACCACCCTCCTTTCAACCAGAGGTACACACATAGGTCAAGGACCGGTCACTGTCTGTGTGGCTTGACTCGCCGCGAAGAATAAAATAAAAAAAACTTATTACACAAAGGGGCAGACAACCTACAGGTCAAGAAAAAAAAATAGTATCTAGGCATTGTTACCTAGATACGTAACAAATGAAAAATACGCCATATTGTTTATGACGTTCTTAATAAGTTAAGAGGAGGTAACTCTCCATCCCAAAAATTAAAAAACAGTAAATTAAGAGCAAGTATCACTGAACTATATATTATTTTGATGGAATTTACTATGATCAAAATTTAGATTTAGTGCTAGCTTTAGGGTAAGGGTTAGGTTTAGTGATAGGGTTATGTTTAGAATTAGGTTTAGGTTAAGAATTAGAATTAGGTTTAGGATTAGGTATAGATTTAGGGTCAGAATTAGGTTTAGGATTAGAATTAGCTTTAGGATTAGAATTAGGTATAGAATTAGGGTTACGGTTAAGTTAAGGATTAGAATTAGGGTTAGGTTTAAACTTAGGTTTACTGTTTACAGAAACCCAATTCTAACCCTAACCACTAAACCTAGCACTAACCCTGACCCACATTCTATACCAAATACTAATCCTAAACCAAAACCTAATTCTATACCTGATCCTAATTCTGACCCTAACCCTAAACCTAGCAGTAAACCTATTATTTTGATTCTACTAAACCTAATCCTAAACTACAATAGTGCTTAGTTAGGGAAATATTATTTAAAACAATGTTCTTAAACAATATATAGTTCAGTGAATTTTTTTTTCTTTACTCTCTCTCCAGCACATCATAACAATATGGCGTCGTCACTACTACAGCAATGATAAGAAACCGTAAAAACTAAAAAAATTTTGGACTCAATATTTATTTGCGCTGGTATAGCTTTTGAAGGTAGTTTATGAACCTATTGTCTATGGTAAGACCGGTATCTGGAAATTTAGGCACCGCATATTTACGGATATTTAGGCACCGGAAATTTATGCACCCGGAAATTTAGGCACCGGATAATTAGGCACTTTTTGACAAGGCGGAAAATTAGGCACCGGATAATTAGGCACTCTTTAATTAGCGACCTTAATTTTGAAAATAATTTTAAAATGTTAACGTATATTTTATCCTTAGGCTATGGGGTATCGGTGACGTTATAATAAATGGAAACTATAACGATTCTAGCTAAAGAAATGCTGACAAAATGGGGGAAAATGACAATCATGAGAATGTGTGGAAAAAATGACATTTGAGTCATTATATAATATAGACATCACAGGATTCAGGGGAGGGGAGGTAGAGATGATTCTCCGCTCATTGCTTCCCTCCATCACCAACCCCTAAGGTTGACTGGTGAGTTTTTTAAATTGATGATTATGCAATTTGTGTAAATACTTTAGATTTAAAAGTATTATAAAATATTTTTATAATGTCGGGGAGTGTTGGCGATAAATACAATCGCAATCGCCCTCTGCTTGTGGAAAAGGAGGAGTTGTATGCTTAAAACGGGATGGTGGTTGGGGGGGGGGGGGGCACACACTCCCAGATAAAGGAAATGATTTCTCGCTGGTAGATGTAAACTTGGTCGTAAAAGTTACGTAGCGAATCTTAAGTCTACATGCGGGGGTCAAGGGTAGAGAAATAAGATCAGCAAAGTACAAAGGTGTTTAAATGGAAGGTTGGGGATTATATTTTATAGGCCTTCCAAAAACTTCGGTAGACACATTTCTGTTAAAACCATCATAATATTAATACAGTAATAAAACTTATTATACAAGGGAAATGCAGATAGTTTAATTTCATTGGGCAGTGTTGAAAGTTAGGGAAACCAGTGATATAATTTTTTTTTTTATTTTGTGTGTGTGTGTGTGTTTAATAATGCATGTATGAGACTATTTTCTTTTTTTTTAATTCTAACTTTTTTTTTATTGAGAAGAGCAAACAATTGGTACTGAAAACAAAAGGAAGAGGGAATCATTTGATCGCGAAAATCATAATAAATATATTTAGTTTATGATAGAGAAGTCGCAGAGGTTGATTTGGAACATCCACATTTTCACCGCCCCATCCCATCCTTTTCGAAAAGTACGACATACTTTAAAAAGAAGCAAATTAAGTTTGACGGGGGGATGGTTATTTTATTTGTCTTAGGGACTAATATTTATCTTAGTATGGTTTCGGTTTAAATATTGTAATGAGGTAACAAAAGAATTTATTTTGATATGGAACTTATTTAGTCTTATTTCTTTACATAAATAATTCCCTTTTTTTTGGAAGATTTATTAATTCAGGCAACCCATCTTCCTGCTCTAACGGCACTAGGGAATAGAAGGAACACACTAATGAAGTAACAGAAAATGTGTCTCCATTTTTTTTTTGTCTTTTTTTTTGTCTTTTAGTGTATTTTATTAGGTTTTGTGTTTGTATATATAGTATATATTAGCTATAGCTGATTAAATTTTTTTATGCTTGCTACTAATCTTTATTCTATGAATATTGTTATTGTATTAAGAACACTTCAAATACTAAAATTTATAAGCAAATTTATTTACAAAACTTACAAAGAAAAAATAAAACCAAAGAAAAATGTTTTAGCTAAGGTGTAATACTTAAAGCTCACTCTAATTTACAAAACAAAGTCATTTTCAAAACAAAGTTGATTGAAGTCTTATATAGTCTAGTGAAATCTTATGTTGTGGCCAATTCCCTTTAAGAATTGTTCTAATGTTTTGGTTTTTTCCGTATATTGAGTACACAAATTTTGTAGTCTTTTTTGTTGGTCAATAAAAACCTTTTTGTATTTCTTTAATGGCGGATTGCCAATGGCGTCCTTTGCAATTAATGCACTAACTGCTGCCTCTTCTTTTTGTAAAGTTTTAATTAATTTCCAAATTGAAGGGTGTTGATAGCCCACTAAATGGAAACATTTGTTGTTCCATCCTTCACAAATGTTGTTAGTTCTGGGTGAACTGTTTAATGTAGCGAATGGACGTTCCACACTTGCGGAGGGAAGATGGGAGGTACACGTCGAAAAAAAAGAGACAGAATATTTGTTTGTGTGAGTGGGTTTCTTCGCACTATTGAACCAGAAACATATGTCTCATCAAAATAGTTCAAAAGTGGAAGTGCTTCTTCTGGACAAAGGCTCTGAAGCAAAGCCATTCCTGCTGGAACGTCATTTACTTGTAGAAATGCTAAGGAATCGATCTGGCCACAGAATTGTCTGAATTCTTCACTTTCCTTATACTTGGTAACGAGACCAAGTTCTTGAATTTTCCGCCACGTATTTTGGGCAAGGTGATAAAAACACCCCTGTATGTGTATATGATGCCCAAATACACTTTGAATGGAGTTAATAACAGACTTTTCAAAATCTACGACAACTGTCGATGGGTCTGGATTTAAATCTAGTTCATGGCAACGATTAACAATTGCTTGAAACATAGTTTCGTACGTTTCTTCTGTTTTGGATTGCAGACAGGCAAACACAGTCGAAACCTCGAAACCGCTGTATTGCCTAGTGGAACACATATGACATAAAGCTGTAGGAAGCCATTTGAAGCCATTTTATAGTTGCCATCCATCAGCCAAGTATCACTTGATACAAGTAATCTTAACGACTCGTCAGAACCAAAAACAATTATCCGATTATCTGTATCTGGCCCATTATCGAAAATCAAAAACTGTTTTGGCTCAGGCCCCAAAGTCATAGCCCATGGGCCATCTATTAATAGATCAGTAAGATACTCTGGGACCCGTGGACATTGACTAGTTCTCTGATACCTCAGGTTTCGCTTGACGGAATGTTCACAAGGTAGAGAAGACCTTTCTTCGGGTGTCAGTTGTTCCAAACAATTTTGATATATCTGGCCGGGTTTCTCCTCTGTTGTACTCGTTTTTTTTTTCATGGTGTCAAGGCATTTCGCTATAGAAATAGCAGCTGGGTCAAGAGCTGCTGTGGCTATTCCTAAGTTCAGGCTGATTCAGGTCTAGACTAGTAGTCATAGTTCCTTTGCAACCATTATTTCGTTGCACGCATCTCCATCGTACATGAGATACTTTGGAGATCTGTTTTGTATACATGTAGCCTTGGTAGCCAATTTTATGCTTTCCTCTGGTAGTAGGTAAGATTTCCATCTATGCAGAAAAAAAAATTTAATTAACATATCAATATAAAAAAATATAATAAGACATTAAATATACTTATTTCCTTTATAATCAGCATTTAGCTATGAAAATGTATCAGAAAAAAACAAGAAAACATAAAAAAAAAAACTTTAAGAAAAATACATCCTATATATTTCTTAAAGCGCGACTATTTTGCCCTTAACAAAATAAATGCTAAATATTATTTTTTAAAAAGGAACTTTTTTTTACCCCCTCTTCCCAACACCCCCCCCCCCCCCCCCCCCCCCAGAAAAAAACATTTATTTTTAAGCGAATGTATAAATCTAATAAACTTTATAATATTTTATTAATAGCCCTTTAGATTGCGACTTAGAAAACGGTCAGCAAAATGTTGCTGAACATTAATTGATTAAACTCTTGGATAAATAATACCTACATGCAGAAATGCATGTACAGGGTGAACTTCGGTTTCCTCATTCAATATTAATTTATATTTTATAAAGACCTTTACTTTTGTGCTATTCAGGTTCAAAAATTATGTTTATAAATTATGATCATCTATGGGAGGCACAAGTAGACTAAGTTATCGCCTTGAACATTGCAAAATTAAAAAATGAGAAACGAATCCTACCCTTTATGTCATTATTGTCCTTCATCTTTAGCATAAGAGGACTGAGTTTCAGAATGTTTCCTTATATAATAGTATTTTCAAGCGTTTGTGTAATAACATTTTTGTAAATCTATATTATAAGCTGTATACAATAAATAATGTAAAAATGATGTTATGAGCTTTTAGATAATGGCTTTTATGCTTTGAATGTATCAATTTACTGTGTTTGGTCTACATATAAGTAGACCTATGCCATTACAACTGTTAAATTAGGTTTATTTAATTATTGCTTTATAATCTAAATAGCAGTTTACTAAAATGTTTATCTAACTTATGCTAAATAAAATTCAAAATAATAACAGTCTATAATGCTCACTAATAAAATTAATAAAAATGTACTTACATTAAACTTTCTGGCTAACAACTGTGAGCACCACTTGGTTGCAGAAAGAACTCTAACAAATTAATGGACAGGAACAAACACTTTAGTAGTCTGTATCAAGAGCTTTCAAACATTGAGACTTATAGTTGTCACAGAAGCTGCTTTTATAAAGTGGCCGGCTGAAACAGGCCACTAACACTGGACCAAAAAATCGACTTTGATGTAGCTGGATAAATACGTTTATAGCATCAGCATGATATTTCGCACGTCGCAGAAAAGCCTTGATACATTTCGAGCCCAGGAGTCTTATAGGATCAACAGGGGGTCATGGGGACTCAATTTCTCCTTAGATACCCGCCCGTGTAAAGGAGCCTGCTTCATAAACTGTGAACATAATCATCATATTAAGAACTTTAAAGATTTTCATTTGTTATAAGCAGAATAAGTATTCTGTTTATAAAAGATGAAAAGAGACCAATATTCCAAAAAATTAATATAGAAACTTTCAACTCATCTGTCTTTTCCATAAACTCTTTATTTTTTTATTTTCAAAACACCATATTTTATCGTGATTTCTAGCCATTTTGCAATGTCCAACCATATATATTTTATATAAATATTATATTACATAAATGTACATATATATTAAATATATCCGTAGGTATAGGTACAAACTAATTACCACACAAAAAAAATTTGAAGGAGGTAACACACCTATACACTCAAACAATAAATCTTCCTAAAGGGGTTACCCATTAATAATATAAAAAGGGGTGTTGATAATAGAGATTAATGCAGTTATAAAAAAATGAATACTACTTTAATTTATGAACACATTTAATCCCTATAAGTAACTAGAGCAAAGCCCTCCTCATTCCCATACCCACTGTAAGGAGACAAGTTTCTCCAGACTTCAAATTTAGCACCTATGCTGTACCCTTGACCTCCGCCCATAGGCTTAAGACTCACTACGTAACTTTTACGACCAAGTTTACATCTACCTGCGAGATTTTCTCCATTAACTGGGAGTGTGTGCCCCCCCCCCCCCCAACCACCATCCCGTTTTAAGCGTACAACCCCTCCTTTTCCACAAGCAGAGGGCGATTGCGATTGTATTTATCGCCAACACTCCCCGACATTATAAAAATATTTTATAATACTTTTAAATCTAAAGTATTTACATTAGTAACTAAATATTTACACAAATTGCATAATCATCAATTTAAAAAACTCACCAGTCAACCTTAGGGGTTGGTGATGGAGGGAAGCAATGAGCGGAGAATCATCTCTACCTCCCCTCCCCTGAATCCTGTGATGTCTATATTATATAATGACTCAAATGTCATTTTTTTCCACACATTCTCATGATTGTCATTTTTCCCCATTTTGTCAGCATTTCTTTAGCTAGAATCGTTATAGTTTCCATTTATTATAACGTCACCGATAGCCCATAGCCTAAGGATAAAGTATACGTTAACATTTTTAAATTATTTTCAAAATTAAGGTCGCTAATTAAAGAGTGCCTAATTATCCGGTGCCTAATTTTCCGCCTTGTCAAAAAGTGCCTAATTATCCGGTGCCTAAATATCCGTAAATATGCGGTGCCTAAATATCCGGTGCCTAAATTTCCTAAATTCGGTAAGACCACATAAAGAACCGGTATAATATCGCCTATTACCCGCGAGAATATGAAAAACTACTTATTAATTGTTGTTTTAAATTATGTCTAACTTATATGTATACTAAATAGATTTTTTCTCTTGTAAACATTTGTGTGTGTAAATGTAGTAGTCAGTATGACAGAACTTAACTTAGCAATTCAAATGTAAAAAAATAATAAATGTTTGATAAAAAATCTAAAACCATTTGCATAAATGTGTTAAAAAATGGTAAATACTAATAGGCATGTGCCTTAATAAAGAGCCTCCCGTGTCTGTTACTATTAATAATGAATAGTCGTGAAAGTGATGTATTTTTATGAAAAAGTTGCTTGCATAAGTGAAAAAAGTAGCGTTTGGAACTTTGAGTGTTAAAACTAAAATATTATGATGTTGGATTTTCACTATCTTTTCTAGTTTACAATATCTAAACGGGACGGACGGACATTCCACACAAAACTAATAGCGTCTTTTCCTCCGCTAAAAATGGTTACAATACAAAACAAACAAAAAAACATAAAAAGTGCTTTCAAAAAACAACAAAGCTTACATTAAACAGACCTAGACATAATAATTTTTTGCGATAGATATATTTAATCGAGCGCTAAAAATACTACTACCACCGACACCTTTATTCAACGCCCCCCCCCCCTCCTTTTTTTCTCAGGTACTGATGTCGCATTTTACCTTCCCTATCTGAACACACTCCCCTTAACCTATCTGGGTAAACATTAGTTGCCCTCCTCCCATCTCCTATTCACTGGACCAAAGTGAACGAACGGTGGACTGGACCCCCCCCCCCCTTCCCTTTTCGCATAGGTAATGCTTTCCACTGCTATCCCCCCCCCCCCCTCTCGGGAGCGGCTGGCCACTTCAAAGGGCAAACTCAACCCAATGCCTCAGGCATCACCTTCCCTGATCCACTAACGCTAGTCGGTGTCAAGATATAATCTTCCTTACTCTGACCAAGCCCTGATTATCTACCCTTCACATTCCATGACCACATGGACAGGAAGACAAAGGGACGCGAGCGGACCAGTTTCCTGGTCTTCCAATTCACACCCTGATTCACTGTCTATCCCAGGGAAACTCTCTTTCTTGATGACGCCAGATTGTCTACATCAAGTTGTCAGCTTATCGCCAACCACTCCTGCCCCACCCCCTCTCCATCTTTATATGGACAAGCTTCGCGGTCCGAGCTCATTCTCGCTCGAGACCTGATTTGGAGGGGATCATTCTCTGGTTTGAGCTCTACACAATTTTCCTTCATTTTGGATTGGTGGTATGTAACTTTGTAAAGTGCTTGAGAACCATTTTACTTAGTTGTGTGTGTATATATTTGTGAATTTAGTTTCTACATTATTTGTGTACATATATTTGTGTATTTCTTATGGATAATGTAAGTAGATTACTTTTATGTTTATATTTTATAACATGATTTCAAGCCATCCCCTTTATCTGGACTACAATATATTTCACTAATTCTCACATGTATTTAGCTCTTTAGCTATTAGAAGAAATTTATCCCTGATAAATTATCGCTCACGATGAGCCCTTACCATATTATTATTGATGAATTCCTATGCAGGGAAATATCATAACATTTCTGTAACATGTATTACAAAGTGTGTATTTACTCTCATTCCTTTGTAAGGAATCCCTTAATTATTTATGTATTCCACCTCATCGGCCAGGTTGGCCAGAATATACTACTTCGGTAAAATCATATTAATTTACTTATACTCTATGTATACTTATATTAAGACATGGGTGAGTATTACTTGTTGATCTCTTCTTCCTTCTCGTCAGTATTTATGTAATGACTATTCACCGCGACTGGTGAACATTAATTGTATTATTACCTTATTACTTATTACTACTTATTACTACATATTCCCCTTTATTGGATTTCCCATTATTATTGTTATATCCCTTGATGGGATACAATAATTATTTGTTAGCTCCCTTAATTTATGAGCCTAGCTTATAGTTTCCTTACATCATTCTGAATATGTCCTTCTCAGAAAGGCATCTAATTCCCAGTGGTGTCATTATATAGCTAACCCACTTATACATCATGTCGTTGCAGCTTTTATCTATAGGTAATCTGCACTTGGCGACCTCGCTACTGATACTAGATTTGTTGATACTTCAGCCTTACTAATACATCACCAGCGTGCAAACAACAACGCTCGCCAAAGACCCGTCGCTGGCATTGCTGACAGCGTCAGCACCAGTCTCTTTACGGCAGCACCGGACACATGTAAGCTAAAAAGAAAAGCCTGATGATACTCGGACCACTTGGCCACTAGCATATAATGATATATTATATATACCATATAAATGTACTAGATCTCATCCCAGCGGACTTTAAAAACATTACACCTTTAATTTTTCCTTTGTATAATAAACCGGTCAAATTTTACATCTATACATAGCATCTGTTGCCTGCATTTTAACTCTGTGCCTGTATGTAATTTTGTGCAAATGTGGATTCTAAAACTCTAAAACCCCATAGACACACCAGAACGGCCACCTTTTTAACCCCCGCCCCCCTTGTCAGTCAGGTAAAAGAAATAATTTCAACTTAATCCGAGATTGGGTGTGGGAGAAGTAATGTAACGTGTACAAACTTTTCACCAGACAGACAAGCAGACAGACAGACAGTATGAGTTGATATAAGCTTTGTAAAAAATACTTACTTACAAAAAGCACCATGTAAATGTAAAACAGAGGCAATGGACTGATTGCATTTCACACAATTATCATTTGAGCTAAAAGAAAAAAAAAAGAAATAATTAAAAAAAATATTGATATTGATAAGAGATAAAATATTACTAGATGTAGCAATTACCACAATAATATCAACTGTTGATGTGACAATAGTATATCGTAATGTATTTAAATATTTAATGACAAAATCAAGTTTAGATAGATCATCTTGACTAAGTAAACTTTGACAACACAGTAAACTTCTATTTTTGCTTTTTTGCCTTGGCTAAAAATAATTGTATTTTAAATAGTGTAATTAGTTTATAACAAAAGTTATAGAATCTAAATTTACTTGGCTGGTCATAATAAAAACTGCAAACTAGATAACTGATTTTTGAAGACAACAGGCGCAGAAGGTGAAAAGATAACATAACGAGGGTTTTGTCCGCATTAGATGTAATTAAAACAAGATTGCAAAGAGAGTTTGTGGACCAGGAATATTAAAACCATAATATTGTTTTGGTCGTTTAAAATTAATACATTTAAAACAATCATTTTTCACTTAAAAGCAATCAGTGCAACACTACGTCTTTCATAATACTCTACTTACTCTTATGGAATAAGTAGAGAAGCGTTAACTGATTACCTAAGAATAGCATGGAAACCTCCCGATACAGTGTCGGTGGCACCTAGTGCAGTAGCACCCCTCGCACCCCCCCACCCCCCACCAGCGACGCCACTGCTCCAAGATACCTACCTCTTCCCACAATTTCGATTGGATATATTGGAATAGACAGCTAGGAAATTTTAAAAGAATGAGCAGGCACAACTAAACCGGTTTCCCATGCGAACAGCATAGCTCACTATTACCATGGCCGCCACTACCTATTGTGCAATGTGTGCATTGCACGCAGGCGGCGGCCAAAACATTATTCCAAGGTTAACGGTACCTTTATTTTTTAATTTTTTTTAGTTTAATGAAAAAATACTCAAATATTTAATATTTTATATAAATTCTAATTATTCCATTATCCTTTGAAAATTAAAAAAAAAACGATATTCGTACATAAGAAGCTTTTTGGAAAATTCATAATAAAACAACAAGGTTACAAAGACAGTTTGTGTGAAAACACAAACTCAGAATCGGCCCCCGTTTTTGGTCCACCCAGGCAGACTTCAACATTTTCAGAAAGAACATCCGAATGAAATTATATCAAAGACAAATGACAGGTGGAGAAAGACGGTTGACAGATCTTGTGTAGTGCCCCCAACGGTCCAGCAGATGAAAGGATAGGTGAAAGTGAATGAAAATTAGATGTAAACCTGGCCTAACTAGCTTACTGGTTAAGGCGCCAGTTACTCGCCTTTGCCCCTTCTACCACACGTGAAGGCCAGGAGTTGGACTGTTTGTCAGATGCAATTTGAGACGCATGCCATTAGGAAGCATTTTATAGGTAGTGGAGTGCTTATATCCATTACCACTTCCGGCAATGACAACCTTGTGGACCCCACCTAGGAGAAGGAAAACTCTGAATTCAAAACTTTGTTGCCTTGCAACAATCATGGGAAAGGCTTCGGGAGTCAGGAGCTGGCGACCCTAAGGCAGTTTGCAGCACCCAGTCCTACACTTTGGTTGAACCTGCGACGCCGCTGACCCCAAACTGTATCGGCACTGCCGTTTCTTTGGATACATCAGCTACGTGGAGAAGGGGGAACTGATGTGTGGGCGACATCGTTCCGACCACAGATAACGCCCAGGCATTCATCTCATTTCCATGAGATGATCCATAGTCGCTTCGCGACTGAAGGAGGCCATATCATGTAGCCTGCACAACGACCAACCGCCTTTACTTTTCCCCAAATAATGCCAGGTACTCATTAGAGCTGGGTGGACTCAGAGGCGCCCGAAATTCCGAAGTTGAAAATCCCAGTCTTCACTAGGATTCGAACCTGGGACCCCCAGTTCGAAAGCCAAGCGCTTTACTGCTCAGCCACCACGCCTCCCCTGGCCTAACTGACGTCATATAATTGATGTTATTGTTTTGAAAAGGCTCAATCTCCTATTAGTATCCTCAGGAACTTAGTATAACATAACTTACATAACTTAACAATACAAATATAAAAACAAAAAATTTTTGACAAAAATCTACAACCATTTGCATAAATGTGTTACATATAGAAAACAGTCGTCTCCCCTAATAAAGAGACTTAGGTGTTTGAGAGTGTTTGATAGTTAATAGTTGTTAAAGTGGTGTATTTTTATGAAAAAACTGCTTGCATAAGTGATTTTAAAAATAAGATTTTTCGCTTTCAGTTGAATCAGAACCTTGATTGGTCTAAAATATTGTGATGTCGGATTTTCACTATCTTTTCTAGTTAACGAGATCTAAACGTGACGGACGGACAGGCATTTCACACAAAACTAATAGCGTCTTTTCCCCTTTCGGGGGCCGCTAAAAATGAAGCGATGTGTGAAGGATTTTCACGGGTTTTTTCCACAGGCGCCTATATTTCTGACCTTGAATTTTTGCGGGTTTTCTGTAATATTTGTTTCGAATGACGCTTAAAGAAGCATATCAGTCAAAAAAAATTTTCTTCTTAGTCTACTGACTCTACTTACTACATATGAATATATGAATAAAAATAATACATATACACGTATTGTTGTTTTTTTGGGGGGGGGAATGTTTTATTTTCATTGTAGCTATTAATTCGTGTTTGAATATTACCAATGTTTACAAATTAAAATATCAAAATAAAAGACGTCGTTTCATCTTCTAATGAGACCTTGTCAAATATTTATGCAAGAGGTGTAAGCTACATTATGTGTTTACAACTTTTTGAAGATAACATTTCAAAACGTCTCCGCTAGTGTGATTCTTCTGGATTTTTTTCACTGATATTGGTCGAATTTCTTCCGACTGTTGCACTATTATAGTGACGATTTTGTGTGAAAAAAATGTCCGCGACAGAGACGTCTTACGTAGCACGAAATGTAGACAGTACAGCATAATTTTTTAAAATTGGGATTCTTTCCTTTCTTGTCAAACAAGCAGTTGCCTAAGTGACATTTTTATGACGATATGAGACCAGTTACGCTGGAGGATCATCTGAGACAATGCCACCCTGACAAAAAATTAGATTTGAAAAACTTTCAAACATTCAAAGTTCAAAATAGACCCACAAAATCTCTGTTCGACATCATGTAGAGAAGATGATGGTTTGTGGGAGTCTTACAAGATTTCTTTACTTATAGAAAAATACGGAAAGCCTGTGGTCCTTCTGGGCATAGGGCACCAACCAGCTTCCTCCAGGCATCTCGGTTCTGGGCGAATCTCTCCAACTGTTTCCACGTCTTACCCATCTGCTTCCGAATCGCGGAGACCTGGAGAACTACCTTGAAAAAAATCCAGGTATTCATCAATACCTGCCTGAGGAAGATTCTTATAATCCGCTGGCCAGACAAGATGTCGAATGAGGAACTGTGGCAAAGAACAAAACAGCAGCCTATTAAAGGAATACATGGCGCTAATGGTCACCGTTTCATTATATTTCCTTAGGGTTGACCCACGAGACCTTTCCCATGTTTGGGTATAGTAGCAAGGCAACAGGGGTTTGAATTCAGTTATCCTTCTGCTAGGTGGGTAGCAAGCCAAGGCATAATGAGCCCTTCATGCTCGAAGCTTACTGGTTTAGGCTTCAGTTACTCGCCTTCGACCCTTCTCCTATTAATGAAAACAGTTCCGCAGATTCAATATTTGAGCCACACGAAATACACGAGAAACTGTTCTTTGCGAAACCTTTTATAATTAATTATTATTTATTATTGGAAAGACTACTTCATAGAACGAAAAATTCGTAAACGAAACATAATGTCCGTAGTTGTGTAGTTTTAAACTATTTTTTCACTCTTCAACTCACTACAGTTAGAAATTTGTTTAAAAAAATGTAATGAATTTGCAAAAATGTGCAAGTGGAGCAAGTTGAGCAGTGGGTCAACCGAAAACTAGAAAACATGACAAGGGGTCTATGAGACAAAAAAGTTTGGGAACCACTGCTTTAGAGCAACCTTCGCTACAGAAAATAAACTGGTGTGAGCTAGCACGACCATCTACGAGCTAGAGACCGCAGCTGAGAGATCATTCTACGATAACTACCCTCTCTACCGCTAAACAATCAGTGACCTAACCCTAACGCCAGCTTGCCTACAGCATAGAGGACATCCCGAGCCGACGTCCTAAGACAATAGCCGGAAGATTCATCCTTCTGCGTGACAGTCCTACGCACTGGCGGATCCAGGGGGACGGGAGAATTTTACTAAAGAAATCACACAATTTGTATACGCATTTATAAGTTATGTTAATAATATATACTAATTATTTATATTTCCACCTTTTCCTAGATTATTTCGCCCCCCCCCTCTCGCTAGTATTTTAGCCGATTTGGTGGGATGGGGAGATGGCATCAATCAGCCCCCAACCCCCAATTATAAACTTTCGAAGGGGGGGGGGGGGGCGGTCCAATTTATTTGCAGAAATCACAGCTTGTTATCAGAATGAATTAAAATATCTATATAATTAAAACTTGTTAGTGATATTTTAACCTATCTTTATATTTTGTCGTTCCCCTGTTAGCCGATTGGGTGGGGTAGGGGCGAATACATCTACTGCCCTTACCACATAAACCCTTTGCAAAAATCATTACCCTATATAAGAGAACACAGGTGACAGAAGCGACTGCAACAATTACAAGGGAATCTCTCTAATAAGCATTGTAGGCAAAGTCTTTGCTCGAATGAGACTTCCCAGGCTACAAAACTTGCTGATCGAGTCTATCCAGAATCACAGTGCGCCTACGCTCAGGGAGATCCACAATTGACATGATTTTCTCCATCCTTCAACTTCCGGAAAAGTGCAGAGAGCAAAGAATGCCTTTGTACATTGCATTCGTCTACCTGACAAAGGCCTTTGATCTAGTCAACAGAGGAGGCCTCTTTAAAAATCTTACAGCTGATAGGCTGTCCACCCAAGCTGCTAAATATTATTGTCTCTTTCCAGCGGAGTTAAACAAGGATGTGTCCAGGCCCCAACCCTCTTTGGAATAAACTTTTCAATGCTAATCAACCACACGTTAGCCAAATCCACTGAAGGCATATATCTTCATTCCATGGCAAACTTCTAAATATTGCTAGACTGAGGACCAAAACTAAAACTAGAACCACCCTCATAAGAGATATGCTCTTCGCGGACGACGCAGCGGTAGTGACACACTCACAAGAAGAGCTTCAGTCATTAATGTCCTGCTTTTCTAAGGCTTGCAAAGAGTATAGCCTAACAATTAGCACAAAGAAAACTAATATTATTGGACCACCTGCTACAGCACCACCATCCATCCTATTTGATGATAACAAGCTGGATGCCGTAAACGAATTCTGCTACATTGGATGTACAATTCAATGTGACCTGTAACTAGAAGAGGAGATCAAAAAACGCTTAGGGAAGGCCACATCAACCTTCGTTAGACTCCGACCAAGAGTTTGGGAAAACCAGAATCTCACCACAGCGACCAAAATGGAGGTATACAATGCATGCGTTCCTAGCACGCTACTGTACGGCAGCGAGTCGTGGACAACCTACACAAAACAAGAGAGAAAACTAAACTCATTCCACTTGCGCTGCCTTCGAAGGATCTTAAAAATAACATGGTAAGAAAGAATGTGTAATACTGAGATACTTGCGAGAACAGGCCTTCCCAGCATCTTTACGGTCCTCAGGCAACGCCGCCTGCGCTGGCTCGGACATGTTCGCCGGATGGAGGACAATCACATCCCGAAAATGATTCTGTACGAGCAACTTGAGTCTGGCTAAAGAAAAACTGGTCTCCCCAACTCCGTTACGTTGATGTGATAAAAAGGGATATAAACATTGATACTGACCATTGCGAAGAGATAGCCTTAGACTGCAAGAGTTGGAGAGAGACTTTGTTTTGGAAAATTTAAAATTCATACGAAATCCTATACTCTTAAGCGAGCAATACTTGTATGTATGTATATATATTTATATATAAATTTTATTTCGAAAACGGCTCTAACGATTTTCTTTAAAATTTAACGGTATGTGCATAATAGTGAGAAAAAACTTCTCAACTCATTGGCCACATCGGGAAAACTCGAAGTAGACCGTTATATCGGTTTGAAAAAGCTCATTATCGAAAAATTAATTTTTTATGAATGGAATTTTCTATATGACGTCAATGGGAAAAAAAACTTGACATCGCTTACGTCACTAGGCTCACAGCAGTACACTAAGACTTTTCTTCGCAAACAAGAAAAAGTTTTAATGATTCAATTGGCGTAATTAAACATTTGCGCACCATCTTAGTGTACATTGATCCATTATGAAACTATGGAAGAAAAATAATGAAATTAAATATCTTTATGTATGATTAATTATTGTGTTTTAAAGGCTTTATAAATTGTTTTGCACTTTACACTTTAATTGCGTACACCCGTAGGTAGCTTTTACATTGTTATTATATTGCTGGTGAATTATTGCAAAATATTTAAGCTTAGGAAATGGTCATAACACAGCTTATCTATGCCTTACTTGCACAACCAGGGCCGGCCCTGACATTTGCGTGGCCCTATGTGAAATGGATTGCGCGCGGACCAGTATGGGTAGGGATAAGGATAATAAGTGAAAATAAAGATTTTGTAATAGAAAATAAATTCGTATTTGCATTACATTGTTATTAAATGAAAGCTGACGATGCCGTTTTTTTCTATCACGCGTAGGACTGGCTACCATATTGATTGACACCCCAAAATGACAATTTTGTCTTTTTAATGACTTTTTTATGAGTTTCAGGAGATTTCCAGGAGCTCCTTTAAAACAAGGAGACCACGGGAGCCTTATTATAAATTATAATGGTTAAATTTAATAAATTACACATAGACTTATCGCGGGACTTTTGAACCTTCGGGGTCGACTGCGGCAGCATAGGCCTAAGGCTGGCCCTGATGATATCCAGCTCGCGGTCAACGAATTTTCATCAAACTGATGCTTTTTTTTTTGGTTAACCTATAAACCTCGGTAAAACAGAAGTCATGTTCCAGAAATCACCCATTAAAACATACTCAGCCCAAAGATCACCGCGCACAGACATCCCTTAAAGTGGTAGATAACTTCACATTATCTGGGAAGCATAGTATCAAATGACGCATTGCTTTAAAGAGAGGTTGATATGTGATCAGGGATAGTCGTGCTTTTGGACGCCTCCAAGCGAGAGTGTGGCGAAATAAATCGCTCCGCCTGCCTACAGAAATCAGTGTCAACCAGTAATTCTCTCAACCCCTCTATGTGGATGTGAGACATGAGTACTTTATAGAAGCAACTAAGACTTCTTGAACGACTTCACCAAAGACCCCAACACAAACAGCGATATTCTTGCAAAATGGTATGAACTTCTTATAATCCGACAGTCACTCTTTGCAGGGCACTTATTCCGTATGGGGGACGAATATATCTTTGGCAAATTTTTTTTTAGTAATCTGAAAGGTTTTTGGAGTAACAGAGATGCCTCATAATATCGCTTCTTTAGAGTACTAACGCGATGTTTTTAAGTCTCTTAGAAAAGAATGCGCGATTTTACTTTGTTACTTGGTGCACGTTGTACACTATAACGTAGAGATTGTGCATCACTTGATGATTCTTACTAAAGCCATAATAATAAGGCTTGTCTTCGAGTCCGAAGATTAGTGAGGAATGCATTATTTTCCGTGGCTGCGCAGCCCCAGCTATGACCTACATATATTGCCACATCCAGGGCAAGCATAAACATTGACCGCAGGTGGTCGATTTAGATTTTCTTTTCGCCGTCTGCGTTTGTCCTCGGCAGCAGATTTTCTTTTGGTCTCAAATGTGTAGCCGCGGCCTTCGTAAGTGACCTCCAGCTGTCTCGTTCGGAGGCCGCATACAACTAGGTGCTCTCTTCTATGTCAGCCAAGGAAAGTTGACGCCTAAGTTGGTCTTTGAAGCGTTTCCGTGGGGTGCCTCTGTTACGTCGACCACCTTTAAGCTCACCAAAAAAAAAAGACTGCCTTTGGCATACTTACGTCTCACATAAGGGATACGTGCCCTACCCAGTGCAACTGTCGGACCATAAAGAAGTCCCATTAATTGCAGTATTAAATGTCAGAAAGTAACCATTTTAGAAGTTATACTGCAAAGACTTTCTTACAAGCCTATAATAGCCCAATAGTTTTACACGAAAGTAGCAATGTAAAACGTTAAGACGTGAGCTGTGGTTTTCTATAGGCCTACTGTTGGGGGGACTTTCTGTTCTAATCGCCATGTACAATTACATTGAGAACTGACAGAACGAAAAAGCAACTCTTCGGATTGATTACCCGATCGTTCAGTTTCTTAATTACAACAATGTTCCCAAATTGACTTCGGGTATATATCTTTCCTTAACAAGTTATTCATCCGAGCGAGGCTCGGTCACCTGATATTTTTTCATTATAAGAGTAACAATTGAGATGAGTTCTAAACTCAAATATTTCCTAGACACTTTTTTCCAACCTTTACTAATACTGATATTTTTCTATTGTATAAAAAAAAAATTGGGGACTATAACTCACAATATAGATTATACTTGAATCCTAAAATGCAAAATAATTTAAAGTAGAATCTAAATGGTCCACTTAATTTCTTTTCCCACTTCCGAAAATTTTTGTTTAGAGCTTTGAATTATAGTTCTGTAACAAACCAAAGTTAACAAACATGCCTACTGAACAAAATGTATCACTTACAAATGAGATTTTTTTAAAAATCTTATGAATATATGAAGAATACAGTAGAATGCGTTTCTGCAGTGAAGAATGCGAGAAAACGCTTTTGGCGTCGGAGCTTCGCCCTGGACGCCACTGGGGGAGCTTACAGCGCTCCCCCAGACCCCCTAACTGTCAAAAGAAAGGCCTTAACATGGCTGTTTTTTTATTTATTTATTATTATTTTTCGAATAATTTTTTTTAGGCGGCGATCATCAAAGCCTTAATCTAAATATGTGGGGTATCTTATCTTTTCAAGGAATTAATCGGTTGTATTTGTAGAATAATTTTCAAGTAAAACATTTTTCAAAAGGTCTTTTTTAATAAAATGAATAATGAGCTGTAGATGTCAGGAGAATGTGTTTCTGCAGTGAAGAATGCAATGGGCGAGCGAGCTTACAGTGCTCCTCTAGATCTCCTAGCTGTCAGGAGAAAGGTCTCAACATGGCTGCTTTGCTTTGTTTTGTTTTTTTCGCCGAATGTTGAGAAACACTGCATTATTTTTTAGTAAAGAAATTACAATATATATATATATATTATATGGCGGAGGGGCGAAGAACCCCCCCCCCCCGAAAATTTATCCTAGCTACGCCCTTGATACCTATTACTGAGATAAGGTGCAAAATTTTGCTGCTTTTTCAATTCAGCTTAATAATGACCATGAATTTCTTTTTTGTATATCATTTTAAAGTATATATTACCGATATTTAAAATAATCTAAAAAGTAATGGTCTTTTGTTATGAGTGAACATTGTTCGAATCTTTATTGAAACTGGAAATAAAAAAACAGGAAGTTTGGAAAACAACAGCAAGAAATGAATGGCACAGAGTATTGAGATTGTCAACTTCATGGGTGGTGGGTGGAAACCGAAAGTTGGACGAGTATTGCGAAAATAGCTACAAAGATAGTTGTAGAAATTTGACAGCTTATTTATATTTTGGGGAAAAAATACTTGAATTGGCCACACAGTTATATTGTATAATTAAATTTGGATATTTGTTTTAAAAAAAACAGCTTTAGCAAGAAGTACCCCTCTTATGAAAGATGTTTCTTTGTATTTGGTAAAGAGTAAATGAACATTTTGACCACTGTCTTACGTAGATAGGAAGTTCCAGTCCACATGCCCTTATAAAATCATTAGCTGGACTGTTAATAGACTTGATGTGCAAAGCTCACTGGAAAGACTTTTTTTTTTTTTTTTGCAAAATTGAAGAATTTCAAGAAATGATAGACCACCATAAGTCTCATTAAGTAGGAATTACAATTCATGAAGATTATATTTTCAAAAAAAACAAAAAAACTTGAACCATTTTTGGATAACAATGAATTTATGTCATTGTAACAATAATTTTCAGAAATATTTATTTATTCAAAATAATTATTTACCTCATTGTTAGTTTGTTGTTTTATTCCAATACTGTATGCTTTTCCTCACTGATGATTAACACATGAATTTTCCTAGTATAAAAAAAGGTAATAACAGTATTTAATACATATAAAGTAAGTTTATGCATCACAATGAGGAAATTTTTTTTGAAACAGCATTTAAATTATTGCATTACACATTAAATGACGTACTTGGAGCTATTAGCAGTAATGGGCCTAGGAAGGCCCGTGGAGAGTTTTCCTTTAATTCCCATGACCTTTGTATTGTTGGTTTGGATGGAGAGAAGGACACCCCCCCCCCCCTCCAGTTTCCATCCTTACTTTGGGTATGGCTCCACTTTAGTAGGACTTCTCCATATAAGGAGTTGATCAACCCCTAACACAGTAAAGGTTGGGGTATCTGGAAGAGGACCTGAGTCAAACATGTTGTCACCGGGTTCCCCCTTTAGTGATGGTTTTCTCAAGCAGTTAAGTCTCCATTAGCGAGCAGGAGAATCTGTTCTTTAACCTGATCTTCACAACAGGTCTCTCACTTCGCGTTGGAGGTGAGCTTAGCGGCAGTCTTTTTTTCTGAGTTGGAGGAGGAGCAGGGGGTGGTGGGGGGTCAGTCTGTGTTGCTATGGACTTTCCTATCTTAACCACTGGTACTTCCGTTTCTTGCCTTGTACTCACTCCTACATGGCAACCCACTGTTTCAAAACAGAGCAGTCCTTGAAGTAAGCTGAGTGGCCAGCATGACAGTTAGGGCATTTGAACTGGGCTGTGCAGCCCTTGTCCTATGACAGCACATCTGGCGCACATAGTGTTCTTTTTGCAGACTGCCGTGTCCATAAACATAGCACTTAAAGCACCTCATGGGTTAGGTATGTAGGGCCCATTGGAACTCATAGGTGTCTTGTCTTAACGTACTCTGGTGGTGTACTAGTTCCTAATGTGAGGATAATAGTGGCAGTTTTTATTTCTTCACCATCCCTACGCCTGGTAATGCAACGGGCATGGGTGACTCCATCCATTACCGGTATTTCCTACTCGGAACATTCCAGCAGGTCTCGAGCTGATTAAATCTCAGATGATGCTCAGACTCTAGTGTGGCATCACTTCCACGTGGAGATCAAAGAGAGTCTCCTGCATCGTAAAAGCCACTCGGATGTCCAGCATGAGCTCACCAGAATTACACAGGTGCTACATTCAGTCAGCTGCTGCATTGGCCCTGTGTCCGATACAGCAACTCTATGATTAAAATGATTTACCCTCTAGCCACCGCCCTCCAGCATAGGTTGATGACCCATGCTAGTTGTTCAGCATGACCAGCCAGTTGACCCAGAGCAAACATCTGGGCCTCAGGTCTAGAGGAACATAGAGCTAAAGTACTGTGTTGTAGCTTATTCTCAGATAGGCAACCACTCAAATACCAGTATCTCTTTATCCCCCATTACCCATCGCAGTCAAGGGCAAATGAACTGGTCTCAAGAAGTAAGGAGATTTTTAAGATAAGAGAAAGTGATGGGTAATGAAGGCAGGCCGAGGTAAAGAGGAGCAGACACAATGATAGAAAAGAAGCAAAGAGGAGTGCAGTTTAACGGTATGTCTCGTGACGCAATCATGAAGTAATGGAATCTAAAAATTAATAAATACATTTGATAAATGTACAGAATGTTTTAAATGATTGGGTTGTAAAAAGAAAACCATTATATTTTAAAATACTTCAAAATGTCCTCAGATGATGGTTCCACGACATGAACATCGACAATTTTTTTAACGACAGTTGGTTCACTGACAAATCGTTCACTGGATAGTAACATGTATATTTTCATTGCATGTTTATTTTTTTACATTAAAACATTTGTAGCTATTATTTATAAAAAAAAATTTTTTTGCTTGCTAGAGATGTTAATTTTTAGCTGTCCCTGTAGGGAAAAAAACGCAATTAGGTTTGTGCAAACTGTCCGTATGCCACACTCAGATCTAAAAAAAAACAGAAAAGGAATGAAAAATATTATTTCACCAAGCGATGCGGCTTGCAAAGTTTAGGTGCAACGGCTTCTTTTGGTTTTCTAAAAGAAAACCGTTTAGTTTATAAAATTAATTATGCAAGCGGCATTTTTTATAAACATACATAAATTTAAGGGAGATAATGTTACATTATGTTAACAAAGAATGATAATCTTTTGTGTATTTTCAGTATCACTATATTATTTCAGTATCACTAAGTCAAATATTTATAAATTGTACAAGAAATGTTCTTAACAAATATAAATATTAGTTACCTGTGTTGTTTTTTTTCTGGTCAACTAGCTGCTAAAATTATAAGAAAACGTTTATTGTTGTTTATAAAGGCTAAGAATGCACTTTGTAAATAAACATCACGCACATTTGTTAAAATGGACTTTTTATGCAGCGAATTTCGTGCAATAGCGTGACGACCGCGGCAAGGCTCGGTACTAAACTAGTGATTTGATTTGAGGCACATCGGCACAGTTTAGGCCATGTCGTGCCTGCAGTCCCTTAAGGACTACTCTCTCTCTCTAAACAACAAGGGCCAAATTCTATACAGTCATATCATTAAAATTAAGGTCTATTCACAGTTAAAATAGTAAAAATTTAATTATTTGGTAAAAATCTAATGTAAATAGTACATGTTTACAAATTCATAAATCAGATCTTCGTAGACAACCCCACTTCCCTGATAAAGCCAAGTACCTTCCCAGGGTCGACACTATCAAATAGTGTTTTTAAGTTAGTGGCTCTAAAATATTTCTCCCTGACATCCTGGTATCTGGGGCAAACAACGAGGATATGTTCCACGGTGAGGCGAGAGTCACAGTACTCACAAAGTTGGGGCTCGTCTCTCTTCAGCACAAAAGAGTGTGTGATGTAGGTGTGGCCAATCCTAAGTCTGGACATAGTCGTGCTACCACGCCTTGTCAGACCCTTAGATGTGGGCCGCCACCATCTGCCTGAGTTTATTGTGAGTCTGAGCCTCCCATCGGTTCTGCCTGGCTGGGGGTTTAAGCTCATAGATTTTAGAGTGAGTAATTTGCTTTTATTTATATTGAAGATGTACTTTTTAGCTTCAAACTCCACTGGAGGGGAGTTTAAACTCAAAACCCCTTTGACTACACTCATAACATTTTGAGTGTATAATTTGCTTTGTTTTTATTATTAAAGAGGTATTTTTTACCTTCAAACCCTGCTGAAGTGGGGTTTAAACTCAAAACTGAGTCAAAACCCATTTAGCTACGCTCATAACATTTTGAGTGCGTAATTAGCTTTTTTTTTATATTGAAGAGGGGGTTTATCGTAAATTTTAGAGGGGGGTTTAAAATCAAAATCTTTCTTAACTGTGCTCTTGGAATTAGGGGATTTTCGTTTGTATTTTTTGTTGTTTTGTTTTATAGAAGAGGGGGAGTAAACTGCAAAAACCCCAGGTAGGGGGTTTAAAACTCAAAACTCCAGGTAGGGGTTTTTAAACTCGAACTCCCCTGGTAGGGGTTTTTAAACTCGAACCCCCCTGGTAGGGGTTTTTAAACTCAAAACCCTTTTGGTTGTGCTGGGGCAAGTGATAACTTAGTATTAAAATTTCACATAAAATAAATATAATATAGGCATATATATTATAATGTAGAAAGTAAGGCGTATGTATGTATGTATGTATGTGCCGAATAGAAATCAAAACCGTTTTACCAATCTTGATAAAACTTGGCAGAAATGTTCCTTGGGTACTAACTTAAACCGTAGTGTATGTATTGTAGCCCTAAAACAAACTTAAGACCCTCAAAAAAAAAAGTTGAACAACTCTATTAAACTATAAAATTATAAATAAAATCTAGGCCATGTTTATCATGGTTACATGGGAGAAGATCGAAAGGATCTAGATCTAATTTTTAAAACTACACTTTGCACAGATAGTTTTTTACTTTGACACGCAAAAATTACAAAATATAGTCTATTGATTTCATTATTTAATAAAATTAAGCTTCAAATTTGTCTTTCAAAAGGATTTTTACATAAATTCGTTCCTTATATCTGCGAAGTTAGATTTCCTTATGTATATTCTTTTATTAGACATTACCCGAAAGGTTACACATCTCTCTATTCCTAGGTCTAAAACTCTAATTCAACTCTAAGATGATAGAACTTCTCTTCGCAAAGATAGTTTTATACTTTAACACATGAACATACTAATTAGGTCCATTCATTTAATATTTTAATCAAATTAACATTCAAATTGGTTTTTCTCAAGCATTTTTCATACATTCGTTCGCTAAAGCTGCGAAGCCGTATCTATATATATATAATTCTCTTCTTCCATCAACAGGTCAAACAAGAAGTAAAGGAAAGATCACTCTCTTATTTCTGCGGATAGTCCACGAGAAAACAAGTAGTATTCACATTACGGATGACTGGCTGCGCGCTTGACTGTCGTTGAAATTTATCAAACCATGCCCGATCCCATCCCCCTTTGTCCAGCGGGAGGTTTGAACTAGAAACTAATCTAAGTTATCTACTAAATAGCAGGGCCGGACTTAACCATTGTGGGGAGTTCGCGGGGCCAAGTTTGGGTAGGGAAGCGGATAATAAGTGAAATTTAAGAGTTTGTATAAGAAAATATATTCGTCTATACATTTTATTCATTCTTTACTATGTACAGAATTACTTTACGAGCCTTGCGTGTAGCAAAGTCATACAATATATCATAATAATTCTGTTTCCGACATAGATCACGCTCAATAGCAAGAATTACCAAATGTTTCAATCTATCTTTGAGAATTGTTGACCTCAAGTAATTCTTCATTAATTTTAAGCGCGAGAAGCATCTTTTACCAGATTACACATTTACGGCTGATGCATAATGTCGCGCGTAAGATTGGCGTTTTCCATATCGAATGACACCCAAAATGACAATTTTCGTATATATTTCCGTATAATTGAAGAACTTTTTCGTATATTTTGCGATTTCGGGAGATTTTCAGGAGCTCCTGGTAAATCGCCAGAAGGGCGTGAAAAATCTGTTTTGAGTTATAAAATGGTTTAATTAATTAATTTATGCACCTTGAATTAGCGTGGGTCTCATGAGAGCGCGGGTCCTATGAAAGTGCTCCTGGTAAATCGACAGGAGGGCGCGGGAAATCTCTTTAAAGTTTTAAAATGGTTTAACTTAATAATTTCTACACCTTGAATTAGAGCGGGCCCTATGAAAGTGCGAGTCCTATGAAAGTGCTGGGCCCACAGCGGCGGCCCTGAAAAATAGCGGCGCATGCTACGCCGCCGGTCGACTAGTTGAGATATATTCTAATAGTTTCATTCATCGCGTACATCTGATAAAAAGGTCACGCATGCGCTGACAGAAATGTTACGAATCTTTCTTTTCCTAGGTCTAATTCAACTCTAAGATGATATAACTTCTCTTCGCAAAGATAGTTTTATAATTAAATACATGTACACATGAGTTAAGATCCGCGGGCAGCGGGTAATATCTGTCTAGTATATATAGTTCGTCCATCGTGGTTCGATGATACTATTGTACAAAACCGGTACTTGTCATGCCGTAATGTGTAATATATATCTTTATCAATAATAGGCTATTAGTGTGTTATTAAGTAAGCAGCAATGTCTGGTCGTGCGGTTAGCACGCTGGACTGATTATCTCAACGGTACCTTATCGGGTTCATACCCTGCTCGCTGCCATCCTCCGCCGTTTGGATAAGAAAGTAAATTATCTTAAACTTTGAAGAAACATCCCAAACATGTAAAACATTTTACAGGAAAAACAATTTTTTACAACGCCAAATGAATCTTTGAAAAATCATGTCTTGAATATTCCTTGCGAATAGGTGGGTCTGACTCCGACCGTCTCTGAGTTTGTGTGATAACATAAACTCTCTTTGTAATCTTGTTTTGTTTTATGTTAATTCTTTGTTAATGAGGACAGTAGTCTATGTGATAAAAAAATTTTACTTTTAAAAAATGCCATCTTACAAGCTAGATAAAAATTATAAACGGCCTAACTTAACTATAGGCAACATGTTTACTTACATCATGTAGGCCTTCTTTTACACTTATGTCAGTCATGTAGTCTTGTTCGCCCCACCCACATTTGCTAATCTTCTTAATAGCGGTCCAGATGTTTAATTGCATACCTATTCCATCATGCCGTTATGCTGAACACGCGTAAGGGCCTTCCTCTACTTCAACCTCGCCCTTTTTTTTTTTATTTATCTACCCATTCAGTTGAATACTCTAGTTAACACTAGTGCTACACAGAAAGGCGGCTCTACAACTTTATCTGACAGGGAACCATTAGGGGAAATGGGGGTATATTAATAAAAAAAAAGTTTGGTAAAAACAATGTTTATTTTTCATGCCATAGCTTTACAACAATATATACTACAAACAGGGCCGGTCTTAAGCCACTGCAACCTATGCGGCCGCAGTGGGCCCCGCGCCTAGTATATCTGTAATTGCATAATGATGCAAAATATTCGAAAAAGTTGTGGAAATTATTTTTAAAATCTCCTGAAAATTAGACTAAATTGTTATATGGAAAACACAAATCTTACGCGAATAAAAAGAGAATTGTCAGCTTTCATATTTAAATAAAAATGTAATAATAGTGCGAATTTTAACCGAAACGAAAGTTCGAATAGAACTAGAATACGTTTTTAAAACGATCAAAACCCGTAAATGAGAACATAATCACTTCTAGTGAGACAGCTGAAACAGATTCTATGAAGAATGCAAAAACTGCAGTGGTGAATGTCGTAAGAGAAGAAGAAAATATTGTAACACTAACAACTGATCAACATGTCGTAGGAAATGAAGGCAATAATGTAATAACTGATCAACATGTAGTTATAGATCATGAGCTAAATGTGGTCAATTCATTGAGAAATCTGGACTATCCTGCCATGTTTCTAGAAAAAAATGGAAAGATCTTGTATTGACTATTTATTACAAAAAGGTCCACCTGAGATTACTTTGGAGAATTTTCCGAAAAATAAGGATGGTAGACATTTCTCTTAAGTGCATTGCAAACCAAACCTGAGTAATGGTGAAAGTGTTTATCGTCCTTGGCTGATATATTCTGTGTCAGCAGACAAGATCTATTGTTTCTACTGTCGTCTACTGGAAAAACAAAAATGGGGAAACAACTTCGACGAGTTACCAATGCAGAAATTCATGATCGTTACCTGGGAAAGAAGAGTCAAAACGAACTCATTACTGTAGTAGCTGATGCTGTTGTGAATTCTATCCTTCGAGACATCCAGAATGCAGTGATATTGGATTGTACTCCAGACAAAATAAGTCACAACGAGCAGATGTTATCGGTATCTCTCAGATAAGGGTTAATGTGAAAGAGCATGTGGTTGTGTATGAACGTTTCAAGTTTATTCCTGTTGTTTCTTCTTGTGAAGCGAAAAGAAGTTGCCTGGAAACATGGATGTTATAGCAATCTTTCCAGCCAAAAGTCAAAGGAAAAGCAGTATGATAAATCGGTGGAAAACTTCACACATCGAAAAGCTGAAGATGGCTACAGGATAAAATGCTTCAACAGAATTGTGAACACTGCAATTTACTACTTGCAGCTGAGATTAGAACTGTAACTGTGGCATCTTGTGAAAGAAGTTTTTCGTGTCTTAAACTAATCAAGAATTACTTACGGTCAACAATTCATGAAGAGAGATTGAACAATGTGGCAATTCTTGCTATTGAGCGTTATCTATGCAGGAAACAGAATTTTGATGATCTACTGTATGACTTCGCTACACACAAGGCTCGTAAAGTAAAGTTAATTTGATCGTGATTTTGTACTTAGTTAAGAATGTATAAAATGCAAAGACGAATTTATTTTTTTATACAAAATCTTAATTTGCACCTATTATCCTTATCCCTACCCAGAATAGGCCCGGCGCAATCCGTTTCGCATAGGGCCCCGCAATTGCTAGGACCGGCCCTGACTACAAATGTACAAAGGTTTAAAGACTTAGTTGATTATATTAAAATAGAAAAATACAAAACAAAAACAAATTTGAAGAGCACTATTTAGCCTCCCAAGAGTCTAATTAGTACCAGCATAGAGAGTAATAAGTACTAACTGTATTGTTATAAACCTGGTGGTGGCACAGATGGGGGTAGTGGTGTGAGTGTAGTCAGCCGACGCAAATCGCCCCAGGACAGTGCTAGACGAGCGGTCAACCGTGACGAGTTACGACGGTCAGCCGAGTCGAGTGTCAACAGGACGGTTCGGGAAGGATCGCCGTCGTGAACAGAGCTCAGGAGCGTCACGAGGGATGTAGTCATGTGACGAAGCTAGAAACATCGAGCGATGTTCCGTCCGGTTCTAGAAGGCCAGTAGGGACACTATATAAAGAGCGGAGGTGTCCAGTCAAGACGGTCACGACAGGGGTTCAGAAGACGGTCGACTACAGCACAGTTCAACGGTGTGGTTCTGTACGGAGCATTACGACGGTTCAGTCCGGAGTACTGTAAAGTACCGTTGAGACGACTGGCGACTTGATCTTGGTCTGTGATCGAGTCCGACACAACGAGCCTAGTGTGTGAAGTCAGTCCTGAACTGTTGAATCCAGTGCAAGCCCGGAACGAGACGGAGAGGCCAGTGCAAGAGTTGATACGGCGGTACGGTGTTATCGGAGAGATATTTGTACAGTGTACATGCTGCCAATTGTACAGTATTGGCTGTTATTTATTCAACTATTAAAGTGTTACGTTACTCTGGAGCCCTGAGTTGTCAAGTTCTTAACGTTGGTGGTGTATGGTGAAGTTTGCAGAGAGCCTGGATTGTGAGATTCGTAACAGTATATATATATACATAACAATGCAGAAAGATTCACAAACATAACTCACAAGTATAAGTATCAGCATTTTCACAACCTGCACATGCAATTTGAATCCAAAAAAGCACACATTAAACATTGTATCATACCAGGTATCTTAAGATTTTCTTCGCATATGAAACAATACCAATTCTGACCTTTCTCATTCTCATTGCGACAAAACTCAATAGACATTTTACTTTTTCTTTTGTGTTGCAGAAATAATTAGTTATTTGTTACTTTGGGTTTTTGGCACATCTGCACAATGTAAGCAATGTCGTGCCCTTTGCAGGAACAATCTGAGTTTGTTGTGTTTTATTTTTATTATTATTATTTGGATATTGCCAGAACTAAAATTGGACATGAATAATGCCAAAACATCAATTTTTGCTCCAAACATACAAACTAATAACTAGTGAATGGTCAATGAATTACAAAGAAAGAAAGTGATGTGTTCGACCAAGTCACTCTAGACCTAAAGTCTAGTAAACATTATGATGTCATAGCTAAGATCTACCTAGAAATACTGGTGGATCCATGGGATCGCTCCTCTTCTGATTTGGTGGGGTGAGGAGGAAGAATGGCATCAATCCAGCCCCCCCCCCCTAAAAATTCAACCGGGGGGGGGGGGCAATACATCTACTGCCCTTCTCACCTAGAAGGCATTGAGTGGGGGGGGGGGGGGCTCTATTTTTATGGAGAAATTATAGTTTGTGAACAAAATTAGTTGAATTACTATATAAATTTTATATTTTGTCGCTCCACTTCTGGTATCTTGGCCGATTCGGCATATACTGCCCACTTTATTCTATCCTTCTAGGGGAGGGGGCGGTCATATTTTTATGGAGAAATTATAGTTTGTGAACAAAATTAGTTAAATAGCTGTATAATATAAGCTACATATTGATATTTAAACCCATTTAAACATTATGTCGCACCACACTCTAATCTCAAATTTTATTATTAGTAAAATAAAAAAGGGCTGTACCAGGTGGGAGGAGCAATACATGCAATTATAAAAATTAAAAAATCTGTCACTAATATAATTTATAAATTATGCTATATAAATCAAATTCTAATATCGAATATATCCCCACCACCTATTATTTAATGCCAAATGCAATCTTCAGCAGAAATTATAAAAAGGAGCGAGGATTAATAGTTTTTCACTCTACCGCACCCCTCCCCCTTGCAGACGAAAACATGACATTTTAAAAGAGAATAGTCAAATATGGCAACAGAGTTTATGTAATTGCCCATGAATTTATCATTTAATAATTATTTTAAGAAAGACTTTGTTATGGAAAATTTAGAATTCATAAGAAATGTTTCAGTATAAGAGTAACAATTTACTGCAAATACTGATTATATCAGCAAAAAAGGGCAGCAAAGATTACGATTACTAAGAAAACTGTCCTCGTTTAATGTTAGAGAAAAGGCCTTGGCTATGTTTTATCACGCTCACATCTGCAATATTTTAAGTTTCAATATCACTGCCTGGTACGGCAATCTGAGCATTAAAAATAAAAATAAACTTTATAGAATCCTAAATGCTGCTGGTAAAATCATTGGCAAAAAACAAACCCCATTTGGGCAGTTGTTTGAGACAAACATCTATTAAAAAGCTAACAATATCCTCGAAATAAAGAATCACCCTTGGTGTCAGGATTTTGTGATTTTACCATCACAAAAGAGATACAAGACACCGATAGCAAAGACAAACAGACACAAACACTCTTTTGTTCCCCTGGCAATCAAATCATTAAATAAGAACAATCTGGTATAAACTTTGTCACATGTAAATTATGAGTGAGTCTGGGTGAATGTACACTTTGTTTTCTTATGGTTATAATGTTTTTTTGTTTTGTGTAATGCACAAATTGTAAGACAAATTTCCATACGGACAATAAAGATTATTATTATTATTATTATATAGCCTAGATCTAAATATAAGATCAATATTATGTTTTGTTCTGTTGTATTTGAGTCAATGGTAAAATAGTAATCCTGTAGCAATTTCTAATATTTAGGTGATTTAGACCAATAAAGAGCGTGAAAGGATGACATTGTGACCCGCTTCTAATGAACCATGGATAAAAGAATTGGCAAGGCTATAAGCCATTTAAGAAAAAAGTCAAGCTGTAGTAGCCGTGTTAAAAAAAAAAAAAAAAAAAAAACGTAGAAGGAAATCCAAGTCTAGTAACTAAGTAGGCTAGTAGTTGGTCGACCTGAGAGTTGTTAGAGGTTTTTAGAAAAGTAGCGATGTAAAGAGAAAACCAGTGACTTGGCAGAATTTAAGTCATTGGTTAATATGCATGACGTAGGACGTAATCATCTTCTTTTTTGAAGTAACGTCTGTATTATATAAGATAAGATAAGTGATTAGGTCACAGTAGAAGTCACGTGAGAAGCAATTATAAAAGTCTGGATGAAGTAATTGACTATTTTATGTGTTGAAATTGATGTGTTCGTCTTTAATAGTAGTTAAGTATCTGGGCTAAGCTGCTAAGAACATGTAAATTTCATTTCACATCAAGACATATTTCATTGTATATTCCATAGACAAGATATTTCGGGTGTTCATGGGCGCCCGCAGGATTTTTTGCAGGGGCATGCAAGTTGCCACCTATTGCTCAAAGTCGTAGCTTCAACTATTTTCCCGAGCATATTTAAGAAAATAACTGGTGCCCCCCCCCCCCCCCCCCCATACCTATACGATATTAATTTCACTGTAAATGCATGACGCGTAGGACGTAATCATCTTTTTTGAAGTAACGTCTGTATAGGTTAGGATTAGATAAGAAGATAAATACTTGTTTCATGCTCTTGCATCGTTTTAGGATGTAAATAAAACTGGTTGAACTGAGCATTAGTATTGCTTGAAAAGAGAGAGGTTAACAAAGAAACTAACGAATCCAGATACGGACAGTAAAGCAGTGTTCTTTAATGATTCCAAAATCCAAACAAATGTTTTTTGCTTGGTGTGTCTGTCAACTACAAATTATCGGCAGCACTAACTCATTACCTATTATAGTTTGTCTGCCAATAGTCTCGCCTTCCTCAAGATGCCATCCCTGGAGTGTTCCTCACCATGGTCAATTTGGTTTTTGATTATGTAATTAATGTGACTGCTTGTGTGCTTTTGAGCGGCCACTTATGCTAAGGTGGACAAACTCCAACGTACAACACGGAAACTGGTTCAAGAACAGATGAATAATTGATTACAATTAAAACACACATCAGAAGAACACGAGAAGCAGGCACTGATTACACATAAAGCAGTTTGTCTGGTTTCACTTATAGTAACTATTTTAAAATGCACCAAACATGTTGTTTTGTTTGATTGTAAAATGTTTTACATGTTTCGGTTGTTCCTTCAGAGTTGAAGATAATTACTTCCTAGTCCAAACCTCCCTCAGGACGACGGGGGATGGGAGCGTGCAGGGTTTGAACCCTGGACCATCGATAAATCTGAACGACAGTCCAGTGCGCAAACCGCACGACCAAGCAGCTATCCAATTCAAAGATCTTCTAAAATTGACAGCTGACTAGAATGTTTCCTCCGAGACAAAAAGAAAATAACATTTTATCATGTTTCTAGGCCTTTACTAAATATAATGATAACTATAATTATGTGCAAATGAAAAAAAATCGTCACGACTACGAGCTACAGAATTTTGAATTGCAAGCCCATAATAAAGCGTGCATGGCCGGACATGAACTACAGATTAGCTTATTCCAGTTTTATTACAATTATATAGCTTATTCTCATAAACTTTATTTCAGTGAAATCACTACATGCTAAGTTGCTTCGTATCAGAAGTTAATTGATTTGAAGGTGTAAAAAACATGACAGCTCTCTCTCGCGCTTAAAGATTGCACGAAACAGGAAAGGCTCGATATTAACTATCAAACAATTTACAGCCCATAGACTAGAACATAACATCTGGCATAGGTTTCTGTCACTTACTCGTTTGAGATTCAATGTGACATGAAGTGAGTTAATAGTCATTTGACTCTCTCGTGCCTTATTTACGAAGAAATTATTGGTCTGTAACTGACCACGGGGTGAAAACCTCAGTTACCTTTTGGATTCCTGAGAGTAAGGAGATGTATGTATGTATTGTGTAAGAGATACGAGATGTAATATAAATGTATTCTAAGTGATGTATTTCCATGGCTGGAGTTGCCAAATTATTATGCACTATTTTATTATGATTATTAAACGTTTTGTCTGCTGAGACTATGCTTGCTTCTAAATATATGTGTTGTGATCAAATTGCTCAGTGAACATAGTGGCACTACGCAACAACAAAATTGATCAGGATAAAGTTATTTAATGTTTGCACAATGAACATTCTAACAAGGCCAGAAGAGGCCCTAATGCTATACAAATAAACATTCGCGTTATCAGCATATGTCAAAGAATTGACAGTTTCGAAAAGAGCTTATGGACATGATGTAATCAGAAGAAAAAGGGAACATTATTGAACCCCAACCTCCCAGGCTACGCCTATGCCCCTAGGCCCCGCGATTGGAGATGCCCTTGACACTGTCAGCTTCGAAAACCTAACAGTTCTCATAAAAACTCAATATCTTTGGAAATCTTTCCAGGCATCTTTATAATACCAAATACTATTCCTATGTAAGCTCTTAACATGACATAAACTTCAGCAGCACGAGGTTTCTGTAAATCCCATTAAGTGTGTGACTTTCTGGTTGGATTTAGCTTTGAAAATGTCAAATGGTAGCACAACAAATAACGTGATGCAAGAAAATTAGAAAAGTAAAACTGCTGTTGCACGCAGCAGACATGCCTACCCCCAAGACCCAGAATGTGGAACACTCAGGTTGAAAATGTGGAATTTTGGGCCCCAAAATTGTAAGCTATACTGTACGTAATATAAATAAAACTTCAATTATATTACTTTAATAACAATACTAATTTGCTTCTTATAAATTACATGTAAATAGTATAATTAAAAGTGAGAAAACCTTTAATTCATAATTATGTCGTTTGTTTGAAATCAATAGTTCTAACTCCTAAATGATGAATTCTAACTAAAATGTATTCTAATGACCTAGACTCAAATGTTACTATATCTATTTTTATTTGTTACTACTATATCTAAATCTACTGACTAGATCTAGATTATTCTAGATCTACTTGATTACATATCCTTTTCTAGGGCTCTACTCTAATCACTCTAAATGTTGTCTCTAGTTCTAGATCTAAAATAATTTAAGAGTCTACTAGTCTAGACCTACATTTAATAAGTCCTCTAAGTCTAAGAACACAGATTATAATAATAAATTTTAATAACATTATAGAGATCTAAATATTAATGTCTAGACCTTTAGACTTATTGAGAGCTAAATTTATTACATAATGATACATATAGTAGATTCTTATATTAGGCACACCGTATTTGGGAACTAGGTCAAATTTTTATTTTATTTTTTTTATTTGGTGACGGTTTAACTTACAAAAAAAAAAAAAAACTGAAAGCAGTTTCTTATTCTGCAACTAAAGGACTATAATAAAAAAAAAAATAGATCTGTTTCTTTGAATTACCATTCATAGTCAAGATTTTATTTTAAAATAAATAAGGTCACTTCATGCTCCTATAATAAACGCAGTTTTTGTGCCTTCTCCTTTAGCGCACATTGAGCACCGTTAAGAAACACCACTATGTGATTGCTAATAAATTATATCTGCGTTAATTAAAAATTATTTAGATTGTATTAAAAGAAGTAGATTCACTTCTGCAATATGTATTTATAGTAATTGCCTCTCTCTCTCTCTCTCTCTCTCTATATATATATATATATATATATATATATATATATATATATATCTGTGGCATTTTACGTCTCAAGAGACGATCTTTTCCCTTTGTAACTTCTTGTGTGACTAAAGAGGCCAATCCTTGATACACAGCTGCGATCGCAGGTTGGGCATATATAATCGCCAGGCGCCGTTGCATTTTCACCCTTCTTCCTGCTTCTGTTGTGTATGACAGCTGCAATCTTTGACCCTTCCTTTATGCTCTCTCTCCATGAGGATCTGTCCAGTTGCCAGTGTCGATTTTGAAGAGCTTCATGTCGCGTTTGCATACATCCGTATAACTTAAAAGTGGACGACCAGCGTCTCTCCTGCCTTCTATTAGATCGCCATACATATATATATATCGTTTATAGTTTATTTATTTATATATATATAATATGCCTACCTATATAATCTATGTGTAGAAATATATCGTTTATAGTTTATTTATTTATATATATATAATATGCCTACCTATATAATCTATGTGTAGAAACAGACAGAAATAAATCTATATAAATTATAGATCTATAAATTAATTATTATAATTTAATAAACATGATATTTTCAACTAGGCTAGATGTTTTCTCTGTCTCTTTCTTTTGATTCCATTCCAAGGACCCTCTTCTTTTCATAATTTGGATGTTCGTTTTGTTACACCTTAACATCCCCTCCCTCCCATAGATGATTTTCTTTGTCTTTTCATGACTCTCTCCCCCTTCCCTCCACTGCCCGTATGATAGGTTGTGACACTTCACTTTTAGTGAATACCTCTCCTCACCACCAAGCGCTCGCCTGGCGTGATCACCTGCAGTGGAGTGGTCTCTTGCTTCAAATTAGCAGCCCGCACTTTTCTTTCATTCATAAATTATATATTCTAGATATCTCGATCTAGGTCACGTTTATTCATTGAAAAAATCATAGATTTATTAATCCCAATAATATTTCTTATTACGATTTTGCCTTGCGCACTTATAGGAGAATGTGTCAAATTCATTATTATCGTTGAAACATCTCCTTTTTAAATTTTATTTAACAGCTAACAGTATGAATGTGATTGGAATGTCTTTCTAAAGATGTTTTGAAGCTTATTTTGATATATCCACCAGCCTAAGATCAAACAGGCTAATAATATAGCCTTCATCCCTTACATGGATATGAATTGCCGGGGGAGGTTAAAACAATAGCTTTACATACTTGGTTACCGAGAATCTAAAAAAACTGCCATCTGCATTCGAAAAGCGGAACAAAAATATAGGAAATTATATATAGAAATTGGACATGCACTGTCCCGAAACGTCGTTTTTAGCTCCAAACATAAAAACAAATTAATTATAAACAAAAAAAGCGACGTGTTTCTTAAAGGAGAATTCGATGAGCTGTGCCTTATATAAGAAGCTACGAATCTAATCTATCACCATATGTCTATTTCTAGATAGATCTAGATTTAGTATCATCTACTGATCTAGTGCTAGTCCTACTTTTAGATCTAGAAACTAATAATTAATTTAGATTATAATTATAATAATACTATTAATAATAAATTAATACTAATAAGAAGATCTATAGCCTCATTTAGGCGTTAGCCTTACTGTGTATTAGTTAATTAATTACATTTAGGCCTAGATCTAGGTCTTTAATAACGTATTTTTAAAAAAATCCTTTTCTTAGATTACTTAGGAACCTAAGAAACCAGTTGAGTTAGTGTTAGAATAGTGACAATAAAAAACGGGATAGTCTAGAATAATGACTAGATCTAGTCTTGACTAGTAGAGCCATTGTCGGGAAAAGAACATTTGGCTTATTAGCACTTACTGGATAATAAATTCTAAGAATAGATCTATAGTAGTTTATTTATTTCGGACATTACATGAATTCGGACATTCGCTGTTTTTGTGGTCATTAAATAATTATTTTAATATTTATTATAAAACTAGCACGCTGTATAATGTGCTAGTCCATTTTCCAATGATTCTGACCCAATTCCCTTCCATTTAGCTATCTTTTTATGTAAGAAAAACGAATTTCAAATTTGTTAGTCAGGTTGTTGTTTTTTCCTGTTACCCTGATGACTTTACCTCTTCCTAGGGTTAAGACTATATTTTTTGATGACTTTACCTCTTCCTAGGGTTAAGACTATATTTTTTGATTGGCTAAGTCTATACTAATGAGCCCAGCAATATTTATTCTTTTTTTTGAAGCTGATTTATTTGATTAATAAGTCAAGATGTCTTATTCCATACAAAAAAAAATTAATAGGGTGTCCGAATTAAATTACGATTTTCTTACCAAAATTTATTTCGGACAGCCAGTTTTGGACATCAATAAAAATGATCTTATATTATATTTGTTTGTTTGTTGTTGTTTTTTTTTTAAATAGAGAATAAATGGGCAAATGTTTGGAGTAAGCTTGGTACAATGAATGAAGTTAAATGCTTAGATCTAGACCTACTAGATAGATCTAGATTTATATAAAGAAAATATAGAGGATTCAGTTCTAAAGGCAAGAATGGCTAACCTAACCTGTACTATACTACAAAAGATCATCTGTATTAGAAATTTATTGAATCAATAAACAAACAAAAAAAACACAAACATTCAACACACATCTTAATATGCAAACCCCAAACATTCAACACACATCTAATCATTCAAACATAAAATAAGTCTAAAAATCTGTGTAGAAGTCACTATCCCAGTGACCTAATTTTGGTAGAATAAGTGTGTTCATATTTTTATTTTTGTGTTCGTATTTATGCATAATTTGATAACATCTTAATGATTTCATGTGAGGGGCTATGCCTGGGGATCTTAAAATTTAGTTAATGTTAATATAGAATTAAAATCTGAGTTTATTAATGCCTAAATATAGAGACTGTCCGGAATCAAATAATGTGGGTCAAATTTGTCTGAATTAAATGAAATTACACGGCCTCTTTGACCTTAAATATAATAACAAATATAGGTTAGGGGTACAAATATAAGTATTCATCCTTATTCTCCTTTAACTAAAGAAGATTTTGATACGTCATTTTCTTTTCTATGTCGAACCATTGTAAAATAATGCGCTGTCAAAGTCAAACGTTCAAATTTGTGCCTATAGGTGTCCGAATAGCATAAACTACTCTAGTATTAAGACCTAGAGTACTTCGTAAATTCGGATAAACACAGACATATACCGGTATATATTTGATTTTGCATTCAGTAGTTTCATTTCGCATTATTAATAAATAATGAAAAATCAGGCTTTTTTTTTTGTCGGAATTCAGACTTGGCAGAATAAAAAATTGTAAATGCAGAACGGCGGAACATATGAGCTTTTTTGATGCTTTTGCGGGACGGTAGGCATGTCTGTCACAGTCTTAACGAAAATTGTAGCGATTGTACAGTACCTTTAAGAAAACAACACTGCATATCCTGGGAGAACAGAGAAACAAACAAACAACGGTGATAGCCGAAGTCGACCCAACCATGCAAGTACATCTTCGAAGAATTAAGAACGCCAAGGCTCACGGCCATTACATCGGGCATAGGATTCAAAACGAGCTAATGTTCGAGCTTATGAACATTATGGCATCAGAAGTAAAAGGGAACATCATTGATAAAATCAAACTTACAAAATATTTTTCCGTCATTCTTGACGCATAAAGCGGGACTGTAGGCATGTCTGTTGCAGTCTTAATGAAAATTCTAGCGATTGTACAGTACCTTTAAGAAAACAACACAGCATATCCTGGGAGAACAGAGAAACAAACAAACAACGGTGATAGCCGAAGTCGACCCAACCATGCAAGTACATCTTCGAAGAATTAAGAACGCCGAGGCTCACGGCCATTACATCGGGCATAGGATTCAAAACGAGCTTATAAACATTATGGCATCAGAAGTAAAGGGAACATTATTGATAAAATCAAACTTGCAAAATATTTTTCGTCATTCTTGACTGCACACCTGGTGTTGCCCACAAAGAGCTGATGTCCCTTAAATTGATTTTTTTGGACGTATCCTAAAGTTGACAACTTAACAGGAAAGGGTTTGTCATGGCACTTCTTGCTGCGCTGGTGAACGTTGGTCAGGACATCGCTGATTGTCATGTCCAGGGATGCAAATACAATGGTGTAAACTTGAAGGGAAAGCACTAAGGAGTCCAAGCACACATTATTCACATCAACAATTGACCTTTTGCGCTTTCTTGCGGCGGCCATAATCTTAACCTTCAGAGTGTTTAGCAGAAATATTATTATGTAGTTTGTTGATTGTTCATGAACAAAAGTCTTAATCCTTAGTTTACGTAGATTAAGGCAAAATCTATCATGAAGTACATTATAAAATGTAATGTAGTCAAACGGCCAATAGTACAGTACATACGTAAGGTACTATGTTTTGTAACAAAAATAAGACCTACAGCAATAGAGGCGGACGAGACATTAGCGTGATGTGATGTGGTATAGATATATAGCCTACACTTACGGCTTAGGGCCCCGCATATGACAATCGCCCAGGGCCCTGTGCACTGCTAATCCCGCCTCTGCCCATGCCTCCAGAGTAATCTGTCCAAGTCAGACAGCCATCAACAAATACAAGGCAGGACTATCACAGGAGGCCTACACACGCAAGTATCTTTTTTCCATATATTGTGAGAAGTCACCTTCCAGGAGCTTCTTGTAAATCAGGAGGCTACGGAAAATATGTTATAAGTTATAAAATAGTTTTATTTTAATAATTTACACCTATGACAGTGCGTGACTCACTGTGGTCGCATAGGTTGCAGTGACCTAAGGCCGGCTCTGCAAAGTAGCAGTGTATGCTACATCAAGGGTCAACTAGAATTTAATATTTAATGTAAAAACACATTTACTAAAGAATGTAATAATTCATAGACAATGAAAAGTAACATCTAATTAGCACACTAAAAATTTCATTGCAATAAATCTGAAAAAAAAAATATAACTATTTTATTGTGGTCTAAATTATTTTGTCTAATATTAATGTATCTGTACCTTAATGGGTGTTTCTCATTTCTAGTTGGCACCACTTAATGATGCTAAAATTATTTTGGATTTAAAAAATCTGGATTTGTTTTTGGCCAGGCAGTGACCACAAGTAATGTTGCAAAAAATAATTTTTGACGCTCTCATTCACGATTACCTCTGATTCTAAGTATTAGTCTAATAATGTTTAGATCTAGACCTAGACATTCTAGATCTAGAATCTATCTGTTTAGTTAAGTTCAAGTTGGAACTAGTCTGGACTAGATTGATATTGATAATAATAAATAAGATTGACTAGTGTCAGACTAGGTGAGATGGTGATCTATAAAGTATAAAAAGACTAGACAAGTAGATTCTGTAGTGTTATTAGTAATAAAAACTAATATATATTGATACTAATATTAGTGTTATTAACAAGTTATAGTTTTGCGCTAATTAATTATGATAATTAAGACCACTAAATATTGTCCTAAACTAACAAAAACTAAGCACAGCGACAGAATTTAAACACACGGTAACTTTACTGTTAGCGTTACAGTTACACACTGTGACACTCGTTACAGTTAACTTACACAGCAAGTTTCAAGTGCAACCACGGCACGTGAGTCGTGACAACTCAGAAGAAATTCGGAACAAACCCATATAAAAAAGCATATAAATATATCATATTGATGTAAAATATTCAAATATTGAATTCATATGATTATTATTTATAATTAGAATTAGATCTATTCTACCAATTACCAGATAATGTCTAGCCTGGATATTATATATACCATAGACTAGTATAAAGAGAGAAACAAAATTTAACCAGATTAATCTCCCTTATATTTGTCAACTCTAAATCATGGACTTATACTAAAACAAGAAATTTTTTTCTTCAACACTCCTCTATGTTTCAATTCTTAAAAAAATATTTTAACTAACAAACATTTTCACATAAAAATAATTACATATTGCATTACTTGATCTGTCATATAGATATAAATTATCGTTACCATTGCTACTAGTACCGTGGTTCCAAACAATTCGGAACAGACCCATATAAAAAAGCATATAAATATATCGTATTGATATACATTATAATATTTAATTATTATAGTATATCCATATATTGAATTCATTTGATTATTATTTATACTTAGAATTAGATCTACCAATTACCAGAAAATGTCTTCAAGCCTATCGCATAAAAATAGTGGGGGAGGCGGTCCTATTTTTATGGAGAAATCATAGTTTTTAACAAAATTAGTTGAATATCTACATACATGTAATATAAGGACTATAATGTACATATTGATATTTTAACCTATTTGTATATTATGTTGCACAGGGACTCTGATCTCAAATTTTATCATTAGTAAATATAAAAAAAAGAAGAGTTGTACCAGGTGGGAGGGGCAAACAAATGCTTTTTTTCTAAGTTATTGTATTTTAGTTAAGAAATTACAAAAATAAAAAAAATTAAATATGTCACTCATATAATGTAGTCTATATATGCTACAAATTAAATTCTTATATCGAGTCGCCCCATCCCCTATCCTATAATGCCAAATGAAAGAATTGAATATGTCTCAACACGACTTCGCAGCTTTGGCGAACGAATGTATGAAAAATGCTTTTAAAAAACCAATTTGAATGTTAATTTGATTAAAATATGAAATGAATGAACTATAATTAGTATGTTAATGTGTTTAATTATAAAACTATCTTTGCGAAGAGAAGTTGTATCAGCTTAGAGTGGAATTAGGAATTAGAGTTTTAGACCTAGGAATATTGAAAGAATGTTCGTCAGAAATTCTAAATTCGCAGATATAAGGAACGAATTTATGTAAAATGCATTTGAAACACACACTTGAAGCTTAATTTTATTAAATAATGAGATCAATAGACAATATTTTGTATTATCATGTGTCAAAGTAAAAACTATCTGCGCAAAGTGTGTCGCAAACGAATTAAGGCACCGGATATCTAGGCACCGCATATTTACGAATATTTAGGCACTTTTTGACAAGGCGGATAATTAGGCACCGGATAATTAGGCACTCTTTAATTAACGACCTTAATTTTGAAAATCATTTTAAAATGTTAACGTATATTTTATCCTTAGGCTATGGGATATCGGTGAGATGATTCTCCACTCATTGCTTCAGTCCATCACCAGCCCCTAAAAAGTTGACTGGTGAGTTTTTTTTAATTGACGATTATGCAATCTGTGAGCGCCACTTGGTTGCAGAAAGAACTCTAACAACTTAACGAACAGGAAAAACACTATAGTAGTCTGTATCAAAAGCTTTCGAACATTGAGACAGAAGTTACAGTTACAGAAGCAGCTTTTATACAGTGGCCTGCTGAAAGAGGCCACTAACACTGGACCACAAATCGACTTTGATGTAGCTGGATAAAAGCGTTTATAGCATCGGCATGATATTTCGCATGTCGTGGAAAAGACTCGATACCTTTCGAACCCAGGAGTCTCATAGGATCAACAGGTGGACCCAATTTCTTTTGAGATACCCGCCCGTGTAAAGGAGCCTGATTCATTGTTTTATCGTAAATTGTCAACATAATCATCATATTAAGAACTTTAAAGATTTTCAATGTAAAGGGACCACTATTCCAAAAATTAATATAGAAATTTTCATCTCATCTGTCTTTTCCATAAACTCTTTATTTTTTAAATTTCAAAACATTATATTTTCTCGCGATTTCTAGCCATTTTGCAATGTCCAACCATATATATTTTATATAAATATTATAGCACATAAATTTGCATACATTGAATATATGCGTAGGTATAGGTAAAAATTAATTACCACAAAAAACAATTTGAAGGAGGTAACACACTTATACACTCACACAATAGATCTTCCTAAAGAGGTTGATAATAGAGATTAATGCTGTTATAAAAAAAATGAATACTGCATTAGTTTATTAACATATCTAATCCCTATAAGTAACGCAAGCAAATCCTCCTCCTCATTCCCATACTCTTTTTAAGGAGACAAGTTTCTCCAGACTTCCAATTTAGCACCTATGCTGTTCCATACCCTTGACCCCAGTGTGTAGCCTTAAGACTCACTAAGTGACTTTTACGACCAAGTTTACATCTATCTGCGAGAAATCCTCTCCCCCCTCCCACCCCCGCCTATCCCATTTTAAAAGTACGACCCCTCCCTTTCCCACAAGCAGAGGGCGATTGCGATTATAATCATCGCCAACACTCCCCGACATAATAAAAAATATTTTATAATACTTTAAAATCTAAACTATTTACATTAGTAATGAAATATTTACACAAATTGCATAATCATCAATTTAAAAAAAACGCACCAGTCAACCTTAGGGGTTGATAATGGAGGGAAGCAATGAGTGGAGAATCATCTCTACCTCCCCTCCCCCGAATCCTGTGATGTCTATAGTATATAATGACTCAGGAGTCATTTTTTCCACACATTCTTATGATTGTCTTTTTCTTCCCATTTTGTCAGCTTTTCTTTAGTTAGAATCGTTATAGTTGCTATTTATTATAACGTCACAGATAGCCCATAGCCTAAGGATAAAATATACGTTAACATTTTAAAATGATTTTCAAAATTAAGGACGCTTATTAAAGAGTGCCTAATTATCCGTTTCCTAATTATCGGGTGCCTAAATATCCGTGTGCCTAAATATCCGGTGCCTAAATTTCCAGATACCGTCACAAACCAGTGCTCGATTTACCGGCTGGAAAAACCCGGCACTGTGAGGCTCCAGGCCCGGCTCTGCTTTAACTTTTACTATCCCGCCGGGGATGATATTTATTTCCGGCTCTGCAGAAAAAAAAATTTTTCTCTCCCGGCACTGGTTATTTAAGTCGAATAAGTGCAATCCCGAAATTTTTAGTTAAATGGAAAAATTTGGTACGTCCATCTACCGAATTAATCGAAATAAACGTAAGTAAAAATAATTCTAAGTGTTTCGTTTTCTTATATTCTCTGGTTTCAATTTTATGTTCACTTTTCGTTTGTCACAAAGCGCGGTTTATCAGAATTATAGTCTATTTAAAATAAATATTTTTTAATTTTGTTTTAATTGAAATGTCTAAAGAGACGTCTTGTACAAAATTTAAAACATTAACCCAACAAAAATTGTCTTTTACGAAAAATACTATAATCCAAAGAGTGAAATCTCACAGTGATGATCTTCAACTTCTTCAGAAAACGTCTTGTAGTAAGTCATTAATTATTAATAATTTATAAATAAAATTAACCAATAAAATATTATAAGTTTATTTATTTTGGCTTTAATAAGCTTGATTTGAAATTAAAATCAAAATTCATAAGCAGTTGAATATATATTGATTGATATTGTTATTAATTAATAAAATATATAAAATAATAAGTTTAAAATATCTATTAGCTAGTAAACAGTGTTATATAAGCTGTCAAGAAAGATATAATTAATAGGCTAAGATACATCTGATGTTATAAAAATTTAATCAAATGATAGATAGATCAGATAGATCACTTGCTTTTTATTAAAATTAATGGTCCGCCACTTCAACATTTTGATGCCAGGTTGTATGCCACAAAGTGGTTGAAAGACGGAAGGCATTCTGCTAGCGACCTACCTTCTGGCAAACCAACAAAAGAAGTAGTTATGGAACAGCGCCATAATTTGTTTAAATAGTTTGGATTTTTAGCAAAAAATTGTTTAGAATTGATTAGACCAATTTCAAATATACAACAACAACGACAATAACATAAACAACGTCATCAACAACAACATCATCAATAACATGAACAACAAACGCCATCAGCAACAACTACATCAACAACAATTTCATCTACAACATCAACTACTGCATCAACAACAACATCATCTTCTGCAGCAACACCAACATCATCTTCTGCAGTACCACCAACATCAACACAAGCTACTAAAAACTGTAAATTCAACCATATATACAACATCAACGACAAAAACAATAACAACGTCATCAACAACAACATCATCAATAACATGAACAAACGCAACAACAACATCTACAACAATTTCATCTACAACATCATTTACTGCATCAACAACAACATCATCTACTGCATCAACATCAACAACAACATCTATTAGCTAAAAAATGAAAACAACACACTTTCCATTTAAAAGTAAATTCCATCTCAACAACAAGCTAGTTTTTATTAAAAATGTAAATTCAACCAAGATATTTGAAAAAATGAAACAAACAAATTAAAATTAGAATAAATTTCAACATTAGAACCTGTTGTATATCATTATTTTTTAAGTGTTGTATTGTACATAATTTGTTTTCGCATGTTGTGTCATGTTATATTGTAGTAGCACTAGTAGTTGAAGTGTTAGTAATAATAATAATAGTAGTGGGAGTAGCAGGATTAGTAGATGGGCTCAGATTGTTTCGAAACCGGGATTTTCCCGGCACTGTGAGGCTCCATACCCGGCTCTGCTTTAACTTTTACCATCCCCCGCCGGGGATGGTATTTATCCCCGGCTCTGCAGAAAAAATTTTCATCCCCGGCAATGGTTTTTTCCTAAATCGAGCACTGTCACAAACCGCTGTGAGCCCACACCCGTTTGTGTGTGTGTAGCAGAACAACAGCAATCCACTACGGGCCTGGCTAAGGAATGTTGACCTAGCTGACCCCTTTCCCGCCATCATGGCCTTAGTTATTGTGGCAAGTTTTATTTTTGTTTACTGTTATTTCTATTTTAGATCTAATGCAATTATTTATGTTTTTAGTATATTTTAATTACTTGAATTAGATTTATTTTAGTATTGGAAGGGCAAATGGGTATTTTTTTTTGTGCTTTTAATGTTTGTTTTTTTTTTGTCACATGACGACCAGGTGACCTAGTCTACAACGAGGGCGGGGTGACCTGGGGAATTTGGGGACAAAGGGGCAGTTGGCGTGGGTTTTGTAGAGCGGACGGTCGTATTTCCCGCTTGTTGTTGTTTTCATAATATTATTCTATATTAATAAAGTGAGACGGTACATGTTGTAACTATTATTCTGGTGTTGAGTTTTATATGTTAATTGGATAAACAAACACCTAAATCGCGACAGGGCTAAAGCCACAAAAGACCACTACACAGTTCCACAGTCGGGCCTCCAGATTTAGGATTTAGAAATCGTCAGCTGATAAGATGATCATTTAGAAGTTGCCAGTTGATAAGAGGATCATCTAGAAGTTGCTAGTTGATAAGAGGATCATCTAGAAGTCGCTAGTCAATAAGACGATGTAAGTATATTATTATATATTCAATGAAGAAACTTCTTTTCGTCTAAAACAAATACTTTAATTCAAAACCTGGAAAAGATATTCACAAATAATTACAATGGTTAAATGTACTTGAATAGAATAAATAAATGATCTACACAATAATATAATTATGTCTTCTTCCTTTGAGTTCTAACACAAGACTCTAGTACATCTTTTCTCTAACACGTTCCGCACGAGACTGCCGCAATCTAGAATCTTTCCCGGGCTCTAGAGCGTTACCACGTGACTAACATCTCTCCGTCGCATGGCCAACCAATAAAATACAACTTAACATACAATAGTTAACATTTCTGACCAATTACAATTATTCTAATAAAAGGTTTCTGTCTACTTGTATTTCCCCGAGGTAGCTGAAATTCTGCTGACAAGCTAAATATAGACTAAGCGTACGTGACATATTATATAGTTTCTAAAATTAGATCTATATCTAGATCCTTTCAATCTTTTCATGTAAATATGGTAAACATAGCCTAGATCGATGAAGTTACAACGCTTTCATATAGTTGGTCAACTTTTTTTTTATGAGGGTCTTAACTTTGTTTTAGGGCTAGAATACCACGGTCTAAGTTAGTACCCAAGGAACATTTCTGCCAAGTTTTATCAAGATTGTGTGAGCTTGCGCTCGCAGGGCTATTTTTATATGTATTTTTGTTGTATAGGTTAGAGCTATTTTTATAATTTTTATTTTTATAGGTTAGTGTCAGATTTTATAATTGTACTTCCGCATAATTTTATATTGGTTAGTGCGGGATAATATAAAAAGTGATGTACATGCTGTCTTAAAACAGTTGAGTGTACATTTGACCAGTAGTCAGTACAGCATCTCTGTCTGTGTGACAGCTGAAGATCTTTGTGGTCTGTCGTGTAATTATAATATTATTCTGTACCTGGGACGGCCTATCAGTGTAGAAATATTTTATATTTTCTTTTACTATATCTATGTCACACTGTGTGTAAATATGCTAGATATATTTAATTTTATTTTCTAGTTGGCAGCTTTTGTTTTGAGCATGTTGATTTAAAGATGGCGGCGCCCATCAGTCCTGATTTGAGTGTTCTAGATCTAATAGAATATATGATTTTGTAATTATAGTTTTGCATTTATATATTGCAGGCTATTATTACTGCTGAAATACATGCTGCTATTACTCTGCTGTATCTAATATTGCTGCTTTAAGCTACTACTGTAGTGTAGATCTAGTATTATTTTGTTTCTGTAGTGTTGCTTAGTCGGCTTAGACCTAGTGGCTTAGTCTGTTCTTAGTGAATAGTTAGGTACTAAGGTTTTATTGTTTTAGTGTTAGTGTAGATCTAGGTCTAGTGTAGTTGTAGTGATTTAGTTAGATAGTTGGTTTGATCAGTTTGCAGTGGCGTAGATTTAGAGGGTTTTAGTTAGTTGCTGGGTTTAATTGTAGGGTTAGTGTTTATATTATATTTTATTATTGATTTATTTTTATGTAAATAAAGTTTCATTTTGTCTTGTTTAATTTAAAGTAAAGTTTCTTTGGTGTTTTCATTTAGTTTAGGTTAGTATGCCTGGCTACTTAGGTGACTCTAGCCCCTTTGTCGTAGACTGAGGTGTCACAGATTGAGCCCACCCAGTAGCGCTAACATCTGCCTACTGTTAATAATTTAATGTTGAGCAGAGAAAAGGTCCTCTCCAGCGCCTCATGACCTGCTCACAATTGGTCAAACGGTTTTGATTTCAATTCGTAACTACTAACATACATACATACATACGCCGTATTTTCTACTTTATAATATACTAGCTTGACATTACCCGCGGCCTGCGCGTCTTAGTTTGTGTTTACTAATCTAGTGGACTGGATTTAAATCCTTTCATTTCTGTCAAGTTTTATCAAGATCGGTCAAACGGTTTTGATTTCTATTCGTAACATACATACATTAATTATGTATGTATATGTTTATGTCATTCTTAGTTTTCGCAGTGGAGGGAGCTTTTTTTGTTAGCTGGTTAGCTGTTTCCTCGTTGTAACGGTACGTAAAAACACAGTTTTATTATGGAGACTGATCTTATTGAAAAGTTCTTTGTTGTAGCGGCATCGCTAGATCTAGTTTTTCTTTTTGTTTCAGGGTGTTAGGCTGGGGGCTATGGGAAAGAGTGTCGCCTTTCCGCACTTGGAGCTGTATCGTTAACTATCGTTGTTGGAGGTGTTCTGTAGGGCTCCGAGATGGAGTGTGGAAGGTGTGTTATTGGTGTGCTATTTGAATAAGTATTAATGGAATGCTAAATATTTTATTAATTGGCAATCTTAGCACAATTATATTAATAGACATGTAGATCTATACTATAAAGTAGAATGTGAGGTGAATGTATGTGACTTATAGACATCAAAACCGCTTGACCAATCTTGATTAAACTTGGCAGGAATATTTCTTGAGTACCAACTTAGACCGTAGTGTATGTATTGTAGCCCTAAAACACATTTAAGACCCTAAAAAAATAAAGTTGTCTGATTCTATTAAAGCTATAGTATTTTATGGATCTAGGCCATGTTTACTTGCTGTATCTAAATGATGAGACAAAAAGGAAAAGTCACGCATGCGCAGAGAAGAAAATTTCTTAGATCTAAATTAGCCCTAATTCAAGAAAACATAATTTTGTACTTTTACACATGAACATAAAAATTAGTGTCTATTCATTTCATTATTTAATGAAAATTAACCTTCATATTCGAGTTAACGAAACATTTTTTACATAAAATCGTTCGCTCTAAATGCGAGAAAAGCTTTAGCCGCATTGACACACTTTTCCAGAACTCGCGCGTAGTGATACGAATGAAATTAACGTCAGAGGTCATAATATTGCGCATTATAAAGGCATATTATTAAAAAAAATAAAGTACAAACATAATACAATTTACTTTCCATTGTGTTTTTAAATTATTTTACCCTACAACTACTGATTAAGTTTAATTTTGAATCTTTATTTTCAATTTTCTGTTTTCTTTCATATTTACTTATGCGCACTTACACCTCTTACCAACATAGCTACACATATACATTTGCCTTGCTGACAAAAAAAATTTCATTCATCATGGCGCGGTTTCTAGGTCAACACTATAACCTACTGTATCTAGGCTATTTTCTAGGGCAACACGAAGAGTATAGTCTTTTACTATAATAGGTTCTAAGTTTTTATTTATTGACTAGACTACTGTGGTATTCAAATTGTTTAAAATCTAGATCTAAATAAAATTAAACTAACAATGTTATATAAACAATTACATTCGCGCGTTCGATTTGATTATTAAATATATTTTTATTGCTTTTTGTCCACTAAAGATTACAGTATTTACGAAGTCAACGCGTATTGAGGTCATGAACTTTCGGCTCTAAATAAAATTAAAAACAAATGTTGGCTTTTGAGTAATAAATTTAATAAACTCAATTTTGCGTTATTTTTTAGATTTAAATCATTGAGAGTTCAATATTTTACTCTCTTAAATATACGTTTGGAGAACACACTTTTTAAAAATAAATCTAAAACCTACTTTCCTTATATAAAACGTAAACAAGACAGCGAGATCTTTACTAGATCTAGATCTAGCTAGATATATCTTTTCTAATTATAGAAAAATAGATCTACACTATTATACAGAAAACCTTTCAACTTCTATTTGTCTATATATAGCTTTCATAATTGAAACAAAAACAAACAAAAACTTATTTATTTTACAAGTAGATCTAGGTCTAGAATATAGATCTGTACACAATCATTCTCTACTTGGGTAAACCATCTATCACTGTCATCTGTGTAGCCTTTAGCTGATACTTATACTAGACATATCTAGATTCTAGATCTACTTATTAACTTACACTTTATACATAATAATTTTTAAAAAGTACATTCTTCAATAGCAGTCTACACCAAGACAAATGCCCCGACCCCACAGATAAACTGGTACATAATAAATTCTGTTCATTTTATACTTTAATCAAATATATGTAGGCCTACAAGCAAATGTTTTTATTTGAAAAAAATGGATTTAGGTTGATTAGCTAATTTGATAGCTCCATTCATACTATTTTTACATTCACGCATTCGCTTATAACATTATTATTTAGTTTAATTGTTTACAAAACACTCTCAGTGACTACATCGACAGTGATACGCAAATTAAGACCCGCGGGTAATATATGGCTAGTCTATATATATAATTCAATTTGTCGCTCAAGAGTTTGGACGAGAAGAAGTAAAGGAAAGATCACTCTCTTATTTCTGCGGATAGTCGACCGACGAAAAAACAAGAGGGGGGGGGGGGAGAACAAGTATTCACCGGTCACTAAGGATGGCTGCCTGGTCGTTCGGTTTGCGCGCTGGACTGTCGTTTGGATTTATCAAACCCTGCCCGCTCCCATCCCCCTTCGTTCGTGTGACAAGTTGGATTAAGATTTGGCCGTTTTGGGTGTCATGGGGATTTTATAGTTTGAGAACCCACACTTGCACATATAACCTACAAGCACAGCGTTATAATGCAGGCAACAAATACTATATTTAGATGTAAAATTACGTACAGTTTATTATAAAAAAGATAATATAAAGGTGAAATGCTGTGCAGTCGCTAGGATGGGATCTAGCGTATTTACATATATAGGTCTATCATCATTAGATTTTGAGAACCAAGTGGTCTGAGTGTCATTAGGCAGGTTGCTTAGCTTTTGGTCCGGTGCTGCACTGATGAGACGGGTGTGGCTGGTACTGATGCTGTCTGCTGGTGGGCTGGCCTAGTGGATCCAGGCTCCGGGTGTAGTCCAACGTTGTAAGGTTGCAGAGCTAAGCTACGTCTACCATTCAGTTAAGCCAGTGACGAGTCTGTGGCTAGCGTTGAAGGATGAGTAGGACTGATGTCTGCAGATCTGGTGCCAACAAATCTGGTATCAGCTTTAGGTTGCTAAGATTTCAGGTGGATGTTGCCTATAAATAAAAGCTGCAACGACATGATGTACGAATTGGTTTAGCCATAATGATAACACTGGGAGGTAGATGCCTTTCCGTGAAGGACATCTTCAGAATGATGAGAAAATATAAACTAGCGTCATAAATACTAAAGGGAGCTAACAAATAAATAGTGCATCCCATCAAGGGGAATAACAATAATAATGGGGACTCCCCTAAAGGGAAACAATAAACAGTAATAAGTGATATATGATAAAGTAATACAAGTGATGTTCACCAGTCACGGTGAAAAGCAAGTGCATACATCGCTTAGATAAATGAGATGAAAGGGGAGGGGGAGATCAACGACTGATACTCGCCTATGCTCTCACATAAGTAAACATAGAGTGTAAGCAAATAGACATGACTTACTAACGTAGTATGTGTTGGCCAACATGGCCGGTAAATGTAGTACATAAATAACTAGTATGATGATATGCTTACAGAAATGTAATGATAATTCCCTGCCAAGGAAATAATCAGTAATAATATACAAAGGGTTCGTGCTGAGCGATAATATCAGCGATAAAATAATAATAGCTAAAGAGCTAAATATATGCGATAAGATTGTTAATAAATTCTAGTCCAGATGGCTTGAACATTTAGCCACAAAAGTCATGATATAAAATAATAATATAATGTAGTAAATAAATGCACGAATATATACACCACTAAGTAAAATGGTTCTCAAGCACTTTACTAAGTTACATACCACCAATCCAAAGTGAAATAAGGGAATGAAAATAGTCCAGAGCTCAAGCAAGAGATAGATGTGTTCCCTGTCATCTTTGCAGCGAGAATGAGATCGGACAATGAAGTTTCGTCCATATACACGTGGAGACTGGGGGGGGGGGGGGGGGCAGACTGCAAAGATGGCGTAGACTACCTGGCGTCTTTGGACAAAGGGATCCCCACGTAACCGTGACGAAAGTTTCCGGGAGATAGACATCGCGCGAAGGCGCGAGTTGAAAGTCCAGGTAATTCGCTTAGGTGGTCAGAGGGTATAAAAGGGAAGGATTATCAGAGCTAGGCCAGATCAAGGGAGATTATACCGTGATAACAGCTAGCGCTATACAGTCGGGGAGATCGCCGCCCAAGGTGTTGAGTTGAATGGAGCTCTTTGAAGTGACCAGCCGCTCCCCCCCCCCCCCAAAAAAGGGGGGGGGGACAACGGATGTTTGCCAAGACAGATAGAGGGAGTGTACTCTTGCCAAGAGTCTAGTGTGGCACGTGTCAAGGTGGGGATAGTAGAATGTGACGTCTGTGCCACAGGGGTGGGGTAGGATTGGAGTGGTGGTGGCCGTGTTTTAGCGCTTGAGGGGTCGCTCTTGCGGTTGTAGTCAGCCCCTAGTACGCTGGCTTATTTTGTTTCGTCACAGTCCGTCAACTATGAAGGAACATAATATGTAGCAATATCATAAACCACTTAGACAAACATAATGTCCTCACCCCATACCAACATGGCTTTAGGAAATATAGATCATGTGAAACACAAGTAATAGGACTAATTGATGATTTTTCAAAAGGTTTAGATAATAGTGAACAAAAAGATGCTATCTTACTAGATTTTTCCAAGGCTTTTGACAAAGTTCACCACCATAGTTTGCTTAAAAAATTAAAATATTTCGGCATTAATGGTCCACTGCATCAGTGGATTAAAGATTTTCTGATAGGGAGAGAACAAACTGTAATAATAAATGTCTCTAAATCAACACCAATAACAGTAAACTCAGCTGTACCTCAAGGAACAGTCTTGGGTCCACTACTATTTTTAATTTACATAAATGATTTACCAAATTGCATTAGTTCAGGAACAAAAGTCAGATTATTTGCAGACGATTGCATAATATATAGAACAATAAAAACAAAACAAGACACAGATATTTTACAAAGAGAATTAGATGAATTACAGAAATGGGAATCAAATTGGAGCATGTCTTTCCACCCAGAAAAATGTCAGTTGTTAAGAGTAACAAAAAAACTAAAACAAATTAATTCCACTTATCTTATTCATGGCAAACCAGTAACACAGACTAAAAACTCAAAATACCTAGGTGTTATAATAAATGAAAAACTGTCATGGAATCCACATATTGATGAAACTATAAAAAAATCCAACAAAGCATTAGGGTTTATTAAAAGAAATTTCTATAAATCAAATAAGAACATAAAACTAAAATGTTATTTAACCTTGGTTAGGCCAATAATAGAATATGCATCCACCGTGTGGGACCCCTCAACTCAAGAAAACATTAAGAAACTGGAACAAACACAAAATAGAGCAGTGAGATTCATAACAAACGAATATTCACATTTGACTAGGGTAAGACCATTAGTAAAATCACTAAATTTAGAAAGCCTTCAGGACAGAAGACTCAAAAGTAAAGTAGCAATTAGACATAAAACACTGAACCATAATCTTCAAATACAAAAACAAAATTTAATAAAATACTCTGAAAGACACAAAAATAAAGGCACATTCCTAGTCCCATATGCTAGGACAAATTTGTACAAATACTCCTTCTTCCCTAGTGCTATTAGAGCATGGAATGGGTTGCCTGAGCTAGCCAGAAAAACCAGTGACTTGGCAGAATTTAAGTCATTGGTTAATATGCATGACTAAATGCATGACGCGTAGGACGTAATCACCTTCTTTTTTGAAGTAACGTCTGTCTTATATAAGATAAGATAAGAAGATAACATCCGAAACATGTAAAACATTTTACAAACATTTTATAAACACTAAATAGCAGCGCCGGACTTAACCATTGTGACCAAGAATTCATGGAAAGAGAATAAGTAATCTACTATGTAGATTATCCGTCACTAAATAGCAGGGCCGGAATTAACTATTGTGGGGCCCTATGCATAACGAATTTCGCGGGGCCAAGTTTGGTTAGGGAGTTTGTATTAGAAAATAAATTCGTCTATGCATTTTATTCATTCTTTACTACGTACAGAACTACTTAACGAGCCTTGCGTGTAGCAAAATAATACAGTATATCATAATTCTGTTTCCTACATAGATCACGCTCAATAGCAAGAATTACCAAATGTTTCAATCTATCTTTGAGAATTGTTGACCTCAAGTAATTCTTCATTAGTTTGAGGCGCTATAAGCTTCTTTCACCAGATTCCACAATTACGGGTATTGCATAATGCCAGTGGGACCCACTGCGGTCACATATGTTACAGTGGCCTATGGACTGCCCTGCAAAATAGCGGCGTATCTTACGCCGTGAATTGACTATATATATATAACAAGTAATCTACTCTGTATTCTCCCGTCACTAAATAGCAGGGTTTGTATTAGAAAATACATTCGTCTTTGCATTTTATTCATCCTTTACTACGTACAGAATTACTTTAGGTGAGGCGAAGCCATACAGTATATCATAAAAATTCTATTTCCTACATAGATCACGCTCAATAGCAAGAATTACCAAATGTTGCAATCTATCTTCGAGAATAGTTGATCTCAAGTAATTCTTCATTAGTTTGAGGCGCGAGAAGTTTCTTTCACCAGATTTCACAATTACGGGTATTGCATAATGCCATTTGTTTTTCATCGCGCGTAGGATTGGCGTTTTCCATTTTGAATGACAATATTTTGTCTATATATTTCTTTTTTTTTTTTTTTCTTGTTTTTTTTTTTTGAGTTTGCAAAAGATTATATTAATTTCCTGTGATTTACATGACTTTTTCGTATATTTTGACATTTCAGGAGATTTCATGGAACTCCTGGTAAATCAGGAGGCTGCAGGAATTCTGTTATAAAATCATTTAATTTAATAATTTACACCTTGAATTAGTGGGGTTCATTTGAAAGTGCGACTAGTTTACACTAAAATAGTTACATAGGTCAAATGTTTCATAAAACTTAAACTGTTTCGTTCCTATATATTCTCTAGTAACTACATCTCAATGTGAAATTCTGGATCCATTTTATTTAATGAGATTTTAAACTTTACCGGTATAAGTAAAATTTGATGTTATATAATAAGTTACTATACTTTTAAAAAATAAAAGTACCCTTCTTTTTTAAAGATTTTAATTCATGGCTGAAATACAAGCACACATATTTATTTAGACTTTTTTGTTACATTTTAGGCCTAATGTGCAATAACGTTTATGTATAGAAATATTTCTACAATGCTATAAGAATTAGATCAAACCATACACAGGCATACAGTAAGCCGGGTGATTAGCTAAGTCTAAATCACTCCCCCCCCCCCCCCCCCCCCCATCCCAAAAAAAAAAAGTTATGAAAAGTTTGTATGGTTTAATTAATTTTGTTTAGTTTAGTTTAACTACATTTTAAAATTCATGACAAACTTTTAGTTTAACCATGTTAGACTACTTTATTTTAGTTCAAACTTAGTTTTAGTTTAACTTTTTAAATTTTGTTTAGTTCCCATCATCGGTAAACTAATTCCCTAATCAAGATACGCCGTCTCTTCGTTTTGACTTCAAGGCGTGCCAGGTTAAATAGCGTTCCATCGTATCTACTTCATCTTGCAGGGATTTAAAAGCACTGGTGAGTACCACTGAAAAGAAGATGCCGAATAGTATTGGAGCTAGAACACATCCTTGCATTACAGCATAAAAAAGAATTGGTAGGCCTACGCATAGTGATGGGCAAAAATTAAACAAAAAGTTAGAAACTTTTAGTTTAACTAAAAAAATAATAATTAAGGCCATTGTTTAACTAGAAAAAAAAGTTTTGTCAAAATCGTAGTTAATATATTTTTTTTAGTTACTAACTAAAATGTTTAATTAAAATTTGTACTTTTCAACATGTGTTCAGGGTTGAAACACACATTCCTGTTTTCTGGTCATGTGATATCAATAACTTTGATTATCAAAAAAAAAATGCAGTTATCAACTATTTAGTCAGTCTGCATTTGAAGAGGGTAAGATAAGATGGTGGTAGAAGTTATGGGAGTAAATATTTGCAACTGAAAGTAGCAAAAGTATTATAAAATGTTAAACATTTTTTGCCAAAACTTCTATGCAATATTGCAATAACTTAAGTGAGACAACTCAACGAGGCACATATATGTTTATTTACAGGACATCACAGTTACACAATAGCAATATCTTTTCTTAGCACAGTCTCTCCATATTGGCTCTCTCATTGGGCGGAAATCGTTTTCCTCTCTAATGTTGACATTCTTTTAGGTCTAGTCTATCACAGTTCGCACCTTCTAGCACTAGCCTGGATGGCGGTGCGCATTGAAGAGTTATAACAATATTATGAATGGGGTTGCTCCGAATTTTTTTGTGAGCCACGGAGAGGTGTTTAATTTCTGTTTATAGTGGGAATCTGATCAGTGAGTTAGGTCAATATGTAATGGTTTTAGTCAATTCATTTGCGGCAAACAATAATCTTTTAAACTGCAGGAACATCAAGTACTCTCTTTTTATAGTCTTAAGACTTATTATTGAGTTATAAGTCTAAATCGACAGCTAGGCCTATGTAGATCTAAAAGCATTAGGATAACCAACTCTAGAAAAAAAATCTTAATCCACCCCCTCTCTGGCCATAAAGTAAATAGACTGTGTCCAACTGATTTTAACAACCTGGTCAGCTAGACATACACATGTAGTCCTAGTGTACTGTATATAGCTCCTCCTTCGTGGTCGAAGATGAGCACATTTCTCATTTCTTATGGACTCGAAGATGGCTGTAAGTCCAATCCTCGCATATGTGGCATGGGTGGGTTAGGTCAGTTTCAGATAGGCCTGCTTCTTCTCTCAACTTTTTGTTAGTTCGGCGCTCTTTTGCCCTAGCCACTCTTCTACAAATCTTGAGACTCCGAGACTCACAGCTTCACGCCATGAGAAGCGATCGAGAGCTAGTGCTTCCCAGCCGTGAATGTCGATATCGCATTCCTTGAAGGAGTTCTTGAATGTGTCTTTGTAGCGCTTGTATTGGCCTCCTTGGGAGCGCTTTCCCGCACACAACTCCCCGTACAGAAGTTGATTGGGAAGGCGATTGTCTGGCATGCGGACTACCTTTTTACTGTCGCATTGATACTGTGCATGTTGGACAGCTTTAAGATTTCTGTGTCTGGTATGTGGTCGGACCAACGCACTTATGGATACTCCTTAGACAGCGTAGGTGGAAGAAATTTAGCTTTTTGGTGTGGCGGGAGTATAGGGTCCAGGACTCTGATGCATATAGGAGTTACGGGAGAACAACAGCACTGTAGACTTTCAATTTTGTGGATATGCTGAATCCTCTCCGTTGCCACACTTGTTCTTGAAGTCTGCCAAAAGCAGCACTGGCACGAGCAATGCAGAAGTCAACCTCATCATCTAGATTGGCGTTTGCTGATACGTTGCTTCCCAGATAGACAAACTTTTTGACATTTGCTAATTTCTGGCCATCTATGAGAATGTATGGTTTAGTGACAGCTTTATTTGGAGGAGGTTGATTCAGCACTTCTGTCTTTTTTACATTAAAATGCTGAGGCCAAAATTTTTGCAGGCATTAGCGAAGAGGGGCAGGCTCTTTTGAAGGTCTTCTTCGTTTGCGGCGTTTAGGGCACAGTCATCTGCAAATAGCATGTCTCTGATGCAGTCGTAGTTTACCTCGGTCCTTGCATTGAGTCTCTGAGCATCAAATAAACTTGCATCAGTACGATATCGTATGCCAACTGCAATGCTCTCTGTGCGAAAGGCATCTTTCAGCATGGCGGTGAATATTATGCTGAAAAGCGTTGGAGCCAGCACACAGTCCTGCTTCACGCCATTTGAGACAGGAAAAGGTTTTAGTTGTCTTGGACTTTTGCTTGCTTGTTATCATGGAATTGGCACACCATTGTTATGAATTGATCCGGGCAGCCGAATTTGGACATGATTTGCCAGAGGCCTTCACGACTGACATTATCAAGAGCTTTAGTCAAATCTATGAATGCAGTATAGAAGATTTGAATTGTGCTCTCTACATTTCTCTTGGAGTTGGCGGACTGCAAAGATCATGTCAACCGTGCCTCTACCCTGCCTGAAGCCGCATTGACTATCCGGAAGTAGGCCAGTTTCTAGGTGGTGTTGTAGTCTTTTTAATAGCACCCTAGCCAGAATCTTGCTAGCAATGTATAGGAGGGATATGCCACGATGGCTCTCGCATAACTGCCTATTTCCCTTTCTCTTGTAGAAGTGAATGATAGAGGCGTCTTTGAACTCTTGTGGTAGTTTCTTTTTCCCACACTATCTGGTAGATTTTAGTTAGTTTAGCTGTCAGCTCTTAACAGCCAATTGAGTATATTTCAGCAGGGATGGAGTCTAGTCCCAGTGCCTTACCAGTTGAGAGGCTGGATATTGCAGTCATTACTTCATTGAGCCGGGGGTGGTCAGCGAGTGAATGGTTTATTGGGACTTGTACTGTACGTGTGTTGTCGATGATACTGCAAGACTACCCTGCATTTTTTTTCATTACGCGTTATGCAATAGTGTTCAGTTTGCTTAATGTGGAGTCAAAGTTTGAAGCGCTGGACAAGTTCACGTACCTTAGCAGCATCATTACAAATGATGGAGATGCCTACCATGATGTAGCTTGCCGAATAGGAAAGGCAGGGAGCATTTTCCAAAGGCTGCAGCCTATTTGGACTAGTCAAGCCATTGGACTGGAGACAAAAATGCATCTTCTCAAAACAATCGTCATTCCAACTGCTACATATGCATGTGAGACATGAAAGTCATCTGTCAAAATTGAGAAAAGACTAAATGTGGCTCAACAAAAATGGCTGAGACGGATTTTGGGAGTCAGTTACACAGATCGGGTCTCAAACAGGGAAATCCTATGCCGAACTGGGAGTTGAACACTTAGTGAGGTTGTGACAGAGCGTCGCATGAGGTTTGCGGGACATGTTTTACGACAAAATGAATTACGCACACCAAGAGTTGCGATAACATGGAAGCCAATACGAGGAAAGCGCAAACAGGGACGTCCTCGTATTACTTGGCGACACACCTTCATGGAGGACCTCAGAACAGTGGACACCAGGTGGGAGGAGGCTTCAGACATTGCCAATGACATCTTTATGGAGACAGCTTGCCGCACAATGCGCCGAACGGCACGGGAGGACCTTAGTCTAAGTAAGTAATGTGGAGTGGTCAAACAAGAAAATAACACACTGGCATGGCTAGTCAAGCATGTTTGTAGACCTTTCGTTCGTTGATCTTTACAATAAAATAGAAAGTAAATAGACGGTGTGTCCGACTGATTTTAATAACCTGACCAGATTGACGTATACGTGTAGGCCTATAGTGTACTGAGTGTGAAGTCCATGACAGACCACCCTGTTTTTTTTTTCCTTGCGCGTTTAACGGTATGCAATAGTGTTAGTTGTATTTTTAGTGGTCAAACAAGAAAATAGCACATCGGCATGGTTAGTCAAGCATGTATTTTACACTATAAAATAGTTATACATGTCAAATGTTTCTTAAAACTCCAACGATTACATTTCCATTGCTTTGATTACTAGATCTAAATTTGAAATCGTAAATCGATGTTATTTATTGAGATTTTAAACTTTACCGGTATAAGTAAGATTTTCTGTTATATAATAAGTTAATATAATTTTTTTTTTTAAAGAGTACCATTCTTTTCTAATGGTTTAAATTCAAGACAAAAATACAGCACACATATTTATTTAGACATCTTTTTAAAATTTTATTGTGCATTAACGTTTATGTAAGAAACATATTCTTTATTACTGATTTTATTATGGATAAATATTTTTACAATGTTAAAAGAATAAGATCGAACCGTAGGCATACAGTGGGATGATTATATATATAGGTCTAGTTCAACCCGCTCCCCCCCCCCCCCAAAAAAAAAGTTATGAAAAGTTTAATTAATTTTCTTTGGTTTAGTTTAACTATAATTTGAAATTCATGATAAAATTTTAGTTTAACTACTTTATTTTAGTTGAAAACTGGTTTTAGTTTAACTTTTAAAGGTTAGTTTAGTTCCCATCACTACTTATGTATATATTAAATATACTGTTAATTTAGTCTGCAATGCAAAAAAGAGGTTGAGAATGTATGATGTGGATTCCTTATTTGTCACTGTAACCTATTATATAGCCTGCACACGTAGTTATATTGTGTTGTGTATAGTTGATGGTTTTAAGTTTTGATCATCATGTGTTTTTTTTTTTTTTTTTGGGTGGGGGGGGGGGGGGGGCATACGCAATAGTGTTGAGTGGTCAGGCAAAAAAAAATAACACATAGGCATGGTCAGTCAAGCATGTAGATCTATTATACCAAAATATTAGTTACAGAGGTCAAGTGTTTCTTAACACTCCAGCATATTATTTCTTTGTTTCCTAAATTAATAAACTTAGCTAGATCTATGCGGTGATATTGATTATTTTCTTTTATGTGGTTTTAAACTTTACTGTATGGTTATCCGTTATATAATAAGTCAATAGAATTAAAAAATGAAAGTAGCTTTCTTTCTAAAGGTTTTAATAGATTTTAACCCACTTGACTACAATCATGAAATTTGGTGATTATATCTAGTTCTTTTTATTGGAAAAAGTACAGGGTATGTTCAACTCTAAACCCCTTTTAAACTAATCTAATGTAATTTAGAGACTGTAGCTTTTTCTTTTTATTGAAAGGGGGTTTTAACCTCAAAACCCCTATTGGCTACATTTATGGAATTTATAGAAACTACGTTGTTTTTATTTTGTGTGTTTTTTTTAAGTCAAACCCCCTTTTCATGGCTACGCTTATTGAATTTGGCGACTGTAGTTCGCTTTATTTTTTTTATTTATTTTATTTAGCTTTAAAACTCTCTGGAGGGGTGTTTTAAACTTAAAAACCTCTGGAGGAGATTTTAAACTCGAATCCCTCTAGAGGGGCGTGAAACTCAAAACCATCTGGAGAAAGATTTAAAACTACCCCAGTCCGTAATGGCTAAGCTCATTAAATTTTGTACTCAAATCTAGTTTGCTTAAATTTTTTTAAAATGGAAGATGGGGTTTTTAACCTCAAACCCTCCTTGGCATCACTTGAGCAAGTGATTGTTTAAAATTAAAACCTCCCCTCCAATAAAAAAAAATAAAATAAAGCAAAACAAGTCACAAAATTCCAGGGAGGGATTTCATTTCGAGAGATTTTGAACCCCGAAACCTCCCTGGCAATCCCTTTCGATTAGTAAGATATCTGTTTAAGATAAAAGTTTCACAATGCATTAGTATAATTTTTTTTTCACTTTTGATCTTAAAAACACTTCTTCTTCGTTCTCATTTTACATGTCGGAGGGTTCAGATCAGTTATCCTATATCTGAGATGAACCGGACAGTGGTTTCCAGTTCACGGTATAGTTTTTGTTCTATAGAAGGGTTATGGGGCCAGAATCTTGTTCGTGCCTCTTGATAAAGCATGCAGCTTTGATGAACATAGTCAGCATGCTCTGGTGATGCTCCACAAGGGCAGGTTTCGCTCGTCCCGCTTTTAAGCTTTCGGAACATATGTTGTCTCATTCTGTTGTGTCCGGTTATGCGTCGTCAAATCAACTAAGATTTCTTGAAGACACGAGAGATAGTTATTTATTATTTATCAATATCTAAATTTACATTTATCAATATGTTGATTTACATTTATCAATTTTTGAATTTTCTCTATTGTCTATTCCAGGGGTGGCCAATCTATGGTGCAAAAAATAGAAATGGAAAAGTGGTTTAAGTGCTGGAACAAGTCCCACAAGGCCCATGGAGCCTGGGAGAGCATGAGGCGCCCTGACCGCACCCGTGGTGGAGGCTGTCCAGGTCTGAGTAAGCTATTATATAGCACAGTGCAGGACAGGCAACTGTCCTGTTGGCTCATATTTCTCATGGCTATGGGCCACACAGAAATAATAATTAAAATTATAAATGCAATGTTGTGACACGGTTACTGTGTGGTCAACCGTGACACACGGTCAAGTGTTGGGTATCGAGAGTTAGAGGACTTGGGGGAAGTGACGAGTGTGTAAACAAGAGAGAGAGAGAGAAGTCAGCGAGTGAAGTAGAAGATCTGTATATAACGTTGCCGTGTATATATGTTTTGTTAAAATGTTGTTCGACAATTAAAAGACACTTTAAACCTAAAAGGACTTGTTTCTTCACAACTGGCGACCCCGACGAGACACGACGAGGCACAAGTAAGTGAAAATGTCGATGTACAAAATATATAGAGATGCGGGCAAGGAAAATGGCCTGCAAGGCGAAGAACTTGAAAAGTTCATTACACAAAAATAACACAGGATGAAGAAAGGGAAGAAAGGAGATTTAATAGAGAAGAAGCCAAAAAGAAAGAAGAAGATAGTAGAAGGAAGGAAATCTTACAACTAGAACTAAAACTTAAAGAAAAGAAAGACAAAGAACAGCAAAATGAAAAGGAGGAACACTTTGACAAATACAAACAATTAGACAGAATGTCTCCATTTGACGAGAGCCAGAATGAGTGCATTGACTCATATCTACTGAGATTTGAGGATATAGCAACATCATGCAACCTCCCACAGACAGAATGGGCAAGAAGCCTCATGGGGCGCTTAAAAGGTAGAGCCATCAACATCTGTCTTCAAATGAGAGATGAAGAAAGAAAAGAGTACGTGGCCGTGAAGGAGGCGTTGCTGAGACAGTTTGGCTCCACAAGTTACGAATACAGAAGGAGATTGAAAGAGTCGACACCGCTGGCGAACGACGATCCACAAATATTCGTCACCAACATGTTATACTTATATACTTCGATCGATGGGTAGACCTGTCAAAGTGGAGCACAAATATGAAACCCTCAGAGAACACATCATAATGGACGCTGTGATGGAAGCTTACATTAATAATGTGAAAACATACGTCACGGAGCGAGAGCCAAAGACCATCAGCAGCCTGATAGCACAACTAAGGCAGTATAAGGCCGCACACCCAAGGGAAGTGTTAGCTAGAGAGAACCCAACTGCGGCATCAGCTTTTATGGTGAACAACGCTGCAAGAATGCGGACTCCAAGCCCTTTATATAGAAGAGAGAACGCTGACAAGAGACCAATATATAGATCTCGAAGAGAGAAAGATGAAGGAATGAGTCCAACATATAGATCTCGAAGAGAGAAAAATGAAGGAATGAGCCCAACATATAGATCTCGAAGAGAGAAAGATGAAGGAATGAGCCCAACATATAGATCTCGAAGAGAGAAAGATGAAGTAAGGAGCCCAACATATAGATCTCGAAGAGAGAAAGATGAAGTAAGGAGCCCAACATATACTTACAAGAATAGAGAATATCAACGTAATCAGCAAAGAGTTCATTTCCAATGTCAAATTTGTGGTAGAACAAACCACACAACAGAGACTTGCTTCTACAACCGACGCAATAAAGATTGGAACGACAGACCAAGAGATCGAGCATTTGCTGCCAAACACACTAATAAACGGTAGGTATACCCAGGGTTTGTGGGAGAACAAATGACCAAGGTACTGTACGATACAGGTGCAACTGCAATTTTAGTCGCAAAAGAATACGTCAACCCACAAGAGTACACCGGAAGAAAACAAGACTGTGTTGGTTACACTGGTCAAGTAACTACACATCTGGTAGCACGTATCAACATACACACACCGTTCATCAGTGGTTGGCATGAGGCTTTAGTACTAGACAATAAGCCTGACAACATTGGCCTTATCATTGGCTGTATCAAAGGCTCTAAACCTTGCACAGTAGAAGAATTGAAAAAGTGGAAAGAAAACTACACTCAGAAATGTTCCATGGTTACTACAAGAGCTCAGAAGAAAGCAGAAGAAGTGCTAAATACAAACGATAACATACAAGTTCCTTATAACAATGAAAATGAAAATACAGAAACAGAAAATAGTGATATGAGAAGCCATAATCAAGAAAACAACCCGAATGAAATCTCCACAGAAAGTCAAGACCCACTACAGATTAAAACAGAACAATTTGTCAGTGAACAGAAAAATGATCCAGATCTAATAAAACTCATAGAAAGTGAAGCTCCACCAAGACGAGGGTTAATCAAGATAGGCGAAGATGGTGTTTATGTGAGAGAAATTCACCTGAAAGCAGACAAGACACAACAATTGCTTGTTCCAAAGAAATATAGAGGAACAATTTTTAGGCTTGCACATGACACCCCGTTTGCCGGACATATGGGAGTAAAGAGAACATTGAATAGAATCTTGAATGAATTTTTTTGGCCTAGAATTACGCAAGAAGTCAAGGCCTACATAAAATCCTGCCATATTTGCCAAATACATGGAGCAAAGGGAACATATATGCAAGCTCCAATACAAACAACAGACTTAAGTGAAATGTCATTTGAAAAGATAGCTGCAGATATTATTGGACCAATGCCAGTAATATCCGGAAGAGGCCATCGCTACATATTGACTGTTGTAGACATGTGCACACGGTTTCCAGAAGCAATACCATTGAAAAGAATTTCTTCCGAAGATGTCGGAGACGCACTTACAGCAATATTTGCAAGAACAGGTCACCCTCGCATAATACTGAGTGATCAAGGCACCCAGTTTAAATCAAATGAATTCGCACAGTTTTGCAAAACTCTGAATATTAAACAACAATTTGCTGCCCGTTTTCACCCCCAAGCAAATGGGATGTGCGAACGCCTGAATTCAACGCTGAAAACAATGCTGAACAAAGTAGCACAGGACAACCCAACAGACTGGGACAAGCTGATCAACCCCATACTGTTCGCCTACAGAGAAGTAACACACACAACAACGGGCTTCTCACCATTCGAGATGCTCTATGGCTCACCTGTTAGGGGACCCATGTCACTATACAGAGACTTTCTAGTAAATAGGAACATAGAAAATGACGTACTCACAGGATACGATCTTGTCATCAAAACAAGACAAAATATAATCAAAGCATGCGAAACTGTCCAAAAAACAAACAAACAGAGAGAAACCAGAACTATTAAGAAAGCTAAATCAGGGTCGAAAGTTGAGAACATTACAAGTTGGTGATAATGTCATGGTTCTGCTGCCTGACAAAAATAACCAGCTATTTATAAAATGGCAGGGCCCATTCCAAGTCACAAAGGTGATTTCGAAGGTCGAGTACAGTATAAACATCAGAGGTTGAGACAAAGTATTTCACATCAATATGCTGAAGTTGTACATGCCCAGACCATTTACCCTTTCAGCGAACGCTAAGCAAGACACGCAAGACAGTCAGAGAGTCATGAAGATAGAAGCAATAGAGGAACCAGATGAATTACCATGTCAAGTTATTGAAAGCTTTGAAACTGTGAAATATACAGACACATCACACCTCCAGTATCCAGTTAAGCAAGATATTGATAAACTGCTAGCTCAATGGGCGCCAATATTCACAGACAAACCGGGTAGAACAACTGCCATAAAACACACTATCCAACTGACTGATACGAAGCCCACAAATCCAAACCATATCCAGTTTCCTTACACCATGAAGAGATACTGAAAAAGGAAATTGAAACGCTGCTAAAAATGGGAATAATTGATGCTTCCACATCCCCATACTCAGCTCCAGCAGTCCTAGTGAAACAAAAGGAAACAACCGGAAAGATGCGGCATGGAAGAAAAAGGTTAGCCACCCCTAGTGTATTCTATTTGATACAAAGTAATGGGAACAAAATTTCAGATTTTGCAAACTCAGAATCTGTATGTTGTAAAGGTCATGTCATGTCATGTGATCAGCACAACATTTCTATGGACTCTGTTAGTCTACTTATTTAAAATTTACTTCAACTTTAATTTTTACAATTATATGTAATATATTTCTAGCAATAACAATTAAATGTAATGTTGTACCAGTACTTAGAATAAAATTTCTTCTATTATTTGCTTTAATAAATGTATGTCATACATATGACAAAAAAAAACAACCAAAGTCTCTGTTGATTGTGCTGTGCTGTTCATGTAGGAGATTTAAAGGTGTGCACTTTCTGCGTCTGAGATTATTTCTATATTATTACAGAAGAATATTATTTTATTGATTGTTCAATTCAATATTTTAAAATTTTATTTTTGGTTTTCAATAATTTTGGCATTTTATATATATATATATTGCTATAACTTAGCAATTAACCTCAACGAAAGTGATATAAAACAGAACGTTTAATAATCAATTATAAACTACATCTACATCTCAGGCCTTCTTGATTTCCATCTCTCCTCTGTTTCTCAATCGTGTCCTATGGTACACAATATCGCGCTAAATGACAGTGCGCAATGTAGAGTCATAACACTGCCCCTCCTTAGTTATGTTCGTCCCGAACATGACCAGATTTACGACAAGGAGTTGTCAGTTCAGATGAAGTTCTGGCAAGAAAGTTATAGTCCCACTGGAGGCCAGATCATAAACACAGTCATTTTCAGCCAGCTCCAGAAGGTATGCCTTTCCACACATATCCATTAGCCACATTATCAGTGTCCAGGTTCCGCTGAAATTGATTCATCTTTTACTCTGCTTTGTGACAACCCAGTTCTTGCTCCCTAAACCCGTAGAATCGTAGCGGTTGACGTTCTGATGCACAGCCTTGGCCTTGGAACAACATGTTACAATTCCTCCGTTAATGACCTGGAGTGTTACAATTCCAGCAATAAAAAGTTTTTCTACTACGCCTGATAATGTTCCCGTTCATTGAAAGCCTTCTCCACCATTCGTCGGATCAGCCTCGACAGATCTTCCTCTTCCAACACATTTAACGTCCGACAATAGTGTATGTTCCTCGCTGAAACTTCGGCCGCCTCGTAGGACATGGCATAGATGAGGGCTTTGTTGATTTTCCGTTTTCTGCTTATTCGGATGGCCTTCTTAAGTTCAGAATGTAGCACTCCATCTATAAAGGCATCTGTGACCAGAACATCAAAAAATTCCTGTGTTGCCGATGGATAAGCAAGACGGGCGAGACGTTCTATGTCTGCTGCTAATTCCTGTAATGTCTCTCCGCTCTTCTGTTGTCGATTCTTTAATTGCATCCTGAAAACTTCCTGCAGGTGTTCATTGCCGTATCGTAGTTCCATTGTTTTGACCATGGCATCGTAGTCCGTCCGATCCGTCAGTCTTTAACAATTCGGTTGCCTTGCCTCTGAGTGCCAACATAAGACCAGTTGCTTTCTCTGCCTTAGTTTTCCATCTGTTGATTTGCGCCGCCGCCTCGCATTGTAATCGATACACCGACCAAGGCTCAGAGTCATCAAACACCGGTGGTTTAATCTTCCCCGTCATTTCAGTCACAGTGGCACCCGCATCTTGTTTCTTTTGCAGCTCCGCCTTCATTTCATTTCGTAATTGTTGAATTTTAGAATCGACATCCCCCACCATTTGAGACCTTAATTCAGCTACCTCATTTCTTAATTGTTGTTTGAAACTGTCTATGTCCTTTTTCAATTCAGACACTAAGGGGTTTCGAGTTAAACCCCCTCCCCTTCAGTGGGGTTTGATGATTAAAAATACCTCTTCAATATAAAAAAAAAGCAAATTACTCACTAAAAATTCTATGAACGTAGCCTAGCTAATGAGGGGTTTTGAGTTTAAAATCATCCAAAGGACTTTTTTTTTCATTTAAAAACCCCTCCAGATAGTTTTGATCTTAAAATCACCCTACAGAGAGTTTTGAGGTTAAAAAAACTCTTTATTATTCTAAAACAAAATACACTCACTAAATCATATATGCATAGCTAAGGGGGGTTTGAATTTGTTAAAAAAAAAATCCAGAGATTTTCTAGTTTAAACTTCCCTTTTCGATATAAAATCTAAAGCAAACTATAGTCACTTAATTCCAAGAGCTTGGTCAAGAGAGGTTACAAATTTCTACCAGTGGCTGGGCTCCATTAATAAAGTGTAGTGAATAGTCATCTGCCGAGATTGAAAAAGACTAAATGTGGCTCAACAAAGATGGCTAAGACGGATTTTAGGAGTCAGTTTTAGAGATCGGGTCTCAATCAAGGAAATCCTATGCCGAACTGAGAGTCGACCCCTTAATAAGGTTGTGACAGAGCGTCGCATGAGGTTTGCGGGACATGTTATCCGACAAAATGAATTGCGATAACATGGAGGCCATTACGAGGAAAGCCCAAACAGGGACATCCTAGTACGACTTGACGCTACACTTTCATAGAGGTCGTCAGAGCAGGTGGGAAGGGGCTTCAGTGACAAATTTTTGTGGAAGCAGTTTTCCGCCCAATGCGTCGAGCGACGAGGGAGGATCTAACTCAGTAAGAATAGTACATAAGGTTTTTTAAATAAAACTTTTAAATAGCAGGATAATGCACTGCAGATACCTCAGAATATGCATTTTGTAGGCTTATAATTTCGAAAAAAAATCCTGGCTACGCCCATGTATCTATCTATCTATATCTTATATTATAAAGTAGAAAGTAAGGCGTATGTATGTATGTGTGAGCAGGTCAGGAGGCGCTGAGTGGAGACCTTTTATCTGCTCAACATTAATTCATTTATAACTGTAGGCAGGTGGGTGGGCCCAATCTGTGCACCTCGGTCTAGGACCAAGGGGCTAGAGTCGCCTAAGCAACCAGACAGCACAATTAAACTAAAAGAACTAATCTAGCTAACTAAAAGAACAAACTAAAAATAAAACAACCAAATAAATTTATAAAATGAACTTCTATACACTTTATTTACAACAAAGCAATAAAAATATATGTGCATACGAAAATAAACTTTACGGAAACAACTAAACCAAAACAACTAAATAACAAAAACTAAACTAATCAACCCTACTTAATCTATACTATTACAACTACAAACACTATCCAACAAACCAAACCCAAATAAAACCACTAGTTACCCCGATTCACAATAATCCACCAAAATACCCTACAAAACAATAAACTATTGTAACTGACTTTTCCTAATCTAAACCTCACAACTACTAGATCAACAGGGCAGAATTATACAACAGTTTGGCAGCCACACAATTATACAGCAGGCTACTAGCTATACAGCAGGAATTATAGCCTGCAATTACAAATATAAACAAACATAAGACATAAAAAATATATATAAAATAATCATTATAATGGATTAGATCTAGACTAACACATACTCAAAACAATATACGCAGGTAATAACAATCACCTTCATTTAGCTAATAAAAGCCATACATTAATGATACCCAATTAAAAGCCTACGCCACAACATGCGTTGGGCCAGACAACAATCAACATAAATCTAGGTCTAGGCTCAACAAAGCCGCCATTACGGAGCGTTGGGTAGGGCGCAGCCATCTTTTACATTAAAATTAAAATTAGAAACATGTCAACTTGATAGAGCAGTTATCCTAACAATATAATATTAATAAAAATACATAAGAAACATAAGATAATAAAATATTTACAAATAGACTTAATATAGAAAAGCAATAAAGGGATTATAAAGGATGGCTAAAGGGGGGGGGGGGGTGACGCTACCCAAGTCTATGGAACTTCCGGTTCCACCATAGACCACCACAATGGCTAATTACTTAGCCAGTGATGTCACTACACTAATCAGTCTACATCTAGACTATAACAATAAATGTAATATTAATTAATATAAATTTAACAAAGAAAGTAAAAATAAAAACATTTTCCAACTTACAGGCGGTCCCAGTTGAAATTACACTACCCAAAAATAACTTAATACAGGCACCACTGTCAGCACTGACCACTGGTCAAGACAAAAGAGAGCTTAACGTGGTTCCGGAACTAGCTATAACTGGTCAGCGCGAACATATCGGAGAGCATGACGTCACGCTAATTTTCTAAAACTTAACTGGACTATCGATATCCCTAATTTGTACCTAGCAGTACACAACAATAAAATCTAGCAAATTATTGAGAAAATGGACTGTATAACATTATACATCAAAGTAAACTGCAGAAAAAAGAGAATCTTAAAAATTAAATTTTAGCAAAATACAAAAAGGAAGACAAAAGTTATTTATATTCTAAACTCATATGGGGGCTCTATACCGTTTACAGACCTGCACTTAAACTGAAATAAAAAAATAACTACCAATCCAACACTAACGCCTAAGACAAAAATAAGTAGGACTAGTCAGGGACAAAAAATAGGAAAGAACATCCACAGCTCTAAAACTAGTTAACTATTTTAAAAATTACTTTTCCTCTACGGGTAAAACACAAAACAACAGAAAAGGACTAAAACTAGCAGAAAGTTATAAATAGCGGAAATTACAATGTACTCAGCACTGAACTGTATAAACTAAAAAGACACTAAATTACAAACATCCTAGCACTGGCCTATATAATTTAACAAATAAAAAAAAACAGACAAAATTAGATAAAAATTAGATCTAGGAGCGCCAGCTCACGTACGTATGTATGTATGTATGTATGTATGTATGTATGTATGTATGTATGTACGTGTGAGCTGGCGCTCCTAGATCTAATTTTTGACCTAATTTTATCTTTATATTAATTTGTAATTTATATAGTCCAGGCGCTAGATTTATACGCGTTTAATGTCTTCATCTGTTCCACTTGATATACTGACTACACTCCCAAGGTATATACAATTTTCTACTTGGTCTATTGTCTGAGAATCCAGTACTATGTCTCCTAATTGTTTATTGTTTACTTTAAGTACTTTAGTTTTTTGGTGGTTTATTTTGAAGCCCACTCTTTTTCCTACTTCGCTTAAAGCTGTGACCTTTTCTTGCATATCCTGTAGTCTGTTTGATAATAGGGCTATGTCATCAGCGAATTCCAGATCTTCCAGCTTTTGTGTGAGAGTCCATTTGGATTCCTTTCCCTGCGTTAGAGTAGGCTTCTTTTGTGACCCAATCCAATACTAGAAGGAACAGGAGTGGTGAAAGAAGATATCCCTGTTTGACTCCTGTTGTGACTGGAAATTCTTCTGACAGCTTGCCACAGTGGGTTACTTGGCAGGTGAAACCATCATAAAGGTTCTTGATTATGGTTATTATTTTATTGGGGATCCCATAATGCCTCATTACAGTCCAGATAAGATTCTCTGTCGACACTATCAAAAGCTTTTTCAAAGTCGACAAAAGTTGCATAGAGAGGAGATTGACATTCGACACATTGTTCTACAATTATTCTGAGTGTAGCTATTTGGTCAGCACAAGATCTCCCAATTTCTGAATCCGGCCTGTTCTTCCCTTAGGTGTTCATCACATGCTCCCTTTATTCTGTTTAGTAGGATTCTGTTGAAAATCTTGCTTGGTACTGACAGCAAAGTGATGCCTCGCCATTTCTCACATTGTGATAGATCTCCACTCTTTGGTATTTTTATTAGCAAGCCCTTTTTCCACTCACCCGGAGGTGTTTCTGTTAACCAAATTTTGTTGAATAGTTTGTGCATTTGGTCAACTATTTCACTTCCTCCTTCTTTTAGGACTTTGGGTGGTATGTTGTCAATTCCAGCAGCTTTACCTGTCTTTATTTGATTGAGTGCATTCCTTATTTCTTCTTTTGTTATTTCTTCCATGTTTATGTCTAGTGTTGGTCCTGCGTTTAGATCTGGTGGATTTCGTGGTTTAGGTCTATTGAGCACTTCTTGAAAATATTATTTCCATCTTTCAAGTTGTTCATTTATTGAAGAAAGTAGTTTTCCGTATTTGTCTCGGACTAGAACATTGCAATTTGCCTTTTTGGTACTGAGAAGTTTGGTGACTTTGTATAGTTGTTTTATATCTCCTTTACCTGCTGCTTTTTCTGCCTGTTCTGCCAGATTATTATAAAATGATCGTTTGTCTTGTCTAAGCATTATGGTGACTTTCTGTGAAACTGCTTGGTAGTCTTGTTTTGATTGTTGCTTGTGGTTTCTTGTTTTTGCTAGGTAACTGCCGGTTTAGCGCATTTCCTTTCTTCGATTAATTTCCATGTCTCATCACTAATCCACTGTTTTTTCTTCTTAGGGTTAAGGCTTAGTACTTCATTGCTTGTTTCAGTAATACTTTCTTTGAAATTTTGCCAAGATTTATCAACACTTTGTTCGGCCTCATCTAGTTGTAGCACAGCAAATCTATTTTGAAGGGATAGTTGGAATTCCTTTTTAACCTGGGTGTTGTGGAGCTTGTCTTGGTCAAATCTTTTCCTTTTGTTTCTTTCTATTTTATTGCTGGCCAGCTTCATTTTTAGTTTGGCAACAACTAGGTGGTCTGAGCCAATATCTGCTCCTCTTCTGTTTCGTACATCTAGTAATGTGCTTCTCCAGTTCCGCCGTATGGTAACGTGGTCGATTTGATTCTCTGTTTTATTGTCTGGTAAAACCCATGTCACTTTGTGGCATTTTTTGTGGAGGGAAATGCTGCCTCCTATCACTAATTCATTAAATGTGCAGAAGTCTGCAAACATTTCTCCATTTTCATGTATGGTGCCAAGTCCATGGGTGCCCATACTTTTCTCTCTCTCTCTCTTCCCACTTTGGCATTCAAGTCTCCCATGACGATCAAACCATCTGTTATAGGTATTTTGTCAACTATACTTTGCAGTTGGTCAAAGAATGTATTTTTTTCAGTATCACTTGCAAGGCTGGTGGGAGCATAGCACATAATGATGTGAACATTTTTTAACTTAGACAAAAATTTGGCTCTAATTATTCGTTCTGAAACTGGTTCCCATTCTAAAAGACTTTGAAAGCTTCCTTGTTTAGTAGTAGTGCTACACCATTTTCATGTAAGTCATCTTCTTTTTCTTTTCCAGAGAAGAGAAGGGTTTCTCCTGATTGCAGTCTTGTTTCACCGAATGTGTTCCATCGAACTTCACTCATTCATAGGATCTGTAGTTTGTAGTTGGCCATTTCCTTGGTAATTTGTGCACATCTACCTGGTTCTAGTAAAGTGCTGACATTCCATGTTCCCAAGTTAAATGCTGCCTTCTGAATAAGGAAGTGTTTCTTTTTCATTGGTTTAAGTAGAGTGGTCGGCCTCACAGGATTCGTTCGACTTTCCCTGCATAGCTTCATAAGTCTCCTTTGTGGAGCTCTACTTTCGCCTCTGACAATGTTTAGTGTTTGTGCTTTTGTTAGCCTAACGCACAACCCCTGTGTCCCGGGGAAGGGGATGCACCTTTTGTCTGGCCTCTTTCCTAACAGACCTGTCCGGCTTGGTAGTACCTGCCAGGAGTGATGAGCTCCTGCCGGTATAGCTCTGAGGGTCATTGAGGCACTCAAGCTGTCACACCACGGCAAGGTATGTGCATCAGGTGAGAGAACTAACCTATATAAAAATATGCGGAAGTACAATTATAAAATCTGACACTAACCTATAAAAATAAAATATATAAAAATAGATCTAACCTATACAACAAAAATACATATAAAAATAGCTCTGGGAGCGCAAGCTCACATATTGATTTCATTATTTAATAAGATTAACCTTCAAAGTTGTGTTTCAAATGCATTTTACATAAATTCGTTCCTTATATCTGCGAATTTAGAATTCCTGACGAACATTCTTTCATTAGACATAACGCGAAGTGTTACACATCTCTCTATTCCTTGGTCTAAAACTCTATTTCAACTCTAAGATGATAGAACTTCTCTTTGCAAAGATATTATAGTTTTATAATTAAACACATGAACATATTAATTATAGTCCATTCATTTTATATTTTAATCAAATTAACATTCAATAGGGTTTGTTGCTGAACATAGAAATTATATATGTGTCAGACGCGAATAGCCCAATTTTCAGTTAAAGAAATTACAAAACTCAATTCTCTATAGAAGAAGTTACGAAGGCTATATAAAATACAACCACAGACCTATATATACTACTATAAATATAGGTTTTTAATTGCTAGTTACGATTTATTTAGGTATTTGCTGTTTTACTATTACATACCAAGTATTAGAGTTTAGAAAAACCCAGGTTTGTTTCTTCTGCAACGCTATTAGCTAACACCTCATATCATCTCTCCATTAGTATATTTAGATCTACAATCTAATTCAGGTCTAGATCTATATATAGAAATCGAATAGATGTAGTTATAGTATAGATTCTATCTTGAGACTAGATTGCGGAGTCTAGCCTATGCTATACCTATAGTCAGTTTTTATTAGAAAAAAGTCTAGATATTAATAAAGGCTAAAGTTTTTTAATTATTAGATTATTAGATATAGACAAAAGACATAGATCTAATAATACTATAATAGGCCTACGTTTACTATACTCTATACTTAATCTACTAAACTAGAGATCTATCTATAATCTAGTCAATCTAGATCTATACAATATTCATTATAATACTTCTACTTATATGACTTATTTAATAAGTTAGTACTTAGACTTAGATCTATTATAGTTTATTAATAGATTTACTTTTCAATGCCTAGACCTAATAATAAAATTGCGAATGATGTCTATAATAACTGATTATTTTTTTTTTTTATAATAATAGGCCTACTAAATCTAGGTCTAGACTCTACTTAAATCTAGTCTAAAATAATGACTGTCTAAGACTCTAGATGATTGAGAAGTTCACACAGATGTGTTTTTAATAATACGGCATGTCGGCTGAAAGTATATAAAGTGCTTTTTTTTTTGTAAAAATTAAAAAGAGGCTCCGGTACTCAGTGATAGATTGCCTAACTTTCAACTAATAATAAATTAACAATTAACGTTGAATTACAAGAAAAGTAATCATTTTTCCCGACATTGAAAAAAGGTGCCGGTACCCCGTACCGGTGCGTACCGTCACAAAAATATATGTATATCTCAATCTTCTTTCATTTAATTTTTTTTTGCGGGGTTATTGGTACTTAATACATTGATACCGGATCGATTTAAATAGGGCAGGATTTCGAGCATTGAATAAATTTATTTTTTAAGTACAAAGTTTTATGGAAGAGGCAATATATTCGTTGTTTGAAGTTTGTAACTTCTTAAATTCAGGCTAAAAATATCGAAATCTACATTTTTACACTCATTTCTAACAATTAGAAGAGATGGACTGACTCATAGTGTAGCTTGTGTACATCTGCAAAAACACAAACTCAGTTAGACTTTCAAAACTATTAAAAGAAAAACTTAGTGATTATTTTTACTGTATAATTCTATTAGGCCCTATTATTCCTTTTTAGAATTAGGATATAAACAAAAATTTGCCATATGACTTTATCTAACAGAAAAAAAAAATTCAACTTACGTCTATTTATGCGGTTATTTATAATTACCTAGTAATATAAAATATATTGAACTAACACGTACATTCATCATAATGCAGCCATGCGATTTTTCGTTTATAAACATGGCATTATTTAGGACCAATATTTTACAAAGGCTGCTTTCAGAAATCAGGTATACCCATTAGGAGAAAAACGACCCCTTTACTCAAGAAAAATTTAAGAAACTAGAACAGACACAAAATAAACAGTGACATTCATAACAAATAATATTCAAAATTGATTAGAGTAACACCTTTTTCAAGTAATCATTTAAAGTTTAAAATCACTACAATTTTTTTCAACAATTATTTTGTGTATGAAATTGTGTATCGGAAAATGCCGGGTACATGAAATAAGCTAGTCCTAAAAAAAAAACCCACAGATCTTGGGTAAAATACTCATCAAATAAAATAATGTAAATGTGTAGTTTCGCGCGCTAGTTTCAGGTCTTTTCTTTTTATAGCCTCTATCTGGTTAAATCCCAACTACCCGTATTTTTGTGCAGAATTTTTTTCTCTATCAGGTACACTTAAAATTATAGCATAATAATGTCAGTTTAATTTAAAAAGAGAACTGAAAATACAAAGATATATAGGGAAAAAAGCGACTTCCGGCCCAATACTTTTTAATCAAAGAAACGGAACGGACTGGTCCAACAAACCCTATTTGGTTTTTCTAAAGCATTTTTGCCTGCGGGCTACGGGTAACATCTGTCTAGTATATATATATATATGTGGCATTTTACGTCTCGAGAGACGATCTTTTCCCTTTGCAACTTCTTGTGTGACTAAAGAGGCCAATCCTTGATACACAGCTGCGATCGCAGGTTGGGTATATATAATCACCAGGCGCCGTTGCATTTTCACCTTTCTTTCTGCTTCTGTTGTGTATGATATCTGCAATCTTTGACCCTTCCTTTATGCTCTCTATCCATGAGGATCTGTCCAGTGCCACCTCTTCCCAGTTGCCAGTGTTGATTTTGAAGAGCTTCATGTCGCGTTTGCATACATCCGTATAACGTAAAAGTATTAGTGTTATGACCCTATTGGCGGCGCAAAAGGGTTAACTATAAGCTCAGCTGACACACACGTGAATCACTCAGGTCAGCGGGGCCATGGACAAGGGACACTACTACGATTACACGCAAATATGACCAATGTTATGGTTATGTGATCGAAAGCCTGCGTGTACGAGTGACACAATGTGTAGGAAAGCGGCAGTTCAAGACAGGACACGGAGGAGACCATGACTGTTAGTCTGGCTATGAAGTCGGTCCTGGTTGAGTCCTCAGGTGTTGATGTACGAGTCCAGAAAGAGAGACAGTAGAGTTTTGTACGGTGATGCACAGAGTAACATTTTAGTTGTTGATGTGTTTGTTGCCAATTGAATTGGCTGTTATCTACTTATTCACTCATTATTAAAGTACCAGATTATTTGGAGCCTTGTTGTCAAGTTCTTGATGTGTTGATGTGTTGTGTTTAGCAGTGCTTACAGAAGGCCTGAGTAGGAGAGAGAGAGAAACGTAACAATATATATATATATATATATAGCCTGTATATGAACTGTTAAAAAAGTTTCGTAAATTATAATCAGTCTATTATATAGGTCATTCATAAATAATAAATTAAAATTATAAACATTAACTAAGAATGCTAATAAAATTAGACTTAATAAGTAAAGTTTTTTTTTCTCTAAATCTCCTTTTCTACTATACACAAATGTGTATTTAAAAAAAAAAAAAATATGTACGACATACCATACTTGAAAGAAGTCAAAATTAGAAGGGAAAAAAAAGGTTGGCCACCCCTAAGCTGCGCAAACTTTTAGAATGAAGATGGAACATTATAAACACATGTCAAAAAATCAACAAGCAGTATAAAGACCAATAATCATATATATTAGGTGAATTGAACACAAGATACAGAAATATTTACAAAGAGAATTAGATGAATTACAGAAATGCGAATCAAATTGGAGCATGTCTTTCCACCCAGAAAAATGTCAGTTATTAAGAGTAAAAAAAAAACTAAAACAAATTAATACCACTTATCTTATTCATGGTAAACTAGTAACACAGACTAAAAACGCAAAATACCTAGGTGTTATAATAAATGAAAAATTGTCATGGAATCCCCATATTGATGAAGCTATCTGTTACGACACAAGACTCTTCAAAATAACAAGACACTCTCAGATTTTACTCTAGAAATACTTTTAATATTATAACAAGTTACATGAACATTTCATCTCTCATCCTGTCAAGTCCCCTTCCGGCTTCCTGTTCAACATCCCTTCCATTCAATACCCTAATTCGCACCTTTTTTCCCATTCGCAACATGCTGCGCTACGACCGTAACACTATCAAAACAAGGTTACAAAAGACAGTTTGTGTGGTAACACAAACTCAAAATCGGCCCTCGAAGCGGTCCACCCAGGCAGGCTTCAATATTTTCAGAAAGAACATCCAAATGAAATTATATCAAAGACAAATGAGAGATAAGAATGTAGAAAGAAGCTTAACAGATCTTGTGTAGTGCCCCAACGGTCCCGCAGATCAAAGGATAGGTGAAAGTGAATGTAAAGTTAGATGTGAACCTGGCCTAACTAGTTCCCCTTTTAGACCTTGTGGTCTATGGGGTAGATGATGTAAAGTTCATCAGTTTTTGTGGCCTACGGTTTACAAGGGTGTCATGTAGCCAGCACAACGACCAACCGCCTTTACTTTTCCCCAATTAATGTCAGCTACCCATTAAATTCGTCTATGCATTTTATTCATTCTTTACTATGTACAGAATTACTTTACGAGCCTTGCGTGTAGCTAAGTCATACAGTATATCATAATAATTCTGTTTCCTACTTAGATCACGCTCAATAGCAAGAATTACCAAATGTTTCAATCTATCTTTGAGAATAGTTGACCTCAAATAGTTCTTCATTAGTTTGAGGCGAGAGAAGCTTCTTTCACCAGATTACACAATTACGGCTAATGCATAATGCCGTTTTTATTTATCGCGCGTAGGATTGGCGTTTTCCATATTGAATGATACCCTAAAATGACAATTTTTGTCTATATATTTCCGTATATTTTAAGGACTATTTCGTATATTTTGCAATTTCGGGAGAATTCCAGGAGATCCTGGTAAATCGACGGAGGGCGCGAGAAATCTGTTTTAAGTTATAAAATGGTTTAATTTAATAATGTATACACCTTGAATTAGCGCGGGTCCTATGAAAGTGCGGGGCCCATTGGGGTCGCATAGGTTGCAGTGGGCTTAGGCCGGCCCTGCAAAATATAAAATACAGACGTTACTTCAAACAAAGAAGATAATTAGGCCCTGCGTCCTATGCGTCATGCATACAGTCATGCATATTGTTACGTATTTCTGAATCTTCTGGCTAAATGTATAAGTAGGCACACAAATAAAAACACTGCAAAGAACTTGACGACTCAACTTTCAGTTTCATATAATTCATATAACTTTAATGACTATTAACTCTAACAATTCTTCACTGTAACATGTAGCGTAGAAGACTGTACAATATCTGTCAGTTTACAGTTAGCTATACTTCGTTGCAATTCATCTTTTCACTTTGTTGCAATTTATCACTTCCCAGTGTCGCTCCAGGTCTCCCGAAGCTGAACCAAGTCGATGTAAGACGTGTGCGGCTCTAGTGGAAGAGAAATTTGTATGACTCGATGTAAGTTAGCTAGGGTAGAGTTAACTGGAGCGGACTACTGTCGTTAAAGTTTATACAGCGAATTCTAACAATTCTTCACTGTAACATGTAGCGTAGAAGACTGTACAATATCTGTCAGTTTACAGTTAGCTATACTTCGTTGCAATTCATCTTTTCACTTTGTTGCAATTCATCTCTTCTCAACTTGCATCGAGCTGTATTCCTCAGAACAGACCAACGACACACTTCCCAGTGTCGCTCCAGGTCTTCCAAAGCTGAACCAAGTCGTACTCAAGTCTACCGAATCAGAGCCGTACACGTCCTACATCGACTGTAACGGCTCAAGTCCACTGTATTTGCTGTATAGACTTTAACGACAGTAGTCCACTCCAGTTAACTCTACCCTAGCTAACTTGCATCGAGTCATACAAATTTCTCTTCCACTAAAGCCGCACACATCTTACATCGTCTGTATCGACTGTAAAGGCTCACTCACGACTGACTTTCACATTAACTCTCTGGCTTATATAGAGTCCCTAATCGCTCCTCTAAAGTTGCACAAACACTGCTAGTATCTCCTGGAACAACACGCGAGGAAACGTCACATCCTGTCTTTGTTTATACATGTAGATTCCAGAGAACACCCGCTGCAGTGTCATCTCGCTGGGTCACACGTCACACGCCTCCTTCTTAGATCTGCTCGTCCTCTGGAATAACACGTGAGGACACGTCACATCCTGTCTTTGTTTATACGCGTAGATTCCAGAGAACACTGGCTGCTGTGTCATTTCGCTGGGGTCAATGGGTTGACCTCTACTTGTCACTGCTCATTTGTAACACTATTATATTAACCAATGACTTAAATTCTGCCAAGTCACTGGTTTTCCTGGCTAGCTCAGGCAACCCATTCCATGCTCTAATAGCACTAGGGAAGAAGAAGTATTTGTACAATTTTGAGATGAAGTGACCAGGAATGATAAAGGATGACTTTGGTATCAGAGGAATACTATTAATTCATTTAAAAGACTATTTTAAAAAAACAAGAAACTATGGATTAATAGATTTTATAGCTATTACAAATATTAAGCCCAAAGATTTACAAAAATATTACTTTAAAATTCTATATTAATCAATATAAATTAGCCTACACCTACATAGTGTTCCCTTTTATTACATTAGGGAAAAAAATCATAGTGGCATGGGCGTAGCAAGGACTTTTTTTCGGTGGGGGGAATATTGTCTCCTCTCCCCCGAAAAAAAATTTGTTTGTTTGGATGGATGTGTGTGTGTGTGTACAAAATTAATCTCTATTATTATTCTGATCCTTCATTCTTTTGGAAGACGTTTATTGTGCCCCAGAATAGTTTCTTCCTTAAGTTAATGAAAAAAATGTAGACTCCTCGCCCTTGCCAGCAAGGGGTCTGGGGGAGCGCTGATAGCTACCCCAGCGCGGAGCGGAGCCCCGCCGCCAAGCACTATTTGTCGTATTGAAAGCCAAGTAAATGTATATTCTGAGGTACCTACAGTGCATTATTTTGCTATCAAAAAGTTTTATTTCAAAAACCTAATGTGCTATTCTTACTGACATAGACCCTCCCGCGCCGTTCGGCGCATTTGCTGGCAAGCTGTTTCCACAAAAATCTGTCACTGGCAATGTCTGAAGCCTCTTCCCACCTGCTCTGAGGACCTCAATGAAAATGTGGCGCCAAGTTGTACTAGGATGTCATCGCAACTCTTATTATGCGTAATTCATTTTGTCGGAGAACATTTCCCGCAAACCTCATGCGACGCTCTGACAAAACCTTACTAAGTGGTCGACTCCTACTTCGGCATTGGATTTCCTTGGTTAAGACCCGATCTCTATAACTGACTCCTGAAATTCGTGCGTCCCGAGACATGACGTTAAACTGTGCTCCTCTTTCCTTAGCACTTTTGGAGCTCAAAAGTGCCCTTCTTCTTTTCTAACATTGTGTCTGCCTCGTCTTTTCATCAGTCTGCCTTCATTGATCATCACTCTGTCTCCTTGTCTCTAAAATCTCACTACGTCCTAGACCAGTCCGTTTGCCGTGGACTGCGACGGTTAAGGGAAGATAAAGAGACTCTAGTGTTTGAGTGGTGGGTATCTGAGGATAAACCACCACAACACAATACTTTGGCTCCAAGTTCCCCTAGACCTGAGGCCCAGATGGCTGGAGGGTCTATCAGGGAGCTGCTGTATCGGACACATCAGCAGCTGACTGAGTATAGCACCTGTGTAGCCCTGGCGGGCTCATTCTGGACTTCCAAATGGCCCGTCCCCTTGTTGGACTCGATGGCGGGTGGGGAGCACAGGTGCCGAACTAACAAGAATATATATGGACAAAAAAAACAATAAACTACTTGCCCCAGATTTAAGTCTGGGCAAGAGACGCCGTATTGAGGCAATACAGGAGGAGGCCACAAAAAGCTGTACTACCTAGCCATCATTTTTGGTGGTCAGGTGCACAGAGGAGGGGGAAAGCCTGACAAAGCATCTTATCTATAAGGGACTCAAGTCAGTAGTGGGAGAGCCCAAGAGTGTGTCTAAGCTACACAAGTCAATGGAACTTCTCGTAGAAGTAGATAGACAGAAGTAGAAGTCATGCCACACAAGAGTCTGAACACCAGCAGAGGTGTAATCAGCTCTAGGGACCTACTGGAATGTTCCGAGAAGGAAATAGTGGAGGGCATTGAAGGAGTCACCCATGCCCGGCGCATTACCAGGCGCAGGGATGGTGAGCAGGTCAAAACCGCCACTATTATCCTCACATTCGGATCTAGGACACCGCCAGAGTATGTGAAGGCAGGATACCTACGAGTTCCAGTGAGGCCCTACATACCTAACCCCATGAAGTGCTTCAAGTGCCAGGGTTATGGACACGGCGCGGCAGTCTGCAAGAGGAACACTGTGTGAGCCAGATGTGCTGGAGAGGGTCATAAGAACAAGGGCTGCACAGCCAAGTTCATATGCCCAAACTGTCACGCTGGCCACTTAACCTACTCCAAGGACTGCCCTGTGTGGAAACAGGAGGTTGCCGTGCAGGAGTACAAGTCAAGAAATGGATGTACCTTCAGCCAGGCGAAATCGGCTGTATTGGCCCTACCCAAGAGCCTATACGGCTTGACAAAGACTTACGCCATGGCTGTTGCTAATGTGACCAGGTCAGGCAGGCGTGAGTGGGAGATACCTATTCTCTTCAGCTCAACATTAAATTATTTAACAGTAGGCAGATGTTAGCGTTACTGGGTGGGCTCAATCTGTGCACCTCGGTATGGTGACCAAGGGGCTAGAGTCGCCTAAGTAACCAGACACACTAACTATATAAAGAAATGTAATATAAAACCTGACACTAACCTATAAAAATAAAATACATAAAAATATAGCTCTGGGAGCGCAAGCTCACACTAAGATAGGAAGATCCATAGCCACACAGATGGACACATTGACCCTACCACTCCCTCCTCCTCCTTCAACTCAGAAGAAAACACCGCCAAAGAACACACTTCCGAAGAAACAAGAAAGCCCTGTTGTCATGCTAAAGAACAGGTTCTCTGTGCTCGCTGATGAGAGCATGGAGACTTAGCAGCATGTCAAAACCAACACTCCGGAAGAACCCGGAGACATTATGTCTGACACAGGTTCTCCTCAGAGAACCCAGGCAGACACCCCAACCTCTACCGAATTAGAGGTTGACCAACTCCCTAAGGGGAGAAATCAAAGAAGAGAGGATGCCCGAGGTGAGCGAGGAGGAAATCACCTCCGCTCTAACCAGAGGGATCTTCCCTCTCCAGAGAGAAAGACTTCCCCCAAAAGAGGGTTGTCCTCCTCTCCATCCAAACCCAAGAATAAAAATACCAAGGTCACAGGAATTAAGGGAAACCCCTCCGGGAGCCTCCCAAGGCCAAAAGGCACCAAGTTGGTCATTTAGAATAAGCCATGGAGTCCAGAATTTTACAGTGGAATTGTAGAGGACTCAAGGCCAATTATGAGGAAATTCAGCTACTGATGGACTCTGAGACTGCTGTAGCTGTCTGCTTACAGGAAACATTTCTGAAAGATAGCATCAGTTTCCGAAGCTACAGTGCTTACAGCAAGAATGTTGAGGATGCAGAGAGAGCATCAGGTGGAGTCTGTATCCTTGTGAAGGACAGCATCCCCCATGAGTGGGTAAAACTACAGAGCACACTACAGGCCGTAGCAGCTAAGATAACCCTTCACAAGGTTATCACTTACTGCAGCCTGTATCTACCACCAGGCGCTCCATTAAACCCAAAAGACATGGAGGACCTATTGAAACAACTCCCCATGCCTTATATAATCCTTGGGGATTTGAATGCCCATAACACCATGTGGGAATCAAACAATACCGACACAAGAGGTCGTATGCTGGAGAATATCTTCCTCCAACATGATTTATGCATACTTAATGATGCATCACCGACCTACTTGCACCCTGGAAATGGATCTCTCACATGCATTGACCTCACCGTATGCGTCCCTGGACTTCTGGACGACTTTAAATGGTCAGTTAGCAATGATCTATTGGGAAGTGATCACTTCTCAATCATCATTACTAACAATCTCCCCTCATTGGAACGACCTCAGCGGTGGAAACTAAATAAGGCAGATTGGAAACAATTCCAAAAAAGATGCTCCGAGGATATCACAGAAAATATCCTCGATGAACAGAACCCAGCTGATACCTTTGCTAGCAAGCTACTTAGTATAGCCAGGAAAGTTGTCCCCCTAACCTCCGCAAATCCAAAACGGCCTAACAAACCATGGTTTGATACAGCTTGCTAAAGTGCTATTGGCGATAGGAAAAAACGACTGGATGGATTTATAAAGAATCCTTCCCAGGAAAACCTAAAGCTATTCAGGATAGCTAGAGCAAAGGCTAAACAAACCATACGGTCAGCCAAAAGGAATTCCTGGAGAAGTTTTTGTCGGTAGTCTGAATGCTAAAACTTCTGCTAGAGCGGTTTGGAAGGCAGTAAGGCGAATCAAAGGGAAAGAATCAAATGCAATAGGGCATTCGAAAAACCAAGGACGAACTGTCACGTCTCCCAGAGAAATAGCTGACTGCCTTGCATTCTCAATAGCAGAAAAGTCATCCACTGCACACTACACGCCAGAGTTCCAAAAAGTCAAAACCAGGGAGGAAAGACACCCCATTTCAGGTCAGAGAACAATGAAGACTACAACAAACCGTTCTCGCTTGAGGAACTGAGAGAATCACTGGACAAGTCACATGACACAGCGCCTGGAGAAGATCCATTACCAGTTCCTCAAGCACCTTCCCGAACCCTCATTGGCAGTCCTGCTAGGGGTCTATAACTGTGTGTGGCAAACAGGCGCTTTCCCAAACAGCTGGAGGAAAGCCAAAGTTATACCGATACCTAAACCGGGAAGAGACGGCTCTGACCCAGCTAACTATCGACCAGTTGCACTAACAAGCTGCATCTGCAAAACCATGGGAAATGATTAACAGTAGGCTGGTCTGGTATCTGGAGAGGAATAAAGTGATCTCCAATTACCAGTGCGGATTCCGGCAGGGGCGAACAACAACTGACCTCCTGGTAAGGCTGGAAGCTTATATTAGAAATGCATTACTCAGAAGAGAACATCTAGTAGCTGTATTCTTCGATATAGAAAAGGCCTATGACACAACCTGGAAACATGGCATTCTACGTGACCTGGGGCTTAAGGGACACCTTCTCCATTTTGTGGGGGAATTCCTGAAAGATCGAAAATTTCAGGTTTGAGTGGGCAACTCCGCTTCTGACACTCATGACCAGGAAATGGGTGTAGCACAGTGCAGCATTCTGTCAGTCACCCTGTTCAACATTAAAATAAATAGCATCATAAATGCTCTGTCCCCTGGCATAGAGTGCTCTTCGTATGTTGATGACTTTGTCATTTTTACTTATGGGAAAAACATGAACACCTTAGAAAAAAAATTAGAGTTATGTTTAAATAAAATTCAAAATTGGGCAAACGATAATGGTTTTAAATTTTCGGACTCCAAAACAGTTAGTATGGATTTTTGTAATTTAAGGGGACTCCACCCAGACCCTGAACTATTTATACACAAAAAGAAGATCCCTGTCGTGAAAACTACAAAATATTTAGGCCTCACCCTAGATTCCAAATTTATATTTCTTCCCCACATTAAGGAACTTAAGAAGAAATGCCAAAAGTCAAGCTAAAATCCAACCCCACGAACCCTGCCTTCGACTCCATATTTAACCCCACAGAGGTAGAATTATACAAAGGAAAGCCTAACGTCATACAGCCGTTGGGCCTTCGAATGAGAGAACACATCCAAAATTTAACCCCACCCATTGATCAAATCTATAAAATAGAAACCGCTCAGAATCCTCATTGGCTAATGAATAAACCCAAATTAAATTTATCCCTCCATAATTTCAAAAAAGAAAATACAGACCCAAGCACACTACAAGTCCACTTTAGGGAACTGTAGGAGAGCTACGGAGATTGTGGCACCATCTACACAGACGTATCTAAAATGGATGGAAATGTCTCGTGTGTCTGCTCCTTTCGGAACAAAACAATATCCCGTAGACTCCCCGATGGCTGCTCCATCTTTACGGCCGAATTGTATGCAATATCACTTGCACTTATGGCCGTTAAAGCTTTAGAAAGGAGTAAATTTATAATCTGCTCCGACTCCAAATCTGCATTGCCAGCTTTGGGGCGGATGAAGACTGGCATCTCATTGGTATATAAGAGCCTGAAGCTGTTGGACCAAATAACAGCCGACCATAGGGATGTCACCTTCATCTGGGTCCCCTCCCATGTTGGCATTGAGGGAAACGAAGCCGCAGACAGAGAAGCAAAGAGAGCCCTAAATCATGCGGTGTCAAGAACCCAGGTTCCCTGCTCGGACCTGAGTCAAAGTATTGCCTCTGCCACCTATCGAGAGTGGCAGAACCGATGGGAGGCTGAGACTCACAATAAACTCAGGCAGATTGTGGCGGCCCACATCTAAGGGTCTGACAAGGCGTGGTAGCACGACCATGTCCAGACTTAGGATTGGCCACACCTACATCACGCACTCTTTTGTGCTGAAGAGAGACGAGCCCCCACTTTGTGAGTATTGTGACTCTCGCCTCACCGTGGAACATATTTTCGTTGATTGACCCAGATACCAAGATGTGAGGGAGAAATATTTTAGAGCCACTAACTTAAAAACACTATTCGATAATGTCGATTCTGGGAAGATACTGGGCTTTATCCGGGAAGTGGGGTTATCTACGAAGATCTGATTTATGAATTTGTGAACATGTACTATTTACATTAGATTTTTACCAAATTATTAAATTTTTACTACCTTTACTATTTTAACTGTGAATAGACCTTGATTTTAATGATTTAACTGTATAGAATTTAGCCCTTGCTATGTAGAGAGAGAGAGAGAGAGAGTAGTCCTTAAGGGAATGCAGGCACGACATGGCCTAAAATTGTGCCGATGTGCCAAACCAAACCTAAAATTCGTCTTAGCTATCTTTGTAGAGCCAGATTTAGTACTTTCAATTTCATTGCACTTTATTAATGGAGCCCAGCCACTGTTAGACATGTGTAACTTCTCTTGACTACGATCTTGGAATTAGGTGACTGTTTTGCTTTAGATGTTATATCGAAAATGTAAGTTTTATCGTCAAAATCATTTTTTGGGGGTTATTAAACTAAAATATATCTGGAGTTGTTTTTTTTTTCTTTAATTCAAAACCACATTTAGCTACTGTCATAGAATTTGGTGACTGTAGTTTGCTTTGGAAATAACATTAAAGAGAGAGGCTTTTAACCTTAATACGCTCTGTAGGGGTATTTTAAAAATTAAAACTATCTTGAGGGGTTTTAAACTTTAAAAAAAGCCATCTGGAGGTGAGGGGTTGAAACTCAAAACCCCCCATTGGCTTGGCTACGCTCAAAAAATTTTAGTGTGTAATTTGCTTTTTTTTTTATATTGAAGAGGCATTTTTTAGCATCAGACCCCTTTGAAGGGAAATTTAAACTCAAAACACCCAACAGGTTAATTGGCTACGCTCAAAGCATTTTGATTGCGAAATTTATTTTTTTTTATTTTGAAGATTTATTTTTAGCTTCAAACCCCGCTGGCCGGGGGGGGGGGTTAAACTAAAAATCCCTTTGGCTACGCTCATAGCATTTTGAGGGCGAAATTTGCTTTTTTTTTATATTGAAGAGGTATTTTTATCTTCAAACCCAGCTTAAGAGGGGTTTAAACTCAAAACCCTTTGACTACGCTCATACAATTTTGAGTGTGTAATTTGCTTTTTTATATTGAAGAGGGGTTTATCATAAATTTTGGAGAGGGGTTTAAAATAAAAAATCTTCATTAGATGTGCTCTTGGAATTAGGGGACTCGTTTGCATTTTTTTTTGTTTTATATAAGAGGGTGATTTAAATGCAAACCCTCCTGGTAGGGGTTTTCAAACTCAAAACCCCCTGGTATGTGGTTTCAAACTCAAAACCCCTTGGTAGGGGGTTTCAAACTCAAAACCCTTCAAATCCCCTGGTAGGGGGTTTCCAACTCACAAGGGATTTTAGACTCAAACACATGGGCGGACTGGCTATATGGGCAAACGGCAAATGCCCGATGGGCCGGTACCAAATGGGCCGGTCTGGTCGCGACCAAAGAAAAAAAAATTAATGTAGACGACATAAGAAAAAATGACAGCAGCAAGACACAAAGGCCCGAACACGTTTTCTTTAAAATTCTTATTACAATTAATTTTGTTTGAAATTCAACAAGAATATAAAAAAAACAACCTTATACACTGTACGTATTATAATTTGCAAAACGTTAGACCGTACTTTCTGCTATGCACGAGCGGTATGGACTGCTTTGATGTCTTCGAGGTTGTGTTTGGCCTAATCATTTTGCTGGTCGGCATGGGCCTTTGATGGCACTCCCATTTTTTTTGCTCTTTCCCTCCCCCGTCTTTTAATGGTTCCAATGAAATTAAACCAGAAAGAGGGATGAGAGAGGTTAAGTTAGAAAACATTGATATAACGCAGAAAAAAAAATGGCGCGACAATTAGCTCTTTAACAATGCTTAATAGAAATTCACTTGAACACATACACACAGCCTCGAAATAGCAAACCACCCAACATTCACAGCTCAATATGGGTATAAAGTACTATAAAGCTCTACTTTCTGCGATTTGAAAGGAAAAAGTAAGTTTCTTTGTGTTTATTTTTAATAACATAGATCTAAAAATACTACACTTAAGGCTTACAAAAAAAAATTTAATAAAAAAATAAATCTAGATCTAAATTAATGTTTATACTATTATAATTAATGGCAAACTTATGCTTAGTAAGCTAGTATGAAGTCATTAATGATGAAAATTATTACAATAATTTTTAAAAATTATATTGCGCTGTCATGGTATTTTCATATACAAATCGCGTTTTTGAGAATATACTAGGAGGAAGCAAGAGCTTTTCACATGAAGTAAGTGCCTCTCTAACCGTTCTGCTTTCTTTTATCTTTTAATGGAATGGGTTGCCTGAGTCAGCCAGGATAACCAATGATTTAGCATATTTTAAGTCACAGATGTTTAATCTTTGTGATGCCTTGTCTTTTAAATCTGCCATAAAGTGTTTTAGAGACAGCCTTTGGTCTAGTTTTACACCAAGATATGTTGGATTTTCTTCTTTATTTATTGACTGTGAGTCAATTTTTAGGATGTAGTTTCTTTTTGCTGTTTTTGTTGCTGTGGCTAAAGATTGAATAAACTGACTTTTCTTTGTTTATTTCCATTTTCCATAATTTTGAATACGTGGAGATAGTTGTGAGGGCTCTATTTAGTTTGGATCTAGTCAGCACTGGGTATTTCTCTGTAGTCGAAATTAAAAGGTCGTCTGCATAAAGTGCCTTATTGACCGAAATGAGGTCCGGGAGGTCATTCATAAAGATTAGAAAGAGAGTGCAGCTAAGGGCTGAACCTTGTGGTAGTCCTTCTTCCAAACTTTTTTTTACTAGAGATGGCACCTTCGAATCGGGTTTGGATGGTTCTGTTTTTTAAGAATGCCCTGATCCAGCTGTACATTTTTCCATGGATGCCCATTTTTTTCATCTTCAAAAATAGACCTTTTCTCCACATTATCATAGGCTTGCTACAAATTTATAAATACTGCTGTAGTGTGCTTGTTTTCATGAAACCCTTCTACTGTGTCCTGGATAAAACGAAAAGGTGGTCTTCTGTTCTACTGGCTTTCCTGAAGCCAGTTTGTGCATTGTGGAGTGAGCAAGTACTTTCTAGCCACCAATAAAGTCGGTTATTGATCATTTTTCTACCATTTTGCCAATGTTGGATGTTAGAGATATTGGTCTATAACTTTTTGGGTCTCCAGGTGGTTTATTTTTCTTTAAAATGGGTATTTTGTTTGCGGTTCTCCATTGCTGTGGTATGTCTCCAGTTTTCCATGTATGGTTGATAAAGTTAAGTGTACAGTTTTGGGCCTGTGGTCCTAGTCCCCGGATCATTTCATTTGTTGTTTTATCGGGTCCAGGGGATTTTCTTGACTTGAGGCTTTTTTGGGCAGTATTGATCTCGTATAGAGTGAAGGGAGTGTCAAAGATCTTACAGTTGTAGCTTTTTCTTCTCTTTAAGATATTACTAAAGGCCTGGTCCAGTTGTTTTCTTGGCTTTGACTTGTTAATGCTGGCAAAATATTTATTGAAGGTTTCAGCCTTTTTAGGGTTTTCTGTTATTGTGTCGTGAGTGCCTTTTATAGGTCGGGGGTTTGGCATTTGTTTCTTTCCTGCTAGCCGTTGCAGAAGGTTCCAGGCCTTTCGACCATCCTTGTTTAGATCTAGTTGTTCGCATGTTGTGGTCCACTTTTTCTTTTTTTTTTTCTGTTTAAATTTTGTATCTTATAAGACCTGTCAATTTGTTGTACGTTGTTTTGTTCTCTCTAGTAGAGTTTTTTTTCTATAGTCTTCCTGGCCATGTTTCTTTCTTTTACTAATTTATCTAATTCTGGTGTCCAAAAAGATTTGTATTTCTTAACTTGGCCTCGAGGGATGTGGGTTTTTTTTGCTGCTTGTAGGATGTTGGAGACTATAGTTGTGTAGGTTGAGTTGACGTCTGTCTCCATTATGCTTGATAGTCTTGTGTCTGTTTCTTGTGAAAAAGCTGCCCAGTTAGCTTTTTTATAGTTCCATCTAGTTGTTTTGCTGAATTGGTATCTACCTGGCATTCCAATATTGAGGAGTATAGGCCTGTGTCACTACCTATGTCTTCAAGTACTGTTATTTTAGAAGAGTCGGTAATGTCTGTAGAGATAAAAGTTAGGTCAGGTCTGCTAGTTGTGTTGTGTGCTCTGTGGAGGAATGTTGGAGGTGAAGTTTTGTTTTGCAGAAGTTGTAGGTTAGAGGCATTTGTTACATCCTCTATTTCTTTGCCACTCTTGTAGTAAGGGTAGCCTAGGGAAGGTGTGTGTGTGCATTAAAGTCGCCAGCTATTATTGTCCTTGTGTAGTGTGGTAGTTGTATGTCTATTTCTGCTGCTGATGATGGTGGGCAATAGTAGTTTTTGATGGTGTACTTAGTTCTTCCTCTCCAAAGAAGTATTTCCTGCGTGTCGATCTCTGTATTGTTCTGTATTTCTTTTACTGTGGCTTGTGTGTCGTTTCTTATGAGGGTCATAATTCCCTGGCGTTTGGTGCAAAGGCATCTGTACTGTGTGTAGCCTGTTATGTTTATTTTTTTCTTGAGCAGTAGTGTTTCTAGCAATAGCGCTATGTGTATATCATGTTTCTTGAGTATGTGTTGGAGTTCTGTTGTATTGTTTTGTAGGCCTAAGATGTTGAGTTGCAAATGGTTTAGGTGTTTGCTGCTAGTCTGTTTTTTATTTCCAAAAGCTGACTTATCACAGGCAGTCCTGAAAGAAACTGCCATTTTACGAGGCGACTTCTGAGCTCGTATGGATTTTTCATTAAATTCCTTGGCATTTAGTGTAGGCTGGGTGTTTCCTCAGGCTTTTTAAAAATATATAGTCCCCGCATCATTGGTCATTTCCAAGCCCCGATACCCACACGGGGGGGGGGGGTATCGCCATAGAGTAGAGGTTTGGAGTCAGAGTTTTCCTTCTCCTAGATGGGTTGCGTTATTTAGGCTGACGTGCCCCATCAACACGAAGCTAAACTGGTTTTGAGGCGCCAGTGTTCCGCCTTTCATCCCTTTTCCTGTCAGTTTGTAAGAAAACCACACGTGAAGGCCAGGAGCTGGATTTGACTGTCAGAGGCATTTAGAGACGCAAGCCATGGGAGCATTTCTTGGAAAGTGGGTGCTTATCCCCACTTTCATCCCCGGCATTGATTGTCCTTTGGAACATAATAAAACACCTAGTAGGAACATCCTGGGGAGCTGAAAAGAAAACCTTAAGACAGTTATACACTGGATACGTCAGATCTGTAATGGATAACTGTCTCTCCGTACAAGCCATGGGAGCATTTCTTGGAAAGTGGGTGCTTATCCACACTTTCACCCCCGGCATTGACAGTCCTTTGGAACATAATAAAACACCTAGCAGGAACATCCTGGGGAGCTGAAAAGAAAACCTTAAGACAGTTATACACTGGATACGTCAGATCTGTAATGGATAACTGTCTCTCCGTACAAGCCATGGGAGCATTTCTTGGAAAGTGGGTGCTTATCCCCACTTTCACAACCGGCATTGACAGTCCTTTGGAACATAATAAAACACCTAGCAGGAACATCCTGGGGAGCTGAAAAGAAAACCTTAAGACAGTTATACACTGGATACGTCAGATCTGTAATGGATAACTGTCTCTCCATACAAGTAGCTGCCAACAAAACCTATCAATCATCATTAGACACAATCCAAAACCAAGCCTTGCGGCTAATTAGTGGAGGTATGAGAACTACTCATACAGCAGCCTGTGAAATAGACTCCAATATTGAACCTCTTAAGTTAAGGCGCAACAGAGCAGCATTAGAAGCTATTGAGAGATACAGAAGGTTGGAGGACGATCATCCAAATAAATTACTAACACAGAGAAATAGGAAAAAACAACCAAAAAAAAGCAAAGGACTCTGATCCAACTTACTGACGAACTAGCCCTAAAACACCACCTACCCAATAACAGAGAAAAAATTACCAGATTTTCAAACATTACACCCGGACTAAACTACAAACAACCAACCATCAAAACACATTTACTAAATAACACCTTAACAAAAGAATCAAATCCACTCGAGCTCAAAGTAAGCACGCTTGAACTAATTGAAAGCTATCAAAAAACAGCTATCCATATTTATACAGACGGATCAATGCTGGTCTTGGCGCCTTCTTGGTCTTCCCTAAAAATAAACACTTTGAGATAAGCGCACCCTGTGGCGATTACTACTCAAACTTCCAAGCCGAAATTGAGGCAATTACCATAGCACTACAGACAGTGGAAAACAAATTATATGAAGGAGTGCAACCACCATCAGATATTGTTGTCTTTACAGACTCCCAATCTAATCTGCAAGCACTTAACAGCAGCACCTCAAACAGCCCAAGAGAGTTGACAACACTTATTGTGATAATCCATCAGATGATATCAAAATTAAATATCACATTACAGTGGATCCCTGGACACATTGGCATCATGGAAAATGAAAAGGCAGATAAGCTATCAAAGGCAGGTTAATCTATGGAACAACCAGACAGACCTGTTAACTACCTCACCCTAAGGTAAATGTTAGTCAACAATCACAAAGAGGAGTGGCTCAACCGATGGGCATTAGGAAACACAGGCAGAGCCCTATACAAAGAAATGACTACGCCAAACAGGAACTGGACAGTATTAACTTCCTCCCCGCAAAGAACAATCTACAATTTTCCAACTAAGAACAGGACACACACCACTATTAAATTACCACCTGAACAAAATAAACTCCACACAACTCCCCCTTTGCAGACACTGCGCCCACCCCTTTGAAACCGTAAACCATATCCTCTTTGAATGCCCCTCCCTAATCCACCTTAGGCAGACCCTACTTCCACTACAGCCCAACATAACCAACACCCTGTACAGCAGTGCTGAACAACTGAAGAAAACAGCACACTTTCTTTCCTTGGCAGTCTGCAAAAGAGCTCACAGCTCAGCAGTAATAAAGCTGGCTAGAGGAAGAAGTCACAGATCAACACGCATGACTAGATTGACACATGAAATGCGTAAGACGTAACAATCTTATTTTTTGAAGAAACGTCTGTAATCTAAAAGTTGGTTATACCAAAAAGCTTCTAACTCATTAGTCTGCTATTGTATTGTTTATAGTTTTCAGACTGCATACATGTATAAATAGAATACATTATGTCATCCTACGAATGGATACATCCAGTTTTCGATGCGTTATCAAACGTTATATACTTTGTAGAGAATTAGGCTTACACCTATAATATAACACATGGGCGTAGCCGGGAGGGGAGGATCTTCAAACCATCACTTGCCTCAGACTTCATTATCATCACTTACTGCCCCAGTGCAGCCAACTTAAGCAAACTACAGTAACCAAATTTCATGAGCGTAGCCAAAAGAGGTTGTGTGGTTTCCTTCCCCTCCAATACAAAAACTAAAGCATTTTACATTTTCTACCAGTCGCTGGACTCCATTGAATAGCAGATTTGGTTTTTGAATTTTTTTTGCGGAAGAGTAGCAGGTAAATTGCACTGCAGATACCTCAAAATATGCTTTTTTAAAGCTTTAAATAACGGAAATAAGGATTGGGAAGATCATAGCGATCCCTAGCTGCACTTTGGCGGTGTGTACTTTCCACTAATTATAGGAAGAGAGTATTCTAGGGTAGAATAAACGTTTGAAAGAATGAAAGATCAGAATATAATGAAGATTAATTACATATACGCACACACACACACACATATATATATATATAAATTGCGGAGTGGGGTAAAAATTACCCCCACATACATGTATGCCATTTGTGGGCCGGTTTATATGGTAATGCCCGGGCCGATTTTGATACCCAGTCCGCCCCTGCTCAAACCCCCCTTGGCTGTGCTAGGGCAAGTGATGGTTTAGTATTAAAATCTCACCTAAAATAAACAAAACTAAAGCAAAAGATCAGTCACTAAACTCCGACAACCCCCCTGTGGTGGGGGATTTCATTTCGGGGGGAGGAGTATTTGAACCTCAACCCCCCCCCCTGGCTACGCCCATGCATAGTAGGCTAATAAATTGTAAAGATCCCTCAAAATAATTATAAAGCTGTTTTCTATTATCTTCCTTATTAAAACACATAATTCTGTAACACATTAATGACTCTACTATTCTTTACAATTATAACTGGGAATAGGGATTTGACATAATTTTACCTTAACACAGATGACTGGGAATAGGGCTACAGCACAAACACAGTTGACTGTGAATGTGGTTTTTCTCATAGACTAGTTTTTCCATTTTACCATATGGTTGGGAATAGGGGCGCCATTGAAAAATAAAATCTGGGGTCTGGGTATTTTTTAAAATATATTTTAACTCAGAAATTCTGAGTATTTTTTAGATCTAGATCTCTTAGACATCTAATTCTAGACTGGAGAGCTACTGTACTACTGGCCTGATCTAATCTATAGATTCTAGAATTACTATGATTTTGATGATCTAGATCATGATTGATACTAGATCTAGATCTGTTCTAGATCTAGTAGACTAAGACAGCATTTATAATAAACGAGTGGACAAGACCCTATTTATATTATATTTATAAATACTAGTTCTAGTATAATGATTGATTCTACATAATACTAAAGTAATATAGATCTCATCTATAATAATATACTATTATACAAGTAAATGCAAAATTGAAAATAGGCATACTTTTATTTTAATTTTTAGCTTGTATCACTATCTAGACTATATACTTATATAGTACTTGTACTTACTTATTAGTACTAATACTACTAGATCAAATATAGTATTAGTAACTAGATCTATTACTATTACTTAATTGCTACTTCAAGTTGAAGTCAATGAAGTAGTGAGTACTTCTGCTCTACTACACTACATTTCGCTACTACGTACTAGTACTAGATTTAACTAGATCTACAATCTACTACATCTAGTCTAGTCAAGATCTAGCTCTAGAATCTGGATTTAGACTCTATGTCTAGTCTAAGTCCTGAGTTTAAAGTTACTTCAAATTTTATGTTTAACTTTTTTTTTAGTTTACTTTACTAAAAATTAAAAAACTAAATAATATTATATATATATATATATATACTTATACAGTCATTACTGATTAATAATATTATAGTTAATTAAGTTAATATATCAGTATCTCAATTATAATGAATTATATAGAGTAAAGAGAATAGTTCTAGATTCTAGTCTAATATAGAATATTATTATAGATCTACTAGATCTAGTCAATCTAGATAATAAGAGTATATTTAGCAGCTTGTCCTTAGCTACAAAAGAGTTTTTAAAAGTTATATGACTAATAATATTATTAGTATTAGATAGATTATATAAATTAGATCTATAATTAAAGTATAATATATATTATTATATACCCCTCTAGGCATTTGATCTATTAAATCTATATCTGATCTTCTTTTATAATGAATATTATAATATTACCCTCAGGGTAGTCTGTATACTTAATATACTCTATATTAATAATCTTTATTGTCCGTATGGAAATTTGTCTTACAATTTGTACATTTTACCAAGCAAAAAACATATATAATAATAATAAAAAGGCTTGTCAGCCCCAGCTGTGACCTACATATTTTGCCACATTCAGAGCAAGCATAACCATTTTTTGTCTGCTGGTGGATTAAGATTTTATTTTCGCAGTCTGCGTCTGTCCTCGGCACCTGATTTTCTTTTGGTCTCAATTGTGTATCCCATGGCCTTAGTGAGTGACCTCCAGCTGTCTTGTTCTGAGGCCACATGCAACTAGGTGCTCTCTTCTATGTCAGCTTAGGCCATTTGGCGCCTAAGCTGGTCTTTAAAGCGTTTCCCTGGGGCACCTCTGTTATGTCAACTACCTTTCAGCTCACCAAAAAAGACTGCCTATACCTTTGGTATATGTTTGTCTCCCAGTGCCCTACCCAGTGTAACTGTCGGACCATAAGAAGTCCAGCTATACTGTCCATACCGGCGTTCGCAAAAAATATATATATAAATGTCATTTTGCTTTTTCTTGCTAAAAATGTGGGGGGAAAAAAAATAACAGCGTAACGAGGCATTCTGATCGCATGGCGTTACGGGCTGGCTGTGTTATTTAATATGCTCTAAATATCTATAGATATAATTCTCTTCTTCCCTCAACTGTTGAAATGAGAAGAAGTAAAGGAAAGATCACTCTCCTATTTCTGCGGATAGTCCACGAGAAAACAAGAGGGGGAGGGGAGAACACGTAGTCACAAAATAGCAGGGCCGGAACTTTATGACCTAGAAATATACTCTTTTTTTTTTTATTTAAGTAGGAAGTAATCTACTCTGTAGTATTTATCGAGGCGACAGAGCACGCTTAAGAGTTTGGACACCATGGAAAGATCACTCTTTTTTTTTTTTTTGCAACTCGGGCGGAGGGAGCCAAAAAAAAAAGAGGGGGGGGAAGTAGTATTCATCCGTCACTAAATAACAGAATCTCAGACCCATTGTAGAGCCCTATGCGAAATGGATTTCGCGGGGCCAAGTTTGGGTAAGGATACAGATAATAAGTGAAAATTAAGAGTTTGTATTAGAAAACAAATTCTTCTTTGCATTTTATATATTCTTTACTACGTACAGAATTACTTTATGAGCCTTGCGTGTAGCGAAGTCATACAGTATATCATAAAAATTCTATTTCCTACATAGATCACGCTCAATAGCTAGAATTACCAAAATGTTTCAATCTATCTACGAGAATTGTTGATCTTAAGTAATTCTTCATTAGTTTGAGGCGCGAGAAGCTTCTTTCACTAGATTCCATAATTGCGGGCATTGCATAATGCCGGTTTTTTTTATCTACCGTAGGATTGGCGTTTTCCATATTGAATGACACCCCAAAATGACAATTTTCGTCTATATATTTCAGGAGATTTGTATGAGTTTTCAAAAGATTTTAATAATATTCGGATATTTTGCAATTTCAGGAGATTTTCAGGACCTCCTGTTAAATCGACAGGAGGTCGCGGGAAATCTGTTAATGTTATAAAATGGTTTAATTCAATAATTTATACACCTAAAATTAGCGTGGGTCCTATAAAAGTGTGAGGCCCACTGCGGTCGCATAGGTTGCAGTGGCCTAAGGTTGGCCCTGCAAAATAGCGCGTATGCTACGCCGCCGGTTGACTAGTTATCGACTTAGATCTAGATATCTGCAATTGCATGATCTAGATTCTTCAATTTTTCTATATATTTTTATTTTTTTATTTGTTGAAGGGGAAGGATCTAGTGGATCTAGATCTAGAATCTATTGATCTAAATAGGTAACATTTCTATCAATCATAGATCTATATATTTTAGATAATCTAGATGTATAACTATAATATTATATATTATATATACATATATTTGTTATCATCATCATCATCACTCCTTTGAGTTCCTCATGGAACATAGGGCCTCGACAAAAACACCACACTCTCCACGGTCTCTTGCTAGCTTTTTGATGGTGTCCCAACTCTTCCCGGTCTTCTCTGCTTCTTCAAGTACACTGCGTCGCCATGTTCTTTTTGGTCTTCCTCTGCGTCTTGTTCCCTGGGTGTTCCACTCTAAGGCCTTCCTAGCTCTGTTGCTGGTATGTTTTCTAAGGGTGTGACCAATCCATCTCCACTTCCTCTCTAAGATCTGCACTTCTATATTTTTCTGTCCACTCATCTCCCACAGTTTAATGTTTTCTACTTTGTCGTACCAGTGTATTTTTGTTATTTGTTATAATCGCAGTTAACTAATTTGCATATGCTGCCATCTCTTTTGGTTTATCTATAAACCTCTGGAAAATAGAAGTCGCCCAATAAAACCTAGTCAGCCCCAAAGATCACTGTAAATGGACAGCCCCTTAACCCGGTAGACCACTTCGCATATCTAGGAAGCATAGTATGAAATGATGCATCACTTTCAGGGGCAGTTGATAACCGTCTGGCCAGGGCCAATAGTGCTTTAGGACATCTCCAGGCAAGAGCCTGCCTACAAAAGTCAATATCTACCAAGCAATGGTTCTCTCAACCCTTTTATATGGATCTAAGACATGGTATAAGACAGAAAGCAACCAAGACTACTTGAACGCTTTCACCAAAGATGCGCTCTATCATGGACATAAGGTGGTAAGACCACGCTATAAACAGCGATGTCCTTGCAAAGGCTGGTGTGGATGGACAGTATATAGGGACTTCTTATGGTTCGACAGTTACGCTGGGCAGGGCATGTTTCCCATATGGGGACGAACGTATGCCAAAAGCAGTCTTTTTGGTCAGCTAAAAGGTGGTCGATGTAACAGAGGTGCCTTACGAAACGCTTTAAAGACCAGCTTAGGCTCAACTTGCCTTAGCTGACTTAGAAGAGAGCACCTGGTTGCATGGGGCTTCAGAACTAGACAACTAAAGGTCACTTACGAAGGCCACTGGATGCACATTTGAGACCAAACAAAAATCTGCTGCCAAGGACAGATGCAGACATGAAAAAGAAAATCTTAATCAACCAAAGGAAAAAGGAATTTTTTAATTTTTTTTTCTTTCCGGAAATGTTTTTTTTTCTTGAGGTTTTGAATAAGAGATTGACCCTTTACAAAACAATTAGATCATTTAGATAATCATCATATGACATCAGTTAGGCCAGGTTCACATAGAATCTAACTTCACATCCACTTTCACCTATCCCTTTGTCTGCTGAACCGTTGGGGCACCACATAAGATCTGTCAACCTTCTTTCTCCATTCTTCTCTGTCATTTGCCTTTGATAGAATTTCATTCTGATATTTTTTCTGAAAATATTGAAACCTGCCTTTTTACCTGCCTGGGTGGACCACTTTAGGGGCTGGTTTTGAGTTTGTGTTTCCACACATACTCTCTTTATTACCTTGTTTAAATGTCATTTTGCTTTTTTCTTGCTAAAAATGTGGGGGAAAAAACAATAGCGTAACTAGGCATTCTGATTGCATGATGTTATGGGCTGGCTGTGTTAATCTGTAATAAGCTGACCCAGTGACGCATCTACATCGCCTTTCACCCACTTGTGAAACGCGACCTCATGAGTGAAAATTGCTTTGGCACAAGCAAGCATTTCACTTGGCATTATTTTTCTGAAGGCAGCGGCGTAGAAATGTTTTTTTCCTTTCATTGTTACGACTGAAGACACACTAGATCTAGTCTGTAGTGACTATTGTCTATAATTAGAGCCTACGCCCCTCCGGGCCCTCCCTCACCTAAAATTTTCTTGTTGTAACAGTAAGAGTGACTTCGCTTGGAAAGTCCATAAATCATCTAGCTAGAAATAGTATCTAGATTTAGATCTAAATAAGATCTAGTGAAGATAATTCACACCTACCCTGAAAAATTTCAGTCAATTTAATGATCTTGATACATCTAATCATAATTTAATGTCTAGATTACTCTAGAAATACGCTAGATTTGTGCCAAATCACTAGAATCTAGTGAAGATAATTTGCTTACAGCTGTGAAAAGCCCACAAATTTTAGAGTTTAGATTTACGCTAAATCACTAGAATCTAGCAAAGATAATTCTGTCACAGCCGTGAAAAGTCCACGAATTTTAGTGACTTAGATCAAGAGTCTAGATCTACTGTAGATTTAAAAAAACTATTTCGCACACAACTGTGAAAAGTTCGTAAAAGTTATTTGGGTCGTAAAAACCAGGGAAACTATAAAGAGTAGTTTATGCTATATTAAAACATCTATAGGTAAAAAAAATCAAAGTTTGACTTTGACTGCGCATTATTTGATAATGGTTTGACATAGAAAAGAAAATGAAGTATCAAATCTTCTTTAGTTTAAGGAGAATAAGGATGACTACTTAAATTTTTACCCCTAACCTATATTGGTTATTATATTTTAGGTCAAAGAGGCCATGTGTCTTCATTTAATTCAAACAAATTTTTGTCACACTTTATTTGATTCCAAGCACCAAAATTTATTCCAAAGAGTCTCTATATTTTGACATCAATAAACTCATATTTTAATTCCATTTTAATATTAACTAAATTTTAAGATCCCCAGACATAGCCCCTCACATGAAATCATAAAGATGTTTTCAAATTTTGCATAAAAACCAACACAAAAAATAAAAATTTGAACACACTTATTCTACCAAAATTAGGTCACTGGGATAGTGACTTCCACACAGACTTTTAGACTTATTTTATGTTTGCATGATTAGATTGTGTTAAATGTTTGTGCTTTTTTTTTGTTTATTCATTTAATAAATTTCTAATACAGATGATCTCTTGTAGTATAGTACAGGCTAGGATGGCCATTTTGTCTAAATAGCTGAATCCTCTATATTCTCTCTATATTCTATATAAATCTAGATCTATGTAGTAGGTCTCGATCTAGGCATTTAACTTCATTCAATGTATCAAGCTCACTCCAAACATTGGCCCGTTTATTCTCTATTTTAAAAAAATCAACAAACAAACAAAAATATAGTATTAGATCATTAACATTGTGTCTAAAAACTGGTTGTTTGGAATAAATTTTGGTAAGACAATTGTAATTTAATACAAACATCCTATAAAAAATTTTTTTATGGAATCAAACAACTTGGATTATAAATCAAATAAATCATCTCCAAAACCAGAATAAATATTGCTGGGCTCACCAGCCAAAAAATATTGTCTTAACCCTATAGGAAGAGGTAAAGTCATCCTGGTTACATAGGGAAAAAAAAGCAACCTCTGACTTACAAATTTGAATTTCTTTTTTCTTACATAAAAAGACAGCTAAATGGAAGGATATTGGGTCATACAGCACGCTAGTTTCATATATACGGTATATGAAACACCCCACATTCCCATCTAAAAGCCATTATTTAGTAAGCAAAATGTCAACTAAACATACTTCTTCTTCTTCTTCTAGCCAGCTTTATTGCTGCTGAGCTGTGAGCTCTTTTGCAGACTGTGCCAAGGAAAAAAAGTGTGCTGTTTTCTTCAGTTGTTCAGCACTGCCGTACAGGGTGTTGGTTATGTTGGGCTGTAGTGGAAGTAGGGTCTGCCTAAGGTGGATTAGGGAGGGGCATTCAAAGAGGATATGGTTTACGGTTTCAAAGGATAACTAAACATACAAATAGGCCTGTATATTACCAGGCTCTGTTTATGATGAGGATTTAAGCACAGTTAATAAAAGAATAAAACATTACCTCAAATGCACACCAAGACTCTAGAATCTATATGTACATTTCCACCACAGAGAATACATATTATGAAGGCATCTCTAAGAATGTTCCTTATTTTGAAAAAAAAATGGAATAGCCACCATTTGTAATATTCTTTAATAAATTTTTGAAAAAAAAAAAGGTTTTTTAAGGTTTTGGGGATAACAGGCAAGTTGTTACTTGATTAAAAGATAACATTCATTACATTTTCTTTGGGCATACCACAGCTGATGACATTGTTTC